>OY720640.1:82767601-83375777 GCA_963169105.1 Ceriagrion tenellum | reverse complement strand
TGGGGACTTCGAGGTAGGTAAAATCTACATCTACATCTACGTGATACCCTGCGAGCCACCACGAGGGTGTGTGGCAGGGGGTGAAGATCACCAAACATGCACTATTGACATGCAACTAGGATATTTAATGAAGGCATGCTAGATAATATGGTCACATGCAGCTAGATGGTTAGTATCTACATATAAAGAAAGGGGTTACTGGTTGTTATAACATGCGTCATGCACTACAGACTACTCTAACTATATTTCACCTACCTATCCCTTTGCTACGCTGCCTATTGCTCTCTCTTATAGTACGAGGGAAAAATGACATTTTAAATCTATCGGTACGACAATCTATCTCTCTAATCTTGTTAATATGATCAAACCTAGCATAATACGCAGGGGATCGCAATATATATCTAACGTCATCTGTGAACAACTCTGTTTCGAATTTACTTAAAAGGTTTAACCTAAATTTTAACCTGCGTTCTGATAGTAATTCCCAGCCTAGTTCTTCTATTAAGCTCGTAACACTTATACAATTATCATAACGTCCTTTAACAAACCTAGCAGATCTCCTTTGCACGCGCTCTATTTCTTTTATCATACCTTCCTCGTACGGATCCCATATACTAGCGGCATATTCTAAATGAGGCCTGACAAGTGTAAAATAGCTTCTTTCTTGATACATCCACTACAAATAAATTACCAACACAAAGTAATGCCGTTATACATTCTTTTCAAGTAGGGATGGACCAAATGTGTTCATTTATTGGTAATGGAGTACCCGAATGAGTGCCTTGGTACCCGGAGGAGTACACGAGTACTCGGATGAATTATTGGGTACTGAAATGATTACCTGAACGGCCTTGTTACTAGACTGGTTCTAATGCATATGAAACGTAGATTGGTAAACAAACGTATGCTGAGAAGAAGGAGAAGGAAATTGCTTCAAAGTTGGTTCAGATGCCTACGCATAAGTGTACTTGTACGAATTAGTGCACGTTGACGCGTAAGTGTACTTGAGTTTGTTTTATGTGCCGTAGCGTAGTGGTATCGGTTGTAGGTGTAGCCATGAGTGCGAGAGCATAGCGGCCTTTTGAAGTCCTCCCGGCTGCTACCGTTTGCCGGAAAATTGCGCTTGGCATCTGTTTCATTCCGGGAAGTCGGCGTATTTGAAAGACACCTTGTTTGTTATTCCTCCTTCATTATCAATTCCCTCTCTCTCGGCGGCCGCCCTAAGTGCTGAGTGTCCTTGTGACGCTGTTAGATATTTCAGAGGCGATACGGGACGAGCGCCATCGACACCATTGTTTTGCGTCAGCCGTGTTATTCCCTCGTGTCATCGATTTTCGGTCTCTCTTGTCACCTTAGGTGTTGGGGTCGCCAGATTGGGAAACCTTGGAACTCTGGGAATCTGAATGAGGGCTTAGGGTGGAGTTTATCATTTGGAAAGGAAAAGATTGGCATATTTTTCTCGTTTCATTTGCTGCGGTGTCAATTGTAGAAGGTGCAACTCGGCTGAGGTGATTCCATCGTTTTTGAAGTGAGAGTCTTGGGAAGTATTCTTATTAAGTCACACAATTCGCACTTTCGAAGTATTTTATGTAACTACCTGGAGATACTTAAGTGAGCTGAAACACGGCAGAAGAAATGCAGCTAACGTGGAAAAATGGGAGTGAGGTTTGTTTTAATGTGGATTACTTCCATTATACCCAGCCTGAACTCTTTCGGACATATTCTTAGCCCCATTTATGTCGTCGCAGATTAAAACAGAACTATCCAATCCCTTGAAGAACTTTCTCGCCAGGCGCTCAGGGATCTTATATTATAACTCTTTGTGACGTTGTCCGAAGACATGAAGTATAACATTAATTAAAACACCCCGTGCTAGTATCGTAGATTCGATCGTATGACTTAAGAAAGAGGTTGAATGGACTGGTTTAAATAGTCATTTTTTTCTGCGTACGATGTGGGAGTATTACAATAGGTCGATCGAACGAGGAAGTGCTTGCGATGGTGGGCGAGGAAAGGAAACTTCTGAATGAAATCCGGTATAGTCAGGTTGGGTGGCTGGAGGAAGTGATGAAGGGTGAAGGGTTGCTCAAGTAATGAAGGGTGAAGGGTTGCATCATAATTTAAACAGCCAATGCAATCTTCGGCTTAATAGGCACAAGACAAAAGTTCTAGTTGCTGACAGAGCAGGAGATAATGATGCGAGGATCATGTTGAATGGAGATAGAGGGAAGGATGTTGGGCAAGCGGGGGAGAGGGAGAAGGAGAATATGTTTTACGGACGGGATGAAGAAGGGTAGATCGTATGCTGAGGCGAAAAACAATATACTAGAGGGAGATAGGATCGTGAAAGTGCAGAAAATCGGGAGGAGATTCTCTTGACTTTTAACTATACCTACCTTTTACCAGTAGAATACTTTAAAAAAAAGTATATGGATAACAACGGTGATGCTAATGATGGCGTTAAGTAGCGTTAATTTTAATGCTATGTTTGAATTTATTTTACATTTGTTCTGCATTATAATTCTTTTTAAGTGCCAATTTATCTTACATTGCATGTGTCGTTAATTTAGTATTGATTTTTCGTGTCAACTTGACCGATCAACAACTAATGGTCGTTTTCATGTATGACTACAGTTCCTATCTTGAATTAGTGAAATAATAATTGGAAGCCTTATTGTCTGTGGAGCCTTCTCACAAATGCGTTAGGTAAAGTAAAGATTAAAATATCTAATGAAAGCATGATAATGTGTTAGACGGATACTGCGTGCCCGGTGAGGAATCACCCCATGCCACACTTCATTGAGATATCTTCCAGGATGTTCCTACTCATCCAATAAACCTGTTTACCCTTGATTATCGCTAACAGCTGTTGCTATGACTACTATAATATATCCGTGCACAATGATAGCGTGCAATGTGTGCTTTCTTCACTATTTTGGTCTCGGGATTACCTTTAATTATTTTAATGAAATTATTACGTGACGAGCTCAATTAAAGCATAGCGTTGTGTGGTGCAGAAACGTGGACCGTGAGAAAGGAGGACTAGAATAAGCTGCAGGCATTTGAGATGTGGGTGTGGTGAAGGATGGAGAAGGTTAGATGGACGGAAATGAAGACTAACGAGGAAGTGCTGGAGATAGTATGCGAGGAAAGGAAACTTTTGAATGAAATATGGGATAGGCAGGGTAGATGGCTGAAGGATGTAACAAAGGGTGATGGGTTGCTGAAGGAGTGTTATAGAGGGAAGGATGTTGGCCAAGCGGGGAAGGGGAAGGAGGAGAATAGGGTTCATGGACGGGAAGAAGACGGGTAGATCTTATGCAGAGACGGAAAAGGATATACTAGAGGGAGATAGGCCCCTGAATGTGTAAAAGACCGGGAGGAGATTCTCTGACATTCAACAAAACCTACCTTTACCGGTAGAATACATGATTATAATAATTATCTGTAATATTTGACTCTTTATGCGGCTTGCATCTTTACACCGAATGAAAATACCTGATGACATTACCATTGACTGCATAGGAAGATAACGTGGTGGAAAGTCGTAGCAAATCAATAGTCGGACTGGTTTCCAACCGTGATTGAGCACATTCATTGAGTCCTGAGTTGTTACCGTAGATATTACTTCCGGATCACTTCGGAATGATTGATGCAGCTTTCCAGTTTGTTAACCGACGAATTTCTCTTCCCCATGAGGGATGCTAGCCATTCAGTGGCGTGGGGTCGGCCCCCAAATGAAGATAAGCCCATTTGGGATTGGTCAGCTGTGCAAACATTTTTCTCTCGTCCCTTTCTTCTAAACGGTTCGTTCCGTAGTTGTGAACGTCTGTTGCGGGTGTTTTTTCCTTTTGCTTGAGGAAGTGATACGAAGTGGATAAACTTAAGTATATAATGCCTGTCTCTCTTCTCGTAATGACACTCAATACCCTCATGACATTGTTGGAAGTACGTCGCATGATTTCAGTATCATGGTAATAATAATGAATGATTGAACAAATGTTGGCGTGGAGCGTTTTGGTATTGTTCGGGGGTGGTTTTGCATTTTCGTTAGTTCTTTCTGAAACCCATTAGGCTACGTTTCAAACCACATTCCTAATTTTTTATGTGCATTTACCTTACCGAGCGGAAAAGGCTGTGATAAGGTGGGGAAATTTTTAGGAGGAAGTTAGAATAGAGAAAGGTGTTAGGCAGGGATGCTCATTATCACCAAAACTCTTTAATGTATATATACAGGCAGCAATGGACGAAGTCCTCGAAGGGATTCTAGGAGGATCAGCAGTACATGAATTAAGGATCCCAATGATTCGTTTCGCTGATGATATCGCGGTTTTAGCGGAAGGGGAGGAAGAATTGACCATATCCTTGGAGAAATTCATCATAATAACAGCCAATACAATCTTCGGCTTAATAGACACAAGACAAAAGTTCTAGTTGTTGACAGAGCAGGAGATAAGGATGCGAGGATTATGTTGAATGGAGAACTATTACAAAAAGTGAGAGAATTTGATTACTTAGGAAGCAAAATTACTTCTAATGGAAGGAGCACAAAAGAAATACGATGCAGAATACTCCGAGCAAAGATAGCTTTCAACAGTAAAAGAAAACTTTTCAGTTCCAACTCCATCAAAATCTCGCTAAAGAAAAAGCTGGTAAAAACCTTTGTGTGGAGTGTTTTACTGTATGGCAGCGAGACATGGACTGTGGGGCAAGAGGAAAGGAAAAGACTGCAGGCTTTTGAGATGTGGTGCTATAGAAGGATGTGTAAAATAAGCTGGAAAGAGCAAGTGACGAATGAAGAGGTATTAATAAAAGTGAAAGGAAAGCGGAACCTATGGAAAACATAAAAGAAGACGGGACAAATATATTGGTCATGTACTGCGACATGAGGATTTGGAAAAGATAATTTTAAGAGGGATGATAGAGGGCAAACGGTATAGAGGAAGACCAAGATTGGAGTATTGGAGGCAGATAATGGAGGACATGGGATGCGGACTATTTTCCGAAATGAAGAGGATAGGGAGAGGTATCGACAACCAATCCTGATGGATTGACAACTGCAGAAGACTTTACTTATGCAAAAAATGAATGACTTTTGGCTTCAAATAAACTCTAACGCGTGTACCTAAGCAGTTATTTGGCAGTTGGCTGGTTGTATATTGAAGGAGGCGACCGACTACTGAAGTCGTGGGGAAGAAGGTAAGGAGAGGATTATTTGGGCAAAGAAGGAAAGAAGTTGGAAGGTAGAAAGAAACTTGGGGCTTACATTAGCCTTCATTAAGCCATACCTAGTGAAGGAATTAATTCTTGTTAGGAGTTTTCCAATTTTTTAAACATAACATTTAATTTTTTTTTTAATTATTAGGTGAAAAGCTGCCAAGAAATAATTTTTTCATTCTGATTATTTTCCACCACATTACCCACAGACCACATCATTCATTTAGCCATCGCTAGTGGAAGAACTATTTCTTAGCAGTTATGCACTTTTTTATGTATAATTTTATTTAATTTTCAATCGATCGGTGGAAAACTGGCAAACATTAATTTTTCACTGTTTTACTATCCTATCTTTGACCTTAATATGAAATCTTGCGTTTTGTGGCGCATAAACGTGGGCTCTAAGGGAACAGAATGAGAATTAGCTCCAGGTGTTTCAGACGTGGGTTTGGAGAATAGCGGAGTGTACTCAGCATAGTGGGTGAGGTTCGGAACAAATAGAGGTGGCAAGGAGGCAGAATAGTTATTTCGAAGAGGTAATTAGGGGCGGAGAATCGCTGAAGGCCATGCTAGGCGGGGGAGTGCCTGGACATCGGGTAAGGGGAAGAAAAGGAACAAGTTTTATGGACGGGATGAAGAGGAGTAAGGCGTATGCCGTGGTGAAGGATGAAATCATGCAAGAAGACAAAAACTTGCTGCTATCAATACTTTATAGATCAGTGACCAGCTATGTAAGACATGCGAGCCTCAAGGTGGTTCACAAAAGATTTGTTTTTGGTGCGTAAAGCAAACGAAAAAATAAATTGTAATACTGACCATTACCGTATGACTTCATTCGCAGGGTATATTAAGATATTGAATGATTGAAAAAATATATGCGAGAAGCCTTTAGGTATTGTTTGGGGATGGTTTTGCATTTTCGTTAGCATTTACTTAAGACCATTTGGCTATGTTTCAAACCAAATTCCTAATTTTAGAGATGCCCATTTTCTATACTTCTGCCGTGTTTCTATTTTCCAAAAAATTTTAACTGTTAGGAGCGGTACGCATTCGGATCGTAATTAAATTTTATGTAAAATATAGCCCGCGTACGCATAACGGTTGGCAACCGCTGGAGAGAAATTTTATTTTCCATTAAACTATCTTAACCAGTAAAGAGTGAGTGTGAAGAGCATAATTGTAGGCAAAACAGAGGGAAAATTTCCCAGAGGAAGACCCAGGAATAAGTTCATGGACCAAATAATGAGGAAAGTACATGGGAAACGATTCCAGGAGGTAAGGGAACTAGCATTAGACAGGGAAGGGTGGAGGGGTGCAGTCAACGAATCTTACCATTGAACGACCAATGGATGAATGAACCTTAACCGGTAGAGCAAATATAACAACTTATGATTCCATTACCTGTCAACGAAACTAAAATAATGGGTCTTCATCTTAGTTTTTTTTTGCGATGGAGTACTGTAAATGGTACTCATCTCTGTCTCAAGCCCGAATATTGAAGAGGGGCGAGAAAGAAACGGTTCAGGGCGTCAAATACTTCGTTGGCATCCAGTCGGTTGTGTTAATTGAAGAGTTGTACGGGAGACTATTTTCGCCCTTTAACATGATTTACGCCCCGATTCAATATGATCCGCATTCGCTACTCTTGTAGTGAATAACAGCGATGAAGCGCCCGTTAGAACCATCTCATCCTCCTCTGCTGACGTCTGTCCTCGAGCTTTTTATCTCTTTGCAAGATGTTTATGCAGCCGCATGACTATTGGTCTGGAAAAGGATGAGGAGGGAGGGGAGGGCGTAAGCCTCCGTGCGCCTCTTTACGATCTCAATCCATTCTGAAGGTCTAAGATCGTAAGCGAACTCATTGATGGTAGGGATTGCATTTTCATTGCTATGCTCATGAAGCGTTTCTTAGGCTCTTAAAAGCAAATTCATCCCCAGTCATCGCTTTGCCAACAAGCGCCTTGGCGAATCGAGCCATCTTTTTTTCTCGCGTTTCAATCACGTTGTTTGGATTCTGTTTAAATGGCTTTAAGCTTGAGACATCTGTGATCAATAGCTACATAAAATACGTTTTTTATTCTATCGATGTAGTGAATAGCACGCGATTCTGAGTGTATGTGGTATTGTTTCCTCTACTTAGTATCTGCGCAGATAGAAAGCTTATCTGGAAGTTATTTATGGTTCTGGCGGTGATACGTATGAGACTCGCAAAGATTGTGTTGCATGGTTTCTGCGATGTAAAGATATAAATAACTCATCTCTAGTGCTTGGAATATTTTGGTATTCACGTAAGGTTAGTGAATAGTTTTGAATCCGAGAATTTTACTTCCAACGCTCTAAGAATTGTCTTCCCATATCTAATTCGTATTAGCGCTGGATAATATCTTATAGTCAGTTCTAATTATGGTTCTGACTCACCACCGTAGTTAGTTCATATTTCTGTGGTATGCCAGACATAAAATGGGGATCTAGGGTTACAGAACTTTTAGGATGCTCCCTCAGGCTGAAATAGTGTACTGACTTCCTTTAGCTTCAAAAATTAATACGATCAAATACGTACTTATTAGCGCTTCATGCAAGCTGATACTATCTATCAGCCTGCTATTATCCAAAAGCTTGAGTTGAATTTCGTTAAATATTGTCTTTTGGCAAAGTAGGAGTCCATCTAGCTCCTCACTGGCGACTTCTGCTAAAGATTAATTGAATGCTTGACCTCCTGTTGACTGTGAAGTGGATATCAACAGAATCTGTGATCCTCGAAGGTCTGTGACCTATTGTCAATTCTTCTCCCTCATCTTTGTCTTTCGTGAAGGAATTTCGTATTTTAATGCATTGACGACATCTGCGTGGAGATCACGCTGCGTGTTCCCATTCTTTTCTGCCTCAGTTGTAAATCTCACTTGAATTTAAATTAGATGTAACTATTAAAACCTACCTAAACTGGTAGAATAATTTTTAAAAATCTTCTTCGGTGCTCATGTATATCGGAATAACCGTCTTACATATATTCGTGACATTACGGTAATTCCATAAAATGTCTAAATTTATTTTGTGTCCATCACTCTCTTGGGATTGTGTGCCTCCGAAATATTGTGTGGTTTACATGCCCAAGTGATGTGTTTTATTACTGTACGTGTAATTTTAGCTCTATTCTTTTATGACCTAGCTGCCCGCCATTTTCATTTTTTTCTTTAAACATGTTGTGACTTCTTATGGACTGAAGGCTAAATATTTTCTTTTTTATTTCAGGTGAGTCTTCCAACGTATTTCATTCAACAAGTGCCAGATTTCTGGAACAGGTATTTGTAGATGTTCGAGGGAATTTGGGTTTAAGCGGAACACCTAGCACGGCATGCTACTGCGACTGTACCTTTACGCCCACGCTCTGGGGATCGCGTCGTAGTTACTTGTCAGTCCTTAAACGATTTAAAATGTACCATTCTCTTTTTTTATAAGTATTCTACCGGTAAAAGTAAGTTTTGTTCAATATCAGAGAATCTCCTCCCGGTTTTCTGCACTCTCAGGGGCCTAACTCCCTCTAGTATATATCAGACTCTTAAACTCATTATCTATTACTATCATAACTCATTAATTTTTGTTTAATATTCGAATTTTAAGAAATAGACATTATAAATATAATAAATTATAAATTTCTCGACCAATATAATATAGATAGTAATAAGATTCTTGAGTATTTGGTCATTCATGTATTTAATTCACATCCAACTTTTCGCCGAATATATTAGTAACCTCAGGGCTTGGCCACACAAAACAAAGATTATTTGCAAAAATTGAAATTGTTTATGTTAATTTAATTGTTTATGTTAATTTAATTGTTGGTTGTGTACATATTTAATTACTAATATTGCTGTTTTCAGATATTCTCGTCGCGTGTTTAGTTTTTTACAAAATGTCCAACGGACCTGAAGACGCCCCCAGGAAGAGGGGAGAAACTGTAGTCCAAAAAACTAAACACGCGACGAGAATACCTGAAAACAGCAATATTAACAAGTATATGAGTCGCGGAAGCCTTCAAAGATATTTAATTACTCTTTGGAATTGTTATTTACTTTGTAAAGAGCAATATTCAGCGCAATGGTAGATACATTTTCGATTCCTACTCTTTTGTACTAATATTTGTATAATTGCATGGCGGTATGTCTCTTTGTTTTGTGCTGCAAAGGCCTGAGGATGCCAAAGTTTTGGACGAAACTTTGGCTGTGAGTTAAATACATGAATGACTAAATATTCAATAATCTTATTATTACCTATTTATAAATATAGCTGGCTTGACATTTTTCTATGGAATATCCTACTGGATTAACGTTGTTTGGGGTAGAAACGTGGATCCCCAGAAAGGAGGACGAGAATAGGCTGCAGGCATTGGAGATGTGGGTCTGGAGAAGGATGGAGAAGGTGAGGTGGACGGTGAGGAAGACTCACGAGGAAGGTCTTGAGATGGTGGGCGCGGAAAGGAGACTTCTTAATGAAATTCGAGATACGCAGAGTAGGTGGCTGGAGGAAGTAATAAGGGGCGATGGGTTGCTCAAGAATGTGATATAGGGAATCATGTGGGGCAGGCGGGGAAGAAGAAGAAAGAGAATAGGTTTCATGGACGGGATGAAGAAGGGTAGATCATATGTGGAGGCGAAAAAGGATATAGTTGAGAGAGATTGTCCCTGGAAAGTGTAAAAAACCGGGAGGAGATTCTCTGTCATTCAATAAAACATATCTTAACCGGTAGAACCCTTTTTTTTTAATCAACCGGAAGAGGTAGATTTTGTTGAATGTCAGAGAATCTCCTCCCGGTTTCATAACCTTCCAGGGGTCTGTCTCCCTCTAGTATATACCATACTCTTTAAACTCGAAAATGTATTTTTATCTTCAAGTATATAAAAACATATTATAAAAATAGCTGTATTGACATTTATCTACGGAATTTCTTATTAAAGGAAGAGTTGCGCGCGATACCGTTCACTTATCAGGTCTTATGGTAAGCCTCATGATCGGGATTCCTGGCCACAGCGAAAGGGTTAAGGTGTACGGACGAACAAGCGCTTGGGGACGGTGAGGTTTGTCGCTTCCAGATTTCTCTCCCGAATCCGCGGTATAAACATCCACCCCTCCTCTCTTGCCCGATGCTCTGCTTTATATTCAGGGCGGCGCATTGTCCGGCAAATTCCGGGAGGGGGTCGTGGCGGGCGGGCGTAGGCGTAGAAGGCGGCGTTGCCAGGTTTCGGGCCGAGGGCCGAAGGGCGCGCGCGAAGTCTTCTTAAAGCCTTTGAACGAGTTTAAGAACTTCCTCCACCTCCCCCGGAGACCATCCTCCCCATCAACCCCTTTCCACGGGCTTCGCGCGCCGCGGCATTCCTCCTTTCGCCCTCCGCTCCTCCCACTCCCTCCCCACTTCCCGTTCCCTTCCCCTCCCCCTCTCCGTCTCACCCCTTTCACTTTTTTATAGCATTGGCCTGCCCCACTCCCCCGCGGCCCGCATTAATCTCTCAGCCGCCTGCCAATCTCGGATTCTCACTCTCGCCAGCCCCTAAAGCCCTACCCCTTCCTCTTTCTCCTTCTCTCCCTCGTTTCTATTTCGCCTCTCGACCCGGCATCCCCTGCCACTTCCTCCATCCCCGCCGAATGTGCGGAGTCGGAAAACTTTTTCGTGTCTCGATATGCGAGACAACTGCTCAAGGGAACGTTTTTAATGGTATCTCACGCACGTATGTGGGGTGAAGAATCTAGTTTTTCAAGTCATTCTGCCTTTGCGTAATGGAAAACTTAAGTTTTTCGAATTCAGTAGTTGCAGCCTTTTTTTAAAGTACTCTACCGGTTAAGTTAGGTTTTGTTAAATGTCAGAGAATCTACCCCCAGTTTTCCACACTTTCAGGGGCCTATCTCGCTCTATTATATCCTTTTTCGCCTCAGCATACGATCTACCCTTACTTATCCCGTCCATGAAACCAATTATTTCTTCCTCTTTCCCGTTTGCCCAATTTCCTACCCTCTATTCTCGAACTTTGTAAAAGAAATTCCATATTGTTCTGGCATTAACAAAAACTTCGAAACTATTCGGCGGAATCGGGGGATGTAGAAAACTATTCGACGAAACTGGTCGTCTAATAAATATTCTACCTAAAGCTTACAATGTTTTTTATGTAAATTTTTCCGTACGAAATAGTTGAAAAATAATCCTGTTAATTGCCATATAGACCCGTGTACCACGCCCACTCGTGTAAGACGCGCATCCCTCTATTATAAGCGTCGGAAAAAAATCGGCGGCTTTCTTCGTTGTCCTGGCGCCATTTTTTGGGGGCCGTAGTACTTTCTACTATTACAGAAGCTTTCCGTTAGCGTTCTTACGTTTGTTTCTCCACGATAAATTGGGAAAAAACGATCGCTTCTCATTAAAACTTGCTGTACGATGTTTAGTTTGTGAATTCGTTTCGTGAAACCTAGTTCCGAAGTTGAGTATATACCAGCTAACGTAGTGGTTTTTAGGAAAGGTAGAGAAAGATAAGCAGCTCGTGCAAGGCGCGCAACCCCATTTTTAACTACGATTTCTTGGAAAAAAGGTGATCGTGGTACGCGAATCTATCTCTGTACGCTAATTTGAATACGCTTGTTGAATCTGTGGGTTAAGGATTGGATATGGTATGAGAAGGAAGTTAGCAGACAGGATAAATTTGAAAGAGGCAGCGAAAATAGCCGTAGGACTTACGGTGGGGTGAGCATTTACTTTTAGAAGAGGGCGAGATTTTAATCAGGCGTAATTCGCGCTGTGGAGGATTCTGGAGGGAATAAGAAGGCATTTTGTGTTTGTGGTGGAGCTAACAAGAAGCAATCGAATGTTAAATTCGTTGACGGAGAGAGGACTGTTTATAGCATAAGAGCAGGAGAGAAATAGGTGTAGTCGTTTCGGACGGAATTCCAAGAAGCGGGAAGTTCGCCCATCTGAAGAAAGAAAACCTGTCGAATCTTTATTTATTGAATGGAAGTAAATACTTCATAGTAATTATAAACAATATCAGTTCTGCCTTGTAATTCTTGTGAGTAAATGCACGAATACATTTAAATTAATTAGCGAAGTAAATTTATAAGATGAGACTATCGAACAATAGGGTCAGAATTTGTAATCTTCCCACGCTCAGTCGAAGAACACAATGCACCTATGTGTTAATATTAATTTTTATATTAATCCCTGTTTATTGTAGATATTTTTTCTTCACTCCCTTAAACTGTAGTCAACCATTCAAGACAAATTTTTAATAAATTCTATAAATTATAATTGTTGCTGAAGCAATGAACAAATTGCCTCGTATATCAATGTTCTATGATAATAATCTATTGATCTGCTTGTTGATTGGTGGTGAAGATTTGGTATCGTCATTAGGTACTCTACCAGCTTATTGATAGATTTTTGGACAGCCCCTTCCCTATGAAAGTATTTCAGCATGTTTCAGATGATTCCACGTGCTTGAGCCACCCTTTCATTTCCCTGTTCATTACATGATTTCCCTTCGTAAGCCATGCTTGCCTTCTTAAGGTTGTAGTCTCGGGAAAAGGACTTTTAATGTAACTTTGATCATTGGCCAATTAGGAAATTGAGTAGTGCACTCAAAGTCGATGAATTAACTCCCCTAACAATGACCCCTTCCTTTTGTACTTATTGCGACTTATTTCAATCAGAGGAATGTATGATAACGCTCATTATCAGAATGGACCTTAGTCATTCGGAAGGTCTGAAATCTCACGTGGACTCTCTGCGGTGGGCGGAAATAGCCCGGACGGCGATGTTATTTGTGGAGATGTGCTTTTGCGAGGAGTGAAGTGGCCGGAATTCGCGTGGGCGGCCTCCGTAAATTCACCAGTTGCGGGGGCGCGTGACACTGTGTTCAGAGTTCTTGCTGCTCGAATTCCCTCCCTCACTTTCTCCGTCGATTGCTGTTGTTCAACTCTGTTGTGACATTTCCGTGCGATTTTTTTAGTTTTGATGTCCCAAGCTATTAAACCAGCCGAAGAGGGGCTTAAAGTGAGCCAAGGTTTGCTAATCAGAGCAAACCCCTCAAAGTTTTCCATCGTCCGCGAAAATACTTTGGAATCTTGCGTCATTCGAATCGTAAACGGTCCAAATCATCTTGTGTCAGCGGGAATGTTTACATTTTGTCTATTTAAAAACGTTGGTGGCCGGTTCATGCCACCACGGAAAGAAATTGTTGCTGAAACCCCTAGTGATGCTATCAGCGTCAATTTGTCTTAAGCCCGTTGTACACGAGGCACGAACTTGGATTTTAAACTGTTGTATGCCTAATCTGGCGTGCAGTAACAATTGAATTAGAGCAGGGGCTATTTTGCCTTCTCGCGTTCATGCATTCGGGCATGCTTTCTTGCAATTCACTGCTTTACACGATGCAATTTGAAATTCACGTTCGTACACGCAACAGATTGTGCATTTACGTGCCCCGTGTAAAACGGGCTTTAGGGAATGGTGCCATTTGGTTGGGAGTCATACCTAATCACTTTATCATTTTGGAGCCTCAAAATACGGTAGTTTCATGCCAATGGCGCTGCAGAAAACTCCTATGGCTGGAAAAATATGGTAATTTAAAATATATCCATGGAATTATCCGAATGATTTGTTCCTTCGTTTGGGGTTTCCATTGGTGACCCTTTTCATCAGTGGAAACAGGATTTTTTTTAACTGAATAAATAACGATGTCTAACTTAGTATTTCTTTTGACTTACGTAGTCCAGCCAGAGCCTCCTTAAACGCCTAAGGAACTGTTTAGATATGTATTGCAGTGATTATAATCACTGTAATTGCGCCACCCCTGCGCCCGATGGCCGCCGCCTCGCCCAAAATATTTCCCCGCCCCGCTCTTGGCGGTATTTGTTTTTGTCCCCGATCGTTATGCTTCCTCATCTCTCGGTCCCCCCATGTACTCCCTCAGCCATCCCTCCGCGCCCCGCCCTCCACCCCCCGCCATTCCCCACCCCTCCTCCCCCCCTCGTTCGATTTAAGCTGTTTAGTCTGCCGCTCACCCTTCCCCTCCCCTTTGTTTCATTCTGTTTTTTTTTCTCGTAATTTCATGTGCCTCGTTCCAGCCTCTCTTTCAGCCCCCATTCGTCGTCGGCTCATCTTCTCCTTCCATCCCCACCCTCGCTCGGAAGCTACAGCCGGAACAATGATCCTCGATTATATTGAATCGGCCGTTTTGTTATGTTCCTTCCCTTTTCATGTGGAAGGATTACGAGAGGACTCATGCTTTTGTGATCTCATTAACCTCCCTTGGGGGAATTTTTTATTTGTTTCGTGTTCTAAAAATTAATCCGGCGTGATATTCTTCGTTTTTTATCGGAAACTCGAAATTTTGGGGCGTATATTTAATGATGATAATAATATCTTTAATTCCTTTCGTAAAAGTTTAAAATTTTAACTGGTATAATATGCACGAGACAAATTGGTGGAATGTGGGCTTTTATCAAGCAAACCTGTGTCGGGGTTACCATCAGGATTGAATCCACTCGGGCAAGGGTGGGGGTAAATTCGTGCTTTTCAATTACACCTTTAATAAATTACACCTTTCAATTACACCTTTTGTTGTTTTTGCGGGGTATGTGCTGTAAACAAATGTCACTTAATCTGTGTATTTGACTGAAAATGATAGTGGGTTTGGATTGGTTGTTGGGAAGGCGAAATAGTAATAATGTCATTTTCGCCATGACGGACTAGTGTCAAGGTTCCATGTAATTGAAAACAGTCCGTGTATTGTTGTTGTAACGGTTGTCCAACCGTTGAAAATATCATTTGTTTTCGCCTACGACCATGTATAGAAAATGTGAATAATGGTTATAACGGCCTCTAAGTATTGTATAGAAACTAAGATCTGAATTTATGGATAAGCATACGTGATTAAATTCAAGTAATTTTTAAAAATGAGTAAAACATTATCGATATCTTACTAATTACCTAGACCAAGATACCAGCTATCATTTATATTGCAATATAATCTTCAATTAATATAATTATCAAGTCGGTTAAATTTACTGACGACTAGACATTGGCTGATCAATCATCCAAGGGGTTGAAGGCTTTAGTAAGATGCAGGAGAAAATCAGTGCATGAAATTCGGAATGAACATGATTTATAAGAAAATTAAGGCACGTATATTCTAGAGCAAATAGGCGAGGCTGGTCGTTTATAGAGGGGGTGCATACTGGTGCTAGTAGAACAGTTAAATACATGAGTGCGTGAGTTAAATACATGTAAGAGAAATGTGGCCAATAGTGGTGAGGATATTAGAAAGTAAATAGTGCTAGCGAAAGAGGCGTTCTTCAATAGGAAGGTGCTGGTGACTGGGACCTTAAGTAAGAATGTAAATAAGAGTTGAGAAGATTCGTGGAAGGTGCATGGAGGACGTTTTGAGATGCGTATGAATGTTAAGAAAGGTGATGGTGAAAAGAACGCTAAGGAAGTGTTGATGAGGTACGAATTTTGGATGAGACTGGAATAGGTATATGGTATAAGTAATTAATGAGAGGCCCGATGGAGAGCCATTTATTGGAGAGAGAGTGAGAAGATGTCCCAGAAATCGGAATGTTAGGATTGGGAATGTCAAAAAGATAATAATAAGTTGGTAGAATACTAAAATTCAAAAGAAAACATTCACGAGTCTAAAGAATTCCTCACCGTGGTTCCTCCCTCTTCATCCAGTTTCTTCCACTTCCACCGTGTCCCTGAACTTCGTTTTCTTTCTCCTGCTTCTCATCTCCATCCAATACCCCCTTTCCCTCTCTGGAATGTGTTTCGAAGCACGCGTGTCGTTTGCGTTTTAGAGGCGACGCTCGCTTGTTTTTTTCCCGGCGTCCTTTTGTTCGTTCGCCTCTGTTCGCTTCCGCACTATGTCATCCTTTCCTTTTTTAATTGTATTTTCTCCCTCTCTTTTCCCCCTCGCGTAAAATTTCTCGTCACGTTTGATGGGATACTTTTTTTGTCCCAAATCTTTCTCAACGGGGAGGTTGGGGATTCAGGTTGTGCGGGATGAGCTTTTCATTATTTAAATTTATACGTTCTAATCCGCTCACGTTCTGTCATTTGCGGAAAATCGCGGTAACCGAGACTTCAAAGCGTCTATATATTAAGATTTTTTAAAGTGCGCTGGCGTGGGTGCAGGATGATATTCCAAGAGATAATATAGTTTCAAAAATTGTTTAATTATAAAAGTAACTAACAAACTAAGGGTTAAAAATGAACGAATTTAAGATAGAGGGCTGTGAGCCAATGCCAATAGAGAGCACCCAGTTTTGGAAAAATATATTTATTTGTGAAGGAAACATTGGAGAAGATTGCCCGTGCTCGAGGAAATTATTTTACTTCTATCTATTCATTTGTCTAGCCGTACAAGTCGCTAACAGTCGACACTTCGATGTGTATACACGGACTTCCGTGGCAGTAGTGGTCGATAATGGTGGTAATCGACCGAGGTTCGCACTTGCAGGGAAAATAAATCGACTTCTATTTGCCTGCAAGTGGCATATCGATTCTGTGATATAATCGCATCGCATCCGGTGGAAGCTTGGTCACATGACAGCCAATGGAGATGAAAAATGTAAACAAGGAATAACTTCATAGGAGGACGACCCATTGTTGCTTATGTAAATACTTATTTGTACTCGAAAATACTTTAGGTGCTGAAGAATCCCTCAGGTGAGCTTTATGGCTTATCTATTTTTAGATAATAGTTATTATTGTCTAAATTATTGCATGCCTAAAATGAAGGTTCCTCCTTAAAAAAAATATTATGTAACATTATACAGTTAGGCTTGTGTGAGGTTGGGAATAATCCTAGTCATATCTATACGTTAATTAAGGTGAACATTTCAAAACATAGTTATACTGTATAGTTATATCCTCCTCATAAACGGGTGCATTAATGAGAAATGTGGCCCAATGTTTTTTTTTCCGACTGATGTGAGAGGTTACTAACATGTGCACTCAATGACTCACGATTACCACTTCAATCACCTTAAAGTCGGGACGCAGCGAATTCCTCGCAGATGAGTCGGAATCAGTCCCTATTTCAGACTCCGCTCGAGACCATTTTCCCCGACCCTGTGTTACTTCCCTACCCTCAACGTTTTTTTTCTGTACACGCTCTTCCCACCGTTCCCATCGTGGTGAGCTAGTATTTCCCTTTTCGCGGCGCGGTCACAATGCGAATCCTCCGGGGGGTTTGTAAGTGGTTTCGCTCCCTGCCTCCGCCTCCTTTCCGACGTAATTCCGTTGTCCTGGGGACAGAAATGGATCGGGTAATCTTCTCTCGCGCAAATCGCTTCATCTTTACGCCGGAATTTACTACCGCGTGTCGCCGCTACCCTCGCCTTCTATTCCTTTTCGTACTTTTTGTAAGTTTCCCGTGTATTTCCAACGTCTTTCCCTCCGAGGTTTCCTCGTTCCTTCTTCCGCCATAATTTTCCCCCGATCCATTCCTCGGCGCCTGTCCCAGATTAAACGGGATATTAATTCTCAGCGGCGTGCTTAAACGTCGGGGTGATTATTTTCCTGAATTCCCAACGCTCTTTAATCCGCGTGTATTATTGGCCCGTTGCCCTTGCGGAAGTTAATCAAGAGAGGCGATTTTCGAATTGCCTATCTGGTTATCCTGTTTGTTTTCCCATCTCGAATAGTTGTGTTTTTGAATACATACTGGATTTTGGGAACGTGGATGGGTTGAAGTCTTGTGAGTCGTAATCGTTTTTCATTTTAATGGCTGTACCGGGGGGAAATTAAATGGGCTACCCACATACAGGCCAGTAACCGTTATATTTATTGTCACCTTTTTTTTGAGAAATCTACCGGCAAAGGTAGACTTTAATGAAAGTCAGAGAATCTCCTCCCGGTTTTCTACTCTTTCAGTAGCCTAACTGCATCTAGTATTTCCATTTTCGCCTCAGCATATGATTTACCCTTCTTCATCCCGTCAATGAAACCTATTCTCTTTCTTTCCCATCCCCGCTTGCCCAACATCCCTCCCTCGCCCACTGTACTGAGCACTTCCTCGTTCGTATTCATTTTCGTCCACCTCACCTTCTCCATCCCTCTCCACACCCTCATCTCAAGTACCTGCAGTCTATTCTCGTCCTTTTTTCTGAGGGTCCAGGTATTTTCACTTTTTGATAAAGTATTCTACCGGTTAAGGTAGGTTTTGCTGAATGTTGGAGAATCTCCTCCCGGTTTTCTATACTTTCAGGGGCCTATCTTGCTCTATTATATCCTTTTCCGCATCAGCATACGATCTACCCTTCTTCATCTTGTCATATATCAACTGGTAATTGTATACCTTTACCCTGTAGTTAATCCTTTTAATGATTTCATTAACTTATAAATAACATAAGTTAATGTACATTAACGTCGTCTTTGCCGTGATAATACTTCCGTGTTATTGAGTCAAAATGCGTTTTCTTGTCAGTGGAAGTTGAGTGGTCAACTTGATCGCTCTTCGTGTCGCTTCTTCGTTTTTGTTTTTATTTTTTGAATTAAATGAAATTTTCCATATTTTGAAATGATGACTGACATTCTCTTCACTAGTTCCAATTTTATCGCTTTCTCATTTATTGTCGAAAAATTGTTACTCGTACCTTTTAAAATAGTGATTGATATTCTCCGGGCGAAATTGAGACTATCAAATACCTTTTAACCAATAACCCGTTTTCGTCAGCATAAGTAGATTGCGTGACAATATTTGTGTGATAGGAATCCGTTACATTTTATTCATATTGCGTCATACATCGTGAAGTTTACTGAGATATTGTAAATGGCTCGTGTGTTAGGGAAAATAATAATAATAATAGTTTATTACCTCTTGACATGCTCAAGAATTACATGATCACATGGCAAAAATATTTTACTGGAGCATTAGGTGACCCCTAAGGCATTGGCCTGTTGTCGGGGGCACCATCAAGACAAAGAAGCAGTACACATAACAAAATAATCAATACAGATGTAAAAGTATGAAAATTAATACAGAAAATATTTTAAATACGAGATTTCCGAAAGGTTACAACGATTTACTAGAGTGGTTGCACTAAGTTGTTACATTTCGGCATCATTGTGCTGGAAGCAGCCTCTGAAAGTTGCCAAATGATTATTAAGTTTCAAAGCGACAAAAAATAGCCTTGTTGTGTTCCTCTGCTATTATTCGTCAGAAACTGGCTATTTTGCTTGTGTCTTGGTTACCTCAATACCGCTTGCGGCCCTCATCTCACCCATTGAGACGTGGTAGGAATCGTTGACTGATCGTTGGAAAAGTACGTTTATCCTAACGAGACGACTGTGGGAGCTTTTTGTGTTTCCATTTTTGTCCGCATCGAAGCGGTTGCTTGTGCCGCGAAACCTTGTCTGCAATGGATTTGGCTCGGTTCAGTCTTCTTAACCCCCCCCCCCCCCCGCCTTCCCTACCGACAATCCGCCTCTTCGAATTCCCTCATCGAGATTCTTTTCTACCTCTCCTCTTGCAACACAATTGGCACAACCGAGAGCGCCTGTTTTTGAATCCTGCCTGGTTATTACCCGATCAAAGGAGGATTACGAGGGAGAAAAAAAAGAGAGAATCGAGCAGCGCCTTTGGGTCTTTTTTATTTGCGGCGATTGGACCGGATTCCTTTCCGATAACTCCTCCTCTGCCTCTTGACGTATTGTTGACTCCTTTTCCCTTTTGCGTCGTTCGCATCTCTCGCGTTCTCGTCGGCAGCGCGGCTAGGACTTCCTTTTGTTTACCTTTTTCCGTCCTCCCCGCGATCTCGCCTCCTTCTTCACCTTCGCTTCGTCTCATTTTCCCGCGCTTTCATTTGCTCCTTTCCCAGAGGAGACAAGCACACTGGTTTCAACACGTTCTTGGCTCTCCTCCTACGCTTTGCTTCATCACCCGCCACCCCCTGTTAAATCTTTCCTCCACTTACTTACTCCCCCTTTCCCATCCTCCCTTCCTCCCTCCATTCGCTTCAACTTCTTCAACAGGCAGCTTCCCCTGGGCGATGCGATGTTCGATGTCGAGCATCGCATCGACGCGAGAATTAAGTATCGGTGAACGCTCATTCATTGGTCGTTCAATTCTAATTGTGTGAAACTTTATTTTTCTTTAGCATTCTACCGGTTATGGTAGGTTTTGCTGAATGTCAGAGAATCTCCTCCCGGCCCTCTTACACATTCAAGAGCCCGTCCCCCTCCAATATATCCATTTTCACCTCAGCATACGATCTACCCTTCTTCATCCCGACCATGAAACATATTCTCTTTCTTTCCCTTCCCCGCTTGCCCAACATCCTTCTCTCTGTCACGTTCTTGAGCAACCCATCGCCCTTTATTACATCCTCCAGTCATCTACCCTGCCTACCCCGGATTTCGTTCAGAAGTTTCCTTGCCTACATACAGTGGTAAAATCATTCGCCTGCGGAGTTGTACTTAAACCACTCGACATAATCTCGATCACGTAGCTAAGGAGCAACAATGAACAACAACGAACCGTTGGAGATTTTAGTGAGTTTCACCAACTCGGATGGATAACATAAGTGCCTGATATGTCGTTTATCGTGTCTCTGATCTGGATATAAAAATCCATCAACAATATTACGGCGACTCGATCTGCAAGGCTGAGTGAGATTTTTGCAAATGGTTCGTATACTCCTAAATCTCAAACCTTTCGTGGTTGTACTCTGTGGTTACGTGCGGGTTATTATCTCGAGCGTTTCAAACACAACATAATTGATATGCTCCGGGCGAAATTGAGACCATCAAATACCTTTTAACCTAGAGCCCATTTTCGTCAGTATAAGTAGATTGCGTGACGTACGAACCCAGACCCCTAGATTTTGCGCAGAGTGCTCTAAACAAATTTCGGTCAGAGCACTCGGCTTGAAATCTTTCGGTCTGGGTTCAGATCCCAGACCTGGCGAATGAATATTCCGTTGTCAATTTCACACAGTTGCGTGACCACGAGGGGTTGTCACCGTTAAAGCTACATTTCATCCAGTTCTGCAGTTCTTTGAATATGTTCAATCCTAAGATTGATTGACTCCTCTACTCTTTACTATCTAATGCTAGTTCCACATTTCCTGGTAGCTCTTCCAATGAACGTTCCTCTTCATTTGGTCCATGAACTTATGCCTGGGTCTCCTCTCGGAACTCATGTGTGTGATGAAATTAGTCCTATGTGGCAAATAAAGAAATAAGCACTACGAAGCAAATCAACTAACTACTAAGCTACACTGTCGACTAATCTTCCTCAAAATATTATTGGCAGCCACCATGGTCTCTTATCGATCGCGGGAAAAATGACGTTTTAAACCTCTTTGTTCTGCAGTCTATTATCCTAATTTTATTATTATGATCTGATATACCGTAGAATGTTGGATTCATTAGACATCGATTACTTTCTCAGTAGATAAGTTGGGTTAGATCTTACTTAAAAGATTGTCTAATTTTTTATCGACGGTCTGAAAGCAATTCTCATTCCAATTGTTGCAAGAGGTCAGTAAAACTACATCTACGAAATATCATGCAAGCCACCACTAGGGTGTGTGGCGCAGGGTGAATCCACGCCAGGCATGCAGTACTCATCCCAGTTTAAATCAGAACCGCGCACGTTCCCCCGGATGCCAGGCGCAGGCCAATGCCAGTCAGGACAACAGTGCGCAGTCAGGCCAGAAACTAGGAGAGTGATACGTAGAAGAGCATCCTACCATCCAGTACACTACTCAATACGCAACTATCGGTTAGTATTATTAATGCGACAGATAAATAGCACTACAAGATACTAATACATGAAAGAATCTATCATTCCGGATAGTGTTAGCGATAGATAGCGAAGTTAGTAGCTAATAATCATGTTCAAATATTTAGCTCAACAGAAAAAACCTATTTAACCTATTCAGTATGCTAGAACTGGTCTATCGCAACTATTATGGTCCTTTATTGTACGTGGAAAAAATAATATTTTAAACCTATCGGTTCTGCTGTCTATTTCTTTAATCTTGTGCCTGTGATCGTCTCTACCGTAATAGTTTGGCTCTAGCTAAATATGTGCACTACCGGCATAAAATAGTCTACATCAAACTTTCGTAAAAGATCTAAGCTGTATTTTTCCCTTCGATCGGATAGAGGTTCCTACCCTAATTCCCTCAACAATGTAGTAACACTGCTATGTTTATCGTTACAATTTTTTACAAATCTAGCTGCCCTCCGCTGTATTCGATCACTAACGAGGCTATGACAAAGATACATAAGACGAATGCTAGTGGATGTACCTGCGCATCGATGTTTCTCCGAGCATCGCCCCTCTCCACCATCGTTGCTCCATCCTTCTCTTAGCAGAGAGCATGGAGGAGGGAAGAGGAGGTTGGGAAGGAAGTAGGAGAGGGAGAAAGACCATCTAAATACACCGTGCAGAGCCCCTCGACCTGCCAAGTCAAACAAGCAAACAGGGACACGGGGGGCGGGATGGCAGGAGGAGGGGCGGGAGTGTTGGGTTCTGCAGTGAGGTGGGCGGAAGAGAGACCAGGGGAGGCGGAGGCATGGGGAGGGGGTGGTGGAGCTAGGGGCAGGCCTTTGCCGCTTGCTTACGTTACCATGGGGAGGATTTGTGTGTGTGTCTGCGCGCGAGGGCGCTAAAGGAGGCATAAGGACGCGCTGGGAGGGAGTAGGACTGGTTGGCTGGCTGGTTGGTTGGTGGCTGTTCTGCTTGCTCAAGGGCTTCTGGCTGGACCTTAGGGATTCCAGGAAGGCGTCCTTCTTCTACTCCCAGTCTCCCTCTTCGCCATATCCTTCGCCTGCTGCAGCCTCTTTCCTTTCTCTCCCCTTCCTTTCCCCTTCTCTCTCCGCCGGAGGAGCTCTGGATTCTGAGTGGTTCCCGCCGGACATCGTCAGAACAAGTTGGAGATTCCAACTTTTCGTTAATTTCGGGGCAAAATAATTAAATAGATGCAGATTTCGCCAGTCACATACCTAATATCCACCCACTTACTTCCCCGAAAGGCTAGTCTTGGGTTTGTGGTGGAGGTGAGTTTTCACGGTCTTGCGGTACGCCCTACCGTACAAATGTTATTGAACCTTCGACAATTGGTGCATTGGCAGGGACCTGCAAACATATGGCGGGGATTAATTTTCACAGGAATGCACTTCATTTATATCCTTCAAATGTTATTTAAATTACTCGACAAATTCGTGAAAATATTAGACTAGGGGTAGGTTTTCACTGGCATGCATTAAAACTTCATCGTATAAATACTCTGGCAAATGCGAATATTGATGCGTAGCGTATAACCTGAAAAGATGTTACGGGGGTTGAATTTTTACCAACATGCTCCCCAACGCCCCAATCGTTATATAAATTATGATTATTAGTGAATTTTGCGACTGCTTACATAAATGCAATCAGGGGCCCGAGGACTGTTAAATGTTCGCATTTGATTCTTGATAATGGTAGATTATATAGTTAAAATGTCCTCACCCGGAAGACATATCGCAAAACCCAAAGTGAGGACTTGCCCCAAAAAATCGCACCATTTTAGAATATATGAACTGTTAATATTCTCAGAGAGCTATTGGTTTAAATGACTGAAAGGTAGCCATAGCAATTCCAACTATTTACCGTGGAAAAAAGCAAAATCCCAGAAAAGAATGATTTAAATCTTGGGTATCTCCTTGCTGTAGTAATCTTGCCCATCTAATGGTTTTGTAATGTTTCCTGAATTTGATTGGTGTGGTGGTTTTTAGCTCTGAATCACCTCCCTGAAGAGTGCAGGTTCGAATCTCGGCAGCTGCATAGAATTTTCTTCGCGGAATCCTGATCGCGGTGCTTTTCCGAGAGCGCTTCAAATGCGGCATTACTGCTGGTAGTACGTCCTTTGTATGAGGTGGTCAAGGTTGGTGTGTTTGGCACTTTTGGTTCAGGGATAAGGCTTATTCAGGTTCTTGGTTAGTAGTGGATGCGTTGTTGTTTATGAACTCAGCCCCCTTTTTAATGTTCATTCATTCATTGGTCGTTCAATCTTAAGATTGCTTGACTGCAGCCCTCCACTCTTCCCTATCTAATGCTAGTTCCCATACGTCGTGGTATCTCTTCCTATGTACTTCCCTCTTTATTTGGTCCATGAACTTATTCCTTGGTCTTCCTCTGGGGACTTTTCCCCCTCTATTTTACCTTCAATTATGTTCTTCACAAACCCATTGTGTCTCCGGTTGTGTCCAGTCAATCTGGTGCTTTTTTCTGTGTAGTATTCCTTATGTTCATATACTCTTCTACTCTTCTGTTCACTTCATCATTTCTTATTTTGTCTGTCCATTTTATCTTCAGCATTCTACTCTAGCACCAAGTTTCAAAGGCTTCTTGTCTCCTCTGATCCGATTTTCCAATGGTTTTTAATGTTAACAATATTTAATTCAGTGTTAGTTTAATCTCTTTCAATGCTGCGGAAAGCTTTAACTTCCTACCCAATTTAACTTAAGTACCAGACTTGAAAGGGTTTTGAGCTCATTGTAGTGTAGTGGAGTGCATCTAATTCATATGTGAAATCATCCCCTGCCGCTCACTTTGGTGGTAGCTGGTATGGTTCCTCACCATTCACCCGTATGAGTAATGAGGTGGTTGCTGCGTTATCCCTCAAATCATTTCTATTGTCGAGCTCCAAAGTTTTTATCTGAACATCCGAGTTATTGGCCCCAATCTTCCGTTCGCATCTCGGGTGCCTTTTCCTAGCCTTCCGAGCTTATCATTCCGGCCACCCTCACCCGGCTTCATCCCCTATTTCCGTCTCTCCGACTTTGATCCTTCATCCCCTCTGCGCCTTGTCTTTTTTCCCTCCATTCTCCCCTCTCCACCGTAGAACTCCCCCTCTCTTTGATATGGGTATTATTTATTCTCTCTGTTCTCCTCGCCGAATGAGAGAGTTCCTAGTCCCCCGGGAATTCCGAGAAAAATACAGCTCCGGTATCTCTCAATCCCGGGACACGGCTGCGAAAGGGAAAAATGTTCTTCTCGCGTCTCCCTCTCCCGTGCATTAATATTTCTTGCGTCGTTTCTTCGTTGGGTTGTGGTGAAGCACGCGATCGCTCCGTGACTTAGTGCGGCATTGAGATGTATGAAATACGTGGGAAGGGAAGTAGGTTAGTGTTGAGAGAATAATGTGTGAAAAGAGAGTCAATGGAGTTTGGTTAAGGATAGTGTGGATGGGAAAAACAAAAGGCACCCTAACTGAGAATTTGACAATAATAGCTCTGCAGGCTTAGTGTAATGTCTCGAAATGCCTCGGGAAGAAAGAAAATTTTCCGGTTGTAAAAACCAAGCTTTTGAGAAAATACTTACACGTTGTAAAAGATGTCAGGTGTTCCCGGTGAATAGATTGAAGAAAGGCTTCTCGGGATACCATCTGTGTTTGAAGGTTCATCACCAATGTTTCGGCTGCTTGCACTGCAGCCGTCCTCAGGGTGATTAGATGCTGATGATCGGATTTGTTCCAAATATATGTTGGTCACGGGAGGACAGGTGCCGAGCCATTTTACCGCGCTGACTGATTCCTTACTGACTTGATTACTTACTGACCCCACTACTGGTTACTTACACATTGTGCGTAAAATGTATGGTAACACCTCCGATAGAAAGATCTGGACCTCCAATGGTAGCCAAGTTCTATCGACTCTTCGGAAATTCCGAAGATAATTAATACCAGTCTAGTGATGAATAAAGGGTAATTTTCCCCTAAGCATATCTTAATACGTGACTGTTTTTAAAGCTCTATTTCATTTTAAATCGTGGATTTGTATAAAAATATTCTACCGGTTAAAGGTAGGTTTCGTTGAAAGTCAGAAAATCTCCTCCTGGTTTTCTAACCTTTCAGGGTCCTATCTGTCTCTAGTATATCCTTTTGGCGTCATTTACGATCCAACCTTCTTCATCCTCTCAATGAAACCTATTCTCTTTCTTCCTCTTTCCCCCGCTTGCCCAACATCCTTCACTCTATCACATTCTTGAGCAACCCATCGCCCTTTATTATATCCTTGTTAGAAGAATTGGGATGGGAATCACTATCACAACGTAGATTAAATTATAGGCTTAACCTCTTAGCTAAATTTCAGGAAAAACATTTCTCTGACAACGTAAAAAACATACTATTAACCCACTCGTACTACGGTAGATTAGATCGCGCCAATAAAATTAGAGAGATAGATTGTAGAACCGATGGGTTTAAAATGTCATTTTTTCCGCGTACCATTCGGGACCATAACAGCTGTGATCGTCGTCATGAATAGTTCGAGTATTGACAATAGGCAGGCAGTAAATCTTTCTCATTATATTCTCTACGTTCTTATTTATGCATGATGTAAATATTGACGTTCTTATTTATGCATGATATTTTGAATCTGTAGTAGTAGTCCTTGTACCCCTTACATGTTGGAACAATTGCCGATAGAATATTTCTTGGTTAGTAGATTTTAATGGGCTGGTTACATGTGTGGTACGCTGGTTTCAATGTAGTTTCGGTGTTCTGCCGTATAATTCATGCATGCCTGGTGTGGAAGCACTCCCTGCCACACACCCTTTGGGTGGCTTGCAGGGTATGACGTAGATGTATCCTTCAGCCACCAACTCTGCCGATTTCTAATATTATTCAGAAGTTTTCTTTCCTCGCCCACCATCTCAAGCACTTCCCCGTTCGTTTTCATTTCCGTCCGCCTCACCTTCTCCACCCACCTCCTCACCCACACCTCAAATGCCTGCTACCTATTCTCGTCCTGCTTTCTGAGGGTCCGGTTATTCTCTCAGATTAACTGATAGTTATGTTCCTTTACCCTGTGGTCAAATCTGTCAATGATCTATAAAACTAATTCTTTTAACGTGATAATGATCTGAAGCTTCCATCAAACTTGTCGGAAAATTTAATGCCATACAATTGGCTAAACCGCCCTCTTTATTCGTCATTGTGGAAGAGTTGTGCTGTAAGAAAGCCTTGATGCTCTATCAAGCTTTTGTGAATCCAATTTCGGGCGTAGTGTTTTACGCTAATTTTTAGCGCTCACTTGCTTCGCGGTCAAACTAACGTGTACCTACACCAGGGTTTAAATTCGCTATGAAAAATCATTTGACTTGACCCGGATGGTCAAATGATTTTTTCATAGCGAATTTCAACCCTGGTGTACATGCACCCGTGCGAGTGACTTCGTACCACATCATTTGTTAAATGCAATGTTTGGAAATTTAACGTGTAGCTGTTGCGTAGGCATTACGCCTCACCGCAACACCGAGACGCCATCTCTAACCGTCGTATCTTCAGCTTGCTTTCAAACGCCGCGCCGGGGGCGGAGATGTCGGGGGCGGGGGCGGGGGTGTCAAAACTGCGGCAATCACGCGGTCAGTCGGAATCAGCAATGGCGGGTGTGGAGCCGTCGGACTCCGTGCTGGAAAATGTGGAACGAGGGAGGGTCTCCTTCAAGGGAACCAGGGAATGAATGGTTCCTTCCTCCACCTGCCCCCTTCCTACCCCGCCACCTGATCCAGTTCTCGTCTCGAGGGTGGACATTCTATGGCCCACCTCCCGTGGTGCAAAGGCGGTTCCCGTCCTTTCAGCCCATCCCGTCTCCCCGTCGCGTTCTCCGGTGACACTCCCTTCCACCGTCCGTCCCTTAACGGGAGGCGTCCGAAGGCCCTGTCAGAGCCAGGGGTTGGAGGAGAGCTTAGAGCGTGGTAAGAAGGTCCGGCAGCGGCGTCCAAGGTTTGCATTGCTCGCGTATTTATCAACCGCAGTACACTATTACTCGGTTTTATTGTGTCTGGCTCGCGTTATGTATGAGATGATATAGTATTTTCATTTATGTGATGCCCAGTGAGATATCATGTTACGTATATTTCATTTAGGAGACTGCCAGTTAGCTGACGTGAACGTTGTCGTTTGGAGAGCATACCCACCTGTTTTTTTATTTGGAACTAGGCCCTCTCTGATTTGTTAGTTGGAGCGAATTATCATTTCACCTAAAATCAATGAAATGTGTCGTTTTAAAGAAAAATACTTCACCCTTCCGAAGATATCAAAAGATCAGCCCCTTTCCGCACTACTTTCCGCAATATTTGACGAAAAATATCAGATCTTTTATGCGAGGAATGGTAAGTGTATGCACTACAGAGAGACAAAAAAATGAGACATTTCTAACATCCAGATTTCGTCAAAAACTGAGTTTGTAATTTGTATATTTCCTTAACTATTTTTGAAAATAAATCATATTGTTACCGCCGTAATTTTTTCAGGATCACAAGAAACCTTCCGTTGTAAAGGAGTTTCTTTGTTCGCCGTTATTTGTAATCCTTGGTGAGCTGGGGTGCGAGGAGGGCGAACGAGGAGGTATTGGACATGACTGGAGAAGAGAGGAAACTAGTGGAGTTTAGGATGAGGCAGAAGAGATGAATGGAGGACGTCTTGAAAAGAGAGGCAATGCTGAAGAGGGTAATAGAGGGGGAGCACCAGGGAAACGTGGAAGAGGATTGGAAATCTGAATGAAATAAGAAGAATGAGACGATATGAGGAATTAGAGCGGAATTTAGTGGAGGATCACGTATGGGAGGGAAAACAGAACAATGTGTCAGAAATTAGGACGTTGGGATAAGTCTTGACCGAAAACCTACCAATCAGCTGGATGAATACTAAATGGTAGTATTATTATGGAAATTCCACCGCACTTAGTCCATTCTCCTCCACATCTTGAACACTTGAAGATTTTCATTATATTTTTTAAAATATTTGTATTATTTTATTTTATTCATATTTTCGTTCTCTTTTTTCTTCAGTCCACGTTTCTGCAACCTGCAACGCTGCACTTCATATTAAACTATTTGCCAATCTTTTCTTTACATTCTCGCATTCGTTATCAGCCGATCACTGTTTTGAAATCATACCAAGAATACGTTTACCCTGAGATTTTAAAGCCAGACGACTAGAGAATATATTGCAAAAAATGGATATCAACTGGCCATTTTCATGTATGATTTCACTGTTGTATTTTTTAATCGGGAGGTGACCAACCTGCTGCTGGCGTTATATGTTCCAATTTAGTAGGGTAATTTAGTCACATGTTGTATTTTCATGTATTGAAGTAAAACGAATGAGTAATCCGGCTTCTAAATCATGCGATGTTTAGCAAATGGGGCGCTCAGTTTAAGGATTGGTGGATGTGGGGATGTTTTCAATTGTCATCTGAAGATAAATTTGATCCCAATTAATTTGAAAATACTTTACTGATCAAAGGTAGATTTTGATGGACGAGAACCTGCTTCTAAATACTCCGTCTCTTCTACAAATTCCTACCGTAACATCAGTATCCTTTTTCTGCTCTGAATATTTCTTCTATCCCTTTATCACGGCCAAAGCGGTATCCGACACCCTATCGTCTTCTTCGCTCACCAAGCATAAGATACTGCGTCTATCACTGCCTTTTCCACCCTCCTCCCCCATTTCAACACTCCTTCGTTTGTCTTTCTTTCGGTTATCGTTAGGGGCATTCAAATTTCTTCAACTTAGTATCCCAAGATCTTCCAATCTCTCGAATTCATAATTTTATTCTTTACCTATTGAATTTACTCTTCATTTTGTGTTTTTCGTTGGTTTAAAAAAATGTATTTACCTGGTTTATGTTAAGGTAGTTTGAGCGAAATATAATTTCACCTAGAAATCAGTGATTTTGGTCTCAATTTAAAGAATAATATTTCGCCCCTTCGAAGATACCAAAATATAGACCTCTAACCACATTACTTTCCGAGATATTTGCCAAATAATACCAGCCATTTTGCATGGGAAATGATACGTGTATGCACCCCAGAGAGACCTTATTTGAAAAATGAGGAAATTCTAACTCCTAAATCTTGTCAAAAAATTAACTGTATGTAGTTTGTATGTTTCCTCAACTATTTCTGACAATAAATCATATTGTCACCGCAGTATTTTTTTCAGAATCGCACAAAACCTTCCGTTGTGAAGGAGTTTCAAACGTACAGCGCGAAGAAAATGAGTCAGGTTAAGGACCTATGTAGATATTTTTATTATTTTGATTAGAACATCAGTCGTGTAGAAGTATAATATTGCACTATTAATTATGAAATATTTTTTTCATGCTTCCTCGAGCTGCTGAAAATGAAACATATAATTCGTATGCGGTGTCCACTATTACTTGGAAACTGTATCGCTCGAACTACCATAAGTTTTTCGAATCGATAGAGAAACAATGCTCATTTATTGCTCGTGAATCATGCTTACAACCTAAACAACGCCCCGACGTTGTAATTTTGATGAATAAAGTGACCGCCTCGTTTCATGATTATTATACGACGCTGATCTTGTGTGTCGCGCTGGAAGAAGTTCGTTTTATTTCGGATCCGAACGACGTTCAGTTTCATGGGTTGGTCCATGTTTGTATTCCGCCAAGTCAGAGGCATGTTCGGGTCTTCCTCTTCTCTCACCCTCCTCCCTCTAGTTTCCTCTCCCAACACCAATCCTCCCTCCTCCCCTTCACCCCCTCCCCTTTTACTCCCCCGCATATTCCCCAACCGGCGCACCCACGCTCCCCTGCGGACGTTTTGTGAATCACTCCGTGGGACACGCTAACCGGCTCGGCGTTCTCCTGGAGACCACGGGCACCTCTTTATCCGTGTGTTGGAGCTTTAGAGATGTGGGTAATCTAGGGGAGTGGGAGGATGCGTGGAGAGCTATGGGTCATTATGCACCTCGCATAACAGAGCATAGCATCAGAAATGGTGCTCAGTGCACTTAGATAAAAAATATTTACTCGAATCCCCTGCCAAACACCCTTGTGGTGGCTTGCAGGGTATTGAGTAGATGTAGAAATGTGAAATATTGTATAGTACGCCATGTTGATAATAATCCTTTCTCAAATTTGAATATTGGTATAGAACGCCATCTAACTTTCATCATTTTGAAAAAGTCAGACTGTTGAAACTACAAAATTACTCGGCTTTGGCGATCACAGTAGTTTCTTATCACGGAAAATAAACGAAAATGTTTTAAAATTCGTGAAGGAGATAGTTAAGTCGGTGAGGGAATAAAGAAATGCCTAAGTAACGTATTTTCTGACCCTCAGGACGCACCGGCCAGTCGTTCTCGCCTTGTTTTTTTTCATGTTCAGAGTTGCAGAGAAAGAAATTACGATCAAAATTGTGTTGATGTTTACATTAATTCGGAAAGAAGGAACTGTTAACTTCCAAATAAGCATCTGCATTAAAGTTAATCGTTGTCGAATCTCAGAAACAACTTACTGATGGAGATCGCACCATTAGCATGCTCCTCCAACGGCGCCTACGGTTAAAGCAGACGGTGATTGAAATCGGATACATGAGAAAGGAGCTTTACTCTCTGACCATTAGACGCATGACGATTTTTATATGCGTTATCGACGGAAAAAATTGCATTTACTCTACCGGGATATACGGTACTTACTTCCCAAACTGGTTAACTCTATAAATAATGGGACCCACAGGTAAGAATCGTTTTTCAAGATCCTTGAAAATGACGGGAAGATGTCGAAACTTTCGGATCCCCTTTTTTGAATAAATCAGGGTGGAAAGAACCCAGTTTATTATTCCTTTGCTATTGAGCTTTCCCACGGCGGCGTTAAGGCTTAGTGCTTAAAGCTTAGATTATCATACGTTAGTGCAATATATGATGAGGAAAATCGAAACAGAGAGTTAGAGGCGAATTGATAGCTAAATGATGAAGTGGCAACTTTCCACTTTTCGCGGCATCGTTCACGATACGTTTCGATTCCAGAATGTTTTGACGCTTTACTATTCTCTCAAGCATCTCGCGAATGATCGAAAAAATCGAATTCCAATGTGAACAAAACTTCAGAAAAAGGGAAAATAGTAATGAAATCATCAAACCCTTTTGTTTTGTCAAGAATAGGAATTTTGGACGGTGTGATAGATATTAGAAGTTACATGGGTCTTGTGTTTGAGACGTGGATATTACCTCGAAGACTTACGTTTAATGATTCATGATGGACAGTTGCCTTTTTTGCGGAGAGTTAGCAGTAGTCTGTGTTCTGCCATTCTTGGTAGAAAATCTACGATGGCAATGTCGTCGTGAAGGCAGGAGGAACTTCTGGAGAAACTAAGTGCATGGGAGATTAAGGGTGTAAGCGGCGTATAATTCATATTACCGTATTCTAATAGCATTTTTAGATTCTGATACAATGTCAAATTTGCTCGTAGCCTACCTAGTTTATAGTCGAGAGTGGAGGGTCCTTCCATTCGGGGCTATGTTCATACTTTAAGATGGATGCTGCAATTTATTCTAAACGTCATCCAGGAAACTCCTATGCCGTAGAATTCCCCGGAATGCATTGTAACCTTATGTGGGGTGCACTGTGAAATCCTCAAAGTAAAATAGATGGATGTTTTTACCAATTCTATTGTCGTAATACTTAATTACTCAATCAGAAACTCCCTTGTGGATTTATTTTGTATGTTCTTTAAATCATTATCTAACACTCATCGTATTTCCTGATTTCTGTGAAACAAATCATCGTCTAAATTTTTAACTTATCTTGCGCTTATCGGTGTAGAAAAATATGAAATACGATGATACTTTCTTGGGGGTCGGCTGGTCTCGGCGTTTCAATATGCTACCACCCCAACGTCTTCAGAGCACCCCCTTAAAACGAAACGCCTTCTGATACCCTCCTACATCGTCTTCAGTGCCCTGAAGGCGATGGCAAAGGTAGCTGTATAAACGTCGGCCAACAATTTTCTTCCTATTTTTCTGATCTTCTTTCTTATTTTTCACTCCGAATCCCGGCTCGCACCACTCGCAATGTGAGCCTGTTACACAAACCCACATTCCGTCCCTCCATTTCCAAACGATCACTATTCTACCGCCTACGTTCATCATTCAATGCCCTGACTAATAGTCACCCTGCCATCGACCTTTTCTCATTGCCAAACGTCTTTTCCTCCCAACTGAAACTTAATGCGTAACTTCATATCATCCTCACCACATACTTGCATTTTGTGTATTTTGAATATTTCTGTTTTTTTTTGTTTTTACTGTTATTTTTACTGCGGTTTTAATTTATTCTGTTTATTGAACCCAATGTAAATCCTTCGTTGCTGTTTTTGGAGTTTTAATAATAAATATGTAGATAAATATAAATATATAGATAGTCGGCCCCGGTGGCAGCGGGGTAAAGTCCTCGCCATCTAATCCGAGGGTCGCGGGTTCGAGTCCCGCCTGGGTGGGTTTTTCACCACCCAGGGCATGGATGTGTGTCAAGTTCTGTTGGTCCGGTCCCTGGAAAACCTGATGACAGGCTCAGCAGCCTATCGGGATTCCGGGGACATACGGGCCAACAGAATCGTCCGGCAAGCAAAAAAAAAAATCATCTCACTTGTTGAAAGACTCGTGTACACTTCGCCAACGTTGTAATCCGGAGAAGATCAATTCCTACAAAAGGGATATATTGGTGGCAGAATGGCCGCAATGTGGCAGATTTAATAAAACTGAGCCGGGATAGGATAATTTAGAACATGTCAAATTGAGTAGAACGCCTATGATGAGGCAGAGTTGCAGGATAGCCTGATAGAAGTCCTGAGATCATTGATTTCCTTCCCCTACCTCAAATACCTTCCGGGAGGATGGAATGCGGGTCGTTGGTGTTTTGTTTCAGTCGGCTGGTTTTCCCGGGTGTTTTTTTTATATCTCCCTCCCCCTCCCTTTCATCCCCCTCTCCCTTTCGCCTCTTTCCCGCCACCGGTCCACTGGGAATTCGTTTGAGAGAAAATGTGTGAGAATATTCTTAGTTCGCGCGTATTGATTTTTGTTTTTCGAGTGCTCAGCTTGCTGCTGCTCTTCGGCGTAACCTGGTTGGTGGAGTGGGGTGGACGGGGAAACTTTTTTAGACTCCAGTAATTTGATAAGTACGCCTTCCTCCCCGGGGGTTTTGTATTTTATTTTATCTTCAAAGGTACGTACCAATCAATCCTGGATCCTTTGTAGTTCGTCCGTGCGGGGTCTTGTTAGGACTGTGAATAAATTTCACCCCATGACGCCTGTATCAATTCCGCAGGGTGTGATTCTTGATGATGAGCTAGGTGGAGACTTTTTTTCGTAGAAATCTAGCCGTGTCCGCCGTGCGTTGCAATGCCTCGTTTTCTTTCTAAGTGGGCACTTTTTTTTAGATTATTTACTTCTTAACCTCATTGTTTTCAGTGAATTTTATCACGCACTAAATTCGCAAAATAAAATACTATATCCTGAAGTCCCCAATGATTTCCATGCTTTTCATGGTTCTTATCTTTTATTGACCTTTGTGGGTTCAAAACTAAACGAATTTTTAGACCTAGTCTAATGAATTCCTCGTACCTACACAGGAATTCGTTACGAACGAATGATGGCATGAGTTTCCATTCCATGCCTATGCTGCGGTTTCCAATTAATAAAATATTCTATTGTTGGAAGTATTGCAAAAATTTAAGATTTTCGAGCTTAAAAATCCAATTTTCGGAAAAAGCGAAGTGGATACGAAAATCGAATTCAAGAATTAAAAAAAGGTTAACAAATAGACCACTGCACCAAATGTTATTCTACATAAAAATGAATTACGTGCCTTTTATCACCAATTATGTTTCACTGATATGATTCTGATACACGTGATTGAGCAACTCTTAAACGTTCTTCTTCGTTGCTTGTTGGTCGTTCCTCGCATGTTTGAGAAGCTCGCGTGCCAACACTCATTTGTTGAAGCGACTTGCGCCCACCTATTGTACAATGGATTTCATAATTCAGAAACCTTCGCGGACCTGCTAACAACAACTCACCAAAGTTTCATCGTAATCTGATGAATGGTATTGGAACGCTTAGAAGACGAACTAACAAACATTCATTTTTATATATTAGATCAGGCTTTGAGTAACAGGGACCCGCTCCGGCTAGATTCGTTATCAGTCAATTTATGGATGGCGCGAGTGCGCTGCATTCTGCAATCGTGTTGGTGATAGCAGAATTCGCAATTACCGACGTGATTGAAATGGAACAAGCGAACGATGCTGCGCACCCTCCGTGTAATTTTGTGTTTATGTTGTTTCTCTCATGATTTATATTACAATGAAACCCCTCTTTACGACCACTCCTATCAAGCAACCACCCCTCACAACGACCATTTCTCAGCGGAACCGTCGGTGGTCGCTAATTCAGGTTGCACTGTATGTGTACATCAAATTAGTACAGATTGAAATTTCCTAGGAGAAACTAAATTAGGAGGAAATAGACGCGATTTGTATAGGTTTTCAACAAAACCGTTGGTTCCAGAGTATTTCATTTTTTTTTCTTCAAATCATCCGCCCATTCATTTGCATAATATGCACTCCTTTGAAACTGAACCCCTGTCAAACGACCATTTTTCCGCGGAACTGTCGGTGGTCGCTTTATGTAGGTTTCACTGTATTATTCTGGATTTATTTACCAGTTATGGTAGTTTGGGCCCTATCTACCAATAGTATTTTATTCTTCATCTCAATACTCGCCTCAGTATATTAGTTTTTTTTTCATTTTTCATCCCGTACATAAAACTTAATCTCTTTCTTCCTTCCCCCCTCTCGTAACCACCATCCTTCATTCTATTATAAACTTTAGTAACCCTTTAGAGCTATTTTCTTTGTATACAGATATTCGCAAAATTTTGCGTACATTTAGTAATATGTATAGATAAAAGTATAAAATAGCATGTTTCCGATTTGGTTTCTTGAAAATTTAATATTATTTTAACACATAACCTAATGGCACTTGACGGAGGTATGTTTCTAAATAATTGAATGACATGTGTACAGGTTTTCTCCTGAACGCGAAAACATGCTTCCACATTATTAAAATGGTTCCTAACATGAATAAAGGTATTTTTTCGAATAAAAAACGCGTATATCCCTACCATTTCGCTTGAATATCAGGTTTCACGTCGTTAACCCAAGCCATTAACTGTATTCTCATTGAGACGAAAATTTTAAAATATAATTTTTGAATCGTTAATTTTAAAACATGTATTGTTATTACCAACATATGCAGAGCTGCTTTTAAGTTAAATATGGCGCTTGAAATTCGTTGACTTTCTTGAAAAGTTATTAAAAATTTGCATTGAATGACTCACGCATGAATATACTCATGGGCTCACGATTCGCGCTCCAAACGCTTTAGGAACCTCATCCAACCACCTTCTTTGCTCCTCTCTAATCTTTTCCAGAAGTTTCGTTTCCTCCCTAACAATACATCTACATACTACCCTGCGAGCCACCGTATGGGCGTGTTGCAGGGCTCGTTAGGACACCAGCCGTGTAAAGATGTCAGGGATGAGGTTTTGGGAGGTGAAATAGTGACGTGTATTATAGGAGTGTATTTAATGGAGCTCAGTTTTTATTGTGGACGCTTATTGTGCGCGGAAGGAACGAGTTTTTGTACCTATATGTTAGGAAATGTATCTCTCTTATTTTATCGTTTCTGTCAGATCTAGAGATGTAGTGAGGAGTCATGATAATATTTTCTGTGTCGCTCTGAAAAATATCAGTTCTCAATTTCTCTAGCAAGCTAAGCCATAAGTCTTTAGGGGCTCCCACATTAATCCCTGTAATGGCTCTGAAATACTATTTGTTCGCTCGTAGCAGTTTTTAACGAAGTGCGCAGCTTTTCTTTGTATTACGTTAATTTTTTTGGTTAACTCTTTATGACTAGGGTTCCAAATGCTCGCGGCGTAATCGAGGTGTGGCATAACCAGCTTTTCTCATTTACTTTTTCATTCGAGGAACTTCCTATTATACGCTTAAAAAACGTAATTTCTTTAATGCTGTGCCGCATATGTTTTTTATTTGTGTTCCCCGCGATATAGCAGAATTCCAAGCACTCTCTAGTTTGTCTTCCGCAACGTCCACAGCACCTCCATTCTCCTCCACACCCTCCTCTCGAACGCCTGCAGCCTAAAGTGCTCAATAAGTAAGTTTTATGTGACGCTTTGTGAGTTTCGCGAATCTTGGCTCTTATATATAAAATATATTGCAATTCGGAAAAATTAGTATTTCTGTCGAATCCTTGCGGCTATCCTGCGTGAAATGTTTTTGTTTTCTTTTCTCTCCCGTGTCGTTTTTTCTCCCTTCCGTCTCCCAGAGACGATGTATGTATATATACCTACACATAGGAATCCGGGCTTGTTGCGGAGAGAAACTGGACGCTCTCTCACGGAAGGTGCAGCAACGGGAATCGTGCATAATTTCTCCTTGGCTCCTCCGACCAGAACTTTATTAATAACCGCGGTGATAATTCGGGGGAGAAGCGGAAAAGTCTGGGCGTAATTCCTGTGCAAATGAGTCCTCGGGACATTAACGATGGTATCGGAAGAATTACGCCCCGTCCGGCGACGGGTGGTTTTGCCTCGGTAATGGCCGGTATAGGTGTCGTGCCGACAGGCCTCCCTTGATTATTTAGCGGTGACCAGCCGGTGCGTGCGTGTATATGCGGAGGTATTTTGCCGGAAGATTTAGGGAAATTGAATCCTTGGAATGTGCGCCGGGTTCGAAGATGAGTGTTCATGCGCCGCGAGATGAGTACCTCGTCGGAATAAATTCCTCTCTTGTTTCGGGACGGCGGGCGTTTTTTTTATTTTAACGTCTGAAGTACAGTGTGTATCTCTCCCGAGGTTTTCTCAATCACCGCCATTCCATTTTCCTAGTCTCGAGTCCATTTTACCAGCGGCCTGTACACGTCATTTATACCGTGTCTTTATCTCCGTAGTGCTCCCGGACTGACGTAAATGTGCCGTTTTTTACTCCTTTGGTTGATACCACTTTGTCGTGACGTCTGGCATGGTCGTGGCTGGCCCATGGTGGAGTTATCAAGCTGTTCTAAATGCTCATTATCCTGCAGTACTCATATTGGCCCATCGCCTTCTTAATTTAATGCCACCTCGACTTACGAACACCTCGCCTTACGAACAACGCTGCGTACGAACTTTTCGATTAATGAACTTTTCTTGTAATGAACTTTTCGTGATATTTCTTACGTCTTATTACTTTTTGGCCTCTATCTTACGACTTTATTCTCGGGAGACGAGCTGTGATACTTTTATGATGCAGCTATTTCAGATCGATCGAGCAATTTATTGTAAAATTTGCCCTTAAATACGCTCTTCGACCAATACGAATGCATTTCTCCCCAGATTTTCTGAATCTGATAGCGGATTGATTTGTCATAACGTCTTATAGTTTGAAAACCTTTTATCAAAAAAGAAAACACGAAGTTCACTGCTGAGACAATAAACTATTATTTCATCTCATAGTTGGATTCTTGATTAGGACTGATTATGAGTCTACGGGGACTAGCCACGGATTAACTTCAATTGAACAGTCAAAAAGAGCTAACTCCTCCTCGTGTTCCAAGTCGGCTTTACTTCTCGGACAGTTACGCTTAGCTTACGACTTGCGACTGTTTTTTGCATTGTATGTCCGGCAGTCGAGAACATCTGGTCATGTAATTGACACAGAAATCCTCAGGGTTAGAGGAGGTCTCAGTAGCAGATAAAAATATTTTTTTTCATTGAGATTTACATTCTGAGGCGACGAAAAGTGAATATGAAACTAGTTTTTGAGACACGAACCACGTCAAAGAACGACTTATGGTTGTTGGAGCGAAATAGTTCCCTAGTCATTTTGGAGATCATATTCGAATTATACGCTTTAATTTCAGTAGCTGTAGGAAGCATGAATTAAATATTACATCATTAATACTGCAATGATATACTTTGATGTGACTGAAATTCTAAGTAATTAAAAAAATATCATAATGAGCCTTTAATTTGACTCATTTTCTTCACATGGTACGTTCAAATCTCCTTCACAGCGGACCGTTTTTGCGTTCATGAAAATATTACTGCGGTGACAATATGATTTTTTTGTTCAAAAATAGTAGAGAAAACATAAGGAGTACGTACACTCTGATAATTTTTTGACGACATGTAGGTGTTAGAAATACCTCATATTTTACATAAGATCTCTCATACACGTACCATTTTCCATGAAAAGGGCTGGTATGTATCGTCAAAAATCTTGGAAAATTGTTGGTTAATGGGATGATATTTTTATATTTGAAGATGGACGAGGTATTTTTTCTTTAAAGTGAGACCAAATTCATCGATTTATAGGTGAAATGACATTTCGCTCTAAATACATCAATTCGGTTAGTCTTGGTATTCCTGGATCTAGTTTCTCATCGTTGTTTCGAGACCGAGGCTTCAGTGGGTGGCATGAAGAGGACTGGGTAGAGTGTGGTAGGTAATAAGGAAGACGAACGAAAAAGTGACGGAGAGTCGGAGAAGGTGACATAAGGAACGGACGAGGAAGTGCCAGAAATGGTGGAAGAGGATACTAAATTACTCGCCAAGATTCATACAAGGCCGAAAAAGCGGAGAGTGGACGTGTTTAGAGGTGAAGGTATGTTTAAGAGTTTGTTACAGGGGGTACCGCTTGGCAAGCGCGGAAGAGGAAGGATGAGGACAGGAATATTGGACGAAATAAAGAACGGCGGAGGCTTTGAGGAACTAGAAAGAGACCTGCTGACGGGTTAGCTGAGTTATGCTCAGGACAATTAAACCGGTGAACAATGTCCCCGGAAATGGGAAGTTATGGTAGGAACTCTCTAAAAACCTACCAATCAGCAGGTGTAACAGCCTATGATGTTGATGAAGATCCCTCGTGATTTTTTTCTCTTCCCCATTAATTTTTTCCTCTTTCGCCTGCAATATTCATGTGTGACTCATTATTGAAGGGGTTCATCCACGTGTCCCTCACGTTTTCTTCTACATCTACATATTACCCTGCGAGCCGCCATGTGGGCGTGTCGTTAGGACACCAGCCGTGTAAAGATGTCAGGGATAAGGTTTTGGGAGGTGTAATAGTGACGTGTGTTATAGGAGTGTATTTAATGGAACTCAGTTTTTATTGTGGTCGCTTATTGTGCGCGGAAGGAATGAGTTTTTGTACCTATATGTTATGAAATGTATCTCTCTTATTTTATCGCTTCTGTCAGACCTAGAGATGTAGTGAGGCGTCATGATAATATTTTCTGTGTCGCTCTGTAATACCCCAGTTCTAAATTTCTCGAGCAAACTAATGCAAGCCTAAAGAGTAACCTCCGAGTCTCTATGGACTCCCACCTTAATCCCTCTAAAGATTGTGTTCGGCTATTTCAAAGAGGAAGAAAGTTGGATTACACCCGGAGAGCTGTTAATCATTCGCAGTTTTGAGACGACGAATTCTTTTCAGGGGCTTGAAATTTTACGGATAATTATCCAATCAAAACAACGTCATTTAGGAATATTACGAAATGATGCTTTTGTAATATGTGGCTTTTATGCTTGAGATTTTCTCTTACATGACTCTAAAAATTTATTTTCATCGAATGGTAATGCATTTGTAAAATTCAGACCACATTCTGCTGATAAGTGTTAATTTTGGACTCGAAAAAGTGGGAAAAGTGGGAGAGTTTGAAATCCCAGATGCTGCTCCAATCACCTGGAACATTTTTGTGGTAATGACTTGTAAGCTAAAATATATTTGCTCGTAAATAAACCTGATGTGATGGCATCAAGGATTCAATTCCATCCTTAAACGTTCATCTTACCTCGCTCAATAATGTTTAGACACAAGTGGCCACTTCTCTTCTCTGGCTTTTAAATCGGTCGTAAATTTGAGGATATAGCTCGTATACAATCAATGAAATGTTTTTTTCACTCTTCAACACATGTACTCGAAATTTTTCCTCTTTGGGAATCTCTGTGTATATGTCCCCGTATCCCACTCCATATCAGTTGAAGGACGCGTTTCCGTCTTACGTCTTTGGAACCTCTTCCCCGTCCTGGTTTACTGGAGGAAGTGATGAAAGTTAGGCGTGAGATGAATGCCACGGTCGGTCGTATACTTCTCGTGTGCATTATTATGTCTACTGCCCGAAGTATTTTACTTGACAAGTCAACGGAGTTTCGGAGGCTTCTTCGGGTGGAGAAATCGCGTCGTATATATGTCGTCGTATCTGTTATACCATTGGGGAGAAGGGCGATCGTGGCCCCCCCAGTCCGTTTCTCACACTTGCTGTCTCCGAAAGAGATGTGGATTTACGTTTTGTTTGGAGGAAACGCACCTGCCTCTCGCTTCTTATTTCCCGCTACGCCCTTCGCCCCCAATAATATCCTCTTGCCCCTCGTTATTATTTTTTCTCCCCCCGGATTTACGTTCGAGCATCGCAGAGACATATAAAAGACAGTTTAATCGGTATGATTAAAGTATCTACGTTAATGTTTTTTATTATTCTACCAGTTAAGGTAGGTTTTGTTGAACGTCAGAGAATCTTCTCCCGGTGTTTTATACATTCCATTGTATATTGATTGATTGATCCATCCACATTGATCCAGTATCCTATCTCGTTCCAGTATATGCTTTTTCGCCACTGCAAACGATCAACCCTTCTTCATCCTGTCCAAGAATAGGTTTCATGGACAGGATGAAGAAGGGTTGATCGTATACTGTGGCATTACTGTAAAAATGCAGGGAATATTAAGGAAATATTCTACACCGTCTTTATTGGCTCTTGAGGAGGCTGAAACGGTAGTAATCGTGGGTCATAGTGTATGCTTTTAAATTATTTTTCAAGCTAACCGATAAATATTCTTGAACCACATTTCATAAGTACTTCTGTATGTGCGGTGGAACTCTCCAACAAATTATTGCAAATGGTATATTCAAGAATTATATTTTATGTCGTTGCCTTAATTAAAGCATCCGATGACTTGAGTTTTCGGCGCGATAATCGACATTGCTATTTATTAATAAAAAATGTCATTTAAATGTGTTTTATAACCTTTGACTGGGCGCCACCCCTTGATAAATGTTAGTTTCCTTCATGGCCATGAGGAATGTGTAGTGTCGGGTTTATAAGAAAATACATAAGACAACGATGAGTGTTCGAATTATTACGAATGATATTGTCGTGTTCAGGAGGACTTAAAATGTTATTTTCTAAAAAGTTTTGTATGATAAGTAAAATTATTAAAGTATTATAGCATGTGTTTCATGCTTCGCTTCACAATACCATCAAATTGACAAAAAAAACACTGAATGGGGAAATGATATTTTTCACTTTTATCTATTGATATCATTTTTTAGAACAATTACACAATACCTCATGCAAATCTGCACGGTGACAAAAATTGCTCCGACCACCTACAACATTTCAACCATTACATTTGACGATTCTGATCACTTTTTAATGCCCCATGTAAGACCACATAGGGTTATATGAACCTCCCCCTTTTTCTCGCAATTTTTGGCAAGTTCACAGATATTTAGGAGCATACACATCAGTCGATTAACAATCTCGTGGGACAAACAATGGCTCATTTTTGTCCCATGCTTTTGCCCAATTTCGGCTACAGATGAGTAGAGGATATTATAGTCTTTTGTCTTAGCTGTGTGGTGATGAAACAATTGTTTTCTTTATTCCGATAAAAAGCTATGCGGCGGCTAGAAGTCCGCTGATCCACTAGTGGCAAAATGGTCTTGGGAACAGTTTAGCCCTAACTAAAATACAACGGAACTATCAAAAGCTGTTTACGACCATAGTTTACAAGAATCGAGCGTATACAAAGTCCAGATATGTTGAGCCTTCTCTCGTTCATATTATTAGTTATTATTCTGGCTGACCTCGTAAAATGTGTGAAATCTACAAATCATCGCGTTTCAATTGTAACTGTCATTATCGGCCTGAACTGCCGTAGATGCCTGTTCACTCTCGTCGAAGTTTCACTTATGAGTGACCTTAATGAGTACGTATTACTGTTATGTGGTAATCCATCGATTAAGATTAGTTTCAATGGAAGTGAGATAAATCCTCTAAATTTTTAAAAGTGCAGGGTGTTATCTCTTCTGAATGAAATTGGAGATCGGCAGAGTAGGTGGCTAGAGGATGTAATAAGAGGCGATGGGTTGCTCAAGAGTGTGATAGAGGGAAGGTGTTGGGCAAGCAGGGAAGGGGAGGAGAGACAATAGGTTTCATGGACAGGATGAAGAAGGGAAGATCGTATACTTAGACGAAAAAGGGTACACTTGAGGGAGATAGGCCCCTGAAAGTGTAGAAAACCGGGAGGAGATTCTCTGACTTTCAACAAAACCTACCTTAACTGGTAGAATACTTAAAAAAAAGGGTGATAACTACCACTAATTTTTGTTTTTATTTGGGCTTGCGCTCTTCCTTTTTTCATTCCGTCCATAAAATATCGTGGCTTCGAAGTTTTAATATCAATTTCACCGCGGAGATTCCGCGCCGCTGCTGTTTTGATTTTATTGCTCTGGGGAAGGACTCCCTCAGCGGTGGGCGTCGTCGACCGGGCGTTAAGTGAAGAATTCTCGTTCCCCGGGTGTGATATCCTCGTTACGCTGCCGTTTAAAACTTTTTCGTCGCCCCATCCGCCCAGTTAGGCCATCCCGGAGACTGTGTGAATGGCGTTACAAGCAGTTTTCGCCTATCGCGTCCATTGCATCTTTGTGACGTGCTTCGCTCTTCCGCCCTCCGTGTGTCTCTCCTCTTCAACGCCACCCTCAACTCCCTAACGCCTCGTGCGCTCCTTCTCGCCTCATTCCTGCATGTGTGCGACAGAAGTCGACTCCATTTCTTGCGAGGCGCGTATTACTCGACTCGATCAGGCAGTGGGGAAAAGTATTACCCAGCGTGCAATTGATGGAATCAACTGACTAGATAGTCAATAAAACAAAACGAGGTTGGCAGCGAAAGTAATGGCTTTGTAAGTTTGATCATATTTTGTTGCATTTGAGTATTCCACCAGCTGATTGGTAGGGTTTTGGACGGTACTCATCTTGAGATCCTAATTTCTGGCATATCATTCTGTTTTGTCTCCTTCACGTGATCCGCCATTAGATCCCTCTTACATTCCTCATTACGTCTCAGTATTTCGTCCGGAAATCCTATTCTCTTCCCTCCTCTTCCATGCTTTCCCAGTATATTCCCCTCCATTATCCTCTTGAACATTCCCTCTCTTTTCAATACACCCTCCCTCCAACTCTTCTGCCTCCTCCGAACTTCCGCCACCTGCTTCCTCTCCTGTCTAACCATATCCAATACTTCCTCGTTTGTCCTTCTCGCCACCCAGCTCACCCTCTCCATTCTTCTCTACATCCTTCTCTAGTGATATACTTACTTGTCACTATCAGGAAACAACTCCTGAATAAGCTGAATTATCCCATTGTGTTATCGTTTTATATGTTACTACCAGTCCCTTTCCCATAAACTGCTTCAGATGTCCCAGGTTTCATGCAAGACTTCTACCATGGTGGCAATTATCGCTTGATAGTCAAGATCATCGCTCTCTTTCCTAGGTAATTGATTTCCGAGTAGTTAATTTTTGTGGTGTAGATGTTACAGTGCGGTAGTCAACATTTACTTCTCACGAGCTTAGTTACTTCAATTTCACGGGACAATGATGTCGAGTCTTTCATACCGTTTTTATCTTAAATTGCTCATCGTCATTTACTCTCTGAACAAACCTGTTTGTAATCAGCTGTAGATCTAGATGAGGTGGCAAGTAGCCATGAACGCATTTTAAGCCAATCAAATGTCAGCCGGTTGGCAATCTTTGCAATATATGAATGACTTTTCTCATTCATGAGACTATTCCCTAATTCCAATCCCTCATTTAACGGAACGTGACCACTTTTACCGGCGCGTTTCAAGTAATGGTTCCTAATGCTTGCTACTGAAAAATTTATTTCATCGATTTCGTTCGGGTTTGTCTCTTTCAACATTCCCCTGGAAGACGGCTCGTTGACGAACTTAGATGTTAGATCTTATGCTAAGTGCTATTATTTGCATTTCTTCCAAACACTTCTCAGTGCTTTATTTTATGATTTTACAATTCATTAGATAAGTACCAATGCCGATAGGAAGTAATTGCAATTCCTTCGGGAACGTATCAGGGATCTGAGGGTTTTATTTGTTTGAATTTTCTTTTAGCTAGAATGTTCTCGAGCTCAGTCTTACATTCTGGTGTATTTCGAGGATTACTTGCTGGAAAGATGTGCTCGTGATTGGCATGCATTTACATCATAATTCCGCATTATCGTGTTCTCAAAACATTTTTTTCACAATTTTTTACTATGCCTAATTTCCTTTTTTTCTTTATCTTGACAGGTAAGTCCTCGAGAGCTGCTAATCAACAGTTTGCATGCCTGAAGGCGGAAGGTATTTTTTTCTCTCCTTTCAAAATTCTATCCAGTGAGCGAGGAATTCCTTGGAATTCTTAAAAGCATGCTTTCACGTAGAGCTAGTTCTCATCTAGCTTCCCTTCAACGTCTCGAGTTATAAAATCGTGTCATTTGTGCTAGCCCTATTTGAATAAGCAAGTCAACTGTTTTCCATTGCACCAAACCCTGTAAAAGTAATAGCTCCGTGTATGCACTACTTTAAGGATCGAGACAAATTATTTCTGCATCATTTGGGTCTCATCCCTCGTTTTTCTTCGGGAAAAATGAATAGGTGACCTGAAACATTCGTGGTGGGACTAATTTCTAGGGGACATTGTCTCCGCAGTCGAGTGGAATGGAGTCCTTCAGGTGGCTCTGGTCCCCCTACGCCACTTATTCGAGATTTTGTGAAAAATATCATCCTCGATGTGCGTTTTATAAATTGAGATAGCATTTGCTGACGATTTTGCCTTATGTTACGATGAGATAACTTGGGAACAAGTTAGAAATAGTATTTAAGCTGATCTAAGCTATTTAAGAAAATGGTTTAATTCAAACAAGCTCATTATGAGTGTGCATAAAACGAAATATGTATGTTTTAATGTTGTAATCGTTTCACATTTGATTGGGATCTAATATACCATGATGTAAACTGCAATCCTGATTCATGTTGTGCTCCTGTTGTAATGTCAGCATCATGTTGTGCTCCTGTTGAACGTGTGTCAGCAGCATAACTTATCTCGGTATAACGGTAGACCAAGGTTTAAAGTGGACGCAACACATAGCCTCTGTAACAAAAGTGTTGCGGTATACGTTTGCAAAATTTTATCTGCTCCGTAACAAATGTCCATTAGAAAATTTGAGGTTATATTACAATGCATTAATAACCTCTAAATTAACCTATGGCTTGATTACATTGGGAGGAGCTTATTTGAACTCTATTAAGCCAGCTATTTTCTTGCAAAAGAGGCATATCAGGATAATGCTCAATAAGAATCGTCATGAGCCATCCTTTCCACTATTTCAACATTTGAAATTCCTCCCACTTAGCAATTTGTATGTGTACAAAGTACTTAGATTGTTTTTTCTGAGGAGTGGTGCTAAAATTCCTGTCTCATATAGGCCAGGTTTATGGAATTTTCGCACTATATTGACATGATACCCTTGCACAGGCCCAAATTGTCTATGTACAGGCGAAGTTTTTTATATATTGGGCCAAAAATGTATAACATATTACCTTCTAAGTACAAATGTGCACCTTATCTTGCTTCTTTTTTAAAAGATGTTAAAAACTGGCTATTTACTTATGAAAAAATCGAAGATATATTTTGCTAAATAAAATTATTTATTTTTGTAAACATACTTGTTGAAAGGAATTCATTTGAAATGTTGGTATATATATTTTTTTCTTGTTCTTTATGTAAAAATGTATGGTCGTAGTTCTAATTGATGGTAACCTAAACACAGGTTCGCCTTATAGGTTACCTAAAGCTCCAAATATCTTAATATTGTATTCTTTGTATTTTTTCTGTATTTCATAGTTTGGAGCAATAAACATTATTATTATTAAAAAAAATATGAAAATAAAATAGTGTTTCCAGGCTAGTTTTCCTGAGATTCAGCCTTGAAAGTGGATCTTTGAGCTTGGGCTCTTATGGAGATTGTTATATGACAGCGGAAATACGCCGATTTGAACGAGAAATCATATTGTCTTTTAATTAAAACTGTTTTTAATACGTGAAAATCCCAGGAAATTGGAATACAAAAAAATTACGGGTATCTTACTATCTATTTTTCAAAGCTATTAGCGAATAACTGCCGTAATTGTAGTCAAATTACGGCAGTTCCATGCAAATGGCTCTGCAGTCGAATCCTATGGCTGGACAAATTGGGTAATTAAAATATGTTCGTTGAATATTGTGCATAATTTGTACTTTGTGTCGATTTTCAACAGGTAACCCATGTCGTTAGCGAAAGCGGGATTTTTAGAATGAATAAATAAAAATGTGTATTTAAGTATTTGTCTTGACTCACATAGTCAAGCCAGAGCCGCCCTAAGCTATATCAAATTATGTTTGACTCGTGGTAATGTCTTACAGTTAGTTATATCTCAACATCCCTTCTCAACTCTGGTATTCAGAAGATTGCTGTTCAAGTTCCGTGTTTTCCCTTTCGGATACCTCGGTTGGGTGTGACTGCATTTCCGCATTTTCTCTCGAGCATGCGGTTTGGATTCAGTTGTGATCTAATCGTCGAGCATCTCAATTTTTCCCTTGGAATAACATTGGCTATTAATTTCCTAGTTGATTAATTTGTGACTCGAATGTATCGCCGCTGTATGCCATAGATTTCCTTTGGAAATCATGCGCGATTGATACTTTTTCCACTTGTTTACTGACGATAACTCCCCTCGCCTTAGCAAATCTTTTTTATAAATAAATTTTTGGTAATAGTATTGTTTAAATGGTGTTTAAATTGCATTCATTCGTTTTCTATCCGGGATGCCATAGATTTCCTTTGGAAATCATGCGCGATTGATACTTTTTCCACTTGTTTACTGACGATAACTCCCCTTGCCTTAGCAAATCTTTGTTATAAATAAATTTTTGGTAATAGTATTGTTTAAATGGTGTTTAAATTGCATTCATTCGTCTTCTATCCGGGATAATGCGATTCCTATTAAAAAGCGAAGGATGTATTTTTGAAAAAATTTGATTTCCGAGGTTTTCATTCGAGGCCATCGGTATTCCCAATGTTACGGAAAAGCTGAGTATTAATTTATTTTGGCCCGTAATATATTTTAATTATTATTAATGTATTTTATTTGGCTGTGTAAGGAGATTGGCGCCTTCACCAGTGAAAACAGAGGTTTTTTCTCTATTTCATTGGAATCTACCCTTTCCTGTTGATTATACCATCTAACCTAATTACCGTCGTATTACGAGTATTCTGTTTATGTTTGTATTCGTATTATGTTTGGCACGAATATCCAAAGACCCTTCATAAGCTGGACTTCGCAAAGATAGAGACGTTTACGCAGGCAGCCAGATTGGATGGGAGAGTTCTGGGAGGACTCTTCTTTTATCGCGTTAACTCGCTATGATTAATAGTTCGACGATGCAGATTGATGACTTGATCGCCATCGGGGTAAGATGCATGGTTGCGATATCCCGCGCGCGCCGCGTGCTCCGCTCTCCCGGGTACAATGCGCTATTCTCCTTCACTCTTTAACTCCGCGTGCGCGAATAACGCACGCCGGTCACGCTTACATCTTAACCTCGCGCCCGCGAAAGATGGCACGAGGGCGATGGCGGAGTGTGGAGGTCTCTCATCGATAAAGGCGATGAGCCAGGAAAAATTTCAATGAGCGTTAAGCCGTTCGCGCGATGCATTCAGGAGTGGTAATGCACGGGAAGGGAGTCCAGCTCCAACCATTTTTAAAATAAAAGCATTTTGAGCGAAATGTTTTTGCTGTCGTAATGGAGGCCTTGGGATGCTGAGCGCTTTAATACATGGGAAGACGTTGGTTAAGTGGGGAAAGGAAGAAATGAACTAGATTGAAGGCTTAAAGGCTTTGCTAGTAAAAATTCAAGTGCACTTTTACTCTCGTTAACCTTTTATAGGTAAATATCGTAATAATATAGTCAAATATATTATAATAACAGCTGGTAGAATAGAAGCTTAAATGAAGTGTTTAAAAGTCTTCTACTCCTGGATGTATCTGATTTCGTCTCGACTGTGTATAACTTTTTCGGATTTTTGCATGTTTTTTCCCTTGGAAACACTCGTTTGTGATTTTTACTGTGAAATTTTATTTTCGTAAAATAACCGAAATTATGAGAAAAATCGCAATTTTAATAGTTCAATAACGTTCTTATATATTCATGTAACTGGCTGATGATGATGCGAATGCCGCAACTAGTCTCATCTCCAGCTTTTTTTTGATGGAGAGTATCAAAAGTCGCCTCCCGGCCCCTGTAATCCTTTTAAGTGTGTTCATCCCTGTAATCTCTAAAGCGTCATTAATCCCTAAAGTATCTGATACCATGTCGCGAGACTTAACGGTGACGTGAAACTTGCTAACATGTTCCTGCTAGGGGTATTAGTAGATTTTGAGAAATGCATTTTACCGACCCAGGCCAAAGACCAATTATCATTTGGTCATTTAGTTTCAACGCGTAGCGTTACGGCAGATGAGATACATTTCTTATTACTTCGTTTGCATAAGCGCAGATTTTCTTCTACCCTCAAAGTAGCTCATTTTGTACTATCATCAAGCCCGCTATACACGGGGCACGAAATAGCACCATTAAAAACTGCATGTTTATGTCAACCTGGCATACAGTAATGACTGAATTAGAGTAGGGGCTATTTTGTCGTATCACGATCATGCATTCGTGCAATTCACCGCTTTACACGCTAACACCCAGTTTCAAATGTATGTTACTACACGCAGCAGATTGTGCAAAATCTTGCCTTATGGAAAACGGCTAAAAAGTCTCCTAATCTTGTATTTATCTGGCTCGTCTCGGCTGTCCATATCGTAATGGGTCAAATACGTTTTTTTCGTTGTTCTTGTTTATGACTTTTTTCGATGAAATTTTGCTTGCGTGGAAATAACTGAAATGATTAGAAATTTCGGAAACTCCAAAAGTAATGAGATTCTCTAGGACAAAGAAATCGAGGCTGGTGATTAAAGTTGGAGGACACAACTCGAGCAAGTGGAGCATTTTAATTGCTTAGGTAGTACGCTAGAAGAAAACGGACATAGTAGGAAAGACAACCGTAAGAGAATAGCGCTACTTAAGGTTGCGTTTAGTAATGGAAGGGAGGTGATGACGGGAACGTTGGGTAAGGATGTGAAGAAGATGCTGGTGAAGAGCCTGATATGGAGCGTGGCGCTGTATGTGGCAGAAACATGGACCGTCAGAAAGGAGGACGAGAATAAGCTGCAGGCATTTGAGATGTGGGTGTGGAGAAGGTGAGGTGGACCGAGAGGAAGACCATCGAGGAAGTGCTTGAGATGTTGGGCGAGGAAAGGAAACTTTTGAATGAAATTTGAGATCGGCAGAGTTAGTGGCTGGAGGAAGTAATAAGGGGCGAGGGGTTGCTCTAGAATGTGATAGAGGGAAGGATGTTGGGCAAGTGGGGAAGAGGAAGGAAGAAAATAGGTTTCATGGACGGGATGAAGAAGGGTACATCGTATGGTGCGGTGAAAAAGGAAATAATAGTAAATAGAGCGAGGAATTCTAGTCCCCAGAAAGCGTAGAAAGCGGAGAGGAGAGTCTGAAATTCTGCAAGTCCTACCTTATCCGGTAGATTAGTTTCAAAAAAATCAATAACATTCTCGGATATTCATGGTACCCCTCAAATTATGATGCAAGAGTGCAAGGAGACTCATTCCCAGCGCTTTCTGTAGCAGGGTGTCAACCACTCGGCCTCTTTGTGTATATGAGTTGATGATGTGGGCGTTGCGGGGGGATGGTATTAGGCGTCACTTGTGCCGAGATGAGTGCGTGGGGAGGAGGGGGGGCGAGTCGCCAGAAGGGAGGTCGAGGGACAGTTGGTGTAGCGTGAGAAAGAGCGCCGCGTCGGAGATGGCGCCCGGGACTGGATGCCTTCCTTGTTTAGTGTTTATAGTCGCGTCATTCTGGTCATTAAGGCTTCAAATCTCCTCGTCTCCTCCCTTCACTCTCGTACCCACGCGTCTCCTTCCCTCCTCCCCTACCCCCAGGGCGCCCACCCATGTTTTTCACACTCCTCTCGAGTCGACAGAGATTTTTATGCATCCTCGTATATGGGATCACGGGTGAGGAATGCCTCGAAAATGTGTTCTGACGCGAGCACATGAAACACGTCAGTGGGGATTGGCGAATCAGAGTTAAAGCGACATCGATTTTGCGCAAATAGATATTATCACGTTCGTGATTGATTCTTCCAAAAGTTAGGTAGCGTTCCGTTTCACGCATCAATCGCATGATGCGCCACCGCTTCAGAAGTCGCTCCGTTTCTCATCATTGATCGCTCAATCCTAAGATTGGTTGACTGTAGCCCTCCACCCTTCCATATCTGATGCTAGTTCCCTTACATCCTGGTATCTCTTCCTATATACTTTCCTCTTTATTAGGTGCTTGAACTTATTCCTAGTTCTTACTCAGGGGACTTTTCCCTCTATTTTACTGTAAATTATTTCCTCACATACCCAACGTGTCTCAAGGTGTCTCCAATCCATCTCGTTCTTCTCTTCTGTACACTTCATCATTTCTTTTTTTGTCCATTTTATCTTCAGCATCATCCTCCAGCACCGGGTTTTGCAGGCTTCTAGTCCTTTCTGGTTAGCTTTTCCATCGGTCCATGCTTCCTATCCATAGAGTGCCACGATCCACACGAAGGTTTTCAAATTCTGTTTCCTGGTTTGTAGTCTTTGAGCACATCAGTTGTCTTTTTGCCATGAACGCCTTCTTAGCCTGGGCTACTCTCTGCTTGATGCCCATAGTGCTTCTTCCGTCCCACGTGGTGGTACTTCCGAGATAGGTGAAGGAATCCATTTGCTCTAATAGGTAGTATGAGCGAAATATCATTTCACCTAGAATTCAATGAAGTTGGTCTTGTTTTAAAGGAAAACACCTCACCCTTCCGAAGAGATCAAATTATCAACCACTTACCGCACTACTATCCGAGATATTTGACGGAAAACACCAGCCCTTTTACACGGGAAATGGTAATCGTATCCACTCCATAGAGACATTATTTAAAAAAATGAGGAATTTCTAATACCTGGACCTCGTCAAAAAACTGCGTGTGTAATTTTTACATTTTATTAACTATTTTTTAAAAATAAGTCACGTTATCTCCGCCGTATTTTTTCCAGAATCACTAAAACCTTCCGTAGTTGAGTTTCAAAAGTACTGCGCGAAATAATTAGTCAAGTTAATGAGTTAGGCGGTTATTTCTATTCAATTACTCAGAATTTAGGTCATATAAAAGAATATTATTACGCCATTCACAATTAAATGTTTTATTTATGCTTCCTATAACTGTTGAAATTAAAACGTGTAATTCAAATATAGTCTCCATTATGATTAGGGTTCTATCTCGCTCGAATTACCTTAAGTTGTGGATGCGGACGAATGAAATGGAGCGCCTTTGAAGGGAGCGGAAAATTTGAATCACTTCAGCGTATCGTTGCCTAGGGTTGTGGACTTGAAATTCGTGAATGTAATATATACTTGCAAAGTAAAACTGCAAATTTTGAAAAAATAATTTAGTGGTTAATTTTTGCTAAATATTTATCAGGAAGGCTGTCCGAATCAATGGCGATGTCGTGTGGATTTTTATAATTATTGACATGATTTTAGATCTTAATGCTATTTCCGCCATCACATTGCAGACTGAAACATAGGTTGGGTTCAATTTTAACCAAGGATTAACAGCTCCGTGAAGAATTTGAAATTCATATTCCCTCGTGAATTTGTCTCATGCGTAACCGTAACAAACAAACAGCCAAAATCATGTCACCGCATCAGCTTTTTTGTGGAGTATTTGCGCTTCTTATGCTCGTTGCAGGGGTCCATCTTGAGCGCATCAAAGCGCTTCAATGTGTGAAACGGAAAGGCTGGGATGGGAGCAATGCGATTGGTGCGTGAAACGGAACTCAGCCTTAGTGTTCTGAAGAGCGATTCTGACGACACACATGCATGTACGCTAAGTTACCTTGAATATTCCAACTCTCCAAGGATGGACGTTGATCGTAAACGGAGCATCGTACTGACGTAACTCCGGATAATGAATTGAACACTATCTGAGTGAATTGTTGGAAGTCGTCAATATATATATGCTGAATAAAAAACACTCGGTACTCTTCCTCAGATTTATTTATTCGCACGACACATAGTGGTCCAGGTACCCTGAAAAGTTTGCCATAGATCGAAAAATAACATACTTATTCAGGGTGAATAGAGTAATGGGCATCGAAGTCAAGAGACCACCACGCCCGAAATCGACCCTAGCTGGCAAGTATGTGTAGACCTGTCGCAAACTTAGATTTCAAAAAAGTTGGAATTTGCGAAGATATTCGCAATCCTATTCATATTTCGCAAATTTTGACCAGAAATTCGTGATCCTCAACCTGGAACACCTATTGGTACCTAATTTGGTTTAGATTGAACGACCTTTTTGACGGTAGCCAACTTTTCAGGATTCATGGACCACTGTGCGACCCGTTAAGACTTTTAAGGCTAAATAAATCTGTGGGAGATTACTCAATGTGTTGTATTTAGCATGAATATGGGAGAATAGATTTTGTTTATCAATCGTAATCGGAAAATTTCTTCATAATCGGTAAGTTTTCTTGTTAAGTAATGAGAAGAATAATAGGAAGTGTCATGTGATCTTATAGCTTCCGTGGAAGCATTAGATGTTTAACAATTGAGGTGCTGAGATGTAACCTGACCATTAAAACACCTTGTCTCCAATCTTCGGCGAAACTTAAGTTCGCGTTAACTTGATTCACTAAAAGAAAACATTCAGTTGAGTCACTGAAGGTGCTGCATGATCACTGTGTATTGAGGTATAGAAATGTCTTTTTTAATGCTTATTGTATGTTCGCCTCAGCTTGGGTGGTGGCCTTCACTAGGAACGATGTGAAGGACAGGACCAGGGGAAAGTTTGTGATGAATAATGACTGATTCAGCATGAGCAGCGCAAGATTTTGGTTCATATTGTCCTCTTCAGAGTGCATTCACCTACGAACGGACGCAAGGACGTATGGCAGTGGGCGTTTGGACACAAGCCGTGGAAAGGGTGGGATTAATTTACGAAGAGACCAATTTATAAGTATAATTATTTGATCTCTACCAGTCGACGGTGTCCTAGATTTTTATTTTTTTTAGCTTTTATCTTTGCCATTGCATTTGGCTAAATTATAGCGGCTGAATAACATCAAGATCAGAGGAATGCAAACACTATGGGTGTCCCCCCCCAAACACCATGCCATGTGGTGATAATTCCACCCAGGCGGGATTAGTACCCGAGACCCTTGGTTTAGCTGGTGAGGACTCTATCCCGTCGCTCCTGGGGTCGAGGGATGACCAAACTGCAAGATTCGTAGATGACCAAAATGCAAGCATAGAGTCAAGATTGTGGTTTAATTTTGGTTATCAATAGGTTACTCTCTTCATCCGTGGAACTTTTTTTTTCAGCAGAATTTCAGAATTTCAAAAAAAAAATTTCAGCAGAACAAATAAAAATTGTCGATTAATATATGTATTGACTCACATAGTCAAGCCAGAGCCCCCTTAAAGGTCCAGTATGGCGTTTTCCTTACTGCGCGAGAGTGATGGAACGAACTCTATCCTCACCATGCGCAGTTGGCTACTAAGTGTCTGCCACTTCTGTGGACGGTCTACACTCACTGGCCCAAAAACACCGACTGGGTAAACGCAAAATGGGAATCATACGTAAAAACTTAGCTTTGAAACATCGCGCAAACTCGAGGAGGGGGTTTCACGAGTTGCGTGGGTTGCCGCCGTGGGTGTCGCTCACAATACCCATTGCCCTCTATCTCCAATAAGACGCGGCCCTCCTTCCCATTCCCCCTCGCGGTGGTGGTAAAATTAGAGGGGGAGGCATACGTGTGTGTTGTGTGCGAATGCGTGGGCCGGCCGCTTGCGGAGGAGGGAGAGAGGTGGATTACCCCGACGAATCCATTCACAGCCGCGGCGCTCGAGTAGATCCCCGCCTCCTCCTTCACTTTGCGTCTTTCCTCACCCTTTACGCGTCTCCCGTCATAATATAAGCAGTCATCACCGCCGAGCGAAAGCACCTTTTGGCCTCCGGAATAAAACGTCTTAATTGGATCCCCCTCTCGCCTCCCTTCGCCCCCCTCCCCCTCGTCTCCGGTTCCGTTGGGCGTAGCCGTTAACCACCTCCCTCCAGTTGCCCCCGCCCACTGTGACAAATAGGCAATTGCTTTAATTAGGCGGGGGCGATCGGGGGGAGGGAGGGCCAGTCTCATTTGACGCCCTTTTATGCGTGGGGGTCTGGTTTGACGTCGTACCCGTCGGATGTCGACGTTTGCTGATCATTTACCGGGATGAAGTGGTGTGGTAGGTAGCAAAGGCGTGACACTGAGGACGGTAGGAACGGAAGGAGCATAATTGAAGGCTTCCAGATTTGCTAGAAACGTCGGTTGAATTCTAGAGAGCCTTATATCAAAGCTCGGAGGTTGGAACTGAAGAGGGGATCGGGTTGGTGTGTTGGCAAGTCTATTGGCTAAACAACGTACGGCCGGGGTTCAAATACCTGCAGAGGAGTATGTTTTTCAGGAAAAACCCGATACCTGCTTGAGTGTCTAGTGGAGGGCACTTCAAGTGCAGTACTCCATCTGTCGAATGAGATGTTAAACCGTGGTCCCATTGGCGCCTTTCGTTTAGAGCTGGCTAATGCCGACGCCGGGTTTCTATCCACCCTTCCTCCCTTACCTGTCCCCTATGGTGCAAATGACCTTAGCTATCGGTCGCCTCCCCAAATACCCAAATATCCGGGAGGAGATTCTCTAGCATTCTAAAAACCATAGTAATGGTGCAGATGCATAACCAGAACTAGAAAAATAGCCCCAGCTCTATTACCAAGACCTGCGTTCTCGTAGTTTCAGTAATTCAACTCGCAAAGTAAAATTCCTCGAGTAACACAGTCTTCAAAAAAGGACTTCTTCAAAACGCAGAGTAGTAACACAAAGAAAGCAAATTAAGAAGAAGAAGTTTAGAAGACCCGAGGCCAGCGACAATTTCTTTAGTCAATTTGCCCCAATTCCACGACTCATTGTTACATATTTAACCCATACGACAGAGTGGCCAACAATAGCCGTTTGAAACCCTATGTAAGCGCAAAGCAATTATTTATCGACTCATGAATATGTATCCCCGACGATCCCTAGGTAGATCTATCCTCTCTTTCCTGTCCCCTATGGTACTAATGACTTGAGCTGTCGGTTGCCGCCCCAAATATCCATCCATCCATAGAACTAAAGATCAATCGGACGTTAGGTGCTCGTAATTACATTTCAAGATTTCCGTCACTTGAATCACTGTAGACCATTCATTTCGGTCTAATACCAGCTGATTGGTAGGTTTTTTGACGGCACGTATTCTAGCATCCTAATTTCTGGGATATGGTTCCGTTTTCCCTCAATCCGCGGTCCGTCATGAGATCCCTCTTAAAATCCTCTTATCGTCTCCAGCTTTTTATTTTGTTCAGAATTCCTATCCTCTTCCTTCCTCATCCGCGCTTCCCCAGTGTTCTCCCCTCTATTGCCCTCCCCAGAATTCTCTCTCCTTTCAAAACGTCCTCCATCTATCTCTTCTGTCTCCTTAGAACCTCCGCTACTAGCTTCCTATCCTCTCCAACCATATCCAATACCTCTTCATTCGTCTTCCTCGCCACCCAGCTCTCCCTCTCCATCCTTCTCCACACCCATGTCTCAAACACCCCAAGTCTACGTATACATCCTCCCTTCGCAATGGCCAAGTCCCCGACCCATACAGCGCCACGCTCCCTATGGGTTTTCAGCAGCCTTTTCTTTACCTCTCCACTCAGACTCCCCCTCATGAATTCCCCCCTTTTTAAAAAAGCTTCTTTAGCCGCGGCAATTCTTCTGCATCTTATAAACCAACCCTACCACTAAACCCATTCTCTTCGAAAAGGCTACCCAGATGAAAGAAAAATTTTCAGGGTATCTCACATTATTACCCAGGTAGTAATTATATATATGTTGTGTTAGCTGTACACTTGAGCCTTTTCGCACGAGCGGGATCATGGTTACTTGAGTTAGATAGAGATAGATGGTCACTACTGCTAATGAAGGTTATTCTATGCACTGTGCAGCATTCAGTGTAAAGTTATTTTTAGTTAATTTGCTAATGGCAGTATTATAGTGTATTTTGCGGTAATTTCATGGCTGGTGTGGAATCACTCATTGCCACAAACCCTTGTGACAGCTTGCAGGGTATTACGTAGGCGCTTAAAAGACAACCCCGATTTAATTGGTCATTGCTAATCATCGTTCCTACCGTTTATACCCCTAACTCTCAGCCCTTAAATATTGTTTTTGAGGCTGCCGCAATTGAAATATCCGACAAAACGTTGCAGATGTACTTAAGAAATTTATTTGTTCGTAATCACCTCCGAAAACAGCCTTATTTAAGAAATTACAACCATGAAAGACCTAGGCGTTTTAACCGATCAGAAGCTAAATTACTCCGACCACATTCAGACTGTAAAAAATAAAGCGATGTCTCTATTAGGCCTTCTTTACCGCTTCACAGAAATTAAAGATCCAGTAGCACTCCATTCCTACTACTCAACAATTGTCCTTCCCATAGTATCATATTGTTCCCCAATTTGGTATATGTCAGCCTCAACAAATCTAAAATCCCTCGATTGCATCTCTCACTTCTTTGCCAAAATAGTCAAGCACAGAGTCCCACATTTCCGTAATATGTCCTCAAACGCTGTGCTGTCCTCTCTTTCCATTTCTAACCTCGAAAACCACAGACTTAAAATGGATTTAAAACTCCTCCACAATACCCTTAACTCGACCATTGATTGCCCTGAACTGCTTTCTCTCTTCAACTTCAGGATACCAACTCGATCCACCAGCACCCATACTCTACTCCATCTGTCTATTCCAAGGATATCTCTCACCAAGCACTCACCTTTATTTCGCCTCCCATCCCTTCTAAATTCACTCCCCCACACTATCGATCCTTTTTATTTACCATGTAACTATTTCACCACCCAAGCGATATCCCACCTGTCAACAAATTAAATATCTCCCCTTTCCATGTTGGGCTCTCGTTGCTTATTTTTATGCTGTTATTGTGTTTTTGTCCCCTTTCTTGTTTTTTGTTACATGTTTACTATAAATTTGCGCTATTGCTGTATGTGAACAATTTTTTTAAATAAATAAATCTCTTTTTTCTCATTCACGTCCAGAAACAGTCTCGTAGTTCTGTATTGCTGGGTATTTCACGAATAACTGTAGACAAGCGTCGCATAAACATGCCCTGGGGATGAAAAACCTCCCTCTCTTATGGGATTCGTACTCGGGTCTTGTGATTCATATGTCGAAGATTTTTACCCTTCCGCTATCGCGGTCGACTATGTGAGCTCACCGTGGCAGTAACCAAAAGTACATCTTGTTGGATAGAGCGAGCAGCAGCTGACTGAAATGTCCTGGTTTCAAACTCGTATGTACCATTCAATTCTCACTCTTTGTTTCCTAGAGTTAGATTTTTATGATGGAGGAAATTTGGTTCAAAGTATTAGGAAATGCCCTACGCTTCTATTTAAGTATTAGCACCGAGTTATCTCCGTCTTGATTATCTACTGTATTATCTGCGACTTCTGCTGACGAGAATAGGCTGCACGCTTTCGGGATGTGAATATGAAGAAGAATGGAGAGGTCACAGTGAACGGAAAGGAAGACTTTCGTTGAAGTGCTACGTGTTTTGGGTGAGGAAAGCAAACTTCCTGGTGAGATTATGAAGATACAGAGTTGGTGGTTAGAGGGGAAAATGGGCGAAAGGTTGCCTAAGGCTGTGACACTGGAGAGGATGTTGAGTTAGCGGGGAATGGACGAAGATGGACCGTGCGGTTATCCTTTGTATTTTCATTATTTCGCAAATTAAATCTCTCTGTGCTGGGATAAAAATACTGATATTCGAGACGTGGCCTTACCAGAGCGAAGTAGGATCTCTCTTTCACATGCTCATCGGAGAAGCATGCTAATGTCTACTACATATTAGCATGATAAATCCTACTTTCTTTAATGCGAAGTTGTCTTCGCGCTGAGACGTTGGTTATACTGGTCGGCTGTCGCCTTAGATAACGTAACTCACACCCATGTCTCGGGTATTCTGGGGGATGACTAGTGGTGCCACCTGTTCTCGAGCGAATCCCGGCGAACTCCCTTGTTTTCGACCCAATGGGGTTCGAATGCAAACCTTTTAAGACCCCTCCTCGTTGCGCGGCCCGCTCGTCCGCTGTCTGGCTCTGGTCCACGGGATGTTCTCTCCCTTCCCCTCGTCATCCTCATCCAACCTTTCTCGCCCCAGCTCTTGGAAGCGGCCTGATAAACAGACCCAATAAATCATGAGGCACAATGCGATTATTTGGTCGGTTAACTTCCTGGTGGGGAACCATCAATTTACATCGCGCTGCCACGCTCCTCACCGTCACTTGGTTTTTTTATCCCTTCTCATCTTGAGGCCTTAGAGATGTGGACTTCGTGAAGAATGGAAAGAGGATGCTGGGTACATCTATATACTACCCTGCGAGCCGTCGCAAGGGTGTGTGGCGGAGGTCGGGGGGTAGTGTTTGGACGCTAGCCGTGAACATACATGCATTTAGAATTTTCCGGTGCCGAGGATGCACGCCGGTTTTGAGGAGCAACATTTTGGAATAAAAGAGCTGTAGTAGACTGTACCTTGATTACATGTCTTTTTATCTAACCATAATTTGTCGATTTATTCTATAAATATAGAATGAATATTTTTTTTAATGAAGGACATGGAAGTCTCTCCCAGATTTTAATGGACGTATGAATATGAATGTAGGTAGTTGGGTGAACAACAACATGAACCGTCCAATACTAATTTTTATAGCTCCTTGATTCTATTGCGACATGGTCATTGCAATAGGAGGGTATACGCAGACTTGAGGCGTTTTAGATGTGGGTGTGGAGAAGGATGGAGAGGGTGAGCTGGGTGGCAATAAGGACGAACGAGGAGGTATTGGGCATGGTTGCAGAGGATAGGAAGCTGCTGGCGGAGGTTCGGAGGAGGCAGAAGAGATGGGTGGAGGATGTTTTAAAAGAGAGGGAATACTGAAGATGGCAATAGAAGGGAGAACAACGTTGAAGCGTGGATGATGAAGGAAGAGGACTCGAATTCTGGACAAAATTAGGACATGAAGACGGTGTGAGGAATTTATTTAAGGTATTCTGTTGGTAAAAGATAGGATTTGTTGAAAGTCAGAGTAAATCCACCCGGTTTTCTACATGTCCAAGATCCTACCTATCTCTAGCATTTCTTTTTTCGCCTCTTTATACGATCTACCCTTCTTTATCCTCTTCATGAAACCTTTTCTCTTTCTTCCCCTTCCCCACTTGCCCAACACCCTTCCATCATTCAAAGAGAAATGAGGAATTGTAGAGGGATATATTGGCGGATCACGCATAAGAGGGAAAAAGGAACGATATGCCATAAATTAGGACGTTAGAATAAGCACTGCTCAAAACCCTACCAATCAGCTGGTAGAATATTCAAATGAAATGATTCTTTTGTAACTCTCTTAGCCTTAATTTTCCCTAGACTACCGTTGAGGTGGGATTTCACGGGCGGATGACCTCGTCGCCGGCGGTCCAAAGGCGACACCTCCCTCACGGCATCATGCCCAAGTACCCCTCTTCACCCCAAAACGTCCTCCTCATCCTAAACGTGTTTGATAATACTATGGTGAGGTCTGAGCGCACGGCGAGCATCCTCCTTTCACTATACTTAACATCAGGAGTTTACCGCTTCATGTTCTGCATCCATTTCCCCTTTACTACTCCCTTCCCAAAACATCCTTATTGGAGCTGTGCAATATTCCGACTTATTTTCCCTTCCGACCACCAGGCGGGCTCCATTATTTATTGCTCTCACTTACAACTTCCGCACCTTTCGCCGCGCCTTCCTCTACGTTATTGCGATTCATCATCAGGGTTTATTTGTCGATTTCCACCAGTCGAGATGGGTTTTGATGGATTATTTCTCTGCTCCTATACCCTGACTTGCTTCTCTCTTCATGCATTTCTTCCTCGCACGAACTCTCATCCGTAAAATTTTTAACCTTCTGCCTATTTTGATTTTTTGTTATCTGCCAACGTTTCCCATGATGTACCCATTTTTCTTCTAAAACAAATGTTTTGGTTGTATTTCGTTGACGACAAATTTCCTGCATAAACAGTAGGTATTTAGCTTTTCACGCGCTTGAATTACGTATTCGTTTCGATGGAAATTTATAATTATTCGTGAACGGGATGCCACCCATAATGATAGAGTTTGATCCCAAAATCTTAATAATAAATGAGTTTTTTCGAACCAAACCGTATTTTTGGGAAAAAAAGCCTGTGCTGGCTGGAAATGGTGATAATTATGAATCCTAGGCTTGAAGAAATGGAAATATTTTTTTCTTGAAGGAACAGAGAGAGGCAAACATTTTAGTGTCACATTCGTTTAAGTTTTTTCTCTTCACCCACAATACCATTTACGTACTCATGTGTCTTCTCTTTTCGCCATTCACCGCCCTTGCTCCTTTATCCTGCTCTCCCTATTCTCAAAAGCTTGCAGCGTATTCTCGTTCTCTTTTTTCCTAGTCCCAAATTTCTGTAATGCCTTATCCCACGTTCCATTTATATTCCTTTGCCTGTCCCGTCTTTAAATTCTTACGCAAGACTCATCCTCATATTAGTGATCGCTTCTTTTGGCAGCGCAATTCTTGCTCTTATATACATGATTCCATGTGTACTCGTATTTTCTTCCAAGGTCTACCCATGCATCTTAAGTATTCTATAGTTATAGGAATCGTGATATGCTTTTATCTGGGAGGTGAAAAGTACAATTTGCGTGTGGAGATCTGTCGCTTACCCCACAGTTACTGGTCTCTCTTGTTTTCACACATCCTTCGTTTTCGTCACTTTAAAAACTGCTAAGAGTGAACATACAGTGCTTCTCAGGCTGTGAAGTGATTGGGTAGGTGGCTGCGGGAGACTCAGAGGCTACACGCATAGCTTAGTCTGCTTGAGAAATTCAGAACCGGTGTGTTTCAAAGCGACACAGAGTATGTCATTTTGACGCCACACTATATTTCTAGGTTCATTGCGGAGCAGATAGGTACAAAAATTCGTTCTTTCCCCGCATAATAAGTGACCATAATGAAAATTGAGCTTCAATCATAACACCTCCATAACAATATTCACCATTTCATTTCCCAAAACCTTATCTTTTACACGGCTGGTGTCCTTACACGCCCATGCGGCGGTTCGCAGGGTAGTATGTAGATGTAGATATCTTCTGGTTACCTTCCTGTCACCGAGGGTCCTCCGGGTTAAGGGCAGGTTGTAGGTGCTGGCTTCGAATTTCCACGAAGGGTCCCTTGGAGTTTATCAGGTTTCGTCGACACCACCGCCAAAATACCATGCTTCCCGGATTAACTTGCCATTCTTCACGGGATTCTGGTTCAAAAAAGGGATTCACTCTTCGTCTGTGTGGAGGCTGTCCTCTTTCAAGACCCAAGACGATGTAGGGTGGCGGGTTGTTCCCACGCTGTTTCGTGACTTCCTGTGTGGGAGGCCTCTTCGGGAAACCCCGGAAGGAAAATGCACATATTTTCCTTCCACAATTTTGCCATGCCCTGTGTGCGAGGCTCTTTCCTGAGAGAGCTTTATTTGGACCAATCTATCCATCTGGAAAATTTTCTGGGCTAGTTTTACCTATTATCGATCCCGTTATGTTGCTCTCCCGTGATTAATAGGAATTTACTCCTCACACGTGGAATCGCGGGTTCAAATTCGGATGATGCTCAAATCTTGTCAAATTCCCAAGGGGTATTTCTCTAAAATCCCAAATCACCCTCTGTAGATTGGAATTCAACGACGTTTACCCTAACAGATTGACTGTAAGAGAGTCCACTTTCTTTCGCAGTAAAATTCACAAGCGTTATGCAATTTTTTGTCGATAAATATATTTTCGTGTTATTTCAATCTTTCTTTTGTTCATAGCGGTGGAAACTTCCCACCCTTCCGACCCGCTGAGGATCCTAACCTGATAAATATGCTCTTGCCTAAGCTTTGTCTAAATGTGGACCTAATAATTGGGCTTTTAACTTTTGTCGTGCGTATTGATAAAAACAATGTTTTTCAACCGTTGCGTTTACTTGATGTGACATTGTTTGGTCGTTTTTCTTCGAAGTTTACGGGATGAAAATCCTTCATTTCGGGTGGCATCCTGGCCACGAATAGTTATAAATTTGCACCGAAATGAATAGGTAATGAAACGCGTGAAGATCTTAAGTACATTTTGTGTATGTAGGAAATTTTTCGGTCACCGAAACCCAAATAATTTGTTAACAATAGCATTACCTAGCGAATGGATGCGTAGTAATTGAATGTATAATGGAAGATTAGAACATAAATGTGCGCGGGCAAGTTTCGTTTAGCCAAATTAATTCTTCAAATTTCGTTATTAATGTGTTCACTTATTAGGTCATTGACGTGCCCAACGAATGTTAATTTTTGGTTCTTTTTAGTCGTTCAGATATCCTTCGTAAAAACATCTGTTCACTACTCATCTAGCGTCTTCCCTTCAGTAGATTGCAGAATATGCGTTTGTAGCTAGCTGCTTTTCTCTGTAAGTTGTCCTCACGACATGGAACTCTTGTGTAATGGAATGATTTGTATTTTAGTTCACGTATTACTGCGTCAGAGGCTTTTTTGTAAGTGTTTTTTAAAGGATTTTTGTTAAGTGTTTCAAAGTTTTTTTTGCTTGGTGATTAATATCGATGTCCAAGATAATCCGCGTTAAAATTTTTATGCTTGTTCTTGACCAAATATGGCGTATTGATTTTACATTTTTTGCTCTACTTATCGCCATCCGCCGTTCACCTCCCCTTCAGATAGCCATTTTGGGCACGTATGCAAATCATCCGTGGAAATTATTAATTACACTCCACTCTTGACTCCTGCTTCTGCTCTCTCTCTGACGATTCTCAGAAGACATGGGCGGAGGCCCATGAAACTTGGAATGCACTATTTTTTTTGCAGCGTAACCTCGATAGGAAATATCGCCTTCTCAAATTGGTTGTCTTTGTTTTGATATGTTGCGATTTTATTTTATTACGTACTCATAAAAAAATTATGTATGTTATTTATGTTTTAGACGTTTACAATTCGCCCCTGAATTTCCGAAGACCAGTGTTATTCTTGGTATTCTTTCGTAATTCAATATGATCATACAGGCCACGAAATACTTGGTTGAAAATTGTTATCAGCAGCTATTTAACTCAGTGACAAGTACCCATTTACGTTGCATTGCTCTCGGAAACATATTCTTTGGAGTGTTTGTTGCTGTCGAAGGTGTGTACAACACCATAAAAACATCTTGTTTTGTCTTTTTATTTCTCATATATAACGACTCCCGATCTATATCTGAAACTAGTCCTGCTTTGTAAGGGTCCCATGTACTAGCGGCGAACTTTATTCGAGCCGAAAGTTTTAAAATATGCTTCCTGCATCATTTATGCTTTAACATTTATGGTTATTTTCTACATATAAATTGACGTACTTTAGTGGAGTGTGGCGCAAGAATTTGTTTGAAGTTACTTGCAAAGGTATTCAAATGTGCACGCGATGACTCAGGATTAGTGCTCCAACCACTTTAGTATCTCAGAGTGGACTAAACGACCTAACTCGGGCGGTGTTACGATAATGAAACCGATGAATTCTACTTCTGCGTAGTAATTTTCCGAAATCGATTAAATAGCGCTGACAGAATGGAGAAGGAGGTAGTAATTGCGGAAATTATTGAACTCACGTGTTGAGTCTCGAGGGGATTCCGTTCCGTGGCGCTACTGTGGTCTCTGCCGAGGTCCCCCTCCCTATACTCCCTCCTCCCTCCGCCCTTCTCCTTCCCAGCGTTCCTCGCGAAAGTCTCACCTGCTATTACCGCATAATTGCCGAGTCATCGATGGGGCAATAAATCGGCAAATAAATATTTACGCTCCTGCTTGCGCGGACGAGATTTATATGTATTTCGGTGAACCTCTCTCCTTTCCCTCCCAAGCTGGCCAAAGGGGATAGGGCGAATAAATTCATCAGGCTTAGCGCTCCGCCCGTTTATGCTCGCTGCCTTGGGAGGACCCGATCGCTCCCTTTTTAGCCTCGCCGACAAATTTGTTTACAGCCGTTCGGTTTTTAAGGGAAGCGATTAAACTTGGCGCCAATCCCTTTTGGATGCGCTTGCCGTTACTCTTTCCCTCTTCCCTGCCCTCGCTCCACCTTGTCCGTTTCACATAGAAACAAAGACGAAGCGTTTGCAGAGCTGCATGAAGGCAGTTTTGAGCGAGGTCTCACGTCGGTTAAAAATCTTCGAGTTTGGCCTCATTGTAATGGAAACGATTTTATGTTCTCAATAAAAAATTTACCTGCACGCTGTATAACATTGTGGGATATGTTTAAAAAAATTCAAACATTATCTGGCCGTATGGGCAGGTAAGGAGATTATTTTCCTCTGCAAATCTCCAGCAAGAAATCTTCATTGGTCGTTCAATCCTAAGATTGATTGACTGCGGCCCACCACACTTACCTAGCCAATGCTAGTTACTTTACTTCCTGGTAGCTCTTCCTATGCATATGCTCTCCTCTTCATTTGGTCGAAGTTATTCCTGGAGCGTTCTCTGGGAGCTTTTCCCTATATTTTTCCTTGAATTATGTTCTTCACAAACCCTTTATGCCTCGGTGTGTCCAATTCATCTGATTCTCCTATTCTATATAGTGTTCTGTATGGTCCTTTGGTCTTCTATTCTTCTGTAAACTTCATCATCTCTTATTCTATCCGTCCATTTTATCTTCAGCATCCTCCTCTAGCACCTGGTTTCGAAGGCTTCTAGTCTTTTCTGGTTTGCTTTTGCAATGGTCCATGCTTCTACTCCTCAGAGTGCTTCGCTCTACACAGGCATCTGCACATACTTTTCTAGTGTGTAGTCCCATCCTCTTTGAACACAGCATTTCTCTTGTCACAGCAGGTATTCATATAGCATCAATTAAATTAGCATACTGCCGTGAAGCATACTAACTGCACATCTAGCAGCCTTCCTATTATTGTTATTCTGAGTAACTTACCTCATGTCAGTGCGGAATTAGACGTTGTTGTAGACGTGATTTCCACGAGGACATTTAGTTTTGTAACACCGTTTCGTATAATGTGCTGCCAGATAAATATGTACGTTCTATAGAAAAATTTGGTCTAATTGCAGGTATATTCTTTCCCTACTCCCTACTCTAGTCCCTACTCTACGCTGGTGGATTGGAGGGCATATCACGGCAATTATATAAGTGAAATAACTCTGTAGGATATACATGTGTCTGCATTCCTGATTTCCATTCAGAATTCGTGACCACTGTAGAAACTAGGTGAGAAAGTTGTTCATGAGAACAGTCCTAACTTCACTCACTAATCCCATTCTTCTACTCTCCTCTTCCTTTTTCTGTGCTCACTTTTTTAGGTATTTATTATTTTAGGTATATATTAGGCATAACTTGACAATACCCTGTCATTCATTTACTACCATCTATTAGTTACTTAAATAGAAAATTGGTTTACTGAACCTTAAAAACTGCACCGTAAAGCTGCTGATTGGGAGCGGCGAACTTGTCAGACATACTCTGTAATGATACAGCTCTTGTAAACCATGATGGAAGGATGGAAGAGTTACCAAGGAAGACCAAAGATGGAATACCAACGTCGGGCTAATGATGAAATATGCTAAAATATAAATAATGCAGATAATGAGCGGTTAACTTTGGGAGAGGAATGAAGAGCTGCTGAAAAGAAGGCTGATGACTGTTAACGATAAAGAATAATAATAAACAATAACTATCGATTTTCGAACGCATGAAAGAATTCCAGGCATAACCTTTTGGAAATATGCGATATCCATGATGGTAAGAATGTAATAGCAGTCGTAACTCCCTCACTTTTTGTTTGGAAGTGTGAAAATAGTGTGGAAGTTAGTATTGTTATTTTATTCTTACCATCATGGATATGGAATTTCGGATTGACTGACAAGACCAAGATTCAATAGATCGATCACTACTGAATATCTGATTAGAGTTATCTATCTTTGTTCTTATTGCGTTTCTATGCATCGATCAGTGATAAAATATTAAAGCCCACAGTGTCAATCAGGCTGAGAAATATGGCTCGATTGTTCTAAAACAATTTATCGGACAGCGTCCGTTATTAAATTCGATGTGTCGATCGGTGATACATCGAGTGCTTTCGATTTATGGCGAAGGCCGGCGGTAGACGGCGATCGCCGCGCCGTGGTCCTTTCGAGTTGGTGATACAGTCGGCGGCCACCTCTTAGAGGCGAGCCGAGCAAATGAAGAACAATATGCGTTGTTTGACTTGACGACTTCTCGTCGTGAAAACATTTATAGTTCTGTTTATATCAATCAAAATTCCTTTGTTGTAGTAATAACAGCCTAACATCCGGCTGAATTGATGTTTAATTAACTCACGTCTTCGTTGTTGCCGTTCTACGTTTCTTCATACCGACAACGTTCATACGAAATCTGCTTTCTGCTGCGTTTCGTTTTTTTATCATTCTGGCGATCGCTGATAGTTCGATAGTTGCCCAGCGTCGACTTTTGCGTAGCCAAAATCGAAAGCAACCATATTTTAGTGTACCGTGGGTGCTTTCGATTTGCGGCTATAGCCATGACCACCGAGACTACAATAGTCTCGGTGGTCATGCTATAGCCAGTGATAGACGGCGATCGCCACGCCGCGGTGCTTTCGATTTAGCGGAATAGCCGTGTATCGCCGGCTATCGGTGGCTCTCCGCTATGAGGAGAGCCGAACAAAGCAAGATCGATTTTCGCAACTGCCGTCTATCGCCGGCGATCGCCGTTCTAAATCGAAAACACCCCGTACCTGCTCAATGGAAAAATATCGAATTGATGTCCATATTCATCTTCTGATTCAGCCCTGTCATTCATTTACTACCATCTCAACCCCTATTCCACATCCTATCGTCGGCTCGAAGGGTATTGCGTGCATGTCGATGTAGATATTCGTCCCATCTTCTCTACTTAATCCCGTGGGAATGCGCCGGAGATGCTGCGCGGTGTTCGTATTCCGTCTGAACTCTTCCAAATCGCCTCGGTCTCCATTGGCAACGTGCCCGAGTTGAGTAGTCGCCTGCGTGCGTGCGTGTCATTAGACGTAAAGCTTTTTATTTTTTTATCCGCCCCCTTCGCCTCTTTCCCACCCTCCCTAAGCAAATGCTGCTGCGGTGTAATTTATTGGGGCCTTAAAATAACAGACGGAGGCGGGAAATGCTGTTTGCCATCCGTTATGGCCGTATCCATGAAATTACTGTCCTCGTATTTCCCTGCTTAAAGTAGACTCTTGGGATTTGCATAATCTGCATTCGCGGTCATTTCGTGTTCTTTTATTCGCGGGTCTAGCGTCGCGTATCGCTGCGTCTAAGTCGCGGGCGGATTTGGTTCGTGGCAGCGTCTGCTATTTTTTTCCACCCCTGAGGACCGCCTTAAGCTTACGCCATCTCGAAGCTGCTATGAAAATCCACGCTGTCGAGATTCGCTCCGTGCGTTATTCTCGTGAAGCTAATCGCTCTTTATTCGATGAGCACATGGCGTTCCTCGATGGTTTATTTGCTTCCGGGCACCACTTAACCTCGGGATTATATCGGAAATGAAGCAGGCGAGGAGAAGCGTTACGTTTAGTGGATGTCTGCGGGCGTTATTTATCTTCTCGACAAAGCTTAGTACTCGCCTCGCTCGCGTGTTGGTTTTGTTTGCGCAGGTGCCGAGTTTATTTCTAGTGTAGTGGACGGGGATCATTAGGTTCTAGCGCTCTATCGACAGACTCGGCCGCCGGGATTAAAGAGGACAAATAGACTGGGCTGCGAAGGGATTCAAATGCTCATTTTTCCCTCTAACGGCTCGTGACTGTAGCAATGGTCACTTAAAGTATCCCCTAACAGGTTTTATCGATGCTCACGACTGTATTCAGCCGTCTTTCGAGTATCACACCCAACTCATGATTGTGTGATGAAAGGATCCACCTACGCGTGACATTCCGGCAGGACACGCCCTAGTGATCGGGAATACATACTTATAGCAGATGTATAATCAGTGATGGTGAGTCATTTAATTTTAATCTTTATCCATCTTGGGTAGATCGTATGCTGAGGCGAAAAGTATATACTAGAGCGAGATAGGCCCCTTAAAGTGTAGAAAACCGGGGAGAGATTCTCTGACATTCTACAAAACCTACCTTAACCGGTAGAATATTTTTTATAAAATCCATGTTGGTTGACTGAAGCTCTTATTCTACGCTGTCCCCGGCTAACTCCTTTACGTCCTTTTAGCTCTTTGTTTCATGTCCCATCAGTAGCTCTCCTGAATCATGTCCCGCTCTAATCGGCCGTTGTACTTGTGCTTCGGTCTTCCTCTACGGGCATACTCTTCTACGAGTGGTGTGATTTACTTATTTGAGGTTTTTGAGGGTGCTGCCCCGGTCTGCTCTCCTTTTCCCGCATACTTTCTGTTGAGTTCACATTAGTGTGAATTTTATTTTTATTTATTTAGTTACTTATTTATCATCGCCGCGTAATCATAAAAATAATACTATAAAAATTAATAACATTATGATTCTAATTTAAAAAAAATCATGTATTTAAAATTCCGGACAGATGGATGAAGAAAAGGTGCCTCCACCAGCGAACAACCTGTTAAAACTCTCAATTCTCAGATTGAGGCCGCAGTGAGCCAGTCGCCCTAAATGTCATATCTTTCATTTAATAAAACTTTGTCTCGTATAATTTATGCACATGGAGGGAAAAAGTCTGGTGGACAGTCTTTGATGTCTTTCAGTCTTTCCATGTTTCACCGCCCTGTATGAGAAGGCCCCACTTGGATCGAGCTGCTGCAGGCGGTTAGCGACGGGTGCTACAGAGTAAAGTTAAATAAACTTTGTACCTTTCACCGTAGCTTATTGGTAACAATCCCCAACTGGCCACAACACTTTCGCGTCATATTTAGAGGAGGAGAGTACGTAACCCCGGTCTATCATCATTTTCTACTGTTCAGCCATGATGATAAAATGAGAGAGATGGATTTTCAATCAGTTGACTTCAAGTAATAGTTTATCTCTGTTTCCACGTATTAATACAGCGCTAGTATATCGAAATTAAATGATTTCTGCGGCTCATTTTTTCATTCTGACTGGTAGAACATTAATACTGTTATATCTTGGTACCTACTTGAGGGCTAAACTGTTTCCACATTCTTAAATTTATCGACAAGTTTTACCAATTCACAGGTGTGAAAAATCTTTATTTATTTCTTCAATTCTTCTTTACTTCTTCTAAACATAAATGTTTATGATATTATTTAGGTGGTATGAAGACGGTACATTTTAATTACTTGGGCAGTACCCTTTAAGATAATGGGCATAGTACCAAATACATAAGGAGGGGAAAAGCGCTAGCTAAGGAGGCGTATAGTGGTAGAAGGGAGCTGATGACAGGGACGTTGGGTAAGGATGTGAAGAAGAGGCTGGTGAAGAGCTTGATATGGAGCATAGCGATGTATAGTGCAGAAACATATCTCGAACATATCGTTGTTAGCAACATCATGACTTTTCTGGACAGTCGAAACCTCCTGCATAATTGTCAGCATGGGTTCCGGAAAGGTAGATCATGCGAAACACAGCTCGCGCTCTTTCTTCACGACGTTCTCAAATCTGGTGAATCGAAAAAACAAGTTGACGCACTATTTCTAGACTTTAAGAAAGCTTTCGACACGGTACCTCACAGAAAACTATTATACAAATTACAGTCATGCGGGTTAAACGAACAAGTAGTAAACTGGATACGTGACTTTCTGAGTGATCGTAAGCAAAAAGTAGTTCTTGACGGAATTAGCTCTGATATAGTTAAAGTGACATCAGGTGTCCCGCAAGGAAGCGTTATTGGCCCACTTTTGTTCATTATATATATAAACGACCTTTGCTCCCGAATTAGCAGTAAAATACGTTTATTTGCCGACGACGCTGTCATATACCGCGAAATTAGTGATCAATCTGACTTTGAAATTCTGTCATCGGACTTAAACAACGTTCATGCGTGGAGCAAAGAGTGGGGACTAGAACTTAATCTGAGCAAATGCACGGCGGTGCATTTCTTGCGTAGGTCGTCCAACTATCCCCATGTATATGTTGTGGATGGCGTTAGCATAAATGCGACAGATGAAGTGAAATACCTGGGAGTTACGATAACTTCGAACCTATCGTGGGGGACACATATAAGAAATATTTGTGGCAGAGCCCTGAAGAAGTTAGGATTTGTCAAGCGTGTTGTGGGAAGATTATCGGATGATAAAGTGAAAGAGAGGTGCTATTTCGCACTCGTCCGGCCACACCTTGAATATGCAGCGAGCATATGGGATCCGGCGGAGAAAGACCTAGTCCATGAACTTGATAAAATACAAAGGAAAGCTGCGCGATTCGTGAAAAACTGCTACGGCCGTACAGAAAGCGTTACACAGATTTTGAAAGATTTAGGGTGGGAGCCGCTAGAGACTCGGAGGCTACGCGCTAGGCTTAGATTGCTTGAGCAATTGAGAATGAATATCTTTCAGAGCGACACGGAGAACATCATATTAGAACCACATTATATTTCCAGGTCCGACCGAATCGATAAATTAAGGGAGATATTTTGCCGAACGGATAGGTATGGGAATTCGTTTTTCCCCCGAACAATTAAGGACTTTAATAAATGCTAGGCGGAACTTTGATTTTTTTTTGTTTTGTTGACGGCTGGTGTCCTAACACCCCCCGCCACACGCCTTTTGAGGCGGCTTGCGGGGTAGTATGTAGATGTAGATGTAGAAACGTGGACCCTCAGAAAGGAGGACGAGAATAGGCTGCAGGCATTTGAGATGTGGGTGTGGAGAAGAATGAAGAAGGTGAGGTGGACGGAGATGAGGACTAACGAGGAAGTGCTTGAGATATTAGGCGAGGAAAGGAAACTTCTGAATGAAATTCGAGATGGGCAGAGTAGGTGGATGAAGGATGCAATAAGGAGCGAGGGGTTGCTCAATAATGTGATAGAGGGAAGGATGTTGGTCAAGCAGGGAAGGAGAAGAGAAAAAAAAGCTTTCATGGACAGGATCAGGAAGGGTAGATTGTATTCTGAGGCGAAAAAGGATATCCTAGAGCGAAATAGGCTCTGAAAGTGTAGAAAACCGGTAGGAGATTCTCTGACATTCAACAAAACCTACCATAACCGGTAGAATGATTTTAAAAAATGGGATGATAGCGTGGGCTGATCGATTTCTAGTAATTGTACGTACCGAAAATGTAATCCAGCGTAACAAATTTCGAGTGGTGACAGATATACCGCAATTACCAGTATTTCTCAGTCATCTACGTTAATATAAAAAAGAGCGAAGCTTTTTGCCTTGAGGTTTCTCTTCCGGGAAGTCTATCAAGTCCATCATGGAAGCCTAGCTCTCTGGGCAACCCTCACCGCCTGGCGAGGAAGACTCGACGCGACGTCCGCGTCTCATGTATGGGAATGCTATTGGGATGGGTAAGTGCGTTTGGAATGAAATTTCCCTCTCAATCGGCCGTAAAATCGTATTCGCCCGTATAATTTTATGGCATCATCCGAGGAAGATGAGAGGCTGATTATTCACGCATACCTTTTAATTTTAAGCACCGATTTCGAATCATCGATACGCTCCTCCACAATATCCGAATCTGAATAAAATTTCGTTACTCAAATGCTGTGAGCCACTATCTCGTACCGGAAAGTTTTCACAGTCGGAGCGTATCAACTTCATTGATTGATTTCTAAAGCTCTTGTACGTGTGAAGTCGGAACTGTTAGGACAGTGGGTCAGTTCATTTATTCTGTAAATTGCTGAAAAATTCTCGGTGTCCTCTTCTCAGGGTTATGTTTGATTGACGGAAATTGGGTTGTATGGAATTATTTTTTTTTTATTATTCCAATGTGGAAAGTTATTTAAAAGTAATGGTGAAGATGTGCATACCTATACTATATTCATACATCATGCTCAATCTACCTAGGAATTAAAGTTGATGTACCATTATGATCGTTTATTTCATTATTCACCTCAACCTGTTCTACTATTACTTCATCAAAAGTTAGATAAAAGCGTATGGCTCCATGGTTTTGTTATGATATAGTAGTACTTCCACGCTCTTTCTTCAAGTTATTTATATCAGTTAAGGACACATCGGGTTCATTTTACTGGACCACCTGTAATTGTATGTTAGAAGCATACAAGGCCTCGCCTTTAAGTCCTGCCTGCCCTATTTGACAATGAATCTTAAGCAATAATCTTCCTATTTGGGAATTTCGTTGGATGTGTGTGATAAAGTTTCATTCGTAGAAATTGCTATGAGAATTAATCAGGCTTGACGGAAAATCGAACCACGCACCTTTGACATGTCGATATTTTACATTTGGTTCTTTTTTTGTCTTCCAAAATTGCCATGCAAATGAGGAAGCGTGGGTTGCGTGGTGTTCTGCGCATTGGCCCGGCATGACGAAGGTCCATGGTGCGATTCCCGGGTCAGGCCGATTTTTCTCTCTCGGCATTTTCTGCGTATTTCACCGCGGTAGTTTCGGTCATTGGGAATGTCTGAAGATAAGATGCTTCCTACCGTGTGAGAAGTTAATTTTCTTGAGGGAAATTGTTATTCGATGTCTTCTTCCTTCTTGTTACTTTGAATTATGCTCTACTTAATCTATGTAGCCTTCTCTTTTAAGTTTTCGCGCAATCTTTTTCTTGGGACATTTCTTTCGTCTGTGGGACATATATCTCGGGCGATACGTACGAATCTTTCTTTTGCCGTTTTTCTGTAGTCGTTTCATTCTTGTTTTTATTTAATTACCCGTATTTCATTTAAATTCGAGGTAAGATACATCGAAGACTGGAAGATTATTAGAGAATGCGGAGATGAAAATATTTCGAAGGGTTGCTGGCAAAATACTGCTAGACTGTGAAAGAAGTGAAGGTGTAATGAATTCTCCTGTAATTGCTTTTATTTCTGTCTCTGATTTTTTTTGCTATGATACTCTAGCAGCGTACGATGGGTAAATCTTGGTATAAATTGCCATCCGACTTTGGCGTGGCGAATCATTTACAATTTAAATGTAATTCTGGGCTCCGGACAGAACATACGCTGGCGAAAACTCTTAATTCAAGAGATTTGTGGCGCCGGATGTAGCTTCCAGTCCTGGGATTTACGATATTTGACTGTTAGCCCTAAAATATGACTTTCCATGTGTTTGTTTGCATTGGTATCGTTTAAATTTTACGAAAAATGTCACGTCCGGAAAACAAGTCGATTTTTCCCGACATGCCAACGTCTGTTTATCTTCCCGATTCCTTATGCAAATCTCTTCACCAGTCCCACGTGTTTCTTCGTGTCTCCGCTCAAGATTTTCCTTGTTTGTGTTCGCCCAACACTTCTCTCCCACCCAATCCAGTCCCTATCGCCCCATCCCCGGTCGCTTATCTCGAAACAATTCGCATCTGCCCAGTTGCTAAGCGACCGTGTCTCCTCCCGGCTCACGAATCGGCATTGGGCCATCATTATTTCTTTCAGTCTCCCCGTATCAATCCGTTCCCATGGGAACGCCTTCTTGCCTGCCCCAGCCAACCGTCTTGAATCTCTCCTCGACTCCATGCTTTATCTCTTTGCACTTGATCTGATGTTTGCTATCATATTATTCGCACCGTGATGATAATGTATACAGATTTTGATAGCCGAATCCAATCTTCCCATCTACCAGTCTGGGTGGAGGTTAAAAGGTCTCATTACAAGCTCAAAGTTTAGGTATGGACTGAAAAAAATCTTTACCTGCAGTTATAATTATAGCTAATCAGCCAGTCATGCCTGCTTCACGGCTTTCAACGCATACTGTGATGTTAACAAAGTCCTGTTGTGCTTTTTATGGATTTTCTCATCAGTTTTTGCCTTTAATTTTTTTTCCATATTATTATTAATTATTTCCGAGGGTTGGTCTTTACCATTCATTTTAGTCACCTGTTGACAACGTTTCGCAGTTTAATTTCTACATCATCTGGGCTTGAGATTATATTTTTTATATGAGTTCATGGACAGAGCAGGATGAATCTATGAAGTCATGTCAACAGTTTAATTTCAAGCACTGATGATTCAGAAATCAAACTGCGAAACCTTGTGAAAATGTTATTTAATTATCATTTCAAGACCAATCCCAGAAAGTAATTAAGTGCGTGTAAAACTGGTCCAATTCTGCTCGCATTAAAATTATTATTAATGCAATATACCGCATATGGTAGGTTTCGGTGGAAGTCAGTGAAAATACTCTGGTACAGAGTGCTCTACGCGTATAAAAATTCAAGAGGATTCTATGGAGATTAATGTAGAAATTGACATAAGAAAAAAATCTATCTGAACAGTGAATGGTCCCCCGAACAAATATGTAGACTACTACGTTACCCATGCTTGCTAATTCCCATGGCATTTTCGGAGCATACAAAGTAAATATTTAGCTCATGCCACCATTGTTTCTTCAGTGGATACGCCTTCTTGCTTGATACTGCCAGCCTTCGTACATCCCTCCTCGACGCTCCCATTCTTTCTGTTTTTTCACATGGTATGATGCGTGCTATCATGCTTTCCATATTGTGATGACAGTGTAAACGTCTAGTTTTTTAAATGTAAATTGTCTAGTATTCGGTCAAAAATAGCTCAACTCACATGTGTACCAAGTTGTCCAACTTGGTGTATGAGGTGAGATTTTTTTCGGAAAATATTTTCTACATTTTTATTCATAGAATTGATAAGTGTGTTCGACGACAGAAGTGAATTTTAAAAAGAGGAGTTGCAACCAGATGGAAGGGACAACCAGAACACCGGTTTATTTAACCTTTTAAGTGCCCAAATATTCTCAAGTATATAAAGCCCTGCCTGCCTTTCTGGGTATGCCGTAAAAATAGTATTATTGCTGGCTTAAGGTTTAGAAATAACTTCCACTTCTTTCACTGCGTACCTATTCCTGTGCTACCTGATTATGATTTCCTCATTAGGATTTTCTCATCGGCTGTGCCATTAGGTCATTGCTCCCTTATAACTCACTTGCACTACCAATTTGAGTTGTATGTGTGAGTATAAATGTTCGTGACAACATTAAACCCTTTGTGCATGTCATTTAGGCTAGACTATGGGATAGTCTTGACGCAAACTGAAGGTTTATACTAGACTATTTCGCCTCTTTCCAGGCTTATTCTGATGATAAAACATTCCTTATGTAGATACTTTTAATGGATTTTTAAAAACACCTTTTACCTCGTAAATTCTCTTTCGCTTGTTACTCATATTCTCTTCCAAAATTGTGCGTATTCGTTTGCCAAATTAGAATTGGTGAACGAGGTGGTCTACAGTGATGATCGGTCATCGGGATTGTTCCTATTGGCTGGGCGTTGAAGCACCGAAGGACGACGTTAGAACCCCAACCCTGCCAGTTCCCCGTTTTGAATGAAGAAAGGTGCCTGGATTAATTCCTCGCGTTCTCTTCCAGGTGTAATGCGCGCCAATCGTCGTCCTTTGATTTGCCAGGCATATTTACTAAAATATGGTCGAGATTCTCATCCCCGTTTAAATGTTACTTTAACTCGTTTTGGTTGAGATTGATGCTCCTTTATATATCAACCGTGTCATATTTTTCAATGGGTCGGGAAAAGAAAAAAGAATTTACCGAAGATACCACTTTGGACCTTAAACATATTTATATGGTAACAGTATCGTAATGCTGTGAGTTATTTGATGTTAATGCTGCGTATTAGGATGGATGGAGGGATGGATCAAACGATATTGATCGGATAATTGATATTACATGGCTCTTTTTGACGCTCTTCTGAAGTAGTCTCATAATTTCGTAGTCACTACGTTCCATTTAAAATTTATCAAATGTCGTGTATCGAGTGTGGTAGGTGCGGATGGATTCAGAAGTATTGCTCTCTTAACGCTGTCGCCTATGTCTTTAAACCATAATCACATTCAGCTCAGTATTTTTACTTCTCCTTCGGCTTACAAGACATTCCTTTTTCGTTTCGTCACTACCCGTAGCCCATACCCTCGCCCCTAATAATTCCCTCATCCACCTACTCTGTTTTGTTCTAATTTCTTCTCCAATGTGCTTGTTGCGCGTCCATCGTTCCAAGGTCATTTTGGTGGTCTACCGCGTTGGTTGTTTTTTGAACTACGGTCACTCTGGAAGTATATCGGGCGTCCACTGGTGGATGCGAATATTGGCCGTGCTCTTATGCTCTCTTCTCAGTGCTCTAATTGACTGTCTTTTTCCCTAAAAATTCCTCTTCCCAGTGATTGTTAGGCGGTAACCGTCTTCTCTATCGACTATAGTTTTTTCTGTATGTAGTATCGATGGATGTTATAAAAAGCTGGGGATTCTATCGCAATATGATTTGTTTCGTCAAAAATAATTCCATGTCCGGGTTCACTCCAGTAAAGCTCGGCCTGTAAAATGAATAGCCCTTATTTTTGGTTGCCAACAGCATTAGTGACAGCAACTTGGGGCTGAAACATGGAAATCCGGAAAGGAATATGTGAATAGGGTGCAGGCATTTCCGATGAAGGTGTGGAGAAGGTTGGAGAGGGTCCAGTGGACTGAAAGGAAGACAAACGAGGAAGTGCTATATATGGTGGGTGAGAAATGAAAAATTGTGGATGAAATCCGGGAAGATTAGGGCAGGTTTGTCCCTTTTGTATGGATATGTCCCCGTTGTATGGGGCAGAAACGTGGGCCTCAGAATGGGGGACAAGAGTAGACTGTAGGGATTTGAGGTGTGGATGTGGAGAAGGATAGAGAAGGTGAGGTGGACGAAAATAAAGACTAACGAGGATGTGCTTGAGATGGTGGGTGAGGAAAGGAAACTTCTTTATGAAATTCGAGATCGGCAGAGCATGTGGCTGGAGGATGTAATAAGGCAAGTTCTTTGTTAACTTTGTGGTATTCCATTTTATCTTTCAGATGATTTAATGGTAACATGTACAAAAACCGCAGCTTAAAAAAAACACACGACCCGGGTTTCAACGCTTGAGCGTCATCTTCAGGACCTGACGATGACGCTCAAGCGTTGAAACCCGGGTCGTGTGTGTTTTTTAAGCTGTGATTTTTGTAAATGTTACCATTGAATCATCTGAAAGATGTAATAAGGGACGAGGGGTTGCTCAAGAATGTGATAGAGGGAAGGATGTTGGGCAATCAGGAAAGAGGAAGAAAGAGAATAGGTTTCATGGACAGGATGAGGAAGGGTAGATCGTATGCAGAGGCGAACAATGATATACTAGAGCTAGATAAGACCCTGAAAGAGAAGAAAACCGGGTGGATATTGATGACTTTCAACAAAACCTGTCTTTTATACTAAAAAGACAGCTTTAGTAGATGAAATAGAAAAGCGTTTGAAAGTCGTTCACGAGTTCTTGTACTTTTGGTAACTGACGTGAAAATTTTCTCATGGATGTACGATCCTGTCTCCTCTCTCTCCTGGTCCGTATGTCGTTTCGAGGGTGGCTTCGAAAATGTCATGTACTGGGTCTGTCTACCGGGAAGCGTCAACGCTCGAAGGTAGAAACAAACGAGTCACAATATTTAATGAATTGTATCTGCGTCGGATTTAGCGTCAACTCGGGGACCTTTTATACAACCTACCGGTCCGATTATGCCAATTAAATTCGGATTTGAATTCCGCCCACTTGTCAATGTCTCCTTTGCGGTGGCCGGGGACTCTTTCACTTAGCGTCATCTCATGAGCCACGTCGTCATCTTCGAGAGGAATGTTTTCTTCCCAGCGATTGCCTGTTATTTTTTCGTTCCCTCTACTTTCTTCTGCGCGAACATTTCCTTCGCGAGTGGGTTTAGTGTGGAAAATATTAGGCATAGTTTAGTATTTGCAAAGATATGGACAACAAATGATGTGTTGGCCAAAGTTTTTGAACGTTGCCAGGAAATAAATAGACTTCGAACCTACTCGATAGATTCATCTACATCAACATAATACCCTGCGAGCCGTCGCATGGGCGTGTGGCAGGGGGTGTTAGGTCACCAGCCGTGTAAAGGTGTAAGTTTATGGAGATAGAATGGTGGCATATCTTATTTGAGTGTAAATTGAAAAAGTAAATACATTCGGTTGTAATTTGCAACGGCGGACTGGTAGTGATTCCATCCTAGTTTTGTGATTGACTTTTAATACGTATTATTTAATTTATTATGCGCAATATTTTATTTATTATTTAATTTATATTTATTTTATTTGTAATTTACAGCGCACGGCAGGTGAAATGGGGCAAGTGAAATATGTGAACCAATAAGCAACAAACATTAAAAAATTAGAACAAAAACAATGATGAGTAAATCTTCACCTACATATTACCCTGCAAACTACCTCGGTGATGTTTGGCAGGGGGTGAGTCATCACCAACATGCACTATAATATACAGATATTCTACATAAACTAGTGAATTAATGTAAAATGCAACTATATAAAAGAGATAATAGCCATGGAGGGATCATGTGAGTCGTGATGTTAGTCCTACTTGGCAGATTTGTGAAACAAGCATTAGGAAACTTATCAAATAATTAGCTACACTACCTGTTGACTAACCAACTTCTAAGTCTCATTGGCCGCTATTTTTAACTCTGATCGAGTATGCAACGAACAATATATGATAAAAAGTAGTATTGAACAACGATGAAAATCGAACCTTCAAAAACATAGCGATAGACGAGGGCAGCAGTAGGAGGAGCGGGGAGTATGACTGACACAGAATAACTAGAAAAAATATCTGGGAAATTTCTCTTTAAAGAAGTACATGTTGATGAAATTCTGGAAATTCTGAAGAAAAAGACCGTTCGAAGACAGAAACTCTGGGTGATGCAATAGCATAGCTCATTTGACCGCGTCGTGCGTAAAGGAACATTTTGTACTCTCGCAAAGCCCTTTACTTATCTTACCATCTTCAGTGCTGTCATCCCTTAAGGTCGTTTAAACGAAATATCATTTCACCTAAAAATCAGTGAGTTTGGTTTATTACAAAGGGAATTTTCACCCTTTCAAAAATGTCAGCCCCAACCGAACTGATGTCTGAAATTTATGACGAAAAAAACAAGCCGTTTTACATGGGAATTGGTCCGTATATGCTCTCCAGTGGGACCGTATAAAAAAATGAGCAATTTGTAACACTAGAATCACGTAAAAAAATAAACCGTGTGTATTTTGTGCGTTTTCTCAACTATCTTTGAAAGTAAATCATGTTCTCACCGCGGATTATTTAAGGACCATAGAAATCCTTCCGTTATGAAGGAGTTTTAAACATACCGCGTGAAAAAAATTAGTCAAGTTGAAAGCCTATGTAGATATTTATATTTAATTACTTAGAATTTCAGTCTTTAATAGGTATATGATTGCATCATTAATAATGCAATATTTTATTCATGCTTCCTGCAGCTGCTGAAATTCAAACGTTTATTCGAATATGAAATTCGAGCTCGGCAGAGTAGGTGGCCGGAGGATGTAATAGGGGGCGAGGGGTTTCTCAAGAATGTGATAGAGGGAAGGATGTTGGGCAAGCGGGGAAGGCGAAGAAAGAGATTAGTTTACATGGACAGGATGAAGAAGGGTGGATCGTATGCTGAGGAGAAAAAGGAAATACTAGAGTGAAATAGGCCCCTGAAAGTGTTCAAAAACTGGGAGGAGGTTCTCTGACATTCAGCAAAACCTACTTTAGCCGTTAGAATACTTTTAAAAATTCGAATATGGTCTCCATGATGGCTAGGAAACTATTTCGCTCAAACTAGCTTAAATTTTACTCTCACGAATACATTTTTTTATTCGCTGGACAGGTTCAAACTGTGCATCTTTCTAAGCCATGTCGTCATCCTCGAGAGGGAATTTTCGTCTGCGATTGCCAGTTGTTTTACCAATTCCACTTCTTTCCCCTCGCCAATATGTTCCCTTCACTCTCGGTCGTTTTTGGAACATCCGCTACGTGGCCAGGGCACCTTCTCTCTTAAAAAGTCTTCAAATTGTATTCCTTTTGGTCGTTCCGGCGCTCTTGGCTTCGGTGGCGTCATTTCGCTCCGGCCCATCCGCATTCCCCCATTGTGTTTTTCCTCACCCGTTCTTTCGGGCCGGTCGAAACCTCGTCCGCGCGCTAAATGGATCCAATCGATCAATTGCTGCGAGGAATACTAATTGAGAGGGGCGTGGGGGGAGAAGTACGAGTGGGAGGGCGGGCAGGATATTATTCATGGAGGCCGGAGATGAGCGGGCGGCAAAAAAATTGAGCATCGCCCTATAACGGATTCCATTCGTGTCGATGGGAATTGCGGCGGGCGTCGTTATATTTGGCTCCGCGCATGTGTTATTGGTCTCGCTCGTCTTAAATGTCCCCCAACTTCGGGTTAGGCTCTCTGTCGGGAGTGGGCGCTAAAAAGCGCTCGCTCAGGAGTTTAAGAAGGGGTGGTTGGGGAATAGTGGCCCAGGGCATTTTTTGTAATGTGGGATAGGTTACTTTTTTAGACCACCCCTTGAGACCCTGTTGATTTATAGTCGGGGATTATCTTCTGGATTGAGTACATTAATGGGGGGGGAGGGTTGCCGCGATTGCTATTTACTGCTACCAGTGCTAAACTTAGCTCTCGGCGTAATAAGTAGCTCCCTCCCTGGCACAAACACCTTCGGTTGTCGAAAATTGTTTGACAATCGGCTTAAGGTTGAGATATTGAAGTTGATGATGGATGTATAATATTTATGACTAATTTTGAGGATAGCGGGGCTGGCCACGGATATACGTTTTCGAACTCACCCATCATACCAAGGGAAAATCGCGGGGTAATGGTTAGAGCCCCTGTCAAGGCGAATGGTTTTTCCTCTGTGGAGTTTTGCTCTAACAAAAATAATTTTTACGAGAAAATTGTAATTAGTGGTTCATTTGTAAATGCCTGACTATGTCAAATTTGTGAACAAGTGACTATTCCTGTTGAAATTCTATTACTCGTGTCGCGTTTGTGTTCAGAAAAATTAATTATGGTTAACATTCAACGTATCTTGCGATACCCTGTAGAAATTGAGTATGTATACCATGATCTCAAAACAACATATACGTTGCTATAAAATTGTATATATCTTGGGAATGCATGTGTTTTGTCGAAACCTTGGACGACGTGTTGAAATCAAGTGCCAAGGGACAAGAGACTGCGTCTGCAAAATTTTAGGCTATGTATCCCTTCTACTTGAGGCGTTTGAGATGTGGGTGTGGAGGAGGATAGAGTGGGTGAGCTGGATGGCGAGAAGGACGAACGAGGAGATATTGGATATGGTTAGAGAGTAGAGGGAGCTGGTGGCGGAGATTTGGAGGAGGCAGAAGAGATGAATGGAGGACGTTTTGAAAAGAGAGGGAATGTTGAAGAGGTTAGTAGAAGGGAAAACACTGGGAAAGTGTGTAAGAGGATAGGAATTCTGGACGAAATAAGAAGGCGATATGAGGAATTGGAGAGGGATATATAATGGCGGATCACGTATAGGAGGGAAAACGGAATATTATGCCAGAAATTAGGACGTTGGAATAAGGACTGTTCTAAAACCTATCAATCATCCGGTAGAATACTAGATACATGACATTCCTTCTTCTATCTACACCTATTTCAACCAGTCAATCGCCTGTAAATGTAATAACTTTTACCAAGTATCAAACTGACGAAGTCATTGGTACACTTACGTCTTTCTTTCCCCTCCGCTGGTGTCGTCGCAGTTCGTTTAGTCCCCCCAGTTTACTGTCTCAACGAAGCTCCAATCATCTGTAGAGCGCTCTGATTTAATCCACCCGCCGCCTGTTTGCCTCCCTAAATTAAGCCTTCCCGTTCTTGTTTTCCATCATTTCCTCCACTTAGGTCCCCGCTGCGGGCTCCTCTCCCCCGGCTGAACCCTCTTGCGCAGCAATGGTCGTTTAGAGTTGCTCCCAGCTTTCAGCCTTCCCGTGCAATCGGCCGCTCATTTCTCTTCAAGAAGATGGGGGGGCTGCTTATCGGTGTCCTTTGAGGGGGTAGAAAAGGATGCGAATAATGAGCGAAGTCGAAAATTATAAGCTTGAGTGGCGTGGTGAGTTGCAGAAGGAAGTTGCCTGAGGAGATTCGGTGGAAGAAAAATAGGTGGAGGGAAGTGATAATGGGGGGCGCGGAGTTGTTGAATGCAGTGAGCGAACTATGTAAGGTAGCTGGGAAAAATAGAGGAAAATTGGCATCATTGAGGAAATTAATCGAAGGGTTGGTAGGATTGCTGCGATACAAGACGGTTAGAGGACTTACTTTATGATAGGGATCCACGATCGGTTGGAGAAACTTGTTAACTCCGCTGGTAGCTCTCAAGTAATGACTAGGAATATGTTCTCATTTGGTTATAATTTCGCTGCGGGAAATAAGAAATAAAGTCATTGGGAAGCAAAAGTAGCGAGATTCTCCACGGCAAAGGAAACGACGCTGGTCTTTAAAGCGGGCTGGTAGCTTTGAGATATATGAATAGAATAGAATAGAAAATAGAAAATAGTCTTTATTGTTCTGGGACTTTAAGTCCCCTGGAACATAGAAAAGAAATAAATACATGCCATAACATAAAAGATTACAAAAAACTAAGCAATTTTACATAGGTAATCAGTCATGTTTTTCTTGAACATCGAAATGCTCATAGAGGTTCTAACATTTACAGGTAAACAATTCCATAACTTGCAGGAGGAAATTAGGAAAGAGTGCTCAAATAATAAGGTATGGAATTTAGGGACTAAGAATAACTCAGTGACACGAGTTGATCTTTTTCCTGTATCTACATTACATATAAAATTTTCATACAAATAGGTGGGGTTTTTGGATTTCAGGATCTTGAACACGTATAAAGCCTTTTGCAGTTTTCGGCGTTTATCCAATTTCAGCCATTTAATTTTTTCGTAATAAGGCGTGACGTATTCATCATAGCGGATGTTGAAAACAAAACGCAGACAGGAGTTTTGAAGAAGCTGCAGCTTAATACACAGTTCTGAGTTAACATCTGAGAAAATCATTGAACAATAGTCAAAATATGGGAATACCAGAGTTTGAACCAGCTTCTGGCGAAGTGAAATTGGGAGCAGATGCCTGAAGTGCTTCAATTGGTACATAGTCTTATACACATTGTTAGATATAGCTTTAACGTGCTCCCACCAGCTCTATATGGAGAGGGCACTACTCACAGAGCTACCATAAATCCACAACTCCTTCTCGGTTGAAGCTGTAAAACTATGGAATTACCCTCCCACAACATTTTCGTGAAGTATCATCCATAAATTCGTTCAGGCCAAAATTAATTCAATATCACCTCAACTCATATGCTCAAATTGAAAATATCCGGTCCCAATGCAGTTTAAGATTGTAGCATAATATGTAAGCCGATACGTATTATATTCAAGCTCTGATATTGTCACATGTGTTATATTTCATGTAAAATTATGTCTGATGACGGGGATATAGGTTTAGGATGTTAAGAAGAGGCTGGTGAAGAGCTTGATATGGAGCGTTGCGTTGTATGGAGCAGAAACGCGGACCTTCAGAAAGGAGGACGAGAACAGGCTGCAGGCATTTGAGGTGTGGGTGTGGAGAAGGATGGAGAAGGTGAAGTGGACTGAAAAAGAGACGGATGGGAGAGTGCTTGGACTGATTAGTGAGGAAGGAAAACTCCTGGACGAGATTAAGGGAAGAAGGGTGGGCTGGAAGAGGTAATGAGAGGCGATTTGCTGTTCTCTACATTACATTCTATTAATTACTGATTTGTAGAAAATGGGAGGAGATTCTCTGACCTTCAATAAAACCTACCTTAACGGATAGAACTCTTAAACACTCTTTTAAAATTTTGACGATATCTAGATGTCATAATTCCCTCATTTTTTAGGTCTCTCTGGAATGCGTACATATACTATTTCCTGTAAAAGGACTGGTATTTTTTGTCAGAAATCTCGGAAAGTAGTCCGGTAAGGGGCCGATGTTATGGCATATCGGGAAAGGTGAGATATATTCCTTTAATATGAGACCAAATTCATTGATATCTTGGTAAAAGATATTTTGTTCAAACTACCTAATTCTGTGGTTGAGGGAAGGATATTGGGCTTGTAAGTAATTGGACGAAAGAGAATAAGTTTAATGGAGGGAATGAAGTATCGGAGCTCGTTCGCTGAAATGAAAAATGAAATACTATAAGCTGATAGGACCCTGCGCTTGGAGAAATATGGAGGATTTTTCTGACCCTCATTAAAACCAACCTAAACCGGAAATTAACTCTAAATATAAATTATATTTCCATGTCATCATGGGAAGAGATTTCCACATTTAGCGTCCGCTTCACGTCAACGCCGAAGCAATAGCAAAATTTTTTATTGCATGGAATCACTTTGTGCTTGACTTTAGTGATGCCGATATGATAAATGAAATATGATTGACAATGTGAAGTCAGAGATAAAATGTCATGCGTGGAGGTCTTTTCCGTGATTATAAATCTTGGAATGCAATATTCTTTCCTCAGTTATCGGCAGAGAAAGTACAAATGATGTTTTCGCCGGTACTGGCAACTTAACGAAAAGAAATTATTTACTATAGGGGAGGTTATTTTCCGTGCCGAGATGAAACATCACGTCTTATATGAAGCCTTTTCTCGCCCCTCCAGTCTTGTCTAAAAAAACAGTGGGATGCCATTAATGAATATCGTCTTATCAACACATCGCGTGCGTACGACAAATAAAACACGGGTGAGCCGTTATTTCTTTACATTTTGCGGTGTACACCCGGGGCTGAGAAATGCGGCGAATGTGTCCGCCGCATTTTAAGAGACGTGTCGACTTCGATGGTCGTAAAAATTTCCGAGTATATATTTCACGCGTTTGTCTGAAGAATTTGCCTGGTCTTCCGTTTTGGCTTGAGTTACGGACGATATAAATTTCCGTCTCACGCCCCCCCTTGCCCAGTCCTCCCACTGGAATAGTCTTAACGCGAAGATTCTCGTTGGGGAAGCGTGGGTTGACGAACGGGTGGAGTTACTTCCCCTTCGTCGACGGCGAAGGGGTTTAAATCAAAATTTAGTAAACCAGCTCCAGACGGAAATTCGAAATAAGTAAAAAAGGCGACGGCCCATGGTTGGCGCGCGCATTACGGCAACCACGGCTCGCCCAGAGCCCACCCCGACCTTGGTTTGCCCTCTGGATCAACACTCGCTTCATACCAGTTAACTCTTTCGTTTTACCTGAATGTCCTCCCGTTCTGACATCCTTAACCAGCAGTGAAAAGTTGCGGATATTATTTCATTCGAATATTCTGCCTGCTGATTCGTAGGTTTTTGGACAATAGTTATCCTAACGTCTTAATTTCTGGCATATCTACATACTACCCTGTGAGCCGCCACATGGGCTTGTGGCCGGGAATGTTAGGACACCAGCCGTGTAGCGATGTAAGGTTTTGGGAGGTGAAATGGCGACGTGTATTATGGGAGTGTATTTATTGGAGATCAGTTTTTATTGTGGTCGCTTATTATGCGCGGAAAGAACGAGTTTTTGCACCTATCTCTTCGGCAATGTATCTCTCGTATTTAACGCTTCTGTGAGACCTAGAGACGTTGTGAGGCCTCATGATAATATTCTATGTGTCGCTCTGACACACATCAGTTCTAAATTTATCCTCCCCTTTTTCACTCCTATGGATGATACTTCCTTAGATCCCTCTTGAATTCCTCAATTAGTCTCCCTCTTCTTATTTCGCCTGCAATCCCTATCCTCCTTCTGCCTCCTCCACGCTTCCCTTGTGTTTTTGCCTTTAATACCCTCTTCAACTTACTCTCTATTTTCATAATATCCTCCATCCATTTCTTCTGCCTCCTCTGAACCTCCGCCACAAGCTTCCTCTCCTCTCCAACTATATCCTTCACTAACTAGATCGTCGTCCTCGCCATCCAGCTTATCTCCTCTATACTTCTCCGTAGTCACATCTCAACGTACATCCTCTCTTCGCAATGATCAAGTCTCTGACCCATACAACGCCACGCTCCATATTAGTTTTCACCAGCATTTTCTTCACGTCTCAACTCAGAAAACTCCTCAACATTTCCTTTCTCCTTGAAAATGCTTCCTTAGCCATTGCTTAGCAATAATCCTCCAATTATCTGATAGTATACTAAAAAATAATGCAATCCTTGATGAAGAAACAAATTGCATAGGTGCAAGGCGCTCAACGCGTGCAAAACTCTGAAAGAACTTTCCTCTTTCCCTTTCAATCCTAGCTTAACCGACAGAGTACCTTATTTAAAAAAAATATTCTACCGGTAAAGGTAGTTTTTGTTTAATGTCAGAGAATCTCCTCCAGGTTTTCTACACTTTGAGGGGCCCATCCCCCTCCAGTATATTCTTTTTCGCCTCAGCATACGATCTACCCTTCTTCATCCCGTCCATGAAACCTATTCTCTTTCTTCCTCTTCCCCGCTTGCCCAACATCCTTCCCTCTATCATGCTCTTCAGCAACCCATCACACTTTATTACATTCCTCAGCCATCTACTCTACTAATATCGAATTTCATTCAGAAGTTTCTTTTTCTCGCCCACCACCTCAAGCACTTCCTCGTTAGTCTTCCTCTTCGTCCACCTCACCTTCTCCATCCTTCTCCACACCCACTTCTCAAACGCCTGCAGCCTATTCTCGTCCTCCTTCCTGAGGGTCCACGTTTCTGCCCCATACAGCGCTACGCTCCATATCAAGATGTTCACCAGCCTCTTCTTCACATCCTTACCCAATGTCCCCCTCATCAACTTTCTTCTATTACTATACGCCTCCTCAGCTAGCGCTATTCTCCTCCTTATGTCTTTGCTACTTTGCCCATTTTCCTCTAGCGTACTACCTAAGTAATTAAATTGCTCCACTTGCTCGAGTTTATGTCCTCCAACTTTTATCACAAGCCTAGCTTTCTTTGTCCCAGAGAATCTCATTACTTTTGTTTTTTATTATTAATAATGTTTCATAAAAATTTAGCGAAATTTTCATTGGCAGTCATTTCCTTTTCTAATATCGGTGTTCGTCCCTTAAGGACCACAGTCTGTGACTCCTAAGTAGCAGCATCGCAAACGCTGGGCATAGCGCTTCGGGGGATGGCCATCGATTTAGGTAGGCCATTATATTCTTTTCCAAAGAGGAAAGAGGGGCGATAAAAATGAGTTATCAAGCCGGGCGAACGTTAACAAACACGAATTTCTACCGGGGCCGTCCCACGGGGTGGACGCCTCCCTCTCCCCCCCTCTCCCTCACCTTCCTCAACGAGGTCCGCCGCCGAACCCGGGTCCGCCGACGGCGGCTGTGGGAAACCGTGGCGGTCAGGAGACGGGACGCTCACTCGCCCCACACCCAGCCACCGCGGTCGGTCCTCCCCGGCCGACCCCGAAAGGAACCGGAGAGATTTATCGCCGTCTCGTAACTTGTACATGCATCGTAACGAGGGGAACATGAGGTGGGATTGTGGGGGAGGGGGATGGCAGGGAAACGGGATTGGTGGAAGGAGTGTGGGGTACGGGGAACAACCGGAAAGTAGTGTGGGTTTAGAGGGGAGAGAAATTATGCAAGTCCTTCGACGTCTTCGGCACAAATCGAAGGGCTCTCTTCCTTGCCTTCTCCAGTAGATGGCGCGCCGATGCCGTTCCAGTGCCTGTCTCGCCTGGGGCCTAACATCAGAGTTAATTAAACTGGAGTTGAATTGTTAAGTGCCTGGGTTTTAAGTTATCAAGCTCCTTAGGTTTCGGATATAATGATATCAAAATAACGGATACATAATTCAATTTCCGCACAGTTTCTACACCAACCTAGGTCTCAACACAACTCATGTCAATCTGAAGGTCAACGTGAGACCTAGAGAATGACACTAGTTGTATTGGAGAAGGATGGAGAAGGTGAGGTGGACGGAGAGGAAGACTAATGAGGAAGTGCTTGAGATGGTGAGCGAGGAAAGGAAACTTCTGAATGAAATTCGAGATCGGCAGAGTATGTGGCTGGAGGATGTAACAAGTGGTGAGGGGTTGCTGAAGAGTGTGATTGAGGGAAGGATGTTGGTCAAGCAGGGAAGGGGAAGAGAAAGAAAAGGTTTATGGACATGATGAAGAAGGGTAGATCGTATTCTGAGGTGAAAAAGGATATCCTAGAGCGAGATAGGCCCCTGAAAGTGTAGAGAATCGGGAGGATATTCTCCGACATTCAATAATACCAATCTTAACTGGTAGAAACACATTTAAAAAATAAATTCATGTCGCCGTTGTAGGTGTGATACTATATAATGTCATATGTTGACGTCTAGTGAACTCTGCATTTCATCTGTATCCGCTTATTTCCTCACCGCACTTCCTTAATCAATCAATTCCAAATTATTACCTCCTTCTCTTTGCGCGAAAATCGTGTATCCATATCTGCCTTTTCCCCCGCATACCTTCCTTCCCCAAAATTTCCCCCTCCAGGATCTTCTTTTCATCTTGCCTGGTCATTCGAATTTCCTCGGATTATTTTTCTTATTAAATCATGAGGAAAAGGATTGAGAAAATGATGCGTGAATATGAAAGGAGTAAATGAGGAATGCATATTCTTATCGTTGGCAGGTATTTTTAAGGCTAACTTTTAACTCAGAACCACTTTCTCCTGCTCCTTCTCTTAGCTATGCAAGGATTGCGGCGAAGAATCGATCGCCTTCATCACTTTACATCTCGGTCTTTAGTGTGGCCATATATCTTCGATCGTTAGGTTGTATTGTTGTATGGCTCTCTAAACTATGCATAAGCACGCTTTTATGTTCTTGCCGTTGGGATGTGACCGTCTCGCGGCATAGTTGACCTTTCTTGCCGCCATTCCATCCATGGTGATGATCGAGCTCCCGTATGATGGGGATGTTTGTTTGGGGGGTTTAACGATGCCAATGTGAGTGCGATATATATTCTGCGACCGAAATCAATGAAGTCTGACGAATTAGGCTCGTTCCATTAGCCATCGCAACTTGATTTGGCATTCCACCTCTTCAATGGTCGGTTTCTGGTCAGATCCGTCTTTCATTTAGGCCAAAGGAGGGAGCCAAACCCCATTTGGGAAGAGAATTATGAGAGCAATGACATGGAAGGGTTCATTCCTGATATTGCCTATCGCAACAGTCCTTTCGCCTTTCATTAAGTCACATTTTAGCTTTTTGAATACACCTTGCTGATAAATGCTAATTATCATTTCTTTTTTTCGCAGGTAAGTCACCTGTTTCCTTCCATTCCCGGGAAATGTGGCCACGGCCTTGGTGAGTGGGTTGATCATTGGTTCTGTCGCTCGAAATCTTTTTCTAAAAATGTATATACTTATTTAGATTCTCAGATCACTGCTTACTATATGCATGTGCCTGGTGTAGCGGTTTATTTCGTCCGCTGTTTCTGGAAATGCATTATGTGTGAATTCGTGTTAGATATCGGAGAAAATTTGCCGTTTTCGCTGGAGAAGAGTAAGACTTAGTAAAAATCCCTCACTATTTTATTAAATCTTAATATGTATATTTCTTCCACTGTGCTTAAAAAGAGGGAATGCTGGAGAGGGTAATAGAGGGGCGGGAACAATGGGGAAGCGTGGAAGAGGAAGGGAGAGGATAAGAATGCTGGATGAAATTGGAAGAGGAAGACTATGTGAAGAATTTAAGAGGGATCTAATGGAGGGTCACGCATGGGAGGGAAAGTAGAGCGAATTGCCAGAAATTAGGACGTTAGGATTAGTACTATCCAAAAATCTACCAATCAGCTGGTAGAATACCTAAATTAATAATATTGTTGGGAGGGCTGAAAAGGGGAGTGAATTGGAAGACAGTAGAATGCAGACTGCCATTCTTCCAATTCTTACTTTTTTTTTAGTTTTATTGAACATTAGATGAAGACTCTTGACTCTGGTTGGTTAATTGTGCTCGGTGAACATTTGTGCCTAGTCCAATCAGGTTTAAGTATTGAGGAGGGTGGGGAAAGTAAAGTGAGCCGTATTCAAATGTTAACAACGATCGCGGTGGTCTTCCAAAAGCCACGAATCTGTCGCATCTCTCGCACCAAGGAATCTTATACGCGGACTTCCGGTTTGGGGCTGACCCTTCATTTGATTTAGTTATGGCTCAGAAAATGTATCTGTCAATAACTGTATCACACTAGGTCACTTTCTAAGCCCACTGTTATTGAACGTTGTGATGGACGAAGTAATGCCGAATGTATCCGTGGGTGAAGGATTTAGTGTGGGCGAAAACTATATCGAAATAATTTTTTATGCGTGTGACACTGTATTATTAGCTGAGGAATGCGGACAGATTACTGTTAGTCATAGGAAGAAGTCTCTTCCCGCGGACTACAACCTTGACTTGGTGGAAAGGCTTGTGCTTTCCAATGACCCCAAGGGCTAGACTGGCGGGAGCGTGTAAAAGAGGAAGTATAAACGACTGGTCCCTTAAACGAAAACAAGGCTGGAGCAAACACGTAAACAGAGTGACGAGTTACAGATAAGTGCGTATCGTCGGAGATGAATTGTACACAGGTAGAAGTAACGTGGGTTGGTCTAGAAAAAGTCGTCTCGACGACTTAAGACTGGAGGAAGCTGTAGTTAAGGGAGTAGTAGGCCTCTGGAGCCTCCCGAAGGGGAGGAAAATGATGTTAGGGCCCCTACAACAGCCTGTCAATCTATTGGTGGAGCTCTAAATGAATCTCTTTTGGTCCCCGTCGATGCAATGTTTAATTCGGGTCGACCCTCCCCTCAAACGTCAAAGGACACGCAGCTCGGATCGGCGGGTCCCCTTTCACAAGGGGGTCGCCACGTTCCAGCGATGGATGCAGCGTCAGGGGCGGAGTGTCCCCCCTTTCAAAAAGGGATGCTTTTTTCCATTAGGGGGGGTGAGGGGGTCCTCGGATGGTGGGAGAGGTGAACGCGCTTCCCTTTGTCCCTAATGGAAAAAGGGATTGATGTGTTGAAGGTGGCTCCTCGAAGCGGGGACGCATCCATATCTATCAAAGAGCCTGGAAACCAAAGTAAAATGGAAAAAATGATAAAGGAACGAGAGGAGAGGGGGGTGGAGGATGAAAACGGTCGGGTGGTGGTGGTTGGGCTTTGGGAGTTTAATGCGTCGCCGGTGTACTCCGCAAAGCAAGTAGGCTTCTCCTTTATCGCGCCCGTACTTCCCCGACCAGTCCTTTTGTGTCCGGTCTCCTTATTTGGACCGGGCGCCCGTCCTCTATCCCTCACCTCCCCGGTATTATACTCGTAGGGCAAAGGAAGACGGCAAAAGAGTTGAGTGCTTGTCGAGTATCTCCGTTTCACGCGGATTATAATTGCAAATCCATACCTCCCTTTTTCTTCGACCATAAAAAAATAAACCGCTCGCGCGCCTTTGCGGAGTAGTACTGACTGGGCAGGAGGGTAAAGGAATGATCGATCATCTCAAAAGAGAGGCGGTCGCAAAATAGTCGCCGGAGTTTTTTCTGACGTTTAGTCGACAGGTTGCGTTTTTGTTGCTCTCCGTGGAATGAGAAGATGAGCCGTGGCATTCGGTCGGAATTAAACCCGTCCGCCCGTCACATACCTCCGGGTCTAAATGTGTGCATGAATATAGATCGGGTTGAGCGTTGGCATACACGCTTTTTTGTCACGTCTCCGACCACGTCGTTGATCGGGGTAAAAACATGAGTTGGAAGAGTATGTGCTTTGAAAGGTTACTCGTAGTTTTTTTCCGAGAGTTTCCATGGTTGTTGCAGCGTTGAGGTTTCCTACTTCCGAAGGACAGGTAGACGTCTGTTGTCTTAAAAAAAAAGAAAATGAAAGTTTACAGTACCCAAAAATATTCCAATAGAAATGTATTGCGTCGTGTGGCTCGGAAAATTCCATTTCTGGGTTTGGTAGTCATTTATTGATAGTGAAATATGATTTATTTTCCAAGATAGTTGAGAAAACGTAGTGTTAGTTTTTTGACGAGATTTAGGTGTTGCAAATTACTCATCTTTCAAATAAGGTCTCTGTGGAGTGCATACACGTACTTGTTCCCATGTAAAAGGTCTTGTATTTTTCGTCAAAAATCACGGAAAGTAGTTCGTTAAGGGGCCGATATTTCGGTTCCGTTAGACGTCTTTGCAAGGGTAAGATATTTTTCTTAAAAATGAGACCAAATTTATTAATTTCAAGGTGAAGTGATATTTCGCTCAAACTGCCTTAAGGTATTTTCATCATTTTATCTTGAAATCACTGAATTTGGTCTAATTTTAAAGAAAAATATATCACCCTTCCATTGACTTAAAAAATCAACCGTTTGCCACATTGTTTCCCGAGACATTTGCCAGAAAATTCTATCCCATTTATATGGGAAATGGTACGTGTATGCACTCCAGAGAGACCTCATGTTAACAATGAGGTTTTCCCTACACTTAGATCTCGTAAAAAAAATCAACAGAGTGTAGTTTGTGTGTTTTCTCAACTTTTTTAAAAAATGAATCATATTGTCACCGCAGTAAATTCTTCGGGATCATAATAATAATCATAATACTCGGGATCATAATAAGCCTTCCGTTTTGATGGAGTTTCAAACTAACCGCGTGAAAAAAATGAGTCAAGTTAAGGACTTATTTCGATATTTTCATTTGATTGCTTACAATTTCTGTCGTGTAAAACTATATTATTGCACCATTAATAATTCAATATTTTATTCATGTGTCCTACAGCTGGAGAAATTAAATCGAGAAATTCAAAGTATATATAACATATGAAACGTATATGATTTGGTAACTATTCGCTCGCATTACCTTAAGAGCAGCTGACTTCGAAAATGATTCATGTAATTCGGGGAAACTTGAAGCTGGCCTCAGGTTACGGAGTTACTAGCGATCGAAAGATCGTGGTAGAGTGTAGAGCACGGCTAAGTATTTGTAACCCAAAAATCCGTCTGCTAAAAGTAATTGAAGATCATCATTATTGGTGGTTCAATCCATGGATTGGTTTACTGAAGTCCTCCACCTTTCCCTATGTAATGCTAGTTCCTTTACCTCCTGGTATCTCTTCCTTCTTCCTTCCTGTGTACTTTCCTCTTTATTTGTTCCTTGAACTTATTCCTTGGTCTTCCTCTGGGGGCCTATCCCTCTATTTTGCCTTATGTTCATCACAAATCCATTTTGTCTCAGGGTGAGCCCAATCCATCTGGTTCTTCTTTTCTGTATGGTGTTCCGTATGGTCCTTTCCTCTTCTACTCATGTGTATACTTCATCATTTCTTATTTCGTCCGTTCATTTTTCTTCAGCATCCTCCTCCAGCACCAGGTTTCGAAGGCTTATATTCTTTTATGGTCTGCTTATCCAATGGTCCACACTTCCGATCCGTAGAGTGCTACGCTCCACACGATTTTTTTCACATACTGTTTCCTAGTTTGTATCTTTCGAAGTACATTATGAATTGAAGATAAGGTGGTACTTATTTTCAGTCGATTATTTTGTCCGATGGCGTCCGGTAAGGTGGTATTCAATTTCAGTCGATTATTCTGTTGGATGCGGATCGATTCTTTAATTCGATATACCGACGTCCGATGCAAATCTCTGAGCTGAAGGTTTAAGTTGTCGCATGGAGGTGTTGTAGTGAGATATTCAGTGTGGTGTTGTGGTGTTATGGTGGGCATAGGGCTCATGGGGGCGGAGTGATGAGGTCGAAGGGCGGCAATTTGTCCGGAAAGCCCCGCGGTCGACGCCACCTCGTTTATCAGACTAACTCGTGCCTGCGGATGGATTGGCGCAAAGATAGGAGCAGTGAAGCAAAGACCCCCTTCTTGGGCTCCGTATTGTCATTCATCGATAGGCATTGGATTTATTCGAAATATTACGATATGGATATGGACTATATGGTAATATGTGTGTCTAGGGTCGATAAGTATTATCGATTCGGCTATGTAGACAGATTACCCCCATTTATATTCGAAATTATTAGGGTTCGAAACCCCTGAAGATGGAGAGCAAGTCGTGTTCCGAAATGTTGGGACCTATGGACCTGCTTACCTGGTGGAACACCTGAGAAACATCAGATACGCCGGGGAAACCTAAGACCTTTCATATTATGGTCTCTAATCGATCGCGGGTGAAACAGCATTTTATTCCTGTCTCTTTTGCAGTCTGTTTCCCTAATTTATTCTCATGATCCGATCTACCGCAGTTAGGTGGAGTTCGTAAGATATTAATAATTTAGTCGGGAAATAAATTGGTTTACATAGAAGATTGAATCTAACTTTCAGTCGACGGTCGGAAAGTGATTCCCATCCCAGCTGTTGCAAGAGGTCTGTAACACTAAATAGGCTAACATCATAGCCTTTCACGTACCTAGCTTATCTTCTCTCTACGCGTTCCAACTCATTTTTAAGCCAAACTAAGCGTAGTACCTCTCTAGTGCCGTTTTCCTATCATCCACCTTAGGTTCACTTATTGCTTTGGAAAAATAACAAAAAAAGGTTTCCATGCATTCTAACCCTTCTTCCGTCTTCCATTCCTCTCTCACATGTCCCACGCGCGCGTTCTCGTTGACATTCCATTCAATCCCGGTCGCCCGTCTCGTATTTCTTTCGGCGTTTCCGGAAGCTGGTACCTATGTAACACGCATAACACCTTCTTGCTTGGGAGCTCTCCTCGTTCTTACGTGGGGTTTCGTCCGCCGGGGGGCGTGGAATAAATGGCCCGAGACAGATGGGAGATGAAGGGGTGTGTCGCGGAGAAGCGTGGCGGACGTCCGCGAGTGGAAACGAATGTTGTCCTGCGTTGGACGTCGCCAGTCCCACGGCGCGCCCATTCGAATGGGTTGAATTTTTAAGAAACAGTATTCTACCGATTAAGGTAGATTTTGTTGAATGTCAGAGAATTTCCTCCCGGTTTTCTACTCTTTAAGGGGCGTATCTCGCTCTGTTATATCCTTTTTCGACTCGGCATATGATCTATCCTTCTTCATCCTATGTATGAAATCATTCTCTTTCTTCCTCTTCCCCGCTTGCCCAACATCCGTCCCTCTATCACATTCTTGAGCCACCCATCCACCCTTATTACATCCTCCAGCCACCTATTCCGCCTATCCCGGATTTATTTCGTTGGTCAGCGTAGATCAGTTGATACCGCTGGGTCAACAAACGACGGGAAATATCAAAGCAATGTTGGTGAAAATCAAAGCATTCGCAATCACTATCTTTCAACAAGTGCGGACGAGTCTGCGTATGAGACATGGTGACTGTTTCCTTGATCCGCTGTGACATCTGCTTTCATGTAGTTTTCACAATGTAATCGTATTTTCTCGGGGGCATTATCTGCCTGGCATATTATTTGTCCACCTTCGAGGAAATAACTGCATTACTTCTCGCTCGCATTTTCGCATCGAAGTCTTCATCATCATCATTGGTCGTTCAATCCCAAGATTGATTGACTGCAGCCCTCCACCCTTCCCTATCTAATGCTAGTTCTCTTACTAGCTGGTATCTCTTCCTATGTGCTGTCTTCTTTATTTGGTCCATGACATTTTTCCTGGGTCTTCCTCTGGGGACTCATCCCTCTATTTTGTCTTCATATCAAAGTCATCGTAAACTCAATTTTATATCGTTGTGTCTTCTGTGTCATATTTTTAACGGCGGCGACGAAGTGAAGTCCTCGCCTTCTACCCTTGAGGTCGCGGTCGTGGGTTCGAGTCTCAGTTTTATTAACACTCAGCGCATGGAAGTTCGTGCATAGTAAATAATAAGATAAAAAGGACAGTTAAATCCTGAATTCCCTCGAGAATTGAAGACTATATTAGGTATAATTATTACTATTAATGGTGGTCTGTTCGTTGGTACGTCCGTGATTCTGGCTTTGTGCCTCGGTGAGCAGATTATAATATCGTGTAGCATTAGCCGTTCCCTTCCTGCACACCTGCACCCCTAATCCTTTCCTCGCTCGCAACCCCTTTTGTTTCAGGCGGTCGAGGGTTCTTCCCTCTTAGCATTGCTTGGGGAGAGCGCGAGATTGCCAGTGCAGTGGCGGCGGCCGCCACCTTGACTTCCCTTGCCCGTCGGCGCGTATCGTTTTTTCGCCGTCCCCAAGCCACAAGTGCTTTTGTGTGCCACGGTGGTATGTTAAGTGCTTTCGCCCTCCGTCGCCGCCGCCGGGTCAATACGTCTCGGTTTTATTGTCTCGCTGCTCTCTTTCTCTCTCCCTCTCTCTCCTCTGCTCCTTCCACGGGACCCGCGTCAGGTTGTCACCCGCGCAATCAGTCAAGCCCGTCGAGTGAGCCTCAGCGCGCGGTTCAATCTCTTTACGCTTTTATCCCGCTGTTTCTTACGTCTCTCCTCTCTCACTTTCCTGCAATCCTTTTTTTTTGCAATCAACTTCTTTCCATTCTCACTCGATCTCTTCATGTACCTTGGTTTATTTCGTTTTCTTTGTCATTTTTTGTCCACCTTCATTTGAAGGAAGTTCTGTCTTATGTTCCTCCTAGAAAAATGTCCCAAGAGTTAGGCACTGAGACTAGTCTGTTTCCATCACCATTTGTGTTCTACCAGTATGTGGTATCTCCTGAGACCTGTCCCTCGTTGCACGAGGCCACCTCTCCCAGTGAGGACGCGTGGCAAATGGAATTGGACTGTAAACAATGTATATTTTAATAAACAAGACAAAAGTTTGTGACTTCCACAATTTAGTTGATAACGAGCGTCCGTTTTCCGAAACCGGTCGCTAGTTTTAAATAAATTGTGGAATTCACAAAGTTTTGTCTTGTTTATTATGACGTCCTTCCACGAAGTGAAAGCTTCTATTTTCCATATTGATGTATATTTTACGCCTCTTTATCCCATTTAAATTTTCCCTTAAGGTTATTTGAGCGAGATAGTTCCCTAGTCATAATAGAGACCATATTCGAATTATACGTTTTAATTTCACCAGCTGTAGGACACGTGAATTAAATATTGCACTACTAATGGTGTAATGATGTAGTTTTATGTGACAGTAATTCTAAGTAATTAAATGAAAATACTCAAATAAGTCTTTAACTTGACTCATTTTTTTCTCGCAGTACGTTTAATACTCCTCCAAAACGGAAGGTTTTTCTTGATTCCGCAGAAATTACTGCGGTCACAATGTGATTAATTTTCAAAAATAGTCGAGAAAACACACAAACTGCACACTACATTTTTTGACGAGCTCTATGCGTCAGAAATTCCTTTTGTTTTAAATAAAGTATTTATGTATTGCATACGCTTACCGTTTACCGCGTATAAGAGCTGGTATTCATCATCAAAAACCTCGGAGAGTAGTTCGATAATGGACTGATATTTTGGTATCTTTAAAAGGATGAGATATTTTTGGTTAGAATGAGGCCAAATCCATCGATTTCTAGGTGAAATGATATCTCGCTTAAAATATCTTAAATGCTCGTTTAACCATTTTCTCAAAATGTCATGAAACAACCGCGTGCATATAGAATTTAGTCTGCTTCATCAAATCCTCATCAACACCCTCATGCGATAAATTCGTGTGCTTCGAGTTATTTTGTTTTTCCTCTTTAGTTTATTTTAAATTTTATTTTCTAAGAAAACAGTACTTTAACTGCAGAATTTTTCGATCATTTTCCAGTAATAAGGTCGAAGTTGAAAGTAATCTACATTTATTTTAGCCATCACTCAAAAACCGTGCGGTATACGGTTACATTTATACTAAACGGGCTGACGCTCGTAAACGATTCTTGAGAATTTGTTAATTTTAATTTTAATTTCACACCAAACGTCTCGTATGTGTCAAGAAATGCAACACGCCTCGTAAGTATATCACATGTAGGTGATCAGGGTGTCCACTGACCGGAAAAATCTGGAATTATTCCTGAATTTTCAGCACCGGGAAATGTTCGTGGATTAATCGTAAATTTCTGGTTTGAGCCGGAAATTTTCATAATTATGATTGCAAGACAAAAATCCTTATTTCATAAATAAAATCAACAGCGATGACTCAGATATGTGGACCCCAGAAGTCAAGGGGTCTAAGTGGAATTTTTGAAAAAAAAACAAGGTGGGTACAGGAATGGGATGTGAAAATATTAATCTTTTAGGTGGTAAAGGTATCCAAGTGATTTTCTTAGCAGGTGCTGCTATCTAGGGTAATGCCTCTTAACTGCTTAGTGGGTTGTACCAGACATTTTCAACTTTGACTTAAGTTTTCTCAAAACGACGATTTTTTTACTTAGACCCCTTGACTTCTGGGGTCCTCATGTATCTGTTATTTGATAGATGTACATGATGTAATGGACTTACCGTTAGTATGAATAAATAAATCGAAGACAACTTAGTAGAGAAAGTAAAGTGAAAAAATTAAATTTGAAAAACCTAGAGAAAGCCTTCTTCTGGTTTAGTCTTCTTAAAACCAATTAAAAAGTAACTACCAATAAAACTTCATATTTGATCGATTTAGTTTTTACACTTATTTCTTATTTTATTATTTGTTATTATGTCATTACTTAATTCTTGGGTTGGGGTTCTTTATATTCTTACTTGATGGTTTAACTAGAAAAATCCATATTCTACTTACAACTTGAAAAAAGTTTCTTTGGCTCCAATGAAAACACGATATCACAACCTAGAGTTTTGTATAAATTTAGCCTTGGAAACTTGGAATTATGCTCGAAACTAATACTTTTACTTTATTGGACGCCCTGGTGATACACCATACTTTGCCTTGTTAAAGTACAAGAAAAAACACTTCTTGCGTTTTTTTCCCATAGCCCTCAACTTCTTGGCAGATTTTCACTCTAGCCTCTCCTCCCCTCTTGGTCCTCAAGAGCTCCTCAACATCGAGGCTGCCGAGCCGAGAGATAGCTTTTAGAAGCAAGACTGCCGGACGCGCGGGAAGATAAAATAGCAGTCTGGACCCGTTTGCCTGCCGTCGCTTCCGGGTCCGAACACTTGAGATAAGCGCCGGGGTGTTAAGCGCTCTTTTTAAATTGTGCGGATCATAATGGTCACGCTTAATTTTGTACCACGGGTTTACGGTTCCTCTTCGCGGCGGTGCGAAGTTACGTTGTCATTTTTGTTGTTAGGACTTAAACGTTGAAAGTTGGGTTTGGTTTTCCTCGAAACATTTCTATATAAGTTGCGTTTGATCCTGAAGAATCTAAGTCATTCAGGAGATCCCACTGATGAGAGGTGAGTTTATTAGGTTCCCAAATCAATATTATCCGTAGACGCTTCTTTACACCCGCTGACGTCCTTTAGCCTTATTCTTCTCCTGTACATCTTACTGCCTTTACGGCTTCTTCCAGTCTTTTACCCCTAACTCTTCTCCGCTTTTATCACTAACCCCTACTCTACCCCTAAAGGCAGGGACACAATCAACGTGTACGTGTGACGCGAGACGTTAGCGGGACAACGGGAGACGGGGAACGCAAGTCAGCGGTCACAATCGACGTTAACGCGGCCCGGAGTAACAATTGACTAACGCAGGCGCAGCTAAGAGATCAGGTGTAAACAAGTGTGATAGTAAATAAGTTGTCTTCGCCAAGAGCAATCTTCAACAGTTGGATGAATCTGCCGACAGGTGGCTCCCATTCCCGGATTCTCAGGACTATTCTGATAGGTTTTCCGTGTACGGGACACGGGAAGAGATGAATGTTGCCCATCTCTCGCGTACACGTTGATTGTGTCCGTTCGCTATACTTTCCCGTCAGCCATCTTTTCGCGTATTCCCGTTAACGGCTCACGTTACACGTACACGTTGATTGTGTCCCAGCCTTAACTCTTCCCCCTTCCGCTTTTATCATTCATTTACTCTTGTTTGCCTTTACTATTACTTTGCATCCCAAAATCTGTAATGAGCCCCATCAGCCAACCTACTTTACCGAATAGTCTCCCTGACTATTTTCATAGCTCTTCTGCGATTGTATTCCTTACTTCTGATTCCTATTTATTTATCCTTCTCTTTTGACCATTGTGAAAAACCTGCCATTGCTTCTAATTTACCGTCTTCCATGTTCGCAAATGGGAACAGCTATGCTATCATAAGTTTGTTTGTATCTGGTCCAAGCCCTGATTTACCCTTACTGGGGTCATATTTTCACTTTCTTACGGATTACTTGTCCACCATTAAGTCTCTCTGAAGAAGATGTGATGTAGACATTTAAAATCTACGTCCAAATAAAATAATGGGAATTTCTAATTGATATGAGTGTACTGTATACACCATGAGTGTGATATTTAGTTTTTCCCTGCTACGATACAAATGTTTATTATGCTATTTTGCTGATGGTGGAAATGTCTAGGCACGATTTTATATTCATGGTAGTTTTTTCTTTACTGCTTCTCACGTGCGATAACAACTGTGTACCGCGTGCTCCGTCGGCGTCCTGATTCATCTTCAGGAAACGAGGCGTCCGTTCTATCATTCCTCCCTCAAATCCTTCTTGCGATATGATCCGGAGCCACGCATGCATCCTCATTGCTCCTCGTTCGTTCCTCTTTCGCATCCATCACCTTACACGTGCTCACGATCTATTCCCACCGACGAAGAAACCTATCGCCGAAGCACCATCGCATTCCTAATGGGAAGTCCACGTATTCACCCCTTGATCACGAGAAATAAACGTTCGCTGCCCTCCGAAGGTAAGCCGCCGAAAATGGTCGCTGCTAATCTCGCTAGAATCACAATCTATAGCATTTCGATAATCTCTCGTATGAATATTTTCATGTCAATTGTTGTTAAAATATAAATGTTCCGTACTTGATTGCAAATGATCGACTGGAAGTAGCCTCTGACATTTTCTTGTGTAGGATCTTTTTAAATCGGTATGAACACTTATAAATAGTGTACATTTATTGGTAAAATACTGTTTCGTTGGCCAGTACCATTTTTTTGGATCACGAATCAATAGAAGGTTGGAGAGTAAGGCCTATAACTACTTGGGGGATGACCAGTTTGGGTTCCGGAAGGGAAGGTCAACTCGGAATGCGGTAGCGGGTGAGAACACATATAGAACGAAACATAGAGTATAACCAGGACGTTTTCACAAGCTGTATTGATTTTGAAAAAGCTTTTGACTGGGTGCATTGGATTAAACTAACGGAGATACTCGAGAAAATGGGAATAGATTGGCGAGACAGGAGACTCATTCGAAACTTATATATGACTCAAAAGGCGCAGGTGAGGGTGGCTGATGGTGAATCGGGATGGGCAACTATAGGTCGCGGGGTAAGACAAAGATGCCCGTTGTCGCCATTGCTTTTCAACATTAATACTGAGGAAATGGTAAGACAGGCATGGGAAGAACTTGAGGTGGGAATCAAAGTAGGTGGGAATCTGATGTTGTCGGTTAGATTCGCGGACGATCAGGCATTGGTTAGTGGATCCTCGAAGGGACTGAAAGCTTTGGTAGATGCTTAAGAAATACAATGCGGGATATTCGGAATGAAGATAAATCATAAGAAAACGAAAGTAATGAGATTCTCTAGGACAAAGAAAGTTAGGCTTGTGATTAAAGTTGGAAGACACAAACTCGAGCAAGTAAAACAATTTAATTACTTAGGTATTAGGCTAGAGGAAAGCGAGCGCGTATTGCAAAATGTACGGCAACAAATGAGATGTCTTACTTCATGCTCCGATCTTAGGAGAATGAACTCGAAAAAATTCAACTTCTGGTCTTAAAAAAGCTCCTTGTTAATCTTGGCCAGCTTTTTTGATTTTAGCGCACTTCGAGCGGATCTTGACGAGATGTTGAGGGGCAAATGCATTCTTTTCAGGTCTCTCACACGCGTGGTATCCTCGAGATCAAGTTAAGCGATCCGCGCGTACAGCAGGGCAACGCTTTCGCACTCATTCGTCTTCCGAGAAATTCTTTCTTCCTCTTTGTTTTTTGAGTGACAGAACTTGTTTCGGAGGTAAAGAATTTTGGCGTAAACATTCCTCTGCCGTAGTCCATCGAGGAATTTTTTTTCTCCGCGTTTATTAAAACGTTGTCCTGCATATTTTCACGAGAATCCGACGTAGAAGCATGCGTTGTGTCCACTCGGAAAACACTCACTTTAGTATCAAATAAAGGGCTAAAATCAGGTCGTATGTGTCAATTTTGTTGTTTTCGTAGCCAGTATAATCGCGGCTGGGCGCTTTGGGATCGTACCGCTACAATTCCATCTTCCCTCTCTGCGGTAATCGCCCTCAGATAAGGCATAGGTAAATGGATTGAAGTCAGGGATGTACAGCCTTTACAGTGCTAAAGTCTTCGCAAAATGATGGTGCCTATGGAAATCCATAATAAATGGAAAAATAATGAAAATAAGTCGACAAACAGATGAAAAATATTTTTTAAATTTATAATTAGGTAGTATTCTTTAAAATTTATAATTATTATAATATAACTGATAATCAAGAATACGTCCCTGATCTGCTTTTGTAAAATTATTCATAATGGTAACTCCGAAACAGGTTTCCCTCTGGGATACTTATATTCCATCATATTGAGTAAAACGTCCAAGGTAATGTTGTAAATGTATTTTGTATGGAATAAAAAGATATTATTATTAGATTTTTCATGGAAATATTTGTAAATTATTTCTGTCATTTTCCCCCTCTAGTTTCATTCGTTTCAAAAGCCATTAAACTTTTAAGTTCCCCATTTCCACGCAAACAACACTTCTCACACTAAATGTTCTCCTCTGTTATGCACGGATTTTGTGAAATGACCGGTCGTGGTGCCCTGAACGCAACGGAACGGTTCCACTTCCGCGTCACGGAGCTGCCATTCCATCTAACACATATTGTGTGCTTCCATTATGAGGATATTATTACTTTTTTCGTTGAGCTAATTGTCCTCCAAAGTCGTAAAGGGGTAGTGGTGTCGGTATTATTTTCTGTTAAGTGTTGTCTTGCTTTGTCGCCGACGACATGATATTGCGGTAGTCGTGTGTGGCTGTAAGAACTCGTAGCAGTTTCAACGTTGGCACTTGGAAAGTTAACTCTTAAGTAAGTGTTTGGGACTGAAGTGGCATAAGCAAGGCTACGACGCTTGCTGCGATATATCGTATGTAGTGACTTTAGTGTCATCTACTTCAGGCGCCAATTAAAAAAGATCTTTAAATAAGACGATAATAGGTTATTAATTTATTGATAATTAGTTTAATTGTTTATACTCAGTGAATTTGTTAACAAAAAAACTATGTTATGATTTCGTTAGGAAAAAGTCACATGGCCTACATGGTCCGTATCAAAATAACAATCATGGCGGCAAGTCGTGAATGTGAGAAGCGACCTGGGCGCATTATTGCTCAGCCAGTTGGTGCAATAATTTTTCTGGCTGCAGATTAGACAAAAAAATTGCATTTTTCAATTTCCCGAGTGATTTAGCGAGGTAAGTACGGTGTGAATAAGATGTTTAGATGTTTTACAGTTATGACCGAAGCCTGCTCTTACTTTTATATTAACATCTAATTAATTAATTTGGCCTATGGTCCTATAGTATGGCTGTGCGAGGATTTATGTAATTTTATGCCAAGTTTGAAAAGAATTCCACTTCATTGTTTCAAATGTTATGTTGAAGTTTTTGTAATAATGTAAATTGTGTCTTCAGTATCATTTTTCACAATAAAGTTTCTGGGAATTCCATTTGGTTCCTTTTCATTGGAAATTATGTACCAAACCTAAGAAACAAGATCAAATATCAGGAGACCTCGTGAATTTTCATCATCTGGACCAATATCGGAAGAATGCAGAGGTCATGTTATAGGCTATCGCTCAAGATTTCAGTGCTTCGGTTTAAATTTGGCGGGGTTATCATGGTTGGGAAGCGCCTGACCGCTAGAGTGCTCTGCATAAAAGCACCGTTGAGGGAAGGGGAGCGTCGCGGTCACGGAGTAGGATATATCCTATATCACGGAGTAGGATATATCATATATCCTATATCCCACGGAGTAGGATATCCTACTCCGTGGTCGCGGTCTTAGGCATAAGTGTGCAGCCGGTATATATCAGCTTAATGTTGCCATTTTGTGTTGTTGAGAAGTAAATGAATCATAATAGGACTTGGGTGGAATATATCGTTCAATAGTCTGAGGCTTCGTTTGCTTTCGCTATCTTTTGATTTTTTGGTGTCCTTTACATAATGTGTTTAGTATAGCTCTTTCCCTTACATGAACTTACTCGCAGTCGTCTACACTGCTAAACTTATTTCTGTAGAAATGGAGAAATTGTTAAGTATTTAATCGGTAACTTTTACGATACCTATTATACTTTTACTATCTTTTTATTCCAAAAAAATTTTATTTCAACTCAAAACTGTTATAATGAAACACATTTATGTTATATAAAAGCTAGAATTGATTTTATAATTATTTTTGTGAATGCTAGCTGCTGAACTACAGCCAATTTATTCAAGGAATGGCAACCCAAAAACAAGAAAGTATTTCTTCCAGGGTGCCTAATTTCGCCCCCATTTTTTATTTGTTAAAATAGGTGTATATTTATTTGGGTGAAATGAATTCTATTGTATCTGTCGTTTTGTAAAAGTTAGATACCTATTAAATACATAATGGAATACCTCCTTGTCTCAAGAGAAAGTATTTTACTTGATGAAGAAATCAATGTTTCTTTTGATGGATGTAGTATTTGAAATCAACAATACTCTCCTAATTCATTCGCTGCACCAGGTGGGTTGACTAAATTCGTGCAGTTTTCGTTAGAGGAAGCATACTTAAAGTGCGAAGGCATTAGGAGTAAAAACATTTCATTGAGAAAAAAACTTTTCTCGCCGTGATGTAAGTACATCCGGCTGAGGAAAAGATATGTTTTTCCTGTCTATGGGGTAATGTTGGGAGGGATGCATATCCAGATGAATAAGCGAAAGGTCATAGACGTCGAGGGTGAGAGGTTCTTTTTTCTTCGTAAAACCAGCCGGCTTGAGAGAGAGGGTAACCCTCGGAATGCGGGGAAAGGTTTTGGTTCCCGCGATGTTTCTTCCCTCCAAAGGCGACCATTTCGCTGTCGTATATTTCTTCGCCCCAGCCTCGCTCTCCCCTCGACCCCGCATCGCACTCCAGCCCACATCTTCCTCCCCGCAACTATCCCCTCTCGAGCTTTTTGACGGATAAATTGAACTTGCGGGACAGGTACTCGTTAGTCTGCGGTGGAAATAGTACATCTTTCTCCTAGCTTCTCACTCCCTTGTTTTCTCCCTTATTTTCGAAGTGGAAAACAGTAAAAAAAGATGGAAAATGCAATAAGTTATGAGATGAACTTGAGAAATTCTGTCTTTAAGTATACCCCTTAAGTATTTGCTCATGACTGTCTTACCTTTTGATTTGATAGCTGGTGGGACAAGGAAACATCTGGATGAGAAAAGGAATGTGGTCTGATGAGGCAATGAGGAGCCGAGGGATGCGTAATGGAATGATAGAGGGGAGGATAGGAGATATATAAAAGGTCGATAGGATACTACAAATGTAATAATTCAGAGATTTTTGCTCATTTCCTCTTCCACCTCCCATAGCTGGTAGATTACCTTAACAATGAAACAAAGTGCCGGTATCTACAGTTTCCGTATACTTTAGGTGGTTGAAGAGATTTCCGTTTATGTACTCATTTGCTTGAAACTTTAGACTCACGAGTCGCTCCCCATCCACTTTCACAGGAAGATATTCTCAAATAATCACTTTTGATCCGGAAAGAGGCACAGGTATTCTCTGCATAAGTATTTTTACGTCTCCACTGTGTAGCATCTCTTCCAACGGACGGAGTGCGGCATGAAGGTCTTCCTTCCTTCTCAAACCATCCCACAAACCCCCACCCTTTGCAAGTTCCCTCTCAAGGTTTTTGACGGATAAATTGAACTGGCGGGACAGGTACTTGTTAGCCAGCGGTGGAAATGATCCGTCTTTCTCCTCGCCTCTCTCCTTTGTTCCCCTCTGAGCGCAACCACGCGGTTTACAGACATCAGCAAATCGGGTGTATGTAATCGCTCCGTGTGTGTTGCCGCCGTCAAGTTTTCGTCGGCGCGCGTTCGTCTAGCCCGCGCTTAAAACGAGCTTATGATTTGAGGCGGCTCTGGCCTCAGGGCCGCTTGTGCCTTATTCTTTGAAAACTTGAAAACAGGAACTTTGAAGTGCGTTTCATAAACTGTGACGAAGTAAAATAGCGTATCCAGGCTATTATTACTGTAGTTGCGCCTTTAAAGTGCAGATTTTAACATTAGCTCTTTTTGAGATCGCTCTGATTTTTAAAAAGTATTATACCGGTTAAGGTAGGTTTTATTGAATGTCAGAGTCGTTTCTCTACACTTTCAGTGGCCTCTCTTTAGTATATCCTTATTCGCTTCAGCATGCGATCTATCCGTCTTCATCCTGTCCATGAAACCTCTTCTCTTTCTTCCTCTTCCCCGCTTGCCCAACATCCTTATTACATCCTCCAGCCACCTACTCTGCCGATCTCGAATTTCTTGAAGAAGTTTCCTTTCCTCGCCCACCATCTCAAGCTTTTCCTCGTTAGTCTTCATCTTCGTCCACCTCACCTTCTCCATCCTTCTCCACACCAACATCTCAAATGCCTGCAGCCTATTCTCCTCCCCCTTTCTGACGGTCCACGTATCTGTCACATACAACGCTACAGTCCATATCAAGCTCTTCACCAGCCTCTTCTTCACATCCTTATCCAAGGTCCCCGTCATCAGATCGCTTCTATTACCAAACGCCTCCTTAGCTAGCGCTTTTATTTTCCGTATGCCTCTGCCACTGTCTGTTTTCTTAATTGCTGAGGGTATTCAACTTCACTACCATGGGTTGACCCGCAATCCCTCCTATTCTCAGCCTTGCTCTCTGCCCACTGGAATTCCAATCCGTGTGCTATCGATCTCTGAGGAGAAAAATTTAACCTCGTACCGGGCGCCGTTGTTGACTCGCCACTGGGAAAGCTGGTGAATTTGCCGTTCTTGAGCCGTGAGGGTACACATCTATATTTTACGCGGTAATTTGAGGTTGGCACGTATACGAGAAAGAGCCGTTGCGTGTCGGGGTTCTTTGATGGCCGCCGCCGAGATGAAGCCCGGGGTGGGCATTATGGCCGTGAATTGTGCCAGGGCGTTCGATATCGGCCCGCGGTATCTCGCATGGTGTTCGGCCGGGAAATGGAGATTGAGATGCGGGGAAGGGTGAATAAAATCTCAGTCGTGGATGACAGGGCTGATTTCTTAAGACATCTGCCGGCGGACGTGCCTGTTGCGCTTTCATGTTGCATAAATATGGCAAGGACTGATTTGTATGCCGGCGAATCTCGAATCAGACATAATCTGCCATAATCGGCTTGGAATATATAATTGCGAGGGGAATGTTCGGGAAAATCTCATTTGCATGCCGGTTGAGAATTCGACTACTCACTCCTCTGTATTCCTACTTACCTCCCCCTCAATCTCCCTTCTTTCTATCTATCTCTTACTCATCACCTTCTTACTCTGCCCTGTTCCATCCCCCATCAATTTAGGGGAAGTTATTCAACGGGGTAAGTTGTCAAGGAATACCGTCGCAGTGATACCTTTCAAATCTTTTGCCTTGTGTTTAAGGCCGCTCAGTAATGATATCTCGTATTCAATTGATTTCTGTCACATAAATTTATACCTACTGATAAATCCTGTGGGATTTGCAGATGATCAAGTATTGGTTTGTCAGTCAACCTATGGGTTACAGTCGATGATGAAGTCGTTATAGGTGGAGTGCGAGAGGTATGAGATGAAGATAAGCCATCAGAATACTAATAAATAAAACTTAGAATGTAAAGTTTTGAGATTTTCTGTAAGCAAGAAGAAAAGTCAATGTAAGGATGATAGGGTACAAAATAGAGTATATCGAGCAGTTTATGTATCTGGATAGTATTTTGAAGGAGCATTGGTTTAGTGGTTGGGACATATGATTTAGAATTGCCATTGTTAAAGGAGCTTTTTCAAAGAGCAGGGAATGATGATTGGGGGGAATAGGAGAGAAGTAAAGAAAAGTCTGGTGAAAACTCTAATATGGTACGTGGTGCTGTATGGGTCGGATACTTGATCATTGCGAAGATACGATGTGCCAAGACTTGATGCGCTTGAGATGTGGGTTTGGAGAAGGAGGGAGAGGGTGAGCTTGGTGGCGAGAAGGACGAACGAGAAGGCAGAAGAGATGGATGGAGGACGTTTTAAAAAAAGAGGGAATGCTGAAGGTAATAGATTGGAAAACTCTGAGGTAACATAGAATAGGAAGAGAGAGGATAGGAATTCTACGAAATAAGAAGATGAAGACGATATGAGGGATTGAAGAGGAATGTGATGGCGGATCTCGAGCAGGAGGGAATGCAGAACAATATGCCAGAAATCAGGATGTTAGAATAAGCTCTGTCCAAAACTCTACCAATCATCTGGTAGAATCATCATTGGTTGTTCAATCCTACGATTGGTTGACTGCAGCCCTCCACCCTTCCCTCTCTGATGCTAGTTCCCTTACATCCTGGTATGTCTTCCTATGTACTTTCCTCTTTATTTGGTCCATGAACTGATTCCTTGGTCTTCCTCTGGGGGCTTTTCCCTCTATTTAGGGGTTAGATGAAGAAGGGACTGCCTTAGTCTCAATCTCTCCCCAATAAAGACGCCGTATTATTATTATTTCGCCTTTAATGATGTTCTTCACATCCATTGTCTCTCAAGACGTGTCCAATCCATCTGGTTCTTCTTTTATGTATAGTGTTCAAAATGGTCCTTTCCTAATCTACTCTTCCTTATACTTCATCATTTCTTATTTTGTCCGTTCATTTTTTCTTCAGCATCCTCCTCCAGCACCAGGTTTCGAAGGCTTCTATTCTTTCTGGTCAGCATTTCCAATGGTAGAATACTGAAATGAAAATGTTCGCAGAATAAATAGCAGACAGGTGGATTCGTGAAGTGAAGAGCTTCTTAATCCAGCCATAAATTCAATCATTTCTTCGGATGTTTGTGTTCGTTTCTTGTTGGTTGAGTTCAGTTGGTCGAGCGCCACGCTGTAGGCGTACTGAGTGCGAGCTGGAGGGATGTTCTCCATCCCGTTTCGGAAGTCCGTAAATAGTCTGAAATTAGCATTTTAATTCTCTTCTTTTTAATTTTGTTCCCCGTCTTGCCGTCGCCTGTCTCTTATGACATACGCCGCCCACCCATCTCTCGTCTTTTGTTCGCATTCTCGTCTCCCCTTTTCTCCCTGTCCAGTTGCCGCCTCACGGACGAAGACCCACGGGACTCTCCCGAAGTATTGGGCGAATCCCAGACAGCTGTCATATCATTAGGGTAGCCGTTTTTGAGTCTCGGACCATCCGAGTGTCTCTAAGCGTTCTTTTCCGCATCGTCGCTCGGGTTTCACTGCGAATTTTCAATCCTAATTCATGATTTCGGGAATACTGTGTTGTGATGGGCATTCTTTTTCATTAACGCTTGGAATAGTCATGGGCGTATTTTCCTTTATTCCTGTTTTTTGCTCCTTGAGTTGGGAAAAAAAGAGGGAGCATTCCGGTTACTTGATTACACCTACATCTGCGTACTAACCTGCCAGCCGTCGCGGTGGCGTATGTCATGGGGTGCTAGAGCACCACCCATGAAAGGGAAGGGAATAGGGATAAAGAGGAGATAGAGAGCAGAGGCGCATTGTATGTGAAAGATGTGGAAATGAAGCATTGGTTTGGTCCAAAAGGTATAGCTGTCTTCATCTGTAGGTGAAACTTCAAATATTTAATTAGTACAATTTTTTTCCTCTTCTGATACTGGTAGAATTAGCTTTAGGAGATATATGTGTCTGTTGGGTGGGAAGCAAATCGTTTCTCGCAAATTTGCTGACATTAGTCTGCTTATTCCAGAGCCCCTTCTTTGTTGGAGTGGGTGGACGCTGGATTGGATTGGGTTGAGACGGAAATGAAGTTGGACCTAAATGGACGCGGGAAGGAACGGGAATGGCTCGCGGGGGAGGAAAGCCCACGAGGACGCCAGAATAAAACGTCGAGTGGTGGGGATTAAATCGAAATAAAAGGAGATCGAAACGGGGAGGGGGGAACACACGTCTTTTTAGCGATACCAATCGGCGAAAGCGCCTTCGGAGACAGCCCCGCGATTGAGGAGCTAGGGGAGGAGGTGGTCAGACCTTGGGCTCCGTGATTGACGGGGGGGAGTTTGAGGGAGGTGGGGGGATCGCCCTGTTGTCGCGGAGTGGGGGGAAGTGGGAGGAGAGTTAAGGAATCTTCGAGAGGTTTGTTGGAGGTGGTGAGAGGCTGTGGGGAGAGACGTGGGAGCGCGTGGGAGGCCATGGAGACGGCTTGGCGAGACGCGAGTGTATTGGTTGGGGGGTGACTCACGAGCGGCGATGCGCTGCGTGGCTGGCCTTTATTGTTTGTTATTATTCCGCCGATTTCAAGGGGTTCTTCAAACCGAGCGGTAGTGCTGCAACACATCGTTTGTGAAGAATTATAATAGTTAATGCTTTCGCAATTGTGTGAACACTAGCAGGTGACTCAGTTAACGTTACTGCGCAGCTAGTTCCGTAGTTCTTTGAAAATGTCTCCTTAGCTAGTGCTATTCTCTTCCGTGTGTTATTTGCTACTCTGTCCGTTTTCTTCTAGCGTGCTTCCTTAATAATTAAAATGCTCAAATTGCTCGAGTTTGTTTCCTCCATTTTTTTATGAACAGCCTCGTTTTCTTTGTCCTAGAGAATCTACGTATCACAGTACTCTATATATTTCTCTTAACCACTCTCCTTTATATCCGTCCTCAAGGTCCCCGTCATTAGATTCCTCCTCCCTTTGAGCGCAGCTTTCGCTGGGATGAGGAAAAAATACGACCGAGACTCCTTGATTACAATCGTTAAGTTGGTAACATTACCCCATAACAAGAGGCGTCTTCAGATCATATTCAATCGGCTCTTTTTGGACACTTTTTGTCTTTTTCTCTGGACATTGTAGTTTTTCATTCTTTCTCATGATGTGTCTATATTGGTGGACTTTGAGATGTGGGCTTCGAGAAGTATAGGAAAAGTAAACTGGGTGAAGAGAAAAACGAAGGAGGAGGTATTATTCATTATGGTTGAAGAGGAAAGGAGGAAGATGAGAGAAAGCTCAAAGAGGACGAAGATACTGATGGAGCTTATTGACGGTGGAGTATTGGCTATGCTTGGGAAAATGAGAAGAAGTAAAGGAAACATGAGTAGTGTGGTGAGAGGCAGAGGTGAAAAAGGGAATTAACAGGGGAAAACAAGATGCTTTATGGTGGAATGGATTCCCTGTTGATGGAGAGACTATAGGAAGGACATTTTACTAACCTGTAATTCACTTTTAAGAATGTCAGTGATGATGAACTTCAGCCTATATCTCAAGCATAGCTACCACAGGGTCGTTACAGCTCAGGGAAATCAGGGAAAAGTCAGGGAATCTTGTCTATGGCGTCAGAGAAAATGTATGTCATGTCGCGCAATCCAAAAGAACTGCCGCGCTGCTGGCTGGCTGAGCTGGCCTGGGTCAGCCGGGTGCCAAACAAGTTCGTCTTTCCGCCGCTCAACGCTCCGCCGCCCTGAGGAGCGTTGCTAGCCATTGGTAGCTGTGCATATGTCTTCGCATATGCATAAGCCATCTTTACTTGTCATGGGGTCATGCGGCTTGCATGTTCTCCACAATGCTTTTGAAGAAGGCGTGAATGCCTCTGGGTGAGGTATAGTAATGCACATGCGAGCGTCATACAACATCTTCAACGATGTACCCGCCTGCCGGGCCAAGTACACCAACTGGACAGGGTCGTCTGTGTTTCCTCCAAAGTACTGCTCTGTTCGATGGCTCAACAACAGTTTGACAGAGGATACTGGGGTTAAAATTCTTCCCAACATGATCAAGTTTGTCGAACGAGTCGAAAAAGGGGGTAAAGATGACAATATTCTGTCAGCCAGTTTCATCTACGTGGTTAAAGCTGTCAAGGATAAAATGTTGGGACCCAAGCTTACTTTTTTCTCACATTTGGCATCCCCTATTGAGCCCTTTTCAATTGCCTATCAAACAAACAACCCTATGGCTCCATTTTTGCACACTGATTTATGTGCTCTAGTAATAGATTTGTACAAGATCTTTGTAAAGAAAGAGTACCTACTGTGTCTAACACAAATGTATGTGATATTGATGTAACCAAAGAAGGAAACATCATTCCTGCCAAAGATATAGTCCTTAGTTTCTCTGTGAAAGAAGCTATCGGGAATGTGGATCAAGTATTGAAGAAGGATATTATATTTTGCAGTTTAGAGAAGGGTGTGTTACTTTTCCAAAAGCAGTAATGGCCAAGGTATTAGAAAAGCCTCCACTTCAGTACAAGATTTGCAAGGCTATCACGTTTTGTGATCCGAAGATGCAGCTCTTGCTCGCTTCCGGAACTGCCTCACATTGCTGCAGCTAAGGCAGTGGTTCTCTGCTTTAGAGTGCGATTCGCTAGAAGCTGAGTTCAAGACTTTAATTAACAAACCTGCTCTCTCTGTGTGCTTGAAAGAATATGACCGAGACCACACCCGTCTTGACCACTTTTGGAGGCACATTTTAATGTCGCAGAAGTGCTCTGGATTAATGGTTGATTTGATCTACATGATTTTAATATTGAGCCATGGAAATACCTTTGTGGAGAGGGGATTTTCCATAATCAAAGAAGTTAGTATCGAAAACCAACTCCCACAGACACTGGTCACGCAAAGGCAGGTTTACGACGCTGTGAATTTGGCCGGCTGAATTCTTTATGTGGAAATTAGTAACAAAATGATTTCAAGAGTGCGACATGCGCGTGCAGAGTATGAATTGGTACGAAGCGAGAGAGCGAAAGAAGACAAGGAAAAGATACAGAAGAAAAAAATGAAAGAATGGTTGGGGAAAAGTTAAAGAATTAAGAACCAAGAAAATCGAACTTTTGCTAGAAAACCAATTGGAGTGCGATGCTGTCGACGAGAGGCTGAGAGCACTATGTGGCTGTGTATAGCATTCTGTGATGTCGTGGTTAGGTACGTTCTGCATCCACATCACTGAATGTAGACTTTTTGTTTGATGTTTCAATTTAAACTTGACACCATATTTTGACTTTCGTTTGACTGTAATTAAGTTTCCAAGTTAGTGTTTTTTTCTGTGTGTTCGTTGTAAAGAAATAAGCTTTAAAAAGTTAAAATACATTTTTAAAAAGAATTTTGTATTATATTGACTCTTACCCTTCAAAAATGTTATGTAATGAACGAAAGGAGAGTGTGAAAAAGTCAGGAGAAATGAAGATTTTTGTCAGGGAAAAGTCAGGGAATTTGAATTCGGGAATCTTGTAACAACCCTGTACTAGTGTACCCACTTAATACCTCTTACACTCAGAAGCATGGACCATTGGAAAAGCTGACCAGAAAAGACTAGAAGCCTTCGAAACCTGGTGCTGAAGATATAATGAAAAGTACCATATGGTGGAACACTATTGAGAAAAGGAGAACAAGATGGATTAGACAAATCCTGAGACACAAAAACCCTGAAGGCATAATTAATGGTAAAATAGAGGGAAAAGTCCCTAGGGGAAGGCCAAGGAATAAGTTCATGGACCAAATAAAGAGGAAAGTACATAGGATGAGATACCAGGAGGTAAGGGAATTAGCATTAGATAGGGAGGGGTGGAGGGCTGCAGTAAACCAATCTGAGGATTGAACGACCAATGATGATGATGACGTCTTCCACCTGGCGTCTTGTGCGGCCATCCATTCAGATAAATTTATAGGATTATGACTTGTGCCGTACAATTAAACCAGATAATTCGCCTTTTCGCTTGAAAATAAAATAAAAACATTTAATATATGGTTTCTTAGCTTTTAACTTGCTCTCGGCGTTATCATCTTCGTTTCGTTGGCAGTCGCCGTCGGCGGGCCGCGTTTCCCACGACGTCGCTGGAACAGTGCACGTCTTGCAAAGGCTCCGACGGACGCTTGAGATGGTGGAGTGCTTTGAGGTGGGGATGTAACGCTAGGAGGCGTTTCTCCCTAGAGGCGATAATGACGGCTGTCCGCCATACTTGCGCCCTTTCCCGCCCATCGACCAACGAGGACGGCCTCCCCACTCCTTTCCCCCCTAAGTATCCTCGTTCATCTCGCATGGACAAAACAAAAACGAAACGAAAAAGAAGCAGCGCCCTTTCGGCTCGGTCCGGGAGGCGGAGCTGCCCGTTCACTGCGATTTCACAACAGGCCGATAATTTGATATATGTGTATTCAAATTTCTCTGTTTTTTTCACCGTCTCCCTCTTCCTTTTGACAGAGTGAGCCACGTTTCTCCCGGCCTGCTCATTCAATTTCCATTTGGCCTTTTGGCGAGAGAAAAACCTATCCTTATTTATTCTCTCTCGGATGTAGCTCGTTGTGAAGTGAAAACTAGAACTCATATTATTATCAAAATATTGTCTGCCGTGTGTACCTTTCCCTCGCTGTGATATACTATCACAGTTTTGTTTTCACAGGTCATGGCACTTCATCCGAACAATAATGCATCTATTTTACACAAAGTTCTAGTCTTAATGCGTCTCTAAATGCATTTTTGACACCATCGACAGCATTCAGAAGGAAAATTCCAATAAAACGTATGTAATGCCATTCTCGAGGACTAAGAAAAAGAGATTGGCGATGAAAGTTGGAGGGTACCAATTGTAGCATGTAGAGCATCTAGATTATTGTCGGGTTGGGTAATACGCTAGAAGTCAAAGTGCATTTGGCATAGGCTGCAGACATTTGAGATTCGGGTGTGGGGAAGGAAAGAGGAGGCGGGGTGGACGTAAAAGAAGACAAACGAGTAAGTGATTAGTGGGCAAAGAGGGGAAACGTCTGTATGAAGTCAGGGGTGGAGAGGGTAGGTGGATTCTGAGAGCAATAAGGGGTGATGGGGTTGCTCAATATGCAATCGTGGGAAAAATGTGGGGCAAGCGGGGAAGGAGAAGAAAGGGAATATGTTGTATGCGTATACGGGATAAAAAAGATAGATCCTATGCTGAGATAAAGAAGGAAGTGCTAGAGTCAGATAGGGCCCTTCGATTGTAGAAAGTCGGGAGTATTTCCTCTGGCTTTTAATTAATTGTACCTTTACCCGTTAGAATACTTAGATGAATGGATGACAGTATTCTAGTACGAAGAACCTCAGAACTCTGGTTTCTCACGTGTGATCCAACGTCGACTACAAACAGACATTCTTCATTACTCAAAGTTCGTTGCGTATTCTGTTTCGTTTTGATGTACTTGACTATGGTGTACTGGAGGACCATCAAATGAAAACTAAATTCGTTTAACTCGCATAACATCGATATTTTCAATCGTTCCCTTTCCTTTCGTGGTATATTTCGTAGATAGACTTCAGTGTTATGAAAACGTGAAAGAAAAAAACCACTCGAGGTGAAGACCTTTAGATATGTTTGATGGCTTGGAGACTCAGACTGAGGAATGCCTCATCATAACTTTTGTTGGATCGGCCATTTTTCTCTTGAAAGGGCTTTCGTTAATGCTCCCTTTATCCGAATGATCACATTGCTGACAATGCGGTTAGTTAGTTCCAATTTGTATCAGATTCATTCAAAGCATAATCGTAATTTTAACAGATACAATTTTATTAGGTACCAATAACATTTTCCCGCCAAATTCTGTTACCAGGTTTATGTCCTTTCGGATTGCCTTGGTGGGGCGTGGTCAGGTGTGGATCATTACAGGGCTATAAACTTAGAATGATCTGCCCGACCGGCGATTGGCCACTCGTTGGGAATAGGCTTCGCTTTAGAGCGGTGGAAAAATGTAACACTTCTCTTTGGAAGTTTAGAGGGCGCTCTAACTTGAGAGAAACGGTGGCTTTATGTTTCGCCGCCCTCGATCTCTATTCCTCCCGCACGCCATACGCCTTATTTTCGTCGTTCTTGTGTCTTCTAAAACTTCTCACGGTCGCTCGGGTCTTCCCTTTCCGGGGATATTAGCACCCTTTTCTTCACGATTTTTGTCTTCAAATGAGACTCTTTCTCGTTTCCCTTTCGTGGACCGCCTCGTGCAAGGCGCGGGTTTGCCAAGATCGTTTCGCTCTCGTTGAGTATCGGGTAGACGCCTTACGTCACAATGACGTCAGGCGCATGCGTTCTTATTTTGCGAAATCTCTGATTCAGACCGGATCAGATGAATCATTGTAGTGCAATCAAATGAGTAGTAGTTTTTCTGACTGTCCTGTTTGTAGTTACTCATCTACTTATTACCCTGCAAGCCACCACAGGGGTGTTTGGCAGGGGGTGACTTATCACCAACATGAACTACAGTGAAGAACTTTCACCATCAACACCACACTCTCGGTATACTAAAAATGATACAGAAACTACTAAAATGATTCATAATGTAACTAGGAAAGCATGACACAAGAGTCATGTAGGGAACATACAAAACATAGTGTTAGCACTAGTCGGCAGGTTTAGAAACATGCATTAGGGTGCATATTAATTAATCAGCTACACTACGAACTACTACACTACTCCGGCCAAAGGGAGTACTCTCTCTTAATCAAATTTTCCTGCAATCTCTTTTTCACCTCTGCCTGCCTTCTTAACTTACCACAGGCCAGTTTCACCATGTTTCGAATGTAAAATCGACTTGTATTCATTTTGAAGTCATGCCCTTTCAGCAAGTTTTTCCGTTAGCGGAACCCAGGAAAATTAGAGATTTACCAATGTAGGACACTCTAGCGTTTTGAAAGACCATAGGGCTCCATGGATTAATACTTATCAAGATGGTTGTCTCAGTGAACCAACAGGTTTGAGTTCCTCAAGACTCATAGGAGAACTCCGTCGAAGTTCTATCTATAAATCTATCAAGCTATGTACATCTGCTCACTCTTTGCAGTAAAAGATGAAATTAGAAAGATTACGAATGATAATATGGTAATCTGTTTTTTTGGCAGTGAGTGCTGGTATTCTTATCATTTTAGTACTCTGGGGTGGAATCACGGTTCCTTCTTTCCCGTTGTCATCATCATGTGCGCCAACCGCTCTGTAGAGTCAATGTTCAAAGTTGCTATCCAAAGAACTCATTCCCTCGGTTTAAACTAGCCATCCAAAGAACTTCACAAAATTTTAAGAATGACTTATGTTGATGGAGTGAGGCGTTTCCTTGTGGTAGTTGGCGATGTTAGCCATTATTAGCAGAACTCTCCACAACTACACACAATTACGCATTTTTTTCTATTGCCCCCTTACCTTGTCAATGATGCCAAGATGTTGAAATCAATCGGGTGTATAAAGTAGTGTGGAATAAGTGTTTTCTTAAAATGGTCGAGGAATGACAACCTTTCCACTCTTATAAGTAATGGTAGCGGGCGTGACTTCGTGGAAATCCTTCATAACAGGAGCGTCTGAAGAAATTACAAGTTGGCTGTTTCCAGCCAAGTTGTAATTCCTTCAGACGCGCCTACTTTTCACTCTTATTTGTGGAGATAGCGCTTTCGCTTAGTGATTACTTCGGGTGTAATTTTTGCCCTTAAATTTTTCGCTTGATTTGTGGATTTCGAAATGGATTTTGACTGTAAGGTAGGTGTTTGTAAATTAGGAAAAAATAACGGGATTAATTTAGAAAAATCTGAATAGATTGGCGGGACATGAGACTAATCCGAAACTTATATATGACGCAAAGGGCGCGGGTGAGGGTGGCTGACGGTGAATTAGGGTGGTGGTCGCGGAGTAAGGCAAGGGTGCCCGTGTTCGCCATTGCTTTTCAACATTTTTGCCGAGGAAATGGTGAGACAGGCATGGGAAGAACTTGAGGTGGGAATCTAAGTATGAGGATATCTGATAAAGTCGGTTAGATTCGAGGACGATCAGGTTATGAATTGCTAGAGGTAGATTTTTTTTAGTATTCTGCCGGTTAAGATAGGTTTTGTTAAATATCAGAGAATCTCCTCCCGGATTTCTACACTTTCAGGGGCCCATCCCCCTCCAGTACATTCTTTTTCACCTCAGCATACGATCTACCCTTCCTCATCCCGTCCATGAAACCAATACTCTTTATACTCTTCCCCGCTTTCCCAACGTACTTCCCTCTATCACATTCTTTAGCAACCCATCGCCCCTTATTAGATTCTCCAGCCACCTACTCTTCCTATCCCGGATTTTATTTCCTCGCCCCCCTTACGTAGCACTTCCTCGCTCGTCTTCCTTTCCGTCCACCGCACTCACATCTCAAATTCAATAGCCTATCCTCGTCCTCTTTTCTGAGGGTCCACGTTTCTGCCCCATACAACGATACGCTGCATATCAAGCTCTTCACGAGCCTCTTCTTCACATCCGTACTCAAACTCTCAGTTATCGGCTCCCATCTATTCTAACCGCCTCCTTAGCTAGCGCAATTCTCTTCCGTCTGTCTTAGGTACTTTGTCCGTTTTGTTCTAGCGTGCTACCTATGTAATTTAAATGCTCTACTTGCTCGAGTTCCTGTCCTCCAACTTTAATGACGAGCCTCGCTTTTTTTGTCTTATAGAATCTCATTACTTTTAGGGGTGGATAGGACCCTGAAAGTGTTGAAAAACAGGAGGTTATTCTCTGAAATTCAACGAAAACTGCCTTTACCGGTAAAGTACTTAAAAAAGAATTGCTGCCCAATGTAATCAAAAACTAGGCCCATCATTTTCCTCCACTCTGGAGGTACGTTTCCATCGCTGGGGAGGATTTTTAGCACCTTTTTCCCATCCCTGCGGGGAATTATAATGCCATTCCATGATCGTTTCCCGACCGAATCCGTGTTTAATGTGCCATTAGCAGCACATTATTCGGGAATCGTTTAATTATTTATCCAGAGGGAATTCATGGCTACACGAGAACGTTAGACAAGGTTCCAGATTTTTACGGGTATTTCTATCCTTAAGGGAGCGGCCCTCTCCTCTCGGAAGGAGTCGGCAGTGAAAGTCAGAATTGATTGTGCCATAAAAGTTAATGGTCACTCCCTGCCCCCTCCCACTTGCCACAGCCGTGGAGACCCAGGTAACTCGCGGAGCATGGACGCTATTATTTCCATTCTGAAGTAAACGATTAAATTTGATCGGTTATGATAATAAGTCTAGCGGCGTGCAGCCTCGGTAATTGGAAGGGTCGCCCCTCTGACTCGGAAATCAAATAAATTTTAAGTTATAATCCTGCTGCTTCGTGTGTTTGTCGTGTTTGACCTGGCAGCTGTGAAAGCGTGATAATGGTGTTTCATGGATATTTCATGACTTTTTAAAATAAATTATGCGACCCATCCTCGAGTATATATGAAAGAACTTGCCTCATGATTCATTACATATTCTTATGTAAAATATTGAAGTAGGTTGATCAATTGCCGCATAAATGGAAGAAAGCGAAAGAAAATCGTTGGTCCGTCATAACCCTAATGTCTTGTACGCACGGTGAGGTGAATGGTGACAGAGCTGGCGCAGAAAGTGGCTTCTGTAAATTTCTTTTTGTGAACGAACAAATCACATGCTATTTGCTTATTTGGGACAGCGTGGATTGATTTTGCCTTCCTCAGGTGAGGAGACTGTTCATTAAAGTCGGAGGAAACAAATTCGAGCAAGTAGAGCATTTTAAAGACTGAGGTAGTAAGCTAGAAGAAAACGGGCACAGTAGCAAGGGCATACGGAAGAGAACAGCGCTAGCTAAGGAGGCGTATTGTAATAGGAGGGAGCTGATGACGGGGACATAGGGTTAGGGTGTGAAGAAGAGGCTGGTGAAGAGCTTGATATGGAGTGTAGCGTTGTATGGGGCAGATAAGTTGACACTCAGAAAGGAGGACAAGAAGGACCGTCAAGCATTTGAGATTTGGGTGTGGAGAAGGATGGAGAAGGTGACGTGGACAAACAGGAAGACTAACGAGGAAGTGTTTGTGATTGTGGGCGAGGAAAGGGTACTTCTCAATGAAATTCGAAATTGGTGCAGTAGGTGGCTGGAGTATCTAATTAAGGGCGAGGGGTTGCTCAAGAATGTGACGGAGGGAAGGAATTTAGGAAAGCGGGGAAGAGGAAGAAAGAGAATAGGTTTCATGGATAGAATGGAGAAGGGTAGATCATGTGCCGAGGTGGAAAAGGGAATGATGTAGGCAGTTAGGCCCCTGAACATGTAGAAAACCGGGAGGAGATTCTCTGACATTCAACCAAGCCTACCTTAACAGGTAAAATACTTTAAAAAAGGTAAGGAGAAGAAAACGTTCAACTTATCTATGGATCTGGCAGCAATGTTGTGCGTATTTCCGCCTTAATTTGTTTGTGACTCAAGAATTGCGTGAAGATGAATATTTGAAACTCAAATGTTAAATATTGACCCAGCCAATGAACATATTTTTACCTCATTCTTTAATTTTTTGGTGTTGTTTATTTTGGTTTTAATTTGCTGTTATATATTTTTTGTTATTTATATTTCTGAGTAATTTTGGACATATTCCTGATTAACGAATCACGAAATATGTTAGCAGCAATTATGATGACGAACTAAACCTAGTAAAATTAGCAGTGCACACTTGTTCTACTTTCGCTAGTTACCTCCTATGTAATATGGTGGTCGTCCATTTCATGCGCAAGTCAGTCATCCACGCCAAATTTTTCCGCGACTTTGTCTCTGCCTTTGGCTTCGTGAGTAATCAATGGTAAAATGTGGCTCTTCGTCCTTTGGCGTCATTCCATTCGACATTACGGGACGCAGGATTGGAGGCCAATTGTGGTACCTACAAAAATGTTCGCGTTTGCAGAGGGCTTAACGGTTGGAGCATTAAGTGAAATCTTCCGTTCTCTTCCTGCGATGGAAGGAGACGTGTTTGAATTCGCCCGGATGTCTTTGTCGTGGGCGGAAGTGTCTTGGCGCCTGCCACCAATGGCCCTTGCGCTGCTTAAATCATCGGCTCATTTTGTTCATTTCCTCGGAGGCGTTGGCAGAGATAATTCCCGCGCGCAATTTATGGTCGCAATTTACTTAACGGGACTTTTTTCTTCTTCCCAAACTCATCGAGCTATTGGAAGGGTGGAGGTTAAAGTGGTATTTATTCCCTCAATCTGCAAATCAAGAGGAAGATGTTCTTATGAAGGAAAATTCACTACCAATGAACTTTCAGGGATACCATCTGATAAAACCATTCCTTATGACTCCTCTCGATTAGCCTTCCTTCCGCGCTGCTCACTGACCAACAGGTTTTCTCGTTTTGCCTGTTTATTTCTTTCTGCATGAATAAGCTATTGTTTTATCGCAGTGCCACCCACAGGCTTCAATTATTATTATTATTATTAATGTAATCTCCCGGTAGGGATGCCACATCGAATAAATAAAATCTAGTAGTCGTTTTTCGGTGTTTATGAAAGTACTCACCACTCACTCAATTTTCATCGGATTATTTTACTACTCGATGGTGTCGACGTATCGGCCAAAAAACATCAAGTAGTCCGATATCGATGTCGATGTGGCATCCCTATCTCCCGGTTAAGTTAGGTTATCGTGGAAGTTTGTTGAAACTGTATATTTTTGCAGATGCAGGACTATGTCAACCAGTAGTATTTCTTCTTTACCTCGGAGTACCTGTTGTCTTTCTTTATCCAGTCCAGAAAACCTATTCACTTTCTTTTCCATCCCCGCTTACCCAATATCCTTCCCTATATCTCGGACTTAGGCCCTCATTACCTCCTCCAGTCATCTACACTGCCTCTTCCGAAACTCATCCCGAAATTCCCTTTCCTCACCCACCATGTCGTGAACTTACTCCTTTGTCTTCCTTTCCATTCACAGCACCTTCTGCATCCTTCTCCACAACCACATCCCGTATGCTTGCATTCTATGCTGCCCTGCTAAGCTAGAAGACAGTAACTGCATCATTGTTGATTCAGAGTTTTTTCATGCTAAAGTTGTCATCTTCGATTCTTCATCTAGTCTATCTTCGAAGAGATTACAAGCTTTAGTTGATACTTAGATTTTCAGTGCGGGAAATACGAAATGAAGATAAATCATAAGGGAACAAAAGTAATGAGATTCTCTGGGAGAAAGACATGTAGCTACAGTTACTGGCCTAGAAAACTGACATTTATACTGTAGGTACGGTGAAAGCAGACAGATGATATTGGGAAAACCGCTTCGGATAATGTGTTTTTGTTTAGTTTTTTGAAATCCTTAAGGTTGAAAATAATTTAATGAACTCTATCCTCAAAATAATCCTTGTATGTGGAAGAGAGAAGCTGAATGTAGAAGTCACCCTGAGAGGAGAAAAATTAGATTAAGTGGATTCCTTCACCTATCTCGGAAGTACCATCACGTGGGACGGAAGAAGTACAACGGACATCAAGCGGAGAATAGCCCCGGCTTAGAAGAGGTTCATGGAAAAATGACAACCGCTGTGCTCAAAGAAGATAGTACTACAAACCAGGAAACTGTATGTGTAAACCTTCATGTGGAGCGTAGCACTCAATGGATTGGAAGCTTGAACCACTGGAAAAGCTAACCAGAACAGACTAGAAGCCTTCGAAACCTGGTGCTGGAGGAAGTTGCCTGAGATGAAATGGACGGAGAAAATTAGGAATGATGAGGTGTGGAGAAGAGTAGAAGAGGAAAGGACTGTATGGAACACGATACAGAAAAGAAGAACGAGATGGATTGGACAAACCTTGAGACATAATAGGTTTGTGAGGAACATAATTGAAGGTAAAATAAAGGGAAAAGTCCCCAGAGGAAGACCTAGGAATAAGTTCATGGACCAAATAAAGAGGAAAGTGCATAGGAAGAGATACAGGAGATAAGGCAGCTAGCATGAGATAGGGAAGGGAGGAGGGCTGCAGTCAACCACTCTTAGGATTGAACGACCAATGAATGAATCCTCAAAATGTGTTATTTTGTCCGTTACAGTCTTACGACTTAGCAGGGCAGTATTCTCGTCGTCTTTATTCTCGAATCAACATTTCTGGCCCGTGAAACGCCTCGCCTCATATTTTACTTTTCGCCAACCTACCTCCAGATTTATTTTATTCAAACTCCCGCATTATTTTGTGATCCAAAATGGCGGATGAGACCTTTTTAATGCTCTACCTGTGGCTCTACCGTCAGCCAATGAATTGAAGGTTTGCTTGCGTACGCGTGTACGTTTTTTCCGTTCATTTCATGGGCCCGAGTGGCGATTAATTGCCCGAACAGTCTGATTTATACGTTTATCACCTGAACGTCGTCAGCAGCTGCTTTTTTTCCTCTCAACCGTGCAGAGTTCATTAAGCTACCGGGCTGGTTTTTGTCCCTCTAGCGAATTAAATACATTTCGCCCGAATGAGCCAATTTGTTGATGTACGAAAAGGAATGCGTTTATGAATGGTATTTTAAAAGTGGATCTTTTCCATAGTGAGCTTTTTTTTCGTTCTATCGCTCCGGAGCTTCCCCATTACCCCGTGAAAGTACGTGCTCAAGCGTGGCCATTAATGGCGTTTGCTAAGTAGCCGGTCGCCTGAGACGGAGGGGTTGGCCCGCGACTGAAGCGGGGAGTGCCGCCTTTGGGCCGACGCGACGGTAGCCGACGGTGGTGATATTCCGTCGCGTTTTCTTCGTAAGGCTTTTAAAAGGAAGTGGACGAGCTCTTTTAACTCGAGTGCTGGATATGTTTGAGGAGCTGCGTTACTTGCGCCAAATGTCTACGTTTTCAGTATCATATGTTGAAAAATTCAGAAGATTCACGTCCGATAATGGTGTTATAACATTGAATCTTTGGTCGTAATTGAAGTTACATTGATTAATATTATTTATATTCTCCAGTTGCTCTATTTAATAACCGTCTACGTAGTGGTACTTCAATTTTATTGAAATTTCACTCTTCTTTAGTCAATATTTACTTTTCTTGCTTGTGATTCACTCACCTTCCAATTAATGTGGACTGATTTTGAAAGATTAAAATCACTGAAGGATATAAATTCAGTAAATTACGCGCTATTCATCGGTATTATCTATCGGACAAAGAATGTGTATTAACGATCTTATGGACCCCGATGGTCCAACCCAAAGACTACCAGGCTCCACCGTACGGATCTGTTGCGTACGATTTTGTTAAATTGGAAATAAACTGCCTGGATATAACTTCCTTGCAGATGTTTAATAAATTATATGCTATTTATAACGTTGAATAAATGTATTTCAGGTAGTCCACCGTATTAGCAGCGCCATGTCTCCCGACGTTTCGAAGACTGACTTATTCTACATCTTCAGGGGCTCTGAATGCCTTTCTTCTCAATTTGGCCGGTATATATTCTCCAAAACCTGGAATCGAGTGCCACCTGATTGGCTCTGGCGTCTTTTAGTTTTCATGCCTTCCATTACGTATGTTAGTGGTTTTATTGTTAGGTCTCCAGGTATTTTTCAAATGAAAACGAGCATTACAGTTGAAATTTTTTTGCTATTAGCGGATCTCGATGGCTTCCTTGACTAGACGGTCCCGATTACCGTACGCGCGGCTTGGCCCTCTCCCATTGTGTAGCTTGGTCCTCGCCGAGACCTTTATCCAAAAGATACGCTGGGAAAATTTAAGATCTTTTATCCATCACGTATTTTCTCTCGATCCACATATGTTCATTTGCGACCTCGAGACCCCTGCCAGTGAAACGTGAAGGCTGCATTACTTCAGCATACGGATCTAGAAATAAGGAAAGTAACCCTTTCAGCGAAAAAGGTCTTCTGCGGATGTCTCCATGTTTTCCTACATCCTTGAAATTTAAAATTTGTCAGGGCTCTAACGTCCAAGGCAATGTCTAGGCTCAACTTGGTTGACTCCCTCCTAAATTAGACCGCCAGGCATAGCTCAGAAGTAGGCCTTTAGCGCAATGTGTATTTTACAGTACCGTCTACTAACCAACCAGTATATCTAATGGCCTTCTACTTGTGGGTTTCGGTCATAATCATTGGTCGTTCAATCCTAAGATTTGTTGACTGCAGCCCTCCTCCCTTCCCTATCTTATGCTAGTTCCTTAACTTCTGGTATCTCTTCCTATGTACTTTCTTTTTTATTTGGTCGATGAACTGAACTGATGGGTCTTTCTTTCATGGGTCTTCCTCTGGGGACTTCTCCCTCATTTTTACCTTGGATTATGTTCTTCACAAACCCATGGTGTCTCAGGATATGTCCAATCCATCTTGTTCTTCTTTTCTGTATCGTGTTCCATACAGTCCTTTCCTCTTCTCCTCTTCTTCACACCTCTTCATTCCTGATTTTCTCCGTTCATTTTATCTTCAGCATCTTCCTCCAGTACCAGATTTCGAAGGCTTCTAGTCTGTTCTGGTCAGCTTTTCCAGTGGTCCATGCTTCCGATCCAGAGAGTGTTACGCTCCACACGTATGTTTTCACGTACTGTTTCCTGTTTTGTAGTCCTATCTTCTTTGAGCACAGCAGTTGTCATTTTTCCATGAACCCCTTCTTAGCTGGGCCTATTCTCCGCTTGATGTCCGTTGTACTTCTACCGTCCCACGTGATGGTACTTCCAAGATAGGTGAATAAAGCCACTTGCTCTAATTTCTCTCCACTCAGGGTGACTTCTACATTCAGCTTCTCTCTTCCGCATACTAGAATATTTCTCTTCATGCAGTAAAAAATGCGCGAACTGGGTGGAGGAAAATCCCTCTGGGTGGGATTCGAACCCGCGGCCTTAGAGTTAGCTTGCAGGGCTAGCGGGGAATTCTCTCCACCGTCGCTGAGGCCGTCAAATTTTCACCGGCCCGCCGGCAGATTTCTCGCCGACGTGGAAATCGGCGGGCCGAAAATGCCCAAGCGTCGGCGTCCACCTCCACCTCCCTGCATATAGTGTGCGCCCGCGACGGAGGGCGAATTTGCGGACTTGTCGGATAAGGGGAAGTGGGGTGGGAGGACGGTCGGCGGTTGTGGAGGGGAAGAGCGGCACATCAAAGGAGCGTCGTGCGCAGTTTGGACGGGTCGAACAAAGGCAAGAGTGGATGATCCCGCTCCCTCCCCTCAAGCATCTCTCCCCCCCTTCTCCCATCAGCAACCCCCCCGCCCTCCCCATCGTGGCATCCTCCGAAACACCCACGAGCTGGAGAGGAAGCCGGAGCAATTTGGACCCCTTTGAGGGGGTGGGTGGGGTCGGATTGAGGGAGGGACCTGAGGCCATCTCTCCCGCGCAATCCGCAAGAGCAATGACGCCTCGCGCACGACGATGTTCAAGTGTTTGACGGACGCAGAAATCATGTCGGGTCAGTTGACCGGAGCTCTTTCTCTCTCTCCCGCGGTCCGATCGCCTTTAATCTTTCTCATTCCCTGTCACGTCGTCCGCTTCTCTGGCTGTCTCGCCTTTCACTCCTCCAGATGTGACACCCATGGTTTTCACTCGGGGTTCTTGGTTTATTATCACTTGTAGGGTGTCTGGTATAAACAGAATAAGGTTCTCGTGGTAGCCAGAGTACTGGCATGTCAATGAGTAAATCGAATAAAAACTGCAAACTGCCCACTGAAACCTTGAAGTGGTTCAACGCGTTTCAACTCCCAATCGCCATCATCAGGCAACTCACTTGACGGTAGTCATGGTGGCTAAAGTATTGGATTTCCATTCCTGAGGTCAATATGGATGCATCTACATGGAGGGATGTGGCATAACAGCATGTTAGTGAGGAAATTAAGTAAAATAATCTCTGCCACCTCCTGAAAATATTAAGCAATATATTAACTTTATGTCATCACCAGGTATCTCATCTTATGCTTACCGTCATCAATTTTTTTGTTTAATTTATCAACCCGAGGTCCACGTTTTATTCTCTGCCGTGGCGGAGATATCCAGTGGAAACCTGATCTGTACCTAAATGATTTGTGGTGAGCGGGAAGAAAACGGAATGATATTTCAGATATTAGGACGTTCGGACTATTACGGTATAATAACCTACCAATCAGCTTTTAGAATATTGAAATTAATTTAAAATGTTGTAGCACTTTCGTTGGATTGAACTGTGGACCCCATGGCGTATTTTTTAACGTGTATGGAAATGGTGGATAAAATCAATAGAGTAGGAAAAAATTTTGGAATGAAGGTTAATATTTGGAAAACTAAATTACCGAAGGCAGGAAAAGAGGAAGGAGTTTTAAATGTGACCATTGATGGAAAAAGGCTAGAACAAATGCCATCCTTTTGATACCTCGGAAGTATTATAAATTGGAATGGAAATTGTACGTAGGAAATAACATGTAAAATATCTCAGGGAGAGTCAGCCTTCAGTTATGTCAACCAACTACTTTCAGCCAAAGCAATTAACATAGGCTTAAGGGAAAGAGCTGCAAAATTTTTTATTTGGAATGCTGTGATTTATGCAGCCGATACCTGGATAGTCAGGAGGAAGGACGAGATATATCTAGAGAGTTTTGAAGTGTGGCCATGGAGAAGAATGGAAAGGTTAAAATGGTGTGATAAAGTGAGAAACTCGTAAGTTTTGGATGAGAATGGATGGAGTGCAAGGATGAATGAGAAAAGGAATATTTTTAGATCGTTACGAAAGAGGAAGATAAACTGGACAGTATAAGTCCTGAGGAAAGATTGCCTGCTGAAAAGAATGTTAGAAGGAAAGATAGAGGGAAAGAGAGGAAGAAATACATAATATGTTGACGAATATTATGAATGGTAGGAGTTAGGAAGAGCTGAGAGAGGCAGCACAGGATAGACGAGCATGGAGGGAGCAGTTCACTTGAAATCTGTCTGAGGACAGATTCACCTTAAAAGAGGAAGATGCAAATGTCATAGCCGTGTGTCACTCCACCTTTCCTGAATCACTTGCCTTAAAGCCGAAAATGTGCTTTGTTGCCGGTCACTTCTACAAATAACCAATTTAACGTTTTAAAAGATTGATGAAGTTTCCGATAGGATACATGGGTTTTCCTTTAAGTTCTGGACCGTGGATCCTTGAAATTCTGAAATTTCATCAATGAAAGGGAGAGGAAAGGAATTCAGTTTCGTATATTCGGATAAGGCAGAACTGGTAAGCGGAGGACGTGTTCAGAGGTGAGCTCACTTCGAAGCGGGTGATGTAGAAGATGACGATTTGCAAGGCCGTAAGCAGAAGGAAGGGGGTTAGTATTTCGGACGGCTAATGGTGAGACCTTGGTTATGATGATCTTAAGAGAGAAATAATGGCGAGCTGGTGCAGGAAAGTGAAATCGGTGCCAGAAATGGGGAGGTGAGCATAATGTCTTAACAGAAACTTAAACCTCAGTTAATAGAATATTCTGTGGTGTGCAAGAAAATTATTTGGCTGCACTTCAAAGAGTTTCAGAAGTTTCTCTCTTGTTAATGATGTGCTTTCGGGGTGGTGAGGGGAAACTACAGGAAGAGATCGATAGGTGGAGTTGGTACGTTGAAATTATCACGAGAAAAATTGGTGGTAGGGGATGAAAATGCCGTGTAGGAAAGTGGGGAAGAAAAGGAATTGGTTCTTCGAATGGTATGAACAGAGGTAGGACGAGCTTAAGAATGAAATCATGTAAGGAGTCCGGAGCCTGCTGACGTAAAGGGCCTGAATTGATACCTATGTGTGTACTACATACATATAATCCTTCCTTTGAGTGGACCACATCAATGCACATTGTAAGGCCTTTTGTTACAGACTTTGTTTTGTTTACCCGCTGGGAATCATGTGGGGCGATATATTCTCTCTCGAAGAGTTAAAAGTAAAACATGCGGGGACGAAAATGGAACCTTGGTGTAATTTTTTCACAGGAAAACTCCGTCGTTTCCCGCTGCACATGGCCCCCTTTTCGGTTTCGACCTTATTGATATCATCCTTGTTTTGACAGGACACTTCCGTTGAACCCTGTGAAAGGTTAGGAAAAAAATAGATTGGGGAAATCCATTCGTCAAACAAATAGGTGCGTAAACGCAGTGAGTTGGGATATTGACCAGATGCCCGGGCGGTCAGGCCTACCGAACCTCGCGGTGACCGATGAGTTGGGTTCCCCGGCTTCTGGAGGAGGGAGACGGCATCCTTTTCGAAGATGTTTCATCGGAGCGGCCGGACTAATTCCTTCCCTTTCGAAACCTTCCGTTATTCTCTTCTCTTCGTCACGCTTTATATACAATCTTAGTCGTGGACTGCGAAGTAGCCCTCCAGATTGAAAACTTTGCTGTCAAAAAAGTAGTCCCACATCAGCTGCTCAAACAGAAGCACCTTTCGGTGTCTCAAACAGAAGCGGTCTCGAACAGAGAAACGGCGTCTCAAACAAAAGTCGACAGGATGTATAAAAATATTCTTCCGAAAACGCGGATCTGTGATATATATGTTACCTATAGACTCACCCTTATATCCGCTCTTGGATTATATTTATATGGACTACTTCGAGAAATATTTCATCGGCCCTAAGAATGGCTTTGCCTTTTTCCCTGTTGAAAATATCTTGAGAAAAAGATATTTTTGGAAAATAAACATTCTTACGGTAAGTTGAGATGATAGTCCATACTCTTGGAGGCTAAGTTGGGAAGATATTCTGTGTTGCTTCGTATTTGGAAATATTTGAAAAATGCTTATGGAACCAGTTTCTCTGAGCCCTTCGAGCCAATCCTATCCTTACATAAAAATTTACTCGCGCTAGCGTAGTGGTGATGCGTTAATTTTATTTCTGATCAGCATCATCGGTCGTTCATTCCGAAGTGTGGTTGATTCCAGCCCTCCACCCTTCCCTATCTAATGCTAATTCCCTTATCTCCTGGTATCTCTTCCAATGGATTGGATTGGGTATTTGGAGAGGCGACCGACGGCTAAGGTCATTTGCGCCATAAGGGATAGGTAAGGGAGGAAGGGTGGATAGAAACCCGGCGTCGGCATTAGCCTGCTCTTAATGTAAGACGCCAAGGGGACCACGGCTTAACGTCTCATCCGACCGACGCGACGGAGTGCTGTACTTGAAGTGCCCTCCACAAGTAGCGATCGGGTTTCATCGGCCCTAAGAATGGCTTTGCCTTTTTCCCTGTTGAAAATATCTTGAGAAAAAGATATTTTTGGAAAATAAACATTCTTACGGTAAGTTGAGATGATAGTCCATACTCTTGGAGGCTAAGTTGGGAAGATATTCTGTGTTGCTTCGTATTTGGAAATATTTGAAAGATGCAGGGATTTGAACCCTGGCCGCCCGTGTGGTAGGCGAGTACTCTAGCCACCTCACCAACCCGATCCCCTCTTCCTGTGTACTTTCCTCTTTATTTGGTCTATGAACTTACTTCTGGATCTTCCTCTGGAGACTTTTCCCTCTATTTTAACTTCAATTATGTTCTTCACAAACTCTGTGTCTCATTATTTCAGATATTTTACGTGAATAACCCATTTTTGTTTCGTTTTTGTTTCCGCTCATGTTTATCATTTTCCCAAATTTCATGATGCTTTCATTAGTGCGAATGGATGTTGATTGCTGAGGTTTTCATCTGGATATCATCAGCTTGTTCAATGACCCTACGGATACAATCAGCTATCCATTCTTAATGTATCGGGCTCAGTATTATATCCTTCGAAGCTTTTTCTGCTCGCACTACAAGTGGGGCGCTCCTCAATTTCGGAGGCACGTGGCTCGTTCGTCGTTCAACGAGGATTGCATTCGACGTCGTCTCGAATTGTGTGGCTGTCCGCGTAATTTGGACCCCGGGCAATCGATGTCAACTGCCCTTCAATTTATTCCGCTCGACTAATATCCGTCTTCGTTCGGAACAATAATGATTCGATTGCTTGCGAATTGTAGAAAACATCTTCACGTGACTTGTGTTCCTTATTTTGTTCGTGACGCACGAGACTCTCTGTCGGGTCGTCCCTGCGTGCTATTTCGTCGAGAAACTTTCGTTGACAGCCGTATAGTGTTGGAATCCGTATCCTTTTTAGATCTATTAGACCCTTGAACAGACATACAGCCGTTGAGAAGAATTATCAGATGTCGACTGCAATGGGACGTTGGTAATGAGGTATTAGTGGGAAACTATGACAAATCTTAATGGAGTTAAGGTTTTCTTGGACAATTGATGGCATTTATATGTACAGCTTTCGCTTAGTATTTGATTAGTGGTGACTTTTGGTTCAAAAGTCGACCCAGGTATCGTCATCAGGCTTGTATGTGACAGAAACAGAAAATTGACGGTTTTAAATTACAGGTAGATGTTATTGGAACAGTAACGCGTCATTTGAATGGTATTGATGAGTGGTTTCAGTCCTTGTGTGGACTAAGTCGAAGCCGTGGTGTCGGTTTATGTTATCCTTCATTTGTTAAATCATTGCCTTCTTTAGCATTTCTATTCCAATATCCATTTGCGTTCTAGAGCAATTTAGTATTTTGAAGATTTATGTCATGAATTTGGGTGAGACTGTGCCCCGTCAATGCAAGATTTCTGATTGAAAAAACCTTGGTATCTTTTCCGCTTTTAAGGGTAAAACAGATAATTGCATAAAGGCCATGTTTCATAATATCTGGTTTACTTGAACCATCATGAGTCGCCTTATGCTCATTTGGTTTTAACTAGGGCTTAGTTTTTACATAGTGCTTTACCTTTTCCAACTTTTGCATAGTGTTTCAAAAAAAAGAGTGCATCAACTACGCATGTCATTCCGCATATTTGTAACCAAAAATGAGGGAACCAGGCCTAGCTTCTCATGATGAATTGCTCAATTGTTTTTTTGTTATGTCGCATCCAAATTTTCCTGTGCTTAAAAATCTTGAGTGAGATGATAACAGAAACTTATTCGTTCTACTTCCTTGGCATACTTCGTATATCACATCACATTCAAGTGATCTGTTAGCGTCCGCCCGTAGACTCGACTATGCATGAACAATTTCCATTTACGTATAATAAGGATGAGATTGAGTGGTTTTGAATTGTATTTGTAATTTATTTCCGGCAGTGGTTGGTTAAGTGCGCGCATTTTATATGTGTTCAATTGATCCATTTATTTGTTTTCCAGCGAACTCATTATCTATAGTTTATACTTAAACGTTGGTATTTGATTGCTATTGATAATCTCTTTTAATAATTACCCCGTAGCAAGTTATTAATGGCTTTTTTCTGTTTTTTTCCAGGTAAGTCTTCGAGCGTTGGCAGACCTTTGGCCAAGGGCTTCGTTCTAAAGCAAGTATAAATCTATATGTGAAGTTCGTTTAAAATCATAGCAACGACCGGTGTAAGGTTTTTTTTGCGGAAAGTGACGGGCAGAGACTGGGAGGGTTGTTTGTCGTTCAAAATAAGTTATATCATCGTTTGGTACATTGGAGGGAAATAATGATTCTTATGCAGCTTGATTTTTTATGGCTTGTATGTGTTCCGTTGTAGATTTTTGAGTTTTCTAATGGCATGTGACGTATTTTATCGCCTACCTCTGCTGTGATTCTTAGCGTTAAAATGTCACTGATGTTTTCGGGATGACATTGCTTTTCGTGTAATTAGTTATGCATTTCCGAGGAAAATTTATTGCTCAGAAAATTAATCAGATGCTAGAAAATGCATGTTCATCTGTGTTGTGGAATGGAGAATCTACGATAGTGACGTAAAGATGAAAGAATCGAGTTTCTTGTCCCCATGGATATCCTCTCTTAAGTGTTCGGACCTTGACATAATTTATAACTTTTCTCAAGTTATGCGAAATTGATTACAAGCGTATTAACGTGCAAGTATTTCTCTCTTGGCGTAAATATCTGATTCCGCATGTGAAAGGCCTTATGTTGCGTTCGATTTGGTGGAGGTCGATAAAATTCGTAAGTAATTACGATTTGCTGAATAATTTTTGCGTTTATTTATTTGCGAATCCGATTCTAGGAATGTAGTTATAATCGGTATTTTTATTATTATTCTGTCGTACGTTTACTATGCCCTCTTTGACGACTTTATTGTGCCCTTACGAAGCTTTTTAAAAAAAGGGCTTGTGAATGATTTAATTCGCATACTCTTATCTTCATTTAATGCCGCCATTAGAATGATATTTATATCTTAACCGGTGCTTCAGTTGTCATGAATGCATGTTTAAGTGATTTTTTATTGATGTATTTGATATTTTATGGTATTTATGATTTATATATTTCGCACTCTGTTTGCCGACCATGAAATCTGTCTAAATATGTGTCCTTATTTCTTGTTTTATTTTAGATTATTTTTCTATTTCATTCGTTAAATTTCAGTATTTTACCACCTGATAGATAAGATTTTAGGAAGTACTTATTCTAACGTCCTAATTTCTGGCATATCGTTCTACTTTCCGTCATATTAAAAAAAATACGAGTAAAAAACAAGTCACTGCGTTGTATTTGCGTTTTAATTCGATTATGGTACCGTTGGGTTTGCCTTTTTTTTATTTTTTATCGAATTTTCGATTTTGACCTCTCAAATTGTGCAATTGGGTGAGTAAAGAATATCCTAAAGACTTCGGCTGGATTTGTTGACATCTAGCGATCTCTCAAGAGGCATAAATGCAGTGGATTTCTATTTTTGTGATTGGAGGAGAAAAAGTCACATATAAGGGTAACGCGCCTAGTTTCATTATACTTGTGGCCAAAATTCACCCCATTTTGACGTATGGGCAACCGTTTTCCATGAGTGATATATCTTTGCGGCGGTTACTGCCACGCGCCCCAAACGCAACGCCGCGCTGTGTGCGCCAGGTACAGTCTTTGGGTTTTTGAATTCGTTCGTGTGTTAAAAGTTAAAACGTCACGTTGAAAATAACTGGCTGTTGCTTATTTATATTAGCCTAGGTATTTCTCTCCATGTATGTGCGAATTGGGAGGAAATTACGAAATGGTATGGAGAATATATTCAAGTTGTAAGACGCGAGTGATCCATATAAACTTACCCAGACCGGCGGGTCTCCGAGGAAACATGATTACTTGGAAATGAATAAAATAAGACTCTTAGTATGTTTGAGGGGAGGCAGTGAAGAATGTGGAGCTCAGGAGATATTAGCGGTGGACTAATGAATAGCCTTTGGTTGGAGAGTTCAACTTTATCTCGAAAGTGTGAAGTTGGCGTAAAGCCTACCCGTGAAACTCTCCCAATCTGTAGGAAAAATAACAAATTCTTTATTCAGAAATACCTTGGAATATGCTCGCCTTGACGTTGCCTGTGAGACACTACCTTAAAAAATTGGAATATTGTCAATTGAAAGTTAGCATTTGTCGAGGCTGTGACGTCTCGTCAATGTCGTTGTTGAGGTCGAATTCTGCCTGAACAAGACCCCCGAGGGAGTTGAAAGTCAACAGAAATCTGGCAAATCTGTTCAGTTGATGATTTTGTCCTTTGATGCCGAAATCCCTTTCCACCGTCTGTTGGGATCGATCACCGGGATTTGCTCGGTGCCCGTGGCAGGCGGCACCTCTCGGGAGAGAATTTGGATGGCAAAATAAATAATGCGGCCCGCCGCCGTTGCCAGCTTCCACCCACATCGTGTAAACTTGATAGACCACTCGATAAGAACGGCTTCTTCCGCCCAAGACGCGAGTTCCTCGGAAACCCGCATCCTGCTGCCTTCCCTCCCGGGCGTCTTTGATGTATAATTGAGTGAAAACACCTTGATCGGCGCAGAGCCCCACGAAACCGATGTGTATTTGTAAATGTCGGGCGGAATCGGGGCAGATGAGTTGTCGTGCGTCTCCTTGCCTGATGTAAATCCCAGGGATTTGGTAAAAATGGAAATGCTTGGTTGTGGTTACTTTGATATAGTAATGAGGTTTTTATCTTGAACAAAGAAAGCGAGTCTGGTCGTGAAAGTGGAAAGTCGTAAACCGGGGTAAGTGGGACAATTTAATGACTACGGTTATAATTTGGAAGATAATGGATGTTGTAGCATGGTCATAAGGATAGTAGCATGGTCGCTAAACCTAATTTGTGGTCTGGGGAAAAATATTATTATTTAAAAGTCATCGTCTTATCAGCTCGCCCTCATTCTTGGTAGTCTTCTTGTTAGGTACAGGTTTCTTATTCAATTTTTCTTTTTGCTTTGATATTTCTCGCTATGAAATTGGGAGTGGTTCTTTCGCGTCAAGGCCGATTTACACGCTACAATTTATTGTGCAAACGAGTGTATGAACTCTTGCTTGAGGAGAATTGTACCTTGTAAAGCGGCAAATTGTATGATTCTCTGAATGACAGAACGGGATATAGGACCTGCTGTAATCCAATCAGTTTACTGTACATTCTATGATACATTCGTTTGTACAATAAAATGTACCGTGTTAAGCGGCCTTTAGCGCTGTGCTCAATCTGGAAACTGTAATGTTGATTGGGAAGTTACCATTGCAAGGGTTTTCTACCGGTTAAAGTAGGTTTAAATTGGAGGGCGTAAATATCCTCTAAATCCGTACATGCGCAGCAAAAATTTTATTCTACTACTTACAGAATTCCTTTCTTCATTTCAGAATACACCCTTTCTTCATCCTTTCCATTATATCTATTCACTTTCTTTTCCTTCGACGCTTACCCAAGGTCCTTTTCTCTATTACGATCTTCAGCATCTCTTTGCTTTTTTTTACATGTTACAACCACTTAGCCTGAAGCAAATCTCATCGAAAAGTTTCTTCTTATCAACCACCATACGGAGCTCTTCCTTGGCTGCGTCATGTTAGAAAATAGAAAAATTAAACTATTTTTTAATGTTTGGTATATTACTCTGCTTTTGACTGCTGCAATCACAGTATTAGAATAAGAAAAACCTTCCTCAAATTAAACTCACGCTGGAAATGGCTGAATACAATTAACTTGTCCATGAAATTTCCCGCCGAAGGAAACTGGTTTTTCTCTCAACGCGTTTCAACGCACTGCTTCATCACCAAGTAAATACTGGTCAACTATTCTACATACGCCTGGCATTTACACAGTGGAGGGGAAGACGGGTTTATCGTCAGAATCTGGAGTGGAAAACTTGAGGTAGGGGAAGGTTTATAATGAGAATCGGTCGCGGTGGGGACTTTACGCGTGCCGGCAAGGACTTCTTGCATGGGATGAGTGTGGGAAGTGATTGGCTTCGAGCTGGAGAAGTTTTTTCCCTCCACAGAGGTCTTGGGGCGTGGTTGCCGGAGTGGTAAAAGGGATTGAAAGGACGCGGAGTGGCTGTCAAACACATGGTCATTCAAAATACCAAGGTTTTATTTATCTAATTTCACTGTAGGAGGAGTTGGCTCCTTGCGTGGCCCAGTGAATTAAATGTGCTATCGGGATTATGAATCCAAGCTTGTTGGAAATGTATTTTTTACGCTCATTGTTGTATATGTTGATCGCCAAGAACAGCATGTGTCGACATCGGGAAACCCCATAAAGTGGAGATTATGTATAAATCATTGTCAGGCTATAAAAGGCTTTTGTATTTTATGGTGTGGGTCTTCTATGCTTGCCGATGTTAGGCCATTAAAAGAACTTCGTGGGAATAAATGCCCGTGGCTAATGTAAGAAGTTTCTGTCGCTTCTGAAGAAATATATTAAAATAATTATATTTGTATTAATTAGAATTGTAGTCTCTGGCATGAATTAATTAAAATTATCCACAAAATAAGAAGGCTGTAGTGAGTATCGCATATATCGTCGACTCATATCGGAATATTGAATTAATGATTCGGCCATATGGTATGGCGATAATTACATTGTTACATGTAATATTCCTTATTGCCTTACTTTCCCCTGTAATGTAACTCCTTAGATATGTACCAACGGCCCTCCTGTCGGCACACCCTATAGCACAAGGCCTTTCTACCTTCTATGATAACGAATTGTCGTTCTCAAAGTTCTGTCGGTGACAATCATTGACTTTTTTCGGCATTACCGTCTGTTAGCATAAAGGGTAGACCAAATTCATAATGGAGGTTTCTTTATTTTCTATAAAAATATCTGCTGGTTTTATCTGGGTGTGCGAGGGTGTTGTTGACTGCTTAGATCATTTGGCGAGATATCAGTGACTTGCTGAATCTTGCAGTCGTAGTTTTAAAATGAACAAACTTGCTCCAGCTTTGATTAAACTCTTATTTTATCTTTGTCCTGCTGTCTTCTGCAAGTGGACACCTTTGTATCTCATTGGCTTTATAAATGCTAGAATTTCCTCTGATATGTGGCTCCGATACGGGTGAAGTGAGATGCAAAATTATCTCGAAGTCGACGAATCCTAATAAAATACTAATATCCTACTTCTCATAGCTTTCAAACGTAGCCAACGGACTTTGTCGTTGAAAGCAAAGTCTCGATTCGTGTTAATTATGTCGTTATATTGCGCTGGCCTGGGCGCATATGTGGTCCAAACTGATGCGAATTCAAAGGCACATGTCGATTTGGAAGAGCTGGATGTTTTAGGAGTCGGGATCCCTTGCGTATCCATCTTCCCCCTCCACGAAAAAGTATATTACTATTGTATGCTCCGGTTAAACAGCCTTCCGTTTGATACCAATGACATCGTTTTATTGGTAATAACGTGTTAGGCGGAAACAATCGATCACACCCCCTTTTCAACGTCTCTTCTGGCTAACGAAAACTTTGGAAAAAAAAAATCTTTTGCAGCTTCGATCTTGACATGTGCATGTAAATTATATACTTATTCGTCTACGATCGCTTCCAGAAATCAATCCCAAGATTGGTTTGCTACAGATCTCTGTGCGTTACCCTTCAAAGCGAATTTATTGCTACTTTTGCCTGACTTCTTCGTTCGTTCATCTTCCTCGGTATTTCTGCCCGCTTAGTTTGCCCATTTTACACTTTCACTGTTGATTTGTCTTCATATCGTTAGGTGCTGGGCACTAGATAGGGCCAAAGTTATCGAAAGCCAAGCAATATAGCAAGGAGTACGTGTTTTGGTCGTTAGATGTTTCGCACACATTATTATTAGAAATGATCCACCTGTTATTATCGGTTCAAATGGAAGGAGGAATACCTGATCGTTTTCAGTTGCGAGCCTTAGACGATTCACAGGATTTCATTCTAAAGCTGGGGATACGTCCTACCTATCTTCATTCCGACGTTGGAATGTATTCTCTTTCTTCCGCTTCCCCGCTTACCCAACATCCACTCATCTTACACGCCAACCTGAATGCCTTCGCCCCTTCCAAAATTTCTATTTCACCCCCTATTCCACCCCTTCCAAAATACCTTCTCAGCCTCCTAATCTCCTCTAGAAGTTTCCTCTCCTCATCCACCATACAAAGCACTTCCTCGTTTGTCCTCCTTTCCTCCCAACGTACTTTCTCAATTCTCCTCCATAACCATATTTCCAACTCTTGCTGTTTACTCCCGTTCTCTTTTCTCAGAGTCCTTGTTTCTGAAGCTTACCGCGCTACATTTCACATTAGACTCATTAGACACATTAGACATTTCGGTAGTGTACCAGCTGATTTTTAGATTTATGGACAGTACTTAATATAGCATCCTAATTTCTGGCTTATAGTTCTGCCTTCCCTCCTTAACGTGATCCACCATTAGATCCCTCTTGAAATCTTCCTACCGTCGTCTTTTCCTTATTTCGTCCAGTTATTAGACCTAACCAGCCTTATATTAACATACTTATCCCAGAGGAAAAAGCCCCTACTGTGGAAGTGCTGTACATAAGCTGAAACGCTGCTATACTGCAGTTAGTGCACTTCCAGTCCTCCAAACTGTACTGGACAGTACTGTGGTTAAGTTGTTTAGAATGATCTACACTGGAAGTGTACTATCGAGATCGTACTGCGGAGAGGACTGTATCGAAAGTGTGCTGCATTACAGTGGTGAAACACTACTTTGGTTAATCAAAGTTTTCTCGGGCTTACTCCGGGTGAGTGGGTCCATGTTGGCCGACGTTTTGATCGACCGAATCATGTCGACCGACGTTTCGATGCTCGAGGCGAGCGTCGAAACGTCGGTCAACATGGACCCACTCACCCGGACTAAGCCCAAGAAAACTTTGAGAAACACGTACGCCGGGAAAGCATCAGATCTTACTACTGTGGTTAAAACTGTACTGAAACTGTGCTGTATTACAGTACTGGAAATGAACTGTTGCAATAACTGTACTGCAAAACTGCTGTGCGATTGCTGGGATTTTATTGGGATTGTATGGCAGATTGCTGGGATTTTATTTTTCAACTTAAGTTCAGTGTTGAGCACATTTCCAGTCGTTACAGCATGTTTGAAGATCAGTCCACCTTAGTTACAGCACAATTGTTTTCCCTAAGTACACAAGTTCCTCGTAATTAATTCTCTTCTATTTGTGAACTTTGGTGGCGCCTATATCTGAAGCGTTCACGTAATATTCTCCTTTTTGGATTAGTATTTTCGTAAAGTGTCCCGAACAAACCAGAGAGCCATCTGTCGGCCTCAGTACGAGCGGGGCAAAGGAGGGAGTGATTTTTGGAGCGGGTTGTAGGAGGGGAGGTATGGTACTGGTCTGGGTGGTGGGGAGGGACACAGGGGGTGGGGGGGGAAGGGGTCAAGGTGGCCATAAAACAAAGCTCGTTAAAATCCTTTAAGCGGAGCCGCCGTGAGGGGAAATTTTTCGGTGCCACGGGTGGGGGAAGGTCGGGGAAGGGCGTGTGGTGGGGGTTGCCTACACGCTGTGGTGATGGGATAGTGTAAACGTTTGATGGGTGGAGGGGAGAATTTTCTTAGCGCGTTTTGGAACGGGGTTGCTGGGAGTCGTATCGTTCCTTTTGCCGTTTTGACGCCGCGATCAAGGGGGAAGTGTGTGGGGTGAGGGGGGTTGAGGAATGGATGGGGGGCGGTGCCTTTTTATTCGGTCCACACCGCTCAATCCATCATCCAACTCCATTTCCCCAGGTTCCCCTCCTCACCCCCCTTGTCGTCCACCACCCCCTGCCACACTTCTCATCCAAAAAATAGTTTTCTTCCCGGCGACCTCCTTCCGCGCTAGCGCCATCTTACTTCGTCTTCCTCTCGCCTCTCCCACTTAATTCCGTCAGTCATTTTTTTTATTATTTCTCATACTCCTTTCACACTACTATCGTGCGTAGTATGGTGGGCTGAATTCGTGATGTGAATGCTCGTTCGTGCCGTAACCCATAGCTCCTAATGTTGTCACTTGCGAGTGGTTGCGCTGATGTCGCGAGCAGAAAATAGAGCAAATTAGTAGCGATATTGAAAAAAATAAGTCATTCAAGTGAAGTTAATGATATGACTTTAATGAGTAAGCATATAAATGTTACATTTGCTGGGAAAAACATTATGAAACATTACATAGTAAGCCTCAAAGTACTGCGGAAATATTGTATTTTTTATTTCGTATGGGGCTGAAACGTGGACCCTTAGAAAGGAGGACGAGAGTAGGCTGCAGCTATTTGAGATGTGGGTGTGAAGAAGGATGGAGAAGATGTAATGAACGGAGAGGAAGACGAACGAGGAAGTGCTTGAGATGGTGAGTGAGGAAAGGAAACTTCTTCATGAAGTTCGAGATCGGCAGAGTTGGTGGCTGGAGGATGTAATTAGGGGCGATGGGTTGCTCAAGTGTGTGATAGAGGGAAGGATGTTAAGAAAGCGGGGAAGAGGGAGTAATAGAATTGGTTTCATGGACAGGATAAGGGTGGATCGTATACTGGGACGAAAAAGGATATACTTGAGCGAGATAGGCCCTGTGTAGAAAACTGGGAGGAGATTCACTGACATTCAACAAAACCTACCTTTACTGGTGGATTACTTTTAAAAAGTTGGTGCTTTCATTTCATTAACATTCAATCCTTTGGAGAAACTGCTACTCATTAAGAGTTTTTCGCGAATATTTTATTTACGTTCTCAATGAACAATAAAACATTTACTATTTCCACAGTTTTTATTATTTACCGACCAGGTTTCAACACAGAGTGTCATTATCAAGATCCTCAGTTATGAAACCTTGTTGGTGAATAATAGTAGGTAGATAGTGTAGAAAACCGGGGGGAGATTCTCTGACATTCAACAAAATCTACCATAACCGGTAGAATACTTTTTAAAAATCGTTCGCTTGCTCTCTACTTGTTCGTCGCGATGCCCTGGTTAGTGGGTTGATGGTAACGCTGAGCTTACAATAATGATGTGAGTGCTGGGTTGTTACGTTAGTCCATATGTTGTAGTCTGAACCAGGCATCACTCCTTCGGTCACGTATACCCATGCATTGCATTTGGCGCCAGGGATTATTTTGTCGTCATTCAAATTCAGATACGTGGCTCGGTGAAACCATCATTAGCCTTGGAATTAATTTCTGGGTACTTCATGTAGATATTCTACTAGCCGATGCGTAGGGTTTAGTACAGTTTCTTCTCCTGACTTCCCAACTTCGTGGATAAGTTCTCATTTTTCATTATATAAATGGCTCGTCATCAGGTCTCTCAATCCTCGTATCGTCTACCTCTTTCAAGTATCTTCCAAAGTTCCTATCCTCTTACATCCTCTTTCTCGCCTCCCCATTGGCGTCCCTACCGTTATCACATTTCTCAATCTGCTGTAGAGAATAAATAATAATTCGTAAATTGAGCCCATTCCATTGTAAATATACTAGTTTTCACAGTTTGATCTTTGAACCACCGAGTTTTATAACCCCGTTTTTTTAATCCAAAATGGCGAATTAGGCCGTTTTATTGTTTTGCTTATAGTATTTGTTGTGTAGTGTATTTTTTAGAATTGGAGAAGAAATATGACATCATAAATTCGGTTAAATTCATTCTTAGTTAATTTTTAAGTATTTTAATCTTGGAATCACCAGTGAGAAAATTTCAAACATTATATCCCAGCATTGTTTTAGCCAGTGGATTGTCCAGCTTATTTGTCGTACCTTAATTATTTGTTTATTATGTATTTTTATTTTTTTAGACTCTTTAGTTATATAATTTCAATCATTAGTGATGTAAATCGCCGTGTTTGGGAACCAAAATGGTGGATTTGTCCGCTTATTTGCTGCACCTATAGTATTTGTCGCACAGTGTATTTTTTCTTGGCAAAGAAGATATGAGGACCCCAGAAGTCAAGGGGTCTAAGTAACAAAATCGTTGTTTTGAGAAAACTGAAGTCAAAGTTGAAAATGTTTGGTACAACCCACTAAGTAGTTAAGAGGCATTACCCTAGATAGCATCACCTTTCAAGAAAATCACTTGGATCCCTTTACCACCTAAAAGATTTATAGTTTCACATCCCATTCCTGTACCTAACTTGTTTTTTTTTTTAATGTCACTTAGACCCCTTGACTTCTGGGGTCCACATATATGAAATCGTCAATCCAGGTGGCTTTCTTCTTACAAAATAAGTTTTAACGATTTCATCTCATAATGACTCATGAGATTAATAATGAGACTCATACATCACATTTCCGCCTTCTTTTGAGTTCCAAAATGGCGTAGTTGCCAGCTTATTTGTATACTGCGTTCTTGCTGCGGAGAAAACTTTCTCCGCTGAGGGCGTCTCTTGCGTCTCTAGTCTTAACATGCACGAAGTCTTCCGCTCTCCCTCACGGTTTTATTTTCATTTTTTGTCCGAACGTTTTCCCTCCTCATCCTTCACGTCTCCCAATCCCTTTTCTTCTCTTTCCTACCTCGCCGCCCACGATGGGGTGTTACAGCTTTTCAAAACTCTTACACTCGCAGGCATGTGTATATCTGGCCATCCATCTAAGCATCGAGTTTTTCCTTCCTTCTCGCCCTCTCCCAGCATCCTCCTCCTCCTCGTGAGCTCTCTTCGTTACGTTTTTCTCACCTGCGCTCGGCGAGATGCTCGTTTTTTTTCTCGTTCCGCTTTGAGCCGCCCGCCGCCGCCACCGTCGCCTCTGATCTCACGAAGACCTCCTCGCCTCCCATGATTCTTTTTTTCTTCCGACCCTGTCGGATTTCGTGACCTTTCTCCCCACTCTGTTTCCCCGTCTCATGCCTCACTTGTGTTTTTAAAGGTATTCCGCTGTTTAAGGTTGATGGGCTAAGAAATCTATTTCTAATCGCCCCATTTCGACCATGATTACTCAACGCATTGAAGTAGGTCATTCCTCCTTTTTTTACATACGTCATAACTCGTTTGTGATATCCTTAATGTTCATCCCTCAACATCGCTCTAACGTCCTTTCCTCCATCACAGCCGTCAGCATCCCATTACCTCTTTTCATCTTCTCAATCCGCATACGTTATCTCCTTCGGCGACCTTCCATCTGCGTCCACTCTTCATTTAAATTGGGGTACGCGTCTTAGTTTTCCTTTCCTGTTGTCGGTGGTTGTTGTCAGCTTTAGTCTCTCTGGAAGCTAGCGGTGGAGGGTAAAATTTAATTCCCATTTCAAAGCATCCATGCGCCCTGGTTGTATCATTATTCCTCAAACCACCGCATCTCTAATATGTAGGCTTTATTCTCCCTTCTCGTTTTTAAAGCCCGTTTTACTCGGGGGCTCAATCCGATGTATATACTAACGTGCATTTCAAATTGCGACGTGAACAGAGGTGAATTGCAAGAACTCTTGCGCGAACAAGTGCGAAAGATGGCAAAATCGGCCTGCTCTAATTCGATAGTTATTGCACTACAGTTTTAGAAATGCATGCAGTTTTAAATAGTGTTTAACTGTTTGAAGTTGATATTTACTTTGTTACTATTCAATTTTAAACTCATTGGTGGGTAAATGTTTGATACCTCAACTTTTGTACTAATATTTATATAATTAAAGACCTAGCTGTATGTCACTTTGATTTGTGCTACAAAGCAGTTTTAAATAGTTTTAAACTGTTTGAAGTTGTTACTTACTTTGTTACTGTTCAATTTTAAACTCTTTGGTGGGTTAATTTTCGATGCTTCAACTTTTGTTTTAATATTTGTGTAATTAATTACTTGGCTGTATGTCACTTTGATTAGTGCTACAAAGCCCTGAGGATGCCTATATATAAGTAGGGGAATAGGTTTCATGGACTGGATGAAGAAGTGTAGATCGTATGCAGAGGCGAAAAATGATATACTAGAGCGAGAGTTGCCCCTGAAAGTGTATTAAACCGGGATGAAATTCTCTTACATTCAACAACACCTACCTTAACCGGTATAATAGCTAAAAATAAAATGATAGTATGTACATACGTGCAGCTCCCTGGAGGATTATTAACGTTGACTACGGCCCCATTACCAGTATTCTATCTAAACATTCGACTCGCCTCTTTACCTGTGATTGGTCGTTTGGCGAAAAAATCTGATGGAAAATGACTATTGTATTTATTCCACTTTTCAGTACTGATAATCGAATTCAGTTCAGTTATCGGATGCAGTCACACCATTAAACGTTACGATTTTCAGCATGATTTTGTTCAGTTTGATTTTCAGTACTTCTACGTCTACATACTACCCTACGAGCCGCCGCATGGGCGTGTAGCAGGGGATGTAAGAACACCAGCTGTGTAAAGATGTAAGGTTTTGGCAGGTGGAATTGTGTCATGCATTATGGGAGTGTATTTAGTGGAACTCAGTTCTATTGTGGTCGCTTATTGTGATCGGAAAGAATGAGTTTTGAACCTATCTGTTCGGCAATGTATCTTTCTTATTTCATCGCTTCTCTCAGGCCTAGAGATGTTGTGAGGAGTCATGATAATATTCTCTGTTTAGCTCAGAAACACTCCAGTTCTGAATTTCTCAAGCAATCTAAGCCTAGCGTGTAGCCTCCGAGTCTCTAGAGGCTCCCCCCTTAATCCCTCTATAAGTGGTGAAACACTTAATATTCGCTCGTAGCAGTTTTTATCGAAACGTGCAGATTTTATTTGTATTTTATTGATTTTTTGGCTAAATATTTATGACCAGTTTCCCAAATGCTCGCTGTGTATTCGAGTAGTTAAATCAGCTCCGTTTACAACGACCTTCAGAAAAGCTTCTCCAACTTGGGTTAAATTAAAGGATGTAACTGCAGGTTTTGTTACCGTACACCCATCCTATATGTTAGCATTCGACTATATTTTCTTAGTATCCGCGCGTATGGTCACTGTCAGTAGTTATCATTTTTCTCTCTCCTGCTTTTTATCTTACTCAATGCTGTCTGTTGTAAAATAGATGTAACATATACGTTTTCTCCTCATCATCATTCCCTTTGACGCGGGTAATTTTTACGTTCCTACCCGATCTTTTGTTGCCATTGTCGCTCCCTTGGTTGTGACGGTCGTGTGAAGTAATGGCGTGCTTTTGTGGTAGCACGTGTGAGATTTCTCCGCGAGTCGTGAACGCCTGGGAATGTTGGGAGGAAGAGGGAAAATATATGAATCAAGGTTTCGGCTTCGACTCTTCGTCGACGGGTGTGATGTATGCACGCACCGGGGCGCCCTCCCAATCTTCAAACCGCCATTTCTCCACACCGCGGGATTTGCGCGTCGCTCACGAATTTTGCCACCGCGGCAATGGCGAGCTTGAAATCCTTGCGAGAACTTTATAAAGAGGTTCATTCGGAGGTCTCAGCTGTCATCGGAGAAAAATGCGTGCTCAGAAGGGTTATTCCGTGCGTTTTTCGTATGTTTTTATTCGAGGAGGAATCACATTTCAGTCGTTTAGTTATCGATAGTCTGTGGGGAAATCGCCATCTTATGAGAAAATACAGGTGTTCCGAACGAACCTGTTTCGTAATGTTTCCTGTAACTCAAGCAGAGGCCTGTTTTTCAGAGCTACCAGTCTACAAGTTACAAGTCACGTGACCACTTTCACAAGTCGGATGGGTTTCTCAGATATACCAAACCGAAGACTTTTACTAGTCCCAAAAAATGCCAGACATAATCAAGACCATATCTAACTCGTATTTTGATGATAACGATACATTTTGGGCGAGCACCTTGCATTATTTCCATTTCAAAAGTTGGTGCTACGTGTTTGGGTAAATATAACTGATTGAATATGTGCTGCAAAGTAATTTAATGTCCCAACGTACCTTAAAAGATCCCAAGCGAATGCCATTTCTCGGGTAAACCTAACATCATAAGATATAATCGTTTATTTCACTGTATTTCTTGAAGGATGAGCTCTAAAAGGTAGTTATTGGTAGTTACCTTACATTTCAAGATATCATGTTTATTTGGTTTTATCTTTATTGAACCACTATTTATTGCGTTACAACGGAATATTATAGTGAAACTTCATGGTAACATACCGGTTGTTGACGTTAATAATATTTATCGTAACTTACAGTTCGTATTTCCACTTATTAATGATAATATTACTCAACAGAAACGAATTGATAAGTGGTTGTTTATTACTAATAAGTTAAAGAGTGTGAAACAGGCCACACTGACTGACACGAGTGACCGACTTCGAGCCAGAAGTGATATCTTTTTTGATATCACAGACCAACTAGGGTATGCTTTTTTGATGCTAAGAGCCATTTTCGACGTACTTTTGTGCGCTGAATCCGAATCTACTCACGAAAATTGGCCATCACGTCAGAATTTTCTAGGATTGGAGATATTCTAACCTTAATGGGTCAAAACGACACTTTTTAGGTCTTTTTTAGCTTGAATATCTTAGAAACCAAAGGTAATGGAGTAATCCTGGCAACGGATTCGAAGTTTGTACAAACAATGTATAGAATACAACTATGACGCCTAAAAAAGCTAATGTTTCCCTAACCTGTATCTTGTATTTCAAATTGGTGCATTCAAAATTATAATATAGTTGAATATGATTAAAGTCGTTGATAGTTGCCAAGTTAATACAAGTTATGGGGACAATAGGTTTTCTAGGTTTCATAGTTATATTCTTTTCAATTTTTAACGCAGACTTAACAGAATCCGTTTGCAGAATTACTCTCTCCCCTATAGTCTCTGAGATATTCAAGCTCAAAAAGATCTCAAAATTGTCATTTTCACCCATCAAGGTTAGAATATCTCTAAATTCTGACGTTGCCAATTTTCTTGAGTAGATTAGGATTCAGTGCACCAAATTACGTTGGAAAGGGCTCTTCGCATCAAAAAGTACCCTACATTTGCAGGCCTGTTTATGTATATGAAATGTTTCGTGGAGCCTCGTGTTCTAAGTGAAAGAAACGTAGCAGCCTCTATGATTTTTTCCACGAAGAAACAAATTGAAAGGAATTTTGGGGAGGCGACCGACGGCTAAGGTCATTTGCGCCATATGGGATAGGCAAGGGAGGAAGGGTGGATAGAAACCCGGCGTCGGCATTAGCCTGCTCTTAACGAAAGGCGCCAAGGGGACCACGTCTCATCCGACAGACGGAGTACTCCACTTGAAGTGCCCTCCACAAGACATTCAAGTAGGGATCGGGTTCCTCTGAAAAACATCTGCCACTGCAGGGATTTGAACCCTGGTCGCCCGTGTGTTAGGCGAGTACTCTAACCACCACACCAACCCGAACCCCAGAAACAAATGTTATAGCTATTAGCTTATGTCGGCTCTTTGAGATTCCTTTCTTATTGGTGGTAAAATATGAAACTTAGTTGTTTCTTTAGCTTTCATTGCGAGGTTTGACATAGGATACATAAATGCGGTTGGACATACATCTCCTCCTCGCTCGCCGAGAGTGACCGAGCAGTGAAAGAGCAGCTGAGAAACTGTCTCTCGGAACGATTAATTAGCTAATTAAGTATTACTTCTTAGTTGGAGTTAATATTATTATATTATGGGCCTACCAACATGTTTTCTCGTATCTTTCATGAATAGTCTCTACACCAATGACATATTGGAATCTTTGTTTAAACTTTATGATGAGGTGTGATTGGATGTTTGAGCTTCCGACGGAATAAATATATTTTTAGGATATTATCGCAATGGTTCTTTTAATTAATGATTAATTTTAGGAAGAACTTACCCGCCGAAGCTTCGAAAACTTCATTTAAAATCATTTGACTTTGTAATGATATCCCCTTCCAATGAAACCAATGTTAGTGTTCTAGATTGTGATCTCAAAATTATCTTTCGCAAGGAAAACTTCTCAGAGAATTAAATGATAACATTTACAAGGTAAAATTCTTCCCCAGAAATATTGGAAATAGAAGACGTATTGATTCAAGTTGTACGATTGTGTTAGCTTTTAATTAAATGTTAGGTCTCATGAAGTCTACGTTAACTTTTTCAAATCTCAAGTCTTATTCATCGTCAAACCTATAAATACCAGCATTTAATCGCCATTTTTCTGCAAGGCGTGTTAAATTAGCTATCGATCGGTCAGAGAAGAGGTGCACAAAATAAGGACAATTCTTCTAGGGAGAAAACCCTTCGTTAAAGTGCTTATGTGTCTTGAAGATAAATTTATATCTTTTCCATAATGTTAGTACCCTCTTTCTTTAAGATTTCAAAGAAGAATAAGCGGTATTCTTTCTCGCGAAAAATTGTGATACGTAATTAAGTATAGAAGTAACGTCGTATTTTGGGTGGTAATAATATTGAAATCAAATTCTATCGTTATGATGTATTTTACTCACTGCCTCAATTAAAAGGATACGCTGAATTCATGTTCTTAAGGGCTGATATCTTCACCCCGCTATTGCCGGAAAGTTTCACCTTGGAGAAATCAAGCTGTTCCTGAAGGCGTAATTGCAGCGCGTATGCCCTTTTGCGTCCAATGAATTATGATTGTGGATGCAGATTGAAAAAAATAATTCTTGGTTGCTGTGTATCAATGCTTTCTGAAATAATCACGATGTACGGCTGTAAAAACTGCTCTTATCAGGTGCTCGTTAAGATGAAGTTGGGAATGAAAATCGCGTGAGAGACCTCCTCCATTTCCGCCGCCTTTGCCTGGCCATTTCGTCTCCTCGCATCAATTACGGCCTCGCCGAAAATAAATGCGAAGGAAATCTGCACCAATACCTGTGACGTCATGGAACTCGGCGGGGTGCCGTGTGGTCATTCATATTTCGCAGTGGGTGTCAGGGTCTCTCCTTAATCTTGGGGAAGTCTGGAATAAGTTGTTTATCGGGATTTTGTAATTGGAATTCCTTCTCCTTCCGAGTTGAATCCTCTACTCGTAAACCCGCTCCATACCGGCCGGAGATTGCGGACTCACCTTCCTGTCGCGTATGTCCGGACCGACTCCTCTTATAACACTTAATTTAAAAATGAAGATGGACGTTGCCTCGACATGCAGTTCGGCGTTTGAAGCGAAATCCTATATTTAGTGATGCATTAGGCCGTGTCCCAATTCGTTTGGCATTAGGGAGGATGCGGTTAGCTACCTAAATATTTAGAGGCCTTTCGCTAGGGGAGCTTGATTTGGGACATCCTTCGCTAGTGTTGCCGTCTACCGAGATGGAAACGAATGAAAAACATATGAGTAATTAATAAAGGACTGAATGAAACAAATGAAACCTGAAATTGAGACATTTTTGGCGCTTGTGGCTACCTTTGTATGCGTTGTGAGATTTGGAAAGTGAAATAACATTTTATTCATCCATTTCGTTGTTTGGAGATTCGTTAGTTTATAGTTTTCGGGGTATTTAAGTTTGTGTAGGTGTTCTGGGATTTAAATTCGTTTTTTTATGTGTACTAAGTAGAATTTTTCTTTTGTAGTCGGGTGTTGGGTTGCGAAATATTAGAGAATTCTTCCACTTACAGACAAAATACTTGCCGGCCATGTTTGCCACTTTTCAACTACTTCCTTTTGTACGATTTTCCTTGTACGACGCATGCAGCGCTTTGCATGATGGTAAATTCAATATGGAGGCGGATTTAGGATAAACTCCATCTACCCTAAATTTCACCCCCGAGAAAGGCACCTAAATCCGCTCCCCCATGATGACCGTTCGACACACTTCAAGATGGCGTCCTCCCTAAATCTGCCGATTTAGCTGCCTAAATGGCGAATTGGGACACAGCTTTAATAATTTTAGTTGCCCAGTGAAAATGGCGAATTACAAGGTATAACGCACTTCAAGAAATATTATATGCGTATCAGTCAAAGCAGTGCGCATAATGCAGACTTGTAAACGAGGAGGCCTGTTAGACTACGAAATAGGGAATTAAGATTGCTTTAAAAAATTCTATTCAAAATACTCATTTATTTAATTTAGAATTTTTCGGGTTCTTTCCTCGTAGCAGCGTATTGGTGGTCAACCGTTTCGCTGGCATTCCATTCTCCATCACCATGGTTAAATGGTCCAAAGTGAGAAAATAAATGGTGGGCTAATAGGTTGTCGGACACATAGCGCCTAGTAGGATAATTGATGAAGAGTATGTCTGCCAAGTCTACCAAGCCTTGAGTAGGATACCAAATAATCATGATGGTAATACTCATGGTAATATAAAACGCTAATGGCTTAGCAGTTATACCTGTAACTATTCAAATTTTTGTCTCACAACCATGAACTCGTCTAAATTTTGTTGGTCAATTTGTAGTAAGAATATTAGGCCTAATTCATCAGCTAGAGATTTGATTTCATAAGTGTGAGTGGAATTTCATGAGGAATGATTTTTATTTTGAAAAAAGCAGCAGGACGTGATTTAAGGGAGATAATTGTTTACGTGGGGTAGGAGAAGAAAAAGTTATGACCCTGATATGACGCCATGAAGAGAGGTGGAATGTTTGCTGTAAAGAAGAGGGAGATCGCATTAGGAGGTAGGGACCTGCGCCTGTAAAATTCTAGAGTATTTTTACTTTCTTCATTTAAACCTACCTTAATCGGTGGCATTACTCTAATATGGGGCGTGGCGCTGTATGGGTCGGATACTTGGTTATTGTTAAGGGAGGATGTTCGTAGACTTGAGGCATTTGAGATGTGGGTATGGAGAAGGATGGAGAGGGTGAGCTGGGCGGCGAGATGTACGAGCGAGGAGGTATTGGATGTGCTTGGAGAGGAGAGGAAGCTATTGGCGGAGGTTGGAAGGAGGCAGAAGAGATGGATGGAAGGCATTTTGAAATGAGAGAGAATGCTGAAGAAGGTAATGGAGGAGAGAACACTGGGAAGCGAGAAAGTGGAAGAAAGAGGATGGGAATTCTGGACGAAATAAGAAAAAGACGATATGAGGAATTTAAGAGGCATCTTTTGGAGGATCACGTATAGGAGAGGAAGTAGAACGATATGCAAGAAATTAGGACGTTAGAATAAGTATCGTCCAAAAACCTACCAATCAGCTGGTAGAATACTCAAATGAATGAACCGGTGGATTAACATAATGGTGGTTATTAAGTCTTCGTGAACGTCAGTACTCAATGGAAAGTGGTGGATGTAAGGTGTACGTAAGACTATTAGAATGAAATAAATGTTATGAGCAGCAATTCCGAATTTTTTATGTTTTAGCTGAGACGTATAATTGACGCTATGAGTACCAGACGTAATCATATCTTTCATCCCGTGACTGCATGCGTGAAAGCTTTCTCACATCGACATATCATAGCTCTTCAAATGGCCGTGTCAAGAAGGAGCTGAGCCTTACAATACTCGGTATTGAATCGTTGCGAGATCCCATCTCGTCCCTGCCTGGGGAAATGTTCTGCGTCATTCCAAACCTAGCACTGACGTCTTTCTGACGGTTGAATTGTTGGTCTGGAATCGTTTCGTATTCAGAATCTTTGGGTGAGTATCTTATCCTTATTTGAGTGAGTATCTGTCTCCTTCCCCGCCGCCTTCCCGTCTCGGTTGGAACTTTCATTGAATTGGATTTGACATGGGGTATATGACAGCCTAATCACAGATAAATGGGTGAATATTCGTCGTGCTGAGCTGGAATTATTTTTACATACGATAATTTTTATTGTGTTGGCCACACAATCTCTGGCATTAATTGTAAAAAAATGCAAGTGTTTATTTTCAAAATAGGCTCATAATTTATGGGGAAATGGATTCGTTTTTTAAAGTAGAGTGTTCTTTTATCTGCTGAGATATTTTTCTTGTGATATGCTTTTTCAAATGACGACAACGATATATTCGTCCTGACGTAAACGTATTCGTCGTTATTTCTACGATCCAGTTACCAATGGTACCTTCGTGGTCAGTTTCTACGTTCTAGTTACCATTGACGACAGTGATAAATTATTCCTAATGACTTTTTCATATCTAATCCTGATCCCTTTTAAATCTGTCGTCTTCTTATTCTTATTTCGTCCAGAATTCCTTTCCTCTTCCACGCTTGCCAGGTGTTCCTCTATTACCCTCATCAATTCCCTCTCTTTTTAAACACAGAAGAGGAGCTATTTGTTGAAATGTAATAAAATTATAAGGGTATTTCCCTATGTTCTACTCTCTTTCTGCGGAAACGGCAAATTCCTCTAATATCCGACACAAATTCTCGCGCAATGAACTGTCAGAAAAAGCTGATCATCCTCGATAATTCGGGATCGAAACCCAGGTTCTATATTTTTATTGCGTGTAGATGGGTAATTGCTCAGAAAAGACCGTGGTGATAGGAATGTAGTCAAAATCGTGCGGACATCAAAGGCACTTTTCCCACCTTTTGTCGTTACCTAAGCATCGCGGATTGCTGTGATGGAAATATTGTCGGGTTCCAGGAATGACCTCTCAGTTTTGTTAGAGATTTACTATACCGGAGATGGTGCTGATAATTCTTCAAAGGGTGCCGCATCCACTTTAACCTGTGCCGTCCTTTCTGTGGTAACCCCTGATATGACTTATGAGACGATGGAGTTCAGCGTCCCTTACGACCCGAGGCAATAAAAGCTGCTGATAACAAACCTTGCTGTGTGGCGCGATACGAAGGGCTTTAGAATCTTCCAATTGCTGGTTGAGAAAGGCTCATTTAATTGTCCTCCTCTCATGTTTCTCCATCTGTTTTGTTCCCCCGATCGCTGTCAACACAAGGAAACAGGATTCGAGGTGATTGCTCGATTTCTTAACGCTGGAATAAATTAATTCCATCTTATTAGGTTTGACGGGAATTGTAAAAAGTAATAGATGTGATTTAGTACTTGTGTGATCACGGAGTAGTACTTTAAGGTATAGGACTTGCATTCACGCTTGTTCAAGTACCACCGGTTCTCTCAAACGAAGGAAAACATTTTGACTCAAAGTTGGCGCAACTAGAGTTAGATCCGACCCTGGAAGTGCAGAAAACAGGAAGGAGAATCTCTGACCTTCGTCAAAACCTACCTTTGCCAGCAAAATACTAAAACAGAGACTAAGTGGTAATGGAGGCCTGTGTTGGTCAAAATATTCGGACTTTCGCTCTCGCCCATTGAAACTTAATTCAAACAGTAGATAACCATAATAACAGTTTTACTAAGAGTATATGAAGTCACCCTGAATGTAGAAGTCACCCTGAGAGGAGAGAATTCCTTCACCTATCTCGGAAGTACCATCTCGTGGGACGGAAGAAGTGCAACGGACATAAAGCGGTGAATATCTAAGCTATCCAAAGCTAAGAAGGCGTTCATGGGAAAAAAGAAAACTGATGGGCTCAAAGATGATAAGGCTACAAACCAGGAAACACTATGTGAAAACATTTGTGTGGAGCGTGGCACTCTATGGATCGGAAGCATAGGCCATTGAAAAAGCTAACCAGAAAAGAACAGAAGCCATCGAAACCTGGTGCTGGAGGTAGATGCTAAAGATGAAATGGATGGATAAAATAAGAAATGGTGAAGTGTACAGAAGAGGAAACATTGAAACACCATACAGAAAAGAAGAATCAGATGGATTTCTCATGCCTCGAGACACAAAGGGTTTGTGAAGAACATAATTGAAGGTAAAATAGAGGGAAAAGTCCCCAGAGGAAGACCTAGGAATAAGTTCATGGACCAAATGAAGAAGGAAGTGCATAGGAAGAAATACCAGTAGGTAAGGAAACTAACATTAGATATGGAAGGGTGGAGGGCTGCAGTCAACCAGTCTTAGGATTGAACTACCAGTGAATAATGAAATATGGTTTTATACCTTCCCTTAAAATCGATCTGCGTTAGCCCGAAATTTGTCCACCTATTCGTTTTTTAATAAGGCATAGGATTTTTACCAGCGCAAAAACATCACCACTAACGCTTAAAGTTCATCGCCTGTCATGAACTTACACCAGTGCCAGCGGATCTCCTACGGTGAGCTTCGATCACTATTTACGGTGCTTTATCCTGCGCCTTTGGTGCAACCATCGAGTTTCGTCGGACAAGTGGGGTTTCCCCCCCTCACACACACTCTCCCTCCCCACGGGGTCCGATCGAGAGGAGGAAAAATCGGCGAACGGATCAGAGGGGCTAGGCGAGGCAAGGCGTAGAGAGGATGGGTGGTCGGGAGAGATCAGAAGGAAAAGGGGACCGACGAATAGCCCCCGTGGGTAGATTCTGGTGGGTGGGGGCAGGGATGGGGAGGGAGGGGGGTTGATAGGCCGGCGTGGCTGGTCGGCCGGTGGGGGTCAAAGGGATTCGCGAAGGAGAGAATGTTTGGAGAGTACCGGGGGAGAGAGATTCGGACGAGAGGGGTGTGTGGCGGCTGAAGAGGCCGGGCCAATATTCCCAGAGCACCATCACGACGGAGGGGGCCCGGGGAAAGAGAATTTCGTTCCCGGGGGAGACCCCCGTAGGATTTCGGGGAGAGAAAAGTGGTGGAATGGGTCGGCGATGCTGTGTATCGAGAATCGATGTTTCGAATTCCCATGTTCCGGGAGGTCCAGCAGAATACTCAAAAAAAAGAACTAAGTAGTAATAGAGGCCTGCGTCGGTCAGAATATTCGGACTTTCACTCTCGCCCATTGAAACTTATTTCAAACAGTAGATAACTATGATAACAGTGTCCCGAAAGTTGTCCACTGATTCAATTTTAATCAAGGCTTGGGATTTTTTTCCTACGGAAAAGCGACGCCACTAACGCATGTTGAGTCGGTTCTAAAATAACACATATACTCTGTGACGGCCATCAGCATGCCTTCGCTTCTCATTGTTTCTTCCAATCATCTACTCTGCCTACGCCTTATATCCTCCTTTAGTTTTCTCTCTCCCGCTCAACATGCCGTGCACTTCACCGAGTAAATGAAAATACATCATTTTACATGGTTATCTACCGGTTTAGATAGGTTTAAATGGGAAAGAGTAAACATTCTCGCATAGTATACAGACACAAACCTTTGAGTAAAGATTTTTCGGGCTCTACTCCGTGTAATATTGTTGAATATTTCCAACGTTTCGACAAGAGGCTCAGCTATCGTTATCAGGATAATTATCTGGGAGCGTTGGCAGCATTCAACAAAATTACTCGGTGTTAAACCCGAGAAATCTTTACTCTGATAATTTTCCGGGAAAATCTTTAATCATTTACGACACAAGCCTTTATCTACCAACAAAATTTCTTTTTTCGTGTAAGCGTGTCGTACTTCTCTTCATCCCGTTCATGAAATGCTCTTCCTTACCAGCTGGCCCAATATCCTCCCATCTGTGACGGCCACCAGCATCCCTTCGCTTCTCATTGTCTCTTCCAACCATCTACTCTGCCTCCGCCTAATATCCTCCTTTAGTTTTCTCTCCCCTACCCACCATGCCAAGCACTTCCTTGTTTATCTTCCCTTCCGTCCACCGCACTACCTTCTCTGTCCTTCATACCCGTACCTCAAACGCATGCGTCCTGTTCTTGTCCTCTTTTCTCACTCTCTCAGAGTTTCTGCGCAATACTACATATATTCGTGAAACAATCAGCGGAATTATCTTTTGAAAACCAATTCATATCAGTCTAATTTTAATTCCCCATGCAATGATATAATTTGAGATGTTATGACATTCACATCGTGTTTTTTTGAAAGCTCGAAAATGATGGGAGAGTGTTGCATAAAAATAGAATATCAAGGGAAGTGTGTGCTGAATGGGATAAAAGCAGTGGAGTATGCCGAAGTGGCGTAAGAAATTTTGAACAAATTTCGAAGGCTGAAGTAATTATTGTAACGAACAGGAAAAATATATCAATTGTATATAAAGGTCCGCGATTATAATAGTCACGAGTAAAAATATATTCAGTAAAGTATTTTTTCAGTAAAGTAGTTTTTTTTACCGAACAATGAAAATGAAAGGTGTTTCGGCCTCCGCTGTTTAAAAATCAGGTTAGTAATGGCTAGTGTCATAATTGCAAACCATTTTGCCGTGCCTTCAATTGAGGGAAGGATGGTGGGCTAGCCTGGATGGGAAAGAAGGAAAATAGGTTTAATGGACGGGATGAAGAAGGATAGATCGCATTCAGAGGTGAAAAGGGAAATACTAGAGGTAGATAAGACCTTTAAAGTGCGGAAAACCGGGAGGAGATTCTTTGTCATTCAGCAAAACTTACATTTTACCGGTAGAATACCTAAAAAAATTCCTCCAATGGAAAGAATACTATTGGTACCAGCATCGATACGCTCCGCGCTTCGACGGTTGTGGGGAAAGAGAAATAGGAAGGGATGGACGGGAAGGCGGCAAAAGGAAAAGAACATGATATTGGAAAATCAAGAGAGAGAGTCCAGAGCCGTAGGTACACACGGAATACGTTTGGGGATATGGAGAGGAGGATTGGGCGGGCGATGGAAGGGGGATTGCGGACCAACCCGAAACTCGGCGCCCCGTCCAATGGGAAAGGATCTTAAATGTGTATGACGGCGGGAGGGAGGAAGAGGGGGGGATATAAGAGGATTTGCATGGGGTGGTGCTGCGGCGCCCTCCGCCGGGGCGCATACTTTGACGAGACCAAATGGCGGTCGGATGTAAAAGCAGATAAAGATTCATTCGAGCATGCACGGAGGAGGATAAAATCATCTGGAATTCTTCACGCAGGCAACGGTGCTCACGTTTACGTTCGACCCTATGGGTTCAACTCGAGTTCGCTGCAGTAGCCCCGCATATTATTCATAGGTGAACAGATTTTCGTGGGTGTCATCTCATCCGTCGGTGCTGAATTAGTTACTAATCGAAGAACGAGCCGTGAGAACGTAGCAAGGTACTTAAGGTGGTTGGAAAGATTTTCATTTATGCACAGATTTGAATGAAACTTTGCTTACATTTACTTATTAGTAATATGTATGTACCTATAGCTAAAAGCGAAGGAAATTTCGTTGTCGATTTGATCTCTTGGTAATTTAATGCTATTTTAACTCGTATTATTATGGCACTTGGCATATATTTCGAAATAAATCGATGACGTTTGAACAGATTTTCTCCTAAACGCGAAAATATGCGTTTCATATGATTAATGTAGTTAGAGCGAGATAGTTCCCTAGTTATTACGGAGATCATATACCACTTATACGTTATAATTTCTTTATTTGGTGTTTGTAGGGGAAATGGATTTGTTTTTTTAAAGAATAGTCTCCTTTTATCCGCTAAGATAGTTTTCCTTTGATGTGCTTTTCCAAATGACGAAAACGGTTAGTTCGTCTTGACGTAAATGTGTTCGTTGTTACTTCTGCGTTCAGGTTATCATTGGTACTTTCATGGTCAATTTCTTCATTCTAGTTACCATTGACGATAGTGGTCAATTAATCCTGGTTACGTAATTACGTACGATTTTCGCTTAAATTTCGAATTCTTCGCAGTAAACTCATGTCTTGACAATACTTAAATTGCGACGAAAATTTAAAAGTATAATTGTTGCATTACTAGCACTACAAATGTGATCATTTCCTTCGAATAAATAGAAGTACTTAAGTGAAGTGTATTTACCAGAGCGAGATATGCCCCTGAAAGTGTAGAATACTGGGAGGAGATTTCTGGCATTCAACAAAACCTACCTTAACCGTTAGAATTCTTTAAAAAAGTGAGGTGTGATCCGAAAATTTTTTTCCAATCACTTCAAAAGTTTTTTAAATGTGTGCTCAATGACTCACGAATCGCTCTCCGAACACCCGATTGATTAATTAAAAGTGATGAATATATAGTAATAATATATTTTTATTTCATACAAACTACGTATACAAAATTAGCTTGGGCATTTTAAACAATATGATGGAATATAGGTACCCCAGAGGAAAACCTGTTTCGGGGTTACCATTATGAATAGTTTTACAAAGGCAGATCAGGGGCTAATTCTTGATTGATGATACAGTGATTAAATTGGTAATAATTTTGTGCGTTCGTTTCATAGAAAACACTCCATGCAGAGAATTAAATCTCACATTACAACTAAAAAATGACACACGTACATATATACACGAATTTACGTATACATGTGTACACATGGATATATATACATATATTCACATGTATAGACATAATTGCGTACTTATAAGATCATACATAACTTATGTACCTTTATACAAGTTAGCTTCATTTAATAGTTTTTCTATACAAACTTTTAAAGTAAAAACTCAACTTCCTCATTGCACATAAGCCAAATATCCAATTCAATATTTCAGCCTTAACTTTGTAAAATTTTTCCATGCTCAGGAATTAACAAAAGTTTGAAAGTTTTATGCAGAGTATTTATTGTACGACCGGTTTCGTCGAACAGTCGACGTCATCAGGTCGAATAGTCGACATCGCCTGGTGATTTCGACTATTCCTCGAAACCGGTCGTGCAAAAAATACTCTACGTAAAACTTACAAAGTTTTGTTAATTCCTGAGCACTAAATATCCAACACGAGTTTTTATTCTTTTGTCTCTTATATGAAAAATTATCACAATACCCGCGTTTATGGTCCCGCATCTTGCGTCATCTATGGACTGTAGGTTCTCCACTCGTCGGCCCTTCCCCATTCCCATCTCCTTCCATCCCTTTCGTAGAGGGCCTGCTCTCCCCACCATGCTCCGAGTCCCCTCTCCTCTGTGCCCCCCTCCTCCACCCTTGGTCGCGGGCTGAAATGTTTATCCCCTTAGCGCACCGATGGGACGTGCTCGTGTGTCGATGGTCATCGTCAAGGAAAACAAGGCCTGCTTATGTGTGTGATGCTGCTCTGGCATCCCCCTCCTGAGTCATCTCTTCCCAACTCCCCATGTCGGCATGCTTTGGAATCAGCGTGGAGGCCGGCGGTCTATCGTTTGCGTGGAGAATTCATCGATGGGGCGGTGATTCCGTCTGTATTGACTCATGGGCATCGACTCCTGCTATAGCTGGGTTTAAAACGGCAAATTTATTGGGAAAGTTACATTGCCGCAAGCGACTTTCTACGGAAAGTACAAGCTGAAACGGATGTACTGGCCCTCTTTCAGAAATTTAAAATGTTTCGGCAAGTCGCTCGTGGGAGCGCAATGTTGCCAGTTTGCACAGCAACCAATCTGGCTCTGCAATAACTCGTGAAAATATTTTCTTTAGAGTTTAATTCTTCGAATGCTCTCATAGAAGTTTGCTGGTGTAATATTCTCTTATAATTTTTATTATAATTGCTTTGCCGTTTATGGTCAGTTTGGATGTGTGATCCATTTGTTCGGAATTACTGAAACCTTCGTTTCCTGCGTACTTGATCGCACATTGAACTTGAAATGACATGGTGTTGAGTGTAAGAATGGATGAAACGTGGGTTAAGTAATATTTCTGTTTCAAATATAAATACAGTATAAGAAGTAGCACCAGGCGTCACTTTGTGAAAATTTGTTATGCTCATATGAACTATAAAACTTTCACACTTTTTTATTATTCACCGACCTAGTTTCATAACAAAGGACCTTGATAATGACACTCGAGTCGATGTGTTGATACCTGTTCGATGAATAATAAAGAAGTGTAGAAATAGTAAAAGTTTTATTGTTCATCATAAAACTAAATACAATATTCGCGAAAAACTCTTAATGAGAAGCAGTTTCTCCAAAGGATTGAATGTTAATGAAATGAAAGCACAATTTTTAAAAAAGTATTCTACCGTTTAAGGTAGGTTTTGTTGGATGTAAGAGGATCTCCATCCGGTTTTCTAAACTTTCAGGGGCTCATCTCCTTCTAGTATATCCTTTTTCGCCTCAGCATACGATCTACCCTACATCATCACATTTATTAAACCTATTCTCCTTCCCCTACCCCGCCTGACCAACATTCTTCCTTCTATCACCTTCTTGCCCTTTATTACATCCTCCAGCCACCTACTCTGCCGCTCTCGAATTCCATTAAGATGTTTCCTTTTCTCGCCCTCCATCTCAAGCACTTCCTCGTTAGTCTTCCTCTCTGTCCACCTCACCTTCTCGATCCTCCTCCAGACCCACATCTCAAATGCCTGCGGCCTATTCTCGTCCTCCTTTCTGCCCCATACAACGATACGTCCCATATCAAGCTCTTCACCAGCCTCTTCTTCTACATCCTTATCCGAAGTCCCCATCATCAGCTCTCTTCTATTACTAAACGCCTCCTTAGCTAGCGATATTCTCTTCCGTAGTCACGTGACTAACAGAGCTTGGAAGAGGGGGTGGAAGTCCCCTCTCAACTATTCTACTACCCAGAACAATGAATGTCACTCATATTTGAATGTACGTTTCAATTTCAGCAGCTGCAGAAAGCATGAATTTAATATTGCCTTATTAATGATCCAATCATATTCTTTTAGAAGACTGATCTTCTGAATAGTTAAATAAAAGTATCTACATTGGTCATCAACAGGACTATTTTTTTACGCGGCATATTTAAAACTCCTTCACTGCGTAAGGTTTTTTATGACCCTGAAAAAAATATCGCCAACCTCTTCTTCTCATTCCTACCCAATGTCACCATCACCAGCTCCCTTCTATTATTAACGCCTCCTTAGCAAGCGCTGTTCTCTTCCGTATGTCTTTGCTAATAGAAAGCACCTATGCATCTCAAATAATCAAGTACCTACACCATACCAATGGTCCTTTCCTTCAACATTAGGGCATCATAATCGATCGCCTTCATTTCACCGTCGATCCTTGTGAGGTCGCCTCGCTGCGCTTCTTGCCCACGCGTTCACGTCCGTCAATGCGAGGCTTCTGACGTCCTCGGTGCACTTTAGACGGTTGCCGCGCGCAAATATACATTAGGATTCCGATCCTATCACGGAGGGGTCCGCGCTCCTTATGGCTCGCGGCTTTCACATCCTCGCCTCTTCGACTTGGGTAGCGAGGGCGGAACGAAGCGGCGGAGCGGGTGCACTGTCACTTGCCCGTCGTCGTCGCCGCCCTCATAAGGTAAGGCGTTCCCTTATGCGCCGGTGTCGTCGACGCTGGTGATCGGAGCTCTTCTTCCCCGCCCTTAAGATGACGCCGCCGCCGCATGCGTTGGCCTCCCGAAGTGAAACCGCTCACTAATTCTTATCTTGGTCGAGGGCGTGTCCCGGATGTTCATGAAGGTGCGCGATCGGTGGATTGCTCGATGGCCGTTCACACTTCAACTCACTGGGCCAATCATTATTGGCAATTTTCCATTTGTTCTTGTGCACTGCTCTGTTCAATATCGCCTAAATTCGCGATCGGCAGAGTAGGTGGCTAGAGGATGTAATAAGGGGCGGTGGTTTGCTCGAGAGTGTGGTAGGGGGAAGGATGTTGGGCAAGCGGGGAAGGGGAAGAAAGAGAATAGGTGTCATGGACAGGATGAAGAAGTGCAGATCGTATTCTGCGGCGAAAAAGGATATGCTAAAGTGAGATTGGCCCCTGGAAGAGTAGAGAGCCGGTAGGAGATTCTCTGACATTTAGCAAAACCTACTTTAACCAGTAGAATACTAAAAAATATGATGTGAATTTTTGTTTCTCCCTAATGTCCTCGTTTTGCTTCCATGTGGCGCTACTCCAGCTATGAAATACCTCACTTAACGTTCATCTACATCTACATCTACGTGATACCCTGCGAGCCACCACGAGCGTGTGTGGCGGGGGGTGAAGATCACCAAACATGCACTATTGACATGCAAGTAGGATATTTAAGGGAGATATGCTAGATAATAGGGTCACGTGGAGCTAGATGGTTAGTATCTACATAATAAGGAAGGTATTATTGGTTGTTATTACATGCATCATGCACTACAGACTACTCTAACTATATTTCACCTACATATCCCTTTGCTACGCTGCCTATTGTTCTCTCTTATAGTACGCGGGAAAAATGACATTTTAAATCTATCGGTACGACAATCTATCTCTCTAATCTTGTTAATATGATCAAACCTAGCATAATACGCAGGGGTTCTCAATATATATCTAACGTCATCTGTGAACAACTCTGTTTCGAATTTACTTAAAAGGTTTAACCTATATTTTAACCTGCGTTCTGATAGTAATTCCCATCCGAGTTCTTCTATTAAGCTCGTAACACTTATACAATTATCATAACGGCCTTTAACAAACCTAGCAAATCTCCTTTGCACGCGCTCTAATTCTTTAATCATACCTTCCTCGTACGGATCCCATATACTAGCGGCATATTCTAAATGAGGCCTGACAAGTGTAAAATAGCTTCTTTCTCGTATTCTCTCATCGCATTTGCCTAGAACCCTTTTTACGAATCCTAATCTACGGTTTGCTACACTAGTTATTTCCCTGATGTTTCCCCCATGACATGTCTTTTTATGTGTAAACGTTATTTTTTTGTAAACGTTATTTTTGTGTAGACTTTGTATTTCAAGGTAGGAGACAGATACTGATGTGTGTGAGTTACTTACTTTCGTTAAGTTTCGAATTACTCATTTTCTACTTTCGAGATCAATTCTCGTCCTACCTTCTTCCACTAAGCGAATGACTTCTACCCATCCCGAAGTTCTCGTTTTCTCCGCTGTAACCGAAGCTCCCCTTGATTTTGTAGTATCGAACGAGTTCTCTTTCCACTTCTCCCCGGAAATCCACCCCCAGGGCCCGCTTTCATCCCTTTACGGCTTTGTACGCCCTTTTTTCTTGCCCTCCCTCTCAAATCTGCTTGCGATCCGAACACTTTTTCTGCTTTCAGCATCCCTGTACCCTTCTCCCCAATCCCTTCGTATACTGGTCTGCTAGAAACCCTAAGGGGCCTCGTATGCATCCATACCCTTCAGAAAACTTGCACCCTTGCCCACTGGAGTAGCGTTTTCACAATGCAAACACTCGAATCGTAAGCAACCGTAGCAAAAACTCACCGACCAAAACCAGTACGTAGAAACCATTCATGCGTTAACATGCCAGGACGTTGGCAATATTTCTGCTGAATGTATTTGAAGCGTGAAATTGGTGAAGTGGTCCTAATACTGGAATGAGAACATATTCGATAGGAGTCCGTCAGGGCTGCAAGTCGGTCATTATTACCATTATTGGTCATTATTTGTGATCTTGGTCATTAAAAGTCATTATTATGCTAAAAAGTCACTAAAAGTCATTATTATACCTATAGGAAGGGTCCAAAACGTGACAAACCTCACATCAGTGCTACGAATGAAACAGGGCAAGTGTAATGTATATCTGATGTAATCACATTATATTTATCACTCAACGAAGTAAATATTTTATTTTACTATTTTGTTACCGTACGTTTCTAGTTAGGAAGTACGTGCGAGTTATTTTTTTGGAAAGTAAGGGTTTTTTTTAAATTTTGCATTACTTTCATGTGAATAAAGTTTTATTTGACACATTTATTAATACGTCGTTCAAATACTTTCCCTCTTCAAAGGCACGATATGTACCAGGAAACATCAGAGCCGTGCATTCTCTGCCAACTCCCCAACTGGCGGCCGACTGGACCCTAAAAATCCCTTGCAAGGCGGGAATTGAAGACGCGCGAGTACAAGATATGTGTTCGAATCGCGCATTTTACAGATTTTCATTGTTTAGTCGGCCAGTTGGCCGCCAGTTTGCGAGTTGGCGGAGAATGCAGGACTCTAGGAAACATATACTCAAGTATGTTTGGCCGGTTTCAGTAAGATTTTGGTTGTATTTGGTCAATTTTTGGTCACTTTTGGTCATTTTTAGGTCATTATTTGGTCATTATTTGGGCAAAAATAAGTCATTTTTCCGTTAAAACCAACTGGTAGGACCGCTTGCAGCCCTGGAGTCTGTATGATTGAAGTTTTTTTCTATGGAATCTGGCTAGAAACCCTTGATGAAAGGTTTGATTGGGCTGCGTTTTAGTTGTAGTGTCCGTGAATCAGTTCGATTATATTACTATTGCAGTATTATCTTAACCCTGGTCACGAAGTGGTGTTTGATTTCCAGTTAAGAAAACCCACCGTGAGTTGGGATTTTTCGTTGCTTCTTCATGGTGAAATTTTGTCCCGAACATAATCGTTTTCAACAATTTTATAATGAAGTGTCCATGATGGTGCACCGTTGTGATGCTTTTTTCTCCAGTGTGGACCGGAAACGCGTGTTTGCCCTGTTGATTTGAGCAAGCCATACATGTACGCTTTAGGAAGTGCAACATTTGAATATTCACTGTCCGACAAAGATCGTAGTTTTTTCTAAATTATGAATCTATGATTCTCTGACTGTATTCCAGCCTCAGGTTTCAAGTTCCTTTTTAGTGTTGCCGCGAGACTTTCTCGTCTCGTCTCGTTTTCGAGACGAGAATCGAGACGAGACTGTAGAGGAGAATTCGAAACGAGACTGGAGACGAGACCGCTTTTTGACGAGACGAGACGATACCACTTCCACGAGACTCTCGAAAGTCTCGAAATAGAGATATATGTGATTAATTGTAATGTAGTGTAACATTACCCCTAAAAGTACGTCCTTCTGCTGATACGAAGTAAGTGTCACGTTTTTCTAAGTATTCAATTTGCAATATAATTCAATAATAACTTTGCGATAAATTACCTAACTATTAAAAATTATTATTTGCCAATACTACTACTTCTGATGGTATGAGCGTGACTTTCGGAGCCAAATAAGTGAATCTTATTGGTTACTTTTTTTCCTTTATACCTACTATAATACAAATGTACTATTTTCTAAAGCAGTAATTTTCACTGCTCACTTCTACGACACAAATGTCATGGATTATAATCGTATATGGTATAAGTATCGCCTAGCGGCACTAATAATCCTGCTTTTAGCTTGCCTGCTAAGAAAAAAGGAGCCGCAATTTCAAATTGCGCATCGCACTCCACCTCGGCGAAACGATGGATCAAAATTGATATCACGATGTACCTCTTCCTGCATGATACACATTACTAGGTTAGTGATGATGTTCAGTATGATGTCGTTAAATTGTGATGAGGATGATACGAGAAAAAAGAATGACTATAATAGGTTTTCTTTTGCCTTTAATGGTTTCATTTGCTTTTATATAGCTAACGGAAATTCCATTAAATCAAAAAGTTCACTACTTTAGTATTTGATCGGCATTTATTCATCAGCCACTCATTCTAGGTCCATTCATCCTACCGTAGCCACAAAACCTAGGAGGTACTACATGTTGGCTGCACTCAGTCCATTCCTAAAGGGGTAGGGTACCTCGCGAACAATCTGTTTGCAGACTGTCGACTTTTACACTGCTACGAAGTACTGGTGGCAGATAAAATACTACGGTTTCACGATTCGCTGTAAAGATGCAGCTATGTCGCAAGTCATCTCTTTTGTAGGAGATTCCTACCTTATTGAAGCGATAAACGCGTTTAGTAAGTCTAAATCGACCATTTTCAATCATTCTGTAGATTTCAATCAATTCCATGTCTCTCAAGTCTCTCTTTACAAAATTTCACTCACTAAAAAGTACAGTTTGGGTGAAAAATTATCTAATTATCGAAGTAAGTGAAATGAGAGAGAATTTTTATTTTAATTTCACAATGATGATAGAAATAATGACTTCTGACATGCAATAGTTGAGTGGATGGCGCAGAAATACCTCACTATTTTTTTAATTACCTCACCTCCTATATTTTAATGATGATGATACTGACATCTCTTTCAAGATGTTGAATATCACAGCTACATTACTTATGTGGACAAAGTTGCGGCAAATGGTAATTGACCGTTATAATAGGATGCAGAAGGCGGTGTTGCAGTTGCTGAAACAAAATAAATCCAACCAGTTTCACCATCGCCTGCTGGACATCCATAGCTAGAAAATCGTACCACGGAATGACGACTCATTTCATAGACGAGAAGTGGGAGAACCAATCTCTTGTTATTGACTTCGCTCCATGCAATGGTAACCACACAGGAAGGGATATTGCTGAAGTTTTTATGAATACCCTGTAATCCTTTGAACTTGAGCACCAACTGCAAGGAGTTAACATAGATAACGCCTCCGCAAGTACTAAGTTCATGGAGGAACTCGGAAAGATGCTACCAAGTTTTGATAGCATTGATCAGCATTTTATATGCATGGCCCATATATTTAACATTTTAGTACATGATTTTAAGAATATTGTCTAAATTTTAAAGTTCTGATGAATAAATTAGGGGAAATTTCGTTACTCTTCCACTCGTTACCGTTCCATTCAACTTTTTGTTGGATAAGCTAGAAAAAATGGAAGAAATACCGGACAACGAGCCTGGAAAAAATGAAGGTGATGAAAAACTGTTGCTTGCCTATCAAGCTGCTCGGGACAATATGTTAAAGCACTACCGTCTGAGGAACTGGATTTACTGCGCGGTATTAATATTAGACCCACGTCATAAATGTGAAACTTTCTTCATGCCACCATGGGGAAAAGAGATGGAGGATAAGTCCCTATTAAAATTCGAAGAATTGTTCTAAATCTATCACGATTAGTATTCCAATCGAATGCAGTCCGCTCAGTCAATAGATGAAGAGAATCTTGTGAGGTCTGCTTTGGTATAAATTGATGAGGACGACCTGCTAGATGTATATTCTCTGCATAAGCATGAACGACCCAGTACTGAGAGGTATGTTCTTTCGACTAAACTTTTCTCTTTGCTTACCCCTTTTTGATTAGGTTAAGTTACCTTAACTATTTTGACCATGCAGAATTAAATTTATCTCTGAACTTTTCTTTGAATTTTTTTGAATTTTCAATAGAGTTTTCGCCCCTTTTTTATTAGTATTAAGTGTTTCCACTAAATTTATCCCTGGTCAGGCATCCCAGTATGAAGAATGGAGGAAAGAACTTTAAGACTATCTTCAACAGCCGAGATCCACCAGTAAATTATATATATTTACTTGGTGGAAGCCAAATGAGCAAACTTTTCCAGTGCTGGCAAATATGGCGAGTGTCTTCTTTAGCTTCCCGCTACATCTGTACCAGCGGATAGATTGTTCTCATGGGCAGCATTGACAATAAAAAATTATAGATACCACTTGGGCCTCGAATCCGCCAGAAACCTACTCTGCGTGAACTCGTAGGTGACGTGCAGTTTGGCATGTCAAATGAAAAAACTCGTCTTGATTTAACTGTTTTAAACCTGAAACTTATTTAAACTACTTTTTGAAACAAAAATGTTCATGTTTTAACCAATTTCATTATTATTACAGTTATATTTTTTTAACCTTCTGTGGATTTGTCTGTACTAAAGTTGTGACTATATAGCCATTTTTCACCAATTTTATGTTTCATATTTTTAGTTTATTCATCGAGAATCAATAAAATTATTGGTTGTACATGCAGTTTGATGTATTCCGTGTCCAATCAAATATATATTTAAAATTCATACAAATGTCATTACTATTTCAAGTATACCGTTTCTGCAATTACGTACGCAAAGTAAACTGGACTTTTTAAGGCACTTTATTTTGGGGGAAACGAGACGAGAGTCTCGTCCGTGACTCGAGACCGAGACGAGACTGGGGTTCACGAGACGAGACTCGAGACGATACCAGAGTTCAGAAAACGAGACCGAGACGAGACTGGCTTAAGTCTCGTCTCGCGGCATCACTATTCCTTTTCCCAGATCGCTACATTTTTTTTAGTGAAGGTCTAACCTCCACCTCTCATGCTTTTTACCCTACCATGTTCTCATTTTAAGTTTTGTTCAAGTTTCTTGCTAATTTGTTTTTCTAATAATTCCATGTTTTCTTGATAATGGTTTTGAATTTAAGTCCATCGCCAGATCCTCGTCTCACAGGAAAATATAAAACGACATATGCAGTGCATTTCATTTATACGATTTAGGTACAATTTTTCAGATTATTACCACCCAATCCCTTCCGTTTCTATCACTCCATTCCAAAGTAAATGAAAAACAAGCATCGAGAGTTGCCAGTGTGGAGAGGAAAACTTGTCTCCTTCGATTGGTTAACGGACACGTAGAAATTATTTTTCTGGGGTGTTTATGATTATGGTCATGGTTCTATAGACGGTTTGAAGAAGCGTAGGACGGACGGTGAGATGATGACAGAAAAATTATAGGCTATTAGGGTCTTTTATTAGTAAAAGTGGAGAGGATTTTCACCGAATTCCAATTAAATTTACCCTTACCGGTTGATTACTTATTGATAACTATACTCGTCTTAGATTTTTTTCATCGATGACAGTATGAAGTGTTAGTATCACGTGAATTTAGTAACTTTTCCGGCCTCCAAAAACACACAAAAATGGCTAGACTTGTGGCTTGATTTTTTGGGGAAGACTGAGGTTAGTAGCTTGATTTTTTTCGGGAAGACTTGAGTTTTCGCCTCCGCTTACATCTCTTGAAAACGTTATGAGGATGTATCGGGGAAAATTAAACCATTTCACTGCTGTATTTTGCAGAATAAAGAGTTCAATGAAAATGTTTCCGCCGAGTGTTTTAAGATATCTAATCGCTTTTGTGCACATTGTACAAATCCGTAGATAGCTTCAACACCTTGGCCACACCCAACTCGCTCTATATCTTCCTCTCCTTCGCGTGGACGGGCAGGGGTGGCGTCAGGGGCTGAGGAGGAGGACATCTGAAACCTCCTTCCCCCTATTTTTCCCTCCCACACATCCTCACCAGTCCCTAAACGCCTTCTTATTTTTTTCCGCGGTACTCATTCCCCATTGGTCGTCCCCTGTTCACGTCGGCTTTCCTTCGACTCGCGGGATTGGACGGCCCCCCCTTTCCGCCACGAGTGGGCGCGCGGGCGACTCGGATCTTCGATTGGGCGTGGGCCTGGCCGATCTAATGGGGTTGGGGCTTGGAGTGGTCGAATAGGGCAGACCGGGTATGGAGGGGGATGAATCGACGAACGAACACGAGGTTGAGTTTGGTTTCAGTGAAGCGGGATTCGAAGGGGGCGCTGTTGGGAAGAATCGAACACGGGTCCCAGTGGACGTGGGAGCTTTCGTTTTTGTGGTGGAGTGGTCGCAGCCGCCCAGGTCCTCTCGGTGTATCGTCGCATATATCCCTCGCCGATCTGTTCAATCCGTCGTGTCCTCTCTTCCACCCAATTTACCATGGAAAAACTCTCGATGGTCCACGTGAACTGTATTTTTTTTACCCTCCTCTTACATGACTTATTTTACCCTCCATCATTCAAATGCTGATTGGTTGGTTTTTGGACAGTAATTATTCTAACTCCCCAATTTCTGGCATATCGTTTCGTTTTACCTCCTATATGTTATTCGCCGTTAGATCCCTCTTAAAATCCTCATATCGTCTTTCTGTTCTTATGTCGTCCAGAATTCATATCCTCTTCCTCCCTCTATCTCGCCTCTACAACACTCTTCAGCATTCCCTATTTTCAAAACGTCCTCCATCCATCTCTTCTGCTTCCTCCGATACTCCGCCACCAGCTATATTTCCTCTCCAACCTTATCAAATACCTCCTTGTTCGTCCTCCTCGCTTCACAGCTCACCCTTTCCATCCTTCTCCACACTCACAGCCCAAACGCCTCAAGTCTACTTACATCCTCCCTTCGCAATGACCATGTCGCGAGAGAATCAAGGAGCTATAAAAATGAGCATTGGATTGTTCATGTTGTTGTTCATCCAACTACCTACATTCATACTAATGAGTCCATTAAAATCTGGGGTACAGCCTCAATTCGCAATGACCAAGTCTCCGACCCATTCAACGCCATCTCCAGATTAGAATTTTCACCAGCCTTATCTTGACGTCTTTTCTAGCCCCCCCTTGTAAATTCCCTTTTTAGAATTCAATTTTGTTGGAGCTTTGTACTTTGTTCCAGCCTTCAACTTAGACTATTGACGCATGGTATTTAGGTTATAGGATAACTGCAACCATGGTCATGCAGCTCTGTGATCAATACTAACAAGCCTCACTCTTTTACCTGGTATCTTCTTTATGTAGTTATCTAATTTTACATGTAAAGGATCTAAAATACTCCTACTATAATTCCTTTTGTTCTGCTCATATCTTCCTCGCCATAGTGAGATGTCAATGAATACTCACTTAAGGAAAAAGAAAACCTCGCACCTGCGCATTTTTTTATGTTCAGAAAATAATAAGGTTAAAATATTAGGTCTGGTGTAATTCATTTAGTGATTGTGTTATTTTTGGGTTTTGTCTTTTTGTAAGAGAATGTTAATCATGTACGATGTGCTTCCCCAGGCGTTGGAAAGTCCTGATGGCGTGTGTCTCTTAGCTTCTCATCACAAAAGGAAAATATTTTCGAAGGGAAATTCCGTTTTCACTGTTTATTTTCGAAAACTATCCCCTCTCTTTTTTTTATTTTCCCTCAGTGCTCCAGAGAATTTATAAACAACAACAGTATATCCCGGAGATATCCACCCTTGTCAAGTGTCTTGTTTTTATTTCGGCGCACCTCGCCTTTGTGATCGTCTAATTTCCCGCTGGTGCGTGTTTTCGCTTTCCTATTATTTTTACGCCTTGCAGAATGTTTACTTTTTCGAATTATTTATTGCAAGTTCTGCTTGTAAATTTGTATAAAAATGTCCATTGTTGCTGCCAGGCGTCCGCTCATTTATATATTCTCGTGTGCGTCGCAGCGAAAGGTAGGTCCTCTACTGTTTCTTTCCTACTTGTATTTTCCAAGTTCTTGCTCAGTAAACAACGCGATAAGCAACATCCCTAGTCGGTTTTGACTATTTCGCGTCAAATGGTGTCTATTATAGACGTGTGCAATATTGTGAGTAGATACCTATGGTGTTATGAAATCACAAAATACAATTAGTCCACGGGGTTATCAAATATATTATCTTGCAGTCGGCCTCATCATTATTGGTCGTTCAATCCTACGATTGGTTGTCTGCAGACCTCCACCCATCCCTAACTGATGCTCGTTCCCTTACTTCCTGGTAGCTCTTCCCATGTATATACTTTCCTCTTTATTTGGTACATGAATTCATTCCTGGGTCTTCCTCTGGGGATTTTTCCCTTTGTTTTTCTTCAATTACCTATATTCTTCTCTTACCCATTTTGTCTTAGGGTGTGCCCACTCCATGTCGTTATTCTTTTCTGTTCCATATGGTCCTTTCCTCTTCTACTCATCTGTGTACTTCATCATTTCGTATTTTGTTCGTCCAGTTTAATCTCAGAATCCTCCTACAGCACCAGGTTTCCAAGACTACCAGTCCGTTCTAAGGTTCTTTTCCAATAATCCATGCTTCTGATTCATAGAGTGCCACGCTCGACACAAATGTTTTCACATACTTTTTCCTAGTCTGTAGCCCTATCTTTGTTGAACACAGCAGTTGTCTCTTTCCTTGGTACATTGTGTGAAGTCTATGCTAGCGGTCTGCAACCGATATGTGTTGGCGTGCCTCATTTCATATAAAATTATGTAGCCAGGCCTGTGCCATCCCTTAAGGACGTTTTATTAGAGGCACAAAAGAGAAAATTTAATACCTCGTGTAAAACGACCTTTAGCAGGGTCAAGAAAATCCGGAAAGTTCAATTTTAACGTCGTTTTCTTGACGTGCCACTGACAGCCCTTTTTCGTATCACTGGGTGTCACGCGTGCAATAGATCGCCGATCGCTGATCTATAATATGCGCTTGGATGCTCATGGAGATTGTTTCAAAAGGGATGTGAACATATCTGCATAACGGTTCAATTATATTTTCAGATTGATAACCTGAAATCGGTGTGCGAATGGCATTTATTTTTAATAATGTCGCTGGTATTTGGCTCAACCGTACTTGCATCATTTTTCTTCACGACTACTATTACTTTGTATTAAGGGAAGCCCATTTTAAGTTGTTTTGGTAATGATATCCCTTCACATAAAACTCTTTGGCTTTAGCCTCATTAAGATAAAACACCACCTATATTTCCAATGATACCGAATGACCGTAATGTGTTTCGAGGTGTTTACAATAAAATACAATCCATTTTTCACAGGATAAGGTGCGCCTGTACGCTCTATGCGTTGTGTAGTTCGTATAATCTCTCATAATTTAAAATATATATTTATTGTTCAACTTTTCTCTCTATTGCTCGCTTCTCAGGCTATGCTACCATAAGATGTTGATGAAAGGAGAGCACTTATGTACACCATGATTTTTACTTAACCTAGACAAATACTCATTCCTAGATATGCTCTACATACTGCATATTACTTTCCTACCGCCATTTGTGATTTCTTCATCCATCCTTCCGCCTTTTTCAAACATTCGGCCAGGATAATATCGTCAAGTTGTCCAGTTACTTCTTCGTTTACCATCATTATACAATCATTTTTACCACTTTTCCTAAAAAAATACCACCTCGGTCTATGACACATTTATCCTCAAGGTTAAATTCGATTATAACATTTAAATCGCGTCTCAACTTAGAAGAGAAAAATTTATTGCGCGCACTGTATTAATGATGTGGAAGTTGATAACCCATGATAGCGTAGCCGCGCGCAAAAAATCGCGTGTACTGGAAAATGGCGCGTGTACTGGAAATTTATATATCGGAATAAATTAGCCGAATAAATGTGCCACGCTGCCCGAACAACAACGGCTCATTGCACTTACGTGGTACAAAATAGACACCAACAAAGCAAACAAATCTAGCTATGAATTCAAAGAATACGAAATAAAAGTGTGGGATTATATGAGATCAGATTCTGAGACCTACAAACACTGACTTCCATTAAAAGAATCAGAAATACAAGCAAACGATAATACCCAAAACGACGAAATATCGATTTACTCTCATGGAGGTCGGTAATTGTTTGTCTTAAAACCAAAGGCAGAACCCAATTTGCTAGAGCTTTTCACTTAGAACTCCATAATGCGACGCAAAGCAATTGAAAATGACTAGCGACCAGGGGATCGGGTTGGTGTGGCGGCTAGAGTTCTGGCTAACCATACGGACGGCCAGGGTTTCAAATTCCCGGCAGAGGAGGGTGTTTTTCAGAGGAAATCCGATCCCCACTTGAGTGTCTTGTGGAGGGCACTTCAAGCACAGTACTCTTAAACCGTGGCCCCCTTGGCGACTTTCGTTAAGAGCAGGCTAATGCCGTCGTCGGATTTCCCTCCACCCTTCATCCCTTACCTATCCCCAATGGCGCAAATGACCCTAGCTGTCGGTCGCCTCCCCAAATCCAATCCAGCGACTAACGACCAATAATAAACTGAGGGAGAGTCTTCAAAAAGAACCACATCGCCCGTGATAATTTATTGCTTCGGCCTGAAAGTCACGAGTACTGGGATTACTTGGCTATATCGTGTCGGTAAAAAAGCCTAGAAATAAAAGGTTATAAAGAAATATCGTACCCATTGATTATAATTACTATCACCCACCAGTAAACAGCGAACTCAAACGACTGATGGTGCCTACTCCGTGCTTCTAGCTTTCCCTCGTTCGTCCCCTCGGATGTCCGTCTCTCTCATTGCGCGCTCCGCCATGTTGACGTCCGGGCCACCTCTCTCTTTCTCTCTCCCCAGAGCTCGCTAGGATGGGTGGTCTTTTTGGAGCGTAGCACGGGAGCCGAGGAGGGAGGGAGGGGGAGGAGGGTCGGAAGGCCCACGACTTTGTTATACGTAGCGAGCAGCGCCCTCCCCACACCTCCCCCTTCCTTTCCTCTGCCCCCCCCCACTTCCCTCCCGTCAGCCTTCGTATATTCTTCTGTGTGAGCGCCTTTGCCGTCATGGCTACACACCGCCCGCATACAACGAACCTTTTCCCTCCGCAACCCCACGGCCTTTCTTCTTTTTCGTTCCTCTCTTTTTACTCTCTTCCTCTCTTTCTCTCTCTCTCTTTTCCCGAGCCCTCTTTGTCGTCCCACATTCAAGCGCCTTGATTCCGGGCGGTCGGTGATTAATTCCCCCACTCCTGCCCTTAACTTTCCTCCTTATCTTCTCCCCTAGGTACCACTAAGCCTTCTCGTATTCTCTCTGTGCCACCTTCACTTTTCTCCGCGTGAATATGAGGCTCTTATTAAGTGGAAGGAGTACGTAGGAAGAGATACCAGGAGGCAAGGGAACTAGCATTATATAGGGAAGGGTGGAGGGCCGCAGTCAATCAATCTTAGGATTGGACGACCAATGATGATGATTGAGAGGAAATTTTCGGTGATAGTGAGGTGTACTTTAGGGCCTATGTTAGTATCGCGGATTATAGTTTTATTAATATTATTAGGATAATCTACTGGGTAAGGTGGGTTGGAAGAGCGTAAACATTCCATTGGCTATAGGTTGAAAAACTTGTAAATTCCACATAACATTTTCATTCGAACGGCTTAGGTTTTGTCGCTGTGCGACATCATCAGCACCTGATAGATTTTGTAAGTTTTTCCGGACCATGCAATGGTCTTTGATAATTTTTCTTGAGAGTTTTAGGTGTTTGTCTTCGTGTTTTTCGCAAGTATGTTAAACGAAACCGGAACCAAGTACATGGTTTCGTTCCGGAAGGAAACTATAGGCTTTCTTTTTGACTATAGTTTCGGTTCGGAATGAAACTTTATGTACTGCTTGACTGTAGTTTCGTCAACGGAACGGAAGTAGAATTTTGAACGAAATATAACGTTCCGGTACCGTTCCTTCTTTTGAATAGTTTGGTTATAGTTCCTTCTTTTGAATAGTTCTTTTGAATAGTAATAGTAAACGATAGGAATCCTTATGGTATACCAGCAAATTAGGCTTGGAAACAGTGCAACATAGGAACTATCGGAATATCATCACAGCGAACATCTTAAGGCCTTGTAACACGGCACGATTTCCTTGCGATCCCGCCGAGCGCGATCTTACGACCCTCACTCAAAAATCGACGGCGACTCATGAAACACAGTACAACCACCCCTCGACAGGGTCGGCTTGACGAGGTTCTTGTCATATCCGACCGAAACACTTCACGACTTCCTCAGCCAATGGTATTTCTTCGTCATTTTCGCTCTTCAATTTAAAAAAAACAGGTACTCGGTTGATGGCGATTGTGTGACAACGTTGAAATTTGCTGGCGATTTTCGCATTTTACCTTGTTTATGATAGCTTTCTTATTTTACACTTTAAATTCATAGTCTTAATTTAGTCGTTTATTAATTTCAAGCGTAGTTTCATTAATTAGTAGAAATAGTTTCAAGTTTTTTTTTTCATATAGGGTTAAAAATTTAAGGTTAGGGCTTTCTACAAAGTAATTTTCTTTTTTATTCTTTCGGTAGTTTAGTTTTGTATGTTCTAAATATAGTATTTGTAGTTTCTCATTTAATATTTTAGTTGCTTTTTTATTTATTTTTATTTCTTAATTCTTCATTTTCTGAAAATGATGATATTATTGAGACCTAAACAAAGAAATCAGTGGTTGGCATAATTCATAATATGCCTTCACTATTAGAATTCACACATTCCACTCATGAAGGTTTCAACAGAGGTGAAGCATGTGCAATATCATTATTCTTACTTTTTCGCTTACCTCCATAAAAGTCAATTAACTTAATTTCCGCTTCTTGTGATCACTTCACAACGGAATAAATCTTTCTGGAATAAATCAGCCATTTGAAATTTAATGTACGTTAAATATCTGAAGACTTACAAAGGAAAAAGTTACAAAAGTTATCCGAATCCTTTGGAGAAAAGCGGACTGAGGCCGTGCATCGATTATAGAAAAAGAATCGCCGCGATTATACGCGGTATACGCGAAGGTTAAAACCTAACACTCTTAAGAAAAATCATCAAAGACCATTGCATGGTCCATTCCTTTTTACTGGCAGTTTTCCATTGCTCCCAGTCCCTCCTCAGCTCTCGTTTTACCTCTTTGCCACTTTCGCATTTCGTAGTTGTCTCAATTATTTGCCCTTGATCTTCTCCAAATGGTTTTTCTTCTCATTTTGCAACCGAAGCTTTCCAGTTGGTTTGTGGCTGGTTGGTGAAGACAGTTACAATCCATTTAGAATTTTGATGACCCTTCCGAATCTATACCCACTTTCGTTTACTCTTCAATTATCTTTCATTTCATAATTAAATGAAACTCCTTACGCCGTACAAAATGAGTATTTTCTAGTAAGAGTTTCTATGACTCTCCTGTTAGTGCTATCATAAGGTCACCTGTTCAACATCTGGGCTTTATTTTCCTTGCGTTTTCAAATTTTTACGTAAATTGGGCATCTTCCATCAATATAAAATTTTCTTTCAAGAGAGGTAGTGCGTACGAGAGATGAAAGAAATCGCATTAGTAGTTGGAAGTCCCCGTATGAGAAACTGGAGAATTTTTACTCTTCTCCTTTTCAATATTCCTTAATCGATAGATTACGCCAATAATAATAATAGTAATAGCTATTACCGATTCTATAACAAGCATTCTTCTATACGTGCTCCAAGGTAATAATATCTCCTAACAACGTCCAGAATTTCCGGCGAGGCAATCAAAGTGAGTGGAGCGAATTCAGATGAATGAGTCATCCCTCGGGCATGTCAATCGTTAAATTCTTATTATAGGGTTGGTCAAGTGTCTTGAAAGTGCGAGTATACTTGATTTCATGGAAATTTTCTCGTAAAGTGTCGAATATTTTTGTTGTTGACATGACTGTTTTAGGTAAACTTATTATAGACCCTCCCATTTCCCCGATATCAGAAAAACATTTGTACGCTAGATAAAAATTCTCTTTGAAAGCTCCGACCCATTTTGTCCCAAACAGTCAAGGAACCCATGAATCCGTGGTATTTTTGATTCATTTTGATTTTGTTTTGTCTTCAATGAAAAAATCGGTTAAAATGAAGCCAAAACAAGTCATTTTGCGGAATATGTAGTGTATTAGTCCCCTCCCTCCGTGGAAGAAGTCTCATGCCTTGCTTGAAAGATCACCAGTGTCTAGTTGCATTTTTTTTAAAAATCAGGAGTTTGTGCAAGGTATTTGGGAGAATATTACAAACGCGTGTTTCGTTTAGCGAGCACCGTAGCAGGTTCACTCACGTGGCTTTGAGATCAAGGGGTGAAACGTAATTGGTCTCACCCATCGTGACCTCTGTGGTAGCGGCTCGGAGGTGTTGCTTTGTTCGACGCCCACACTGTTAAGGGGAATTGGCGGGGGTTGTCCTCATCAGAGTGCCACCTACTAGTTAAGGTAGCGACGGGGTCGTTCACATCAGGGCAATTGGAACGCCCTCCCCACGCAAAATAAAAGAGTTCATTTATAGCGGGCCTTAAGCCTTCAAAGCCCTTCCATTCCTGTGATTTGAATCGCAAACGTTTTACTCCCGCCACCTCGTGTGAAATCACGCGTGTTTTCTGCTTCCTGTGCGCTAGGCCGCCATCGGACCATTAAAATCTTCCGCGCCGAATGTAATTTGCGCCAGTTCTTGTGAGTGTTTTTATAGTATTTTATTATTATATCCATCGGCAAGGCGGCCGTATTAGAGAGAAGGTAAAGAACCCTGGCTTCCGTCTGGAATCTTTCAATCAGCCCCGCGTCCCTTTGTTGTTTGAAATTGGCGATTTGCAAAGGGTAGACGCCTTTTGAGGTGTTCCCTAGGGGTTATGCCTCGTCGCCTGAAACCGGGCAAATATATTTCCCGCTGGAGTAAAATTGGAAGGCCCTTCTCTTCCTCCTTTGACGCGATATAGACGAAACGCCTTCCCTTGTGAGTTGGAAGGGATTTATTTTTTTGTAATCCTATAGACGTATATTTTTATTTGAGTCTGCTATTGGGTTTATCGCCGGTTCCCGATTTGCGTTATTTACTCTCATCCTTTTGGCCTCTGGGAAAAGGTGGAGTACTTATTTGCTGGAGCCGTAAATTTGAAGGGGGCCAATTTATTTTTGTTTCTGAGCGTTTTGACTCCTCTAACGACCGTCTTGAGTGTCGTTTTCCAATTCAAAGTGGACGGAATGTTTTTTAAGGGGATTGGGCGTGGCGTTATTGAAAGGTTCGCTGATTTGGTTTCTCTCGGCGGGTGAGGGCCTTGAAATCGACGGGAGAAAAATCGTTCTGTTGTGCCGATTTGGGCGTTTTAACGATCCTGGTTATTGCACGAAATTCTCTTTTATTGGTCTTATATCAGGCGGGGATTCTCCTGCCGAAATGTATTCGTGGGATTGCCGGAAATAACGCCCGGTGGTGTTTGTCTGACGTCGAGTGCGTGGAAACCATGATGAGAAAATGATGGAATCATTAAGGTGTATGGAGAGGGCAATACGTTATCAAACTGAAGCCTGACAATCAAAATAACGACCATATCGTTTAGTCCTGCTCTTTCCTTACTGTCCTATTGATAGCTCGACAGAATGGACGAACTAGCGAATATAACAGGGATAGAAGGATTTACGCTGCAATTCCAGATAGTAATTTATTTATTTATTAATTTTCACTGCCCAAAATACAGCACATTAGGCCATTTTACGTCAGGTGAACAACAGCAACAACGGACGAGACACAGACATCCATGTCCTGGGCAGATATTATTCTACCCAGGCGGGACTCGAACCCGCGACCCTCGGGTTAGCAGGCGAGGACTTTACCCCGCCGCCACCGGGGCCGTAATAGATTTATTCAACCAAGACGGTCTCGCCGCAGAACTTCATCCTCAGGTACACTTACATAAATGTTCACTCTATATATACATACCATTGTATGGGTGTGGGAGAGGGAGGGAGTGGCAAGTGCCCCTGATTATGCTACTCTGTGGCGAAAAAGGTCGTGTGAATAAATCTATTACCATGTGGAATTGCAGCGTTAATTCTTCTATCCCTGATATCAAGGAACTCCACCAAGTAAGGTCCGAAACTATCATCTCGCGAATATAAAGCAATAATATCAGCCATCCGTTTGCAATTTAACGCAAATTACCTTTGAAACATATAATGGCTGCTATTTGTTATGGATTCTACTCGATTTTTTATAGTTTTCATCGGGAATGCGGATGATTTTTAATTTAAATTAATAAACACAATATGTGAGGTGAAAGGTCCTTTCTTCCAAAGTCCGACTTTACAATCATCTCTCTCTTCTTATTTCGTCCAGATTTCCCATCCTCTTCCTTCTTCTACACTTACCTAGTGTTCTCTCCTCTGTTATACCCTTTTCAGCCATCCCTCTTTTCTAAAACAACTGACATTGATATTAGATAGAAAAATGCTATTTTTCGTTGTGTTTCTCCCGGTATTTCATGGAGCAAAATGTAGTTTCAAGATCAATTTGCCGCAAGTATAGCCCGGAAATGTAACATTTTACCATTCATATAATGGCCATAGTAGCAAAGATATAAGAAGTTGAATAGTCCTAGCTAAGAAGGCGTTTAGCCGTAGACGGGAGCTGACGGCGGGGACTTGGGGAAGGATGTGAAAAAGGGAAGAGTGAAGAGCTTGATATGGATCGTAGAGTTATATGGGGCAGAAACGTGGACCCTCAGAAAGGAGGACGAGAATAGGCTGGGGGCATTTGAGATGTGGGTATGGAGAAGGTTAGGTGGACGGAACGGAAGACTAACGAGGAAGTTCTTGGAATGGCGGGCGAGGAAAGGAAAATTCTGAATGAAATTCGAGACCGGCATAGTAGGTGGCTGGAGTGTGGATGCAGAAAAAATTGATAACGTACTCAAAAGAGAGGTTGTGCTGAAGATGGTAATACACTGCGGAAGCGTGGAAGAGGAAGGAGGATGATAGGAATTCTGGACGAAATAAGAAGAGGGAGACAACATGAGGATTTTAAATGGGATCTAATGGCGAATCACACTTACATTGGAAGGAAAGCCTACATGTGGAAGAAAATATTCCAGAAATTAGGAAGTTAGAATAAGTACTGTCCAAATACTTTCCTATCTGCAGTTAGACTTGTGAATGAAAACGGTACATTTTGAGAATTTCTCTTACCATATTTCCTATCCAAGAGTCAGTGCCCAGTTGCTTTGTGTGTAAACAGAATTTGACGTAAAATGTAGAAATATTTGTGAATTGTTACTTGAAACTTGTGGAATGGACGTGACCTTTAACCCTTTACCTTATGACCTTTAACCCTCTGTACACCGATTTGTTCGTCCACCAATTGCAGTCATTTCACATATTACTCCCAACTAGTGGGTGAATAAGGAATTAAAAGTTACGAGAGAGAGATATTTTCTTTGCCAAGCTGTACAATTGATGCCACAAAGGCGTATAGATGTCAAGAAACCTAATGATAGACAAAAAAGTAAACTCTTCTCATATTACCTCCAGGTCACTCAGCGGGATAGAGGGTTAAAAAAGTATACTTGTCCGTATGATTGACAGAATTTCCCAAGTTGTAATTAAATTGACTTGTAACTTGTAGTTGTATCTCTGAGAAATAGGGCCCAGATGATTTGGCGTCCTGTGTTGCACCATTAGTATTTTAAACATGACCGCCTCCTCGAGTCGCAGTACTACCTAGGTAAGGTATTATCTTCTTAACGTACGTTACCTCGCGATCGCGCTAAGCGATAGAAACAGGACGATTAAAGATCAGGTAGAATGTTAGTGGAGCTTAATGAGGGAGATTGGATTGTGAAAAAATTAGTAGTTTTTCCAAAATATTTTGGAGATCACTATGATATCAGTTAGTATGGGACATGTCCGCAAACCTACTAGTCGTTTTATTTAATACCAAATGTTTTTTGCTTCGCAGTTTTTTCGACTGGTTTCGTTACAGTAATCATATTTGAAACTGGAGCTAGAGGATGCGTAAAGTAATGGGAACTTTTCCATTCCAACTGTTTTCGATCACCTTTACGCCGAATAAAATATCTTTTCTTTGATCGCCCAATTTTTACATAATTGCTTTAGGGATTTGCGCTTACGAGTAAAGGCGTCAACTGGGTGTCCCTAGTTCCTTTCGTACCCCTTCGATTTTTCAATCGTCGACGAAAAAATTTAGTTCTTTTTTTCTGCGTCGACGGGAAATCCGTTTGTCTTTTTTTTGCCTTCATCTCCACGCGTCAAAGGATCCAAACGAGCGCGGTACGTGTTCTGCCGATTTATTCCCGAGGCGGGAAACTTGGTCTGCATTCTCCCGAGCACGATGCTTGTAGATCGTTTCGGAACGGGAACTCGTGTTTATTTGCTCCACATTCGGCATAATCAGGAGGCGAGCCTTCTCGCGGGTTCTCGTCTGTAGCCTTCCTTTCGTCCCGTGAGCCTGTGGGGAAATGAACAAAAAAAAACCGATAGGAGTCCGTGCCGTACAAAGAAAACTACGCCTGCAACGCTCCTTGTCTATTACCATTGGCTGTGCCATTTGACGATGTATCGAAGCCGATTCATCACGTTTATTTCAATACCCTCCCGTGTGGATAATCGATAAGAATCGGATGCTTCGGCGTTCGAAAATTGTCGTCGATAGCGACAGCTTTTCGACAATCTTCGTTTTTTTGTCCCGGTTGGTTGTGAGAAAAAAAATGCCATTTTAGTTGCTAATAATGGTGGGTGACTGAGAGGATTTCTAGTGTGTTGCGTGGTGGGCATTTTGAATGGCTGGACGTTTCGTTTTTTCTGCTGCGAGTGTCTTCAGAGGTTACGAGATTCAGTGAGCGAAACGCCGCTGAAACCACTTCTCTTGTTAAAACCCAAGCTGCTACGCGAAACGGAAATTTGATTGACCAAAATGTTCGCAAAAACAGCAAAATGTAATTATTTCCCTAATAGTCACGAATCGCTGGGAAAGCCTCTGATCAAAGCTAAGAAAGATAATTTTTTAACAGAACTATTTGTAGTTATTGAGGATCCTGTAGGTTAAGAAGAGACAAAACTGATGGATTCGCCAGTAATAAGCGATGGGATCATGCTGGACATGATACAGAGGACGATGTTAGATAAATGGGGAAGGGTGAGGAAGAGAAATGGTTTTATCGATGCTTTGTGCTGAGGTAGGTCTCAATAAGCTGAAGGACGAAATTGTGCAGCGGTTTATTGTGCTGAGGTTAAATTAACGGAATTTGTAATTCTGCCATAAATTCCTGCCATGATTGGATGTCTAACGCAAATAATATTAATTAATCATTAATTATTTACATCTCTATAGCTAATGAGTATGCTTTTTAATGATGTATTTCTTTTTTTTGTACAGGTAAGTCATCTGCTTCCTCCCAATTCCTAGATAAACAATGCTGAACGTGGGTGAGTTTTATTATTTTATGGATGATGGATACCGCCGGTTTAGAATTCTTGGAGCGTGACACATTCTCTTTAGATTTTGTCGTTTATTCGCCAAAAGTATTGTATCCTGCTCTACGCAGTAATTTTATTTCATGTTAGGCGCATTCTCCCGATTGAAGATATGTTTTTGGTGGTCCATTCATTCATTTTCTATCCTACCAAGTGATTAATACTGTAGAGCAAACATTTTTTAAGTAAAATTCGGGGAATATCATGAGCATGGGAAATAGAAATAGGGTGTCCGGAATTAACTATTGCACGGGACGGTAACTCGGACGATAAGGTGGTGGTGACGATAACTATCGTCAACTAGTGATATTGTCGGAGTTGTCGCTTACATGATCTTCGATCACTACCTAAGATGTATCGGTCCGCGGGAAGAGAATCGCTATGATTAAGCGAAAAATAGGAGTCTTGTACAAAATATGGTGATGACTAGTGTGTAATGAGTTCACGTGAAAAGTATTGCTGGGAATGTATTTCTTTTGTGTTAGGAAATTAGAAGATATCCAATTATAAGGGAAGTTAGACTGAGCCATGGAAAAAAATCTTATTAGAATTACTAGCCGGATTACCCATTGATTCTCAATGGGAGGGAGGAGAGTAAGAAATAATAGGAATGGTAGCTCGATGATTATAAAAAAGAATCTTACTTCCAATTTATAATCTTAACGGTGACTTCGTCGACATTCAAACGTAAATGGATAACTTATGGCAGCAACAATACCGCTTCGAAATCGATGGCTGTTCAGTGACACTTCGCCACATCAATTTAGTAGTAAGTCAACGATGGCGACGCGGATAACGCTAAAAACACAGTTACAATGTTACACTGCGCTTATAATTAATCAGCCATTCATTTAAAAGCAGCGACTGAGAAACTGCTTTTAATTAGATTTAAAAAAATCCTATGAGATATCATTAACTTTACTTTCGATGGATTTCGTTTGACAATGAAAAGAAAATAGAAAGAAAAGCTTGTTGTGTTGACATCTAAAAGGTAAATAACTGCAAACCAAACGGCAAACAATAGTGTTCAAATAATCCAAATGATTACGGCAATTCGGATCAGAAAATGATGTATTATATAAAAGACTTTATGGCATTTTCATAGTTTTACTCTTAAAATTTATACACCTATTCAACATGTCTTACTTTAGGGTTTTGTACGAAGTGGAATTTGCCTAGTTAGTCACTAAATGATGCATATCATTAAGCCATTTGACTGGAACTTTTTCCAAACCAGTAAAATTTTGTCATTATGGCGGAGACGTTTTGGTACTGTTCTTTCTTTTCTCGGGTTTTCGCTCATTCCAATATTTCAGGGTTCAAATCCCTGCAGAGGAGGATATTTTTCAGAGGACACCCGATCTCTACTTCATTAACTTGTGGCGGGCATTTCAAGTGCAGAACTGAGTCTGGCGGATAAGACGTTAAACTATGGTTCCCTTGGCACCTTTCGCTAAGAGCAGGCTAATGCTGACGCCAGATTTCTCTACACTCTTCCTCCCTCCCTGTCCCCTAAGGCGTAATTGACCTTAGTTGTCGGTCATCTCCCCAAATATCCAATCCAACAAATGGTTTTAAAACTACTCGACATTTATAATGATACATTATGGGCCTTTTTCACCATATGTCCATATTAACACCGCGTTTTAGAAACTGCATTCACCGATACAGCATTGTAAGCATGCATAGGATAAGCATGTAAATGCTTGCATTGAATTTATCGATTGCCCACCTATGCAATCCATCATGGAGCCCTTAGGTCTCTGGGTCCTTCTGATACAGATTTACTTTCAACGTGATATCATGGGCCTACAGGAAAACATGTTATTTACATGCTAGTGGCATAAATATCTTTTGAAGATCAAATCTTTGGTTGCCAAGGAAATATGATATTGTTGATTTCAGAGAAAATGTGAGATTTTTCAGCTAAAAACATGACTTACACTTGAGTACGAAACGTAATAGAAAATCGATTGGAAGAATTAGAATGTTCATTTATTCAGCCATCCGATAAAAAATTTCAGTCCTCTATCTTGAGTGAAAGTACTTTTCAAAAGTACCTACTTTCACTCAAAAAATAAAACTACTGCTCCGAACCCGATGATTAGCATGGACCACCACAGGGACTTTTGGGGGGCCTAAGAGGGCCCTGAGGGCTTTTTAATATAGCCTATATTACCCACAGATATATTTTCTATCTACATGCCAAATTTCAGCTCAATCGGTCCTGTAGTTTTTGCGTGATTGAGTAACAAACATCCAAACATACAAACTTTCACATTTATAATATTAGTAGGATTTATAACTCAACAGTTTTGGTACTATGTTGTGTACAAATATCAAGGAACTTTAGGCAGCCGGAAAGGTCACAGTCCTGCGTGGAGACTGCCTTCAATGAATGAAATTCATTACTGGCATTAAGCAAAAATACTTTCAAAAGCATATATAATAATAACATAGACATATACATATATAATAATAACATAGAGTTTTATTTAGTCCATTTGTGAACAAGAAAAGCAGAGACGATTATAATAATAATTCATCTTGCTTACATTCGTATAACACACCAATTATTACAAGTTTAACATAGGGTACATGTACATGCATACAGATGTAGCATAAAACATCAATATTGTTTTGTACCAATACCCATTGCTGTGAAAATTTCAAAAAGGTCTTGTTTTTTAAACTTTTAATGGATTAAGGTAATCCGTTAAATACTTACGGGCCCAGATATACAAAGTATCTCTTAAACACCGTGAGATTTGGTTTTGGAAGCCACGTATTTCTCATAAGACCGAATGCCAAATGATGACGTTAAGGTTAATTTCTAGAATATTTCCGAATTAGTGTGTACATTGTGTTTCCGATTTATCGTTATTACTTCAAAAACATTTTTAAATCGTGGGTAGATGTTGCAAATTCAGAATCGTGTAGCTGTGTGTAGCTCCTCTTTTGTGTTACCACTTCCTCCTACATCTTCTGCCTGGGCTTCTCATCAAAGCTTCAAGCCGCGCGCTACTTGCTGCAAACTTTTCCGCCCCCCTCTCCCTTATTGCGCCACAACGAGCAATACGTCCATCCCCCCTCCTCGGCTCGCAACTGTGGCCACCGATCCGACGGCGGAGGGAAAGAATGGAAGATTCCCTTTTATGCGGCAGCGGTGCCTTTCCCCGGGACTCAGGGCTCCCAACTCCCCATTCGTCCCCACTTCTCTATCCTTCTCCGCCTTACGGTGTGTCCTCCCCCCGCCCTCACACAGCATCCCTCGCCTTTCTGCACCACCCACGCCCCAGCGAGCGACCCAACTACCCCTCCCCTCCCCCAGGAGAGACCCCTCCCACAATACAGCCACCTCATTACTCAACCAATTTCCCATGCGGAGGGGAAATGATGATGATAATAATAAAAAGGGGAGAGATGAAAGGGGAGGATGGGAATGAAGGGAGGGGGTAGACAGTATGGGGGGGGGGGTTGAGCGGACCGCCTCCCCCACGCCTCCATCCTGAGGGTGTGTCGGGGAGGGAGGGAAACTTCCTTTCACTTCCCTCTCCGACCCCCTTCCGACCGTCCTTCTTGTGCCCTCCCGCCCGCTCCAATCCTTCCAGCCTTTTTGCCCAAGTTAGGGGGCGTTCCAGTCCTTTCAGCCTTACTGGCAAAGTTGAGGGGCGTGTTGTACCCAGGGGATTGTGGGTGCCATGGAGGTCCAGAGGTTGTGGGGTGGTCGGATCGAAAACCCGATGCAAAAAGGAGTGGGTTTCATTGTGCTTTGCCCACTTCCAATGTAGTTCGTGTCGAATGAGTGGCGGTTTCGCCCTGGCACACGCCCATTTCCATTGTTACCAGCCCAGTCCGGTAGGTAAATGTTGACCATGTTTAAAGTAGGGGGCGGGGTCTCTTGTTTATGTAATTGAATGTGGCGGAGCATAATGATCCATTTGATTCGCGACTTCTCATCGAGCGTGCCTGAATAACTGCTTCCTTCCGGTTTATGTATAGCTTTATATCTTTTCTGGTTTCCTACAGATCAAAGGTTATTCCGGCTGAACGCTCAATGTAGCATTTTTGAAAATTATTCTTCGCTCTTCTATGCGTAACACTTCGGACTAGTTTCATTTCTGGCTCACTGTACTTATTACTCGGGGTAGACGAGGAGTATTGAGTTGACGGACGAGCCCACGCTTTGACCAGAATTGGTCCGAATTGACCCTCCATGGGTCCGGTGGCCCCTGATTCGAGGATGTACTCCGGCAGACCGCACGGCGTCTACCCGGAAAGAGAGCCAGGGAGACACCTCATCCCAAATCCTTGGGTAACGGGCTCTTCCGGTTGTCATAGATGTGGGGTAGGTTTTTCGCGAAAGCGAGACCTACGGTCACTCGTCTCAGTTGTTTGGGTAACCAAACTAATACGAGCACTTCGGGGAGGCGGGGACCAGTTGATGTCCTTTTGACCTCAATCCGCCTCATAGGTGTCGGCCTCGAAGGGGCTGTCGGTTTCGCTAACCTTCCTTTCCCATCCTTTCCTTCCCACCTCTTCTCGCCTCGGGCATAAGCGAGGGCTGCAAACCAGGGCGGAAGTTGTAATCGTGTGGCGAGAGGCGAAACACCTGTACTTATTACTTCCCTTCAGTCAATCATTGATTTACAAAATTTTTGACTTCATCGCCTTCATTCAAGCAGGGTATTTCCCCATAATCTCGCTGCCTCTGTTTCCCTTTCTACCTTGCTTATTCACCTTCCTCCTTGTTACTGTTGTAACATCCCTATCCATCGATATTTTCGTTTAGCTTCCTCTTTCAATACGTCCAGCGCTATCCTAATCCTCATCCGCATGTCATAATTTTACCTTTGTACGCTAATCCTTCCTCCGTAACGACCAAGTTTATGAGTCATACGAGGCTGCGCTCCATATTAGGGACTTGATATATATGTATATCTATACTTTATTTTGACCTTGAACGATTGATTTTCTTAATAACTGGTCATGTTCTCCTTACGTGGGATTCAGCCACCAGTGACTATACTGCACTGACCAAAATGAAATTTAATTTATATTAATTACTGCTAAATAAACAAATTCATGAATGGTTCTGTTTGCTTATTTGAGATTATATTCTCCTATTTTGGCCCAAGCAAACCAGCATACGTCGCCTGTGATTTACAATTGAGTTAATGTGTATTATTGAAACATTTTTCCCCTTAAAAACAATAAATCCAGTGCCCTGCTTTCTCAATTGACTTCAACCCCTCATTTACTCTTAATGGTTTGTGAATGGCGCCGTTTCTGAAGACCGCTTTGCACGGTACGTTTTATTGTAGAAACGAATTCCTGTACTCATCCATGAGGAAAATTGTAATGTGTAAAGTGGCAAATAGTATGATTGTCTGGATGTCTGTCAGGGATATTTAGCCTGCTCTAATTCGATTAATTTTCTTGTACATTCAATGATACGTTTGTTTGTACAATAAAATGTACCATGCAAAGCAGCCTTAACGCGATCCATCGTGGAATGTCCGCACCCTTACTCATCCAGTATAATCGCGAGGAATGTGAACCGTGTGCTTACCTCACTGCCCAGCCTACTTCTTTCCTTCTTTCTCCGCTCCCTCATCTCAGAAGCCGAGTGGGTGAGCCTCGGGAAATGAGAAATTGTGTGGCTCATCGAGGCTGGCCGGGGAGCAGAAAATATTGTGGTGCTTATTTCGGGGATGAAATGGCGATGGAGGGAGGGGCTCTTGAAGTCAGGTGCGGTGCCGGAGACAGGCAGGAGATGGCGCTGGGCGGGGCGTTATTCTTTGGCCCCTTGGCGCTACGGATTCCGGGGCCGTCTGCCAACGACAGGAGACGTTGAGGGTAGCTCGCGTCGCTGAGCCGGAAGCTTATGTGCCGCCACTGCCGTTTCATCCGACTAACCGTGTGGGCGGAGCGGCCTTCATCGCGGTCCATTTGAGCCAATCTAGCCACAAAGGATACATACTTTGGTACAAACGACTTATATACTCCATTTCCATTCCGTCGGTAGCGTCCCCCCGCCCCTCACTTTCCTCCCAATGAAAGTAGAAGATCGTGAAGACGTTGTCAAGCGTCCCGGAATGAGTTCTCAGCCATTTCCCCGCGGGCGGCGTTTCCTGAGTTTTCTCTTCGCCGAGCACGGGACCCAATCTAAAGCGTGCTACCATAAGTAAAACTGTATGGCCGTAAATCATTTTCTGGAGCAGGTGAACTTTTCCCAATCCCGTGGGAGGGATTTATTGCATTAGACCGGACATGCCGAAGTGCTGTAATTCTATATTTAATATTGAGGGTTACCGTATTGTTACGAGATAAATTATGTGCTGGTTAATGTAATTGTCAAATGAAATGGAACTGTAATGCTGCGGAAGAAGTTGCGCGTGCGATCCAATTTTTTCCCCTTTCTCTCAATGGATGCCGCTATCATAAATTTTCGGGAATTAATTCTAAACTCCATTTCATCCTCCTACGCGATTTGTATTACATATGTAGCTAGCGAACGTTATTCAGATGCCCCTCACTTCCGATGACAGGTACATACGACTTATGCAAGTCTAAGGAATGTTTAAGAGAGTTCTCATCCTCGGTATTTACCAATCAGGCAAACTGTGCGTTTGACACTTCTCATGCATTTAACGGGTGATGAACTCATGGCATATCACACTGAAGGTATCTAGAAACTATTCGCGGTCGTTGTCTGTGATTAGTAGAAGATTAAGTATTGATGTGGACGCATGACCACAATATTCTAAGGTATGGAAGGAGCATTTTTCCCTCTCAGATATTTTGCTAACTTTTCTCCTAAAATCTTATATAACTTTGAATATTTCTGTGCGAAAATGTTTTTCAGGATCAAGGATCACTTCAAATTCAGGATCAAACAAATTTTTTCCAAATTTCCTATAATTTCTTTTATTTCTCAGTTTACTATTGTTCATCATTATATATTTCTCTGGGGAAAATTTCTGTTTTTCCCGATTTTATGTCTCCAGAATCCGAAAATTCAGGGCGATCAAAAATTTGACGATCGACATTCTGTTGTCTTTGGAATATCCTATTACGTACTGAAATCCTTTCTTTTCTACTCCTTTTTGTCCTCCTCGATACACATCCCCAAGTTCAGGATCAAGTTAAATTTTTCCAATTAGGTAGCACACTAGAGGAAAACGGGCATAATAGCAAAGACATACGGAAGAGAATAGCGCTAGCTAAGGAGGTGTTTAGTAGTAGAAGGGAGTTGATGACGGGACATTAATTAAGGATGTGAAGAAGAGGCTGGTGAGGAGCTTGATACGGAGCATAGCGTTCTATGGGGCAGAAACGTGGACCCGGAGAAATGAAGACGAGAATAGGCTGCAGGCATTTGAGATGTGGGTGTGGAGAAGGATGAAGAGGGTTTGGTGGTCGGAGAGGAAGACTAACGAGGAAGTGGTTGAGATGGTGGGCGAGGAAAGGAAACTTTTGAATGAAATCCGGGATAGGTAGGGTAGATGGTTGAAGGATGTAATAAAGGGCGATGGGTTGCAGAAGAGTGTGATAGAGGGAAGGATGTTGGGCAAGCGGGGTAGGGGATGAAAGAGTATAGGTTTCATGGACGGGATGAAGAAGGGTAGATCTTATGTAGAGGCGAAAAAGGATATACTTGAGGGAGATAGGCCCATGAATGTGTAAAAGACCGGGAGGAGATTCTCTGACATTCAACAAAACCTACCTTTACCGGTAGAATACATTATCGTAATACCAAATATTTTGCTTGATTCTCAGTTTAACTCTTGTATTATTTATTAAATTTTCTACCGGTAAATGGTCGGTTTTTTTTAAGTTAGAGAAAATCCGCCAGATTTTCCACACTATCGAGGTTCCATCTTTTTATACTATTTCTTTTTTTGCATCTGCATATGATCTATACGATCTTCATTCCATCAATAAAACCTATTTTCTTTCTTCCCTTTCTTCACACTCTTGAACAACCCATCGCACATTACTTCCCCTAGCCACTTACTCTTTGCCTATCCCTGATTACCTTCAGAAGTTTCCTTTTCTCCCCGTATTATTAATAGTATTCTATCGGTTAAGAAATGATTTGCTGAATGCCAGAGAATCTGCTCCCGGTCCTCAGCACATTTGGTGGCTCATCCCCCTTCAGTATATGCTTTTTCGCCTCAGCATACGATCTACCCTTCCTCATCATGTCCATGAAACCAATTCTCTTTCTTCCTCTTCCCTGCTTGCCCAACATATTTCCCTCTTTAACATTCTTGAGCAACCCATCGCCCTTTATAGCACCCTTAATCCATCTACCCTGCCTAACCCGAATTACATTCAGAAGTTTCCTTTCCTCGCCCACATGCACTCCCTCGATAGTCTTCCTTTCCGTCCACCTCACCTTCTCCGTCATTCTCCATACCCGCATCTCAAATGCCTGCAGCCTATTCTCGTCCTCCTTTCTGAGGGTCCACGTTTCTGCACCATAGAACGCTACACTCCTTATCAAGCTCCTCACCAGCCTCTTCTTCACATCCTTACCCCAATGGCCCCGTCATCAGCTCCCTTCTATTACAAACCGCCTCCTTAGCTAGTGCTATTCTCCTCCGTTTGTTTGCTACTACGTCTGTTTTCCTGGAGCGTAATGCCCAAGTAATTAAACTGCTCTACTTGCTGTAGTTTGTTTCCTTCAACTTTTATCACAAGCCTAGATTTCTTTGTCCGAAAGAATCTCATTCCTTTTTTACCTTATGATTTATCTCGTTCGGAATATCCCGCATTTTATTTCTGAAGCATCTACCAAAACTTGCAGTCCCTTCGAAGATATCCTCCCGGTGGATGGCCGAATTATAACAATTATTATTATTTTGCGACTCATTTGGTGTGTAGGATACAGTTTTTCTTGCATTCCTTTTTCGAACTTTTAGTGTCAATTCGGAGGAACTCGAATCGTTCCGCGCTACGATTCGTTCCCCAACAGCGTGCCCCGTAGAAGACGAGGAAGACTTATCTTTCCGCTCAAGGACTTGGACAGGGCCTGGTCAGCGGTAGAACACCAGTCTTTTCCCCGAGTGCCCCCGCCGAGACGACGGGATTGTTTCATAAGGCGCAACAATGGTCTTTCCTCCGGAGACCTCCCGCTGTGGGAAGACCACGGGGTACGCGGTGTACCGCAAGTGGACGGGTAATCTGATCGCTGTTACTCCTTTGCGTTTTTATTCGCCCGTCACGAACTAATCAGAAGGACGTGTTTCCCTTCACGATGGCGCTGTCCAGTCCGACGCAGAGTAATCCGCCCTTGATTCGGGAACATGTTAGGCGTGATTGAAAAAAATCACCGCCATAAGAAGGTCTCCCTGAATATTAATCGGCGAATGTGTATATATATTCGAGGAGGAGGTTTGAAGTAATATAACCGCCCAAGACGGCTCATGAAATGCAGCTTAGGGTCGTAGAGAAACATCATGACGAAGATATCTGTTGTTGGTGTGTATTGTTTTGTAGAAAGCATCTCGTTTCACGTATCTTGAACGTCAGCTTTGGGAATGGTTTAGAATTTTTTTGTTAGTCCCATTTCTCCTCTGGTGGAGGGAGTTCATTTACTCAACTCAGTTCAATCGATATTTTATTTTATGAACAAGTTCCTGCAGAAGTTAAATTTGACCATTCCAGGACATTGAAGCCGTTACTTGTATGTGGTAGATGTTTTAGAAAAATTATTTAATAAATGATGGACTACAAGAGTTCTTTGCCTACTGAAGGTCCAAAGGAACATTCCAGCAGAAACAAATTATAAAAATATTTTTATCCATTCTGATATTCCCTCTGTTTGATTATTGTTGCTTAGTGTGGCTAAATTTACCCAGTGCATTGAATAATAAAATTCTAAGAAATGTAAATTCGTGCATCAGACTTATATATAACCTGTGTAAAGACGAACATATCACTCCCTAACTCAGGCAACTAAGGATGTCAAAGGTACAAAATTGGAGAAAGTACTTCCTGGGAGTGTTTTTATACAAACTTTTTGAAAGCAAAAATTATCATTATCTGCTAAAAATGTTCAATAAAAAACCCCAGAACCTGATTCATTTCACCCGATCGAATCCAGACCTTTTTTTATTACCCCAGCCACCACACCACCACCTTTCAGAATTGCTCGTTCCAAATAACCCTTACAACATTTTTGAAACTCCCTCGCTATACCCTTGAAACATAGTTTATTGGTTAAATCCTTTTACACCAAATTATCGTAATATCTTATGCAGCACCAGAACACTTGAAGTTGTGTATTTGGTTCTCACACCAAAATGTTAGTCATTAATGTAAAACAATCATGAAAAAATGTGAACTGAATTCAAACAAAATTGTGTATATGATCAATAAATCAAAAATATGTATATTGAATGGCATTGACGAATACTAAATTGTCACTTTGTACTTAATTTATTTAACAAGTTTTGTAAAAACCGAGCATAGTTTTTTCACTAAATGTACTCGGTCTTACCGGGCATGCCGTAGATCAATAAACTTGTGTCTACTCCGATTGCCGAATACGGTAGTGTTGCAAAAATTCGTGCGTCGCAAATTTCATGCCCTCGGATCGTAAAGCTCTGTAATTATCACCACTTAGCATCATTTTCTAATGATATTGGGTGTTGTCTTGTTTCTATCTGTGGCCCTTCGAGTGACTTTCATATTTTTCGCGGTCGCTTAGTGGCAAGGTTATTTAGTGTTGACCCATTGACATTTTCTCCTCTGAAGAACGCAAATTATGTCGTCCAACGCGGTGTCGATGCTGTCTGCGCGTTTCTTGCTTTAGTAATCGGTTAGAATATGGATGGTATCTGGAAACAAATATTTCCCGTCTCTAAGAAAGCTTAGGTCATGCGTGGTAAACAGTGTCATTGGCAAGCGCTTATCGCTTTTCTCAGTTAAGCCAAAGGTTTTGAAAAATATAGTTTTCGACATTGTTCTTGCGACTAATGAATCAGTGTGAATCATTTGAATATTTTCTGTTAATTTCGCCATCTGTTCATTGCTTTGTTCCGGGAATAATGATGTAGTCTGGGGATATGTGAACTGTGAAACTTAGTATGCTCATGGAGTTCATTGTAATTGTCACTCTATCTTGGCGTGCCTGTGATGTCATAGAAATTCCGTGCAACTTATCTTTTGCATCCGTAGACACCTACTTAGGTACGCTATTATCTCCCTAAACGTGGCAATATTATCTTCCTCGTTTTCTAAACTAGTATTCATTTGCTTTCTCATTATCTGCTGCACCCTGTTACTTATCTCATTGTTATTCATTTTTAGTAGCTTCTTTGTTTTGCTTAGTAACTCCTTCACTTCTAAATTAGTCTTAACTACCTGACCTTAGTTTAAATGTGGTGCACGGTAGGAGTGCAAAAAACTGCCGGAAGAAATCAAGGAAGAAAATATGTGAATGGAGTTGGGTTATTGAAGCACCGCAATCGCATTTATTATTTGCATCATATAATTATATTACAACGTTTGTTTATTCTGTCTATTTGGGAGCAGCATTTGGTGGTGTGGAGAATTGGTTTTATGGACCCCAAGTGTTTTCGTTAGCGTAATAATGAGATTTTAGTGGATCTTAAATAAACTTCCCGTTGGTTTAGCTTGAAAATTCTACTTTTACTGAAATTCTTGTTATGTGCTTTAAGTCACTTGATTTGCTGAACTGGTCCATGGTCCCTTGTTGTGATGAAATGAGGTTGTTTGGGGGCAAATTTATTTTATCATTGGTTTAACTTGGAACTCCACTACTGTTGCTGATATCACTTGCATGGGCATAAAGGCTCACAATTAGGAGTCCTGGTCCAACCCTAAGTAAGTATTATTGCCCGTTTTTGTTTTTAGCTTTGAATTTTAACTAGAGGTAGTCTTAAAAACTCAATTTTTGCAGGTCGCAGGCAACGCTCCGATAGGAAATTTAGTGATTGCATAGCCTGCAGGCATTTGAGCTTTGAGTGTGGAGGAGAGGAAGAATAATGAGGAATTGCTTGAGATGGTAGGCGAGGAAAAGAAACTTCCGAATGAAATCCGAGGTAGGCAGGTTACGTGGCTGGAGGATGTAATAAGGGGCGATGGGTCGATCAAAAATGTGATAGAGGGAAGGTAGCTGGAGAAGCAGGGAAAGGGAAGAAAGAGAATAGGTTTCATGGACGGGATGAAGAAGGGTAGATCGTATGCTGAGGCGAAAAAGGATATACTAGAACAAGATAGTCGCCTGAAATTGCAGAAAACGGGGAGGAGATTCTCTGACATTCAACAAAACCTACCCCTAACCGATAGAATACTTTAAGATGATGTCCCTCCGGTGTACTAGGCTTGGTATTTGGAGATCTCATCCTTTTCCTCACCGCGCCTCCTTTGTTTATTGCACCACCGCTTGAGAAGTGCTCGTTCCCTCGAGAATTCAAGTTACAGCCGTCTCCCTCGGCTCCTCTTCGAAGGCGAGTATGGACCGCGCGAACCGTCGTGTCAAAGGGGAAATCGACTCGTTTTCTCTCTCACCTCCTCGCCGGATTCATTCGAGAAGCAATTAAAGTGAGGACGAGCCTCTGTCGTGGATCCGAAAACTCATTCGGGATCCTCAAACGCCAAAGGCATCATTCCGAGGCTCCGCCCTCCCGGGAGGGCTGCACGGTTGGGCGGCACCAGAAAATACCACCCTCGCATAAAATTCTCTCTTCGTCTCGTGGAATTTATTCCGGAAAGCAAACGAGCGATCTATTCCTTGGAAGTTCCTTCTCGCTCAAAAGAGGTTGGTTGGTTCGACCCGACCCGGGCGCTGAATAAAGAAGTCTCAAGATTGGTGTGAGTCGTAGGTGGTGCGGGGTTAGTCGTTTGAGCAAGGGGGTCAAACGCTTTGGCGTGGCTCATGGTTCCTGAAATGAGGATCTTCATGAAAGGGTTCCTAAAATAAATTTCTGCATTAGATAGGCTGATTATGGATTTTTTTAACTACTATTAAATGTGGATGGAGGATATAATAAGGGGCGATGGGTTGCTCAAGAATGTGATAGTGGGAAGGATGTTGGATAAGCGGGGAAGAGGAAGAAAGAATAGATTTCATGGACGAGATGAAGAGGGGTAGATCGTATGCTGAGGCGAAAAAGGATGTACTGGAGCGAGATAGGCTCCATAAAGTGTAGAAAACCATGAGGAGATTCTCTGACACCCAATAATACGTACCTTAACCGGTAGAACACTTAAAAAAGTGTTGATGGGGTCTTCGATGATTTCTGACCGGGTCAGGACTGCGCATGCCAACGTTTCGACCTTTAATTCTGTCATAATCAACCCAGTCCATTATTCCCGTACATCAGCCTTTATGACGATGGCAGGATGATCTACGGAAATGTTGTCAGCAGCCGCTTTCATGACCCAGTGGGAAGACTTCATGTAAATCGAGTAAAATCTTCTCGGATTTGGCACCGGGTAAGGCTATTAAAGGCCAACGTTTCGACGATGAGAGAGTTTCTCGTCGAAACGTTGGCCTTGAATAGCCTTACCCGGTGCCAAGCCGGAGAAGATTTTACTCATATTATTCGCCGGGAAAGCTTACGATCTTTCATGTGAATCGTTTCCCGGGAAAACACAATTTTGAAAAGTATTCTACCGGTTAATGTAGGTTTTTTTGAAAGTCAGAGAATCTCCTCCCCGTTTTCTGCAATTTTAGGCGCCTATCTTGTTTTAGTGTATCCTTTTTCGCTTCAGCATATGGTCTTCCCTTCTTCATCCTGTCCATGAAACCTATTCTCTTTCTACCCCTTCCCCGCTTGCCCGACATCCTTCCCTGTATCGCATTCTTGAGGAACCCTTTGCCCTTTATTACATCCTCCAGCCACCTTCTCTGTCGATCTCGAATTTCATCAAGAAATTTCCTTTCCTCGCCCACCATCTCTAGCACTTCCTCGCTAGTCTTCCTCTCCGTCTACCACACTTACTCCATCCTTCTCCACAACCACATCTCAAATGCTTGCAGCCTATTCTCGTCATCCTTTTGTAGGTCCACTTTTCTGCCCCACTTTATCCTCCACACATTTTGAGGATACCGGGTCTGTCCTCGGCATTAACTTGACGAAGTCACCCGCAAGTTTGCAAATGTACGAATTCTACAGAGGATAAATTATTCACCTTGACCGAGTATCCAACCCCGATCCCTCGATTTTCCTCTGTGGAATTCGCAGCGTATTCTAATCCAAGATAACGTTATTCATTCATAATATTCCCACAAATTGTGTTCGGATGGACCGTAAGGTTGACAAAGGATGAAGAGCTTAGCCCGGTAGGTGATGAGGTAGGTTTCCTTAGGTGGGCTAGTATGAATGCAAATTTAGTTGAAGGAACCAATGGTATAGGAGATGTGTTAATGAGGGGCGTTTGTGGGGGAGGATGCTTTGAGAAGAATTATAGACATTTTGGACCTATATGATACGGGTGAGAATTATGTTATCTTAGAACAAGAGGAGCATAATGAAGTCCACGCTGAAGCAAATCGATTCATCTTTATGGATATTTACCGTGACAGCTGTTTTCATTCTCCGTGAACAAGGATGGATTTAGGCAAACTTGGAGAAAGTACGATGGACCTAAGGAAGACAAAAAACAAGTATTGATATGAAGGAGGAGGTTAGGAGAGAGGAGGAGAAAAGGTTTCTTTTGGTAACTAGGAGGAAAAGTTGGTGGATGAAGCAGGGGGGATTAAGGGTGATGGGACATTGAACTTAGATTTGTAGGGGAGAATCCCGAGAATATGAGGAGAGAAGGGCGTACAATATGTTATGTAATGCAGAACGTTGGGCAGTATGCTGAACTGAAGAGTGAAATCGTGTGTGGAAGCTGTTCATTCTTGCTAGGTTAATTTAAAAGTAGCTTTGATCCTTAAAGTTCGTCCCTAACCGGCGAAAGTCCTAAATAATTATTTAAAAACCCGAAGTGTTTCGGAATGTCATAGGAGCAGAATCCAGAATTGAGTCTTGGCATGTACTGCATCGTCGCCAAAAGGTTAGCCCTTGGGGTGCATCTTAACCTTCGAAAACTAGGAAGTAATCAGTTTTTTCTTGGTGCCTTGTGTGGTTAACGTGTCTGAAAGGTGATAATTATTCCTATGTAACTACTGCATGTTTTTTGAAGAAATTGCCATGAGAAAAATTCGGCTTGGACCGGGAATTGAACCACGGACCTTTATTTTGCCGCACCAATGCGCACCCCACTACGATATCCAGGCTTCCCAATTCTCATGGCAGTTTTTGGTGGATACAAGGCAACTAGATCTTAGGCGCTTGCGGTCCATCAAAGATGGCAACGCAAAGTAGAAGAGGGCTTCAAAGAAGCCACAACTAAGAGACAGTATCCTTCACCAGCTCTTATGCCGTGCTTAGCCATTTGAAAATGTTCAAACTTAGCAGGTGAATTTTTTTTTAATTGCCATGAGAAAAATTCAGCCTGGACCGGGAATCGAACCATGCACCTTTGGTTTGCCGCTGGAAAAAAATTCACCTGCTAAGTTCGAACATTTTCAAATGGCTAACCACAGCATCAGTGCCTAAGATCTAGTTCCTTTGAATCCACCAAAAATTGCCGTGAGAATTAGGAAGCCTGGATAGCTTAGTGGGGTGAGTATTATTCCGGCATGACAAAGGTCCGTGGTTCGATTTCCGGTTCAGGCCGAATTTTTCTCATGGCAATTTCTTCATAAAAGCTCACCTACTAAGTTTGAAGATTTTCAAACTAATGCAAGATTTTTTATTCGATTTATTCAGCGATACTGCATCTCCATTCCTAAGCGATTCGTCTTCAGTTTCATTTGAATTTTTGTAGTAAGACTGGTTATTTGGTCCAATTTTTCGTCTCCTTACTCAGGATCCAGTTTCTCGGTCTGTTATGTAATCTCTCGTGTCTTCATCGTGCACAAGGGAAGATCTTGGAAATGAAATATGCGCATATTTTCCAGGACATTGAGCCTCAAATGAGGCATTACTTAAGGTGAAGTGTCACCTTGGATGAAACTTTTGAATAAAAAAATGTACTTGTGTAGAACTCTTAGTGATAAAAATGATCATGATTTAATTATCTTCAAGTAGGTTGGAGGAAAGGCAAAAAATAAAGGTTATGCGTTTTGATTCCTTTGTGGGGCTCTTGCATTTATCGAAAGATTCTGTGTTTGTTGTTTTTTTATATTTCTCTTTGCATAGTTATCTACTTTGTTTTATTGATCTGGAAAAGGCTTTTGATCGGGTTGAATGGAATAAAATGTTCGAAATTCTAAAAGAGAAGGGGTTGGTATGGAAGGAGAGAAAACTTATTAGAGAAATATATATGAGGCAAAAAGCTGCATTAAAAATGAATGAGGATATGACAGAATGGGTGGATCTTGGTAGAGGAGTAAGACAGGGATGCAGTCTTTCGCCAACCTTGTTCAATATATATGTTGAGGACATGATCCATAAATCTTTTGATGGGAGAAAAGAAGGAGTCAGCATTGGAGGTAGGAAGATAAGAAGTATAATATTCGCAGATGACATGGTAATATTAGCAGATGATATGCAATCACTTCAAAGGTTGATAAAGGTTTTGGAAGAAGGGATGAAGGAATATGGGATGAAGATAAACCTAGGAAAGACAATGGTGATGCCAGTCAACTGTGAAAATTATACGAGTGTGAAAATAAATGAAGGTGTAATAGGAAAAGAGAAAAGCTACCGGTACCTAGGAACGATGGTGACAGACGACTGGAGAAGTTTTGCAGAAATAAAAGCAAGGATAGCAATGGCAAAAGAGGCCTTCAGCCAGAAGAAAAACTTGCTATGCAATAAAAGCCTGGATCTGGAGCTGAGAAAGAGACTAGCTAAATGTTATTCATGGAGCGTTTTCATGTATGGATGTGAAGCGTGGACATTAGGTAAGAGGGAAAGGAATAGAATAGAATCTTATGAAATGTGGGTGTGGAGAATGATGGGCAAAGTAAGATGGGTAGATAAGATGAGAAACGAAGAGGTTTTGAGCAAAGTAAAAGAAGGAAGATTGCTCCTATAGGAAACAAGTAAAAGGAAAGGAAACTGGTTAGGCCATGCGATGAGAGGAAAGTATAATAACTGTGGCACTTGAGGGTTCAATTGAAGGAAAGAAAAAGAGAGGAAGGAGAAGAATTAAATTGGTGGATCAGGTGAAGAACATCAGCTATGATGAAGTAAAGAAGGAAGCTCGGGACAAAAGCGGATGGAGACGGCAGTGGTGTACGGGACCTGCCAGCAGGCAGAACACCAGATGATGATGAGTTATCTATGGTATGTTTTTAGGATTGGATATTTGGGGAGGCGACCGACAGCTTGGGTCATTTACGCCGTACGGGACAGGTAAGGGAAGAAGGGTGGAGAGAAACCCGGCGTCGGCATTAGCCTGCTTTAAACAAAAGGTGCCAAGGGGACCTCAGTAAAACGTCTCATCCGACAGACAGTAAACTTCACTTGGAGTACCCTCCACAAGCACTCTAGTAGGGATCGGGTTTCCTCTGAAAAATATCCTCCTCTGAGGGGTATCTTTTTAGCCAAATGATGTTTTGTAAATGTGGAGAGAAGCAGTCAAAGCGAGTTTAAAGGCCGTTTTACACGGGGCACGTAATTGCAAAAGCTAATGTATGTGCAATCGTGAATTTCAAAATGCACCGTGTAAAGCGGCGAATTTCAAGAACGCATGCACGAATGCATGAATGCGAGACGCCAGAATAGCCCCTGCTCTAATTTGGTGGTCGCACTCTTGCAATTTGTACGAATAGCACTCCATCTAGCGGTCGCAGTATTAACGACATCTAAGTTCACGGGAAGTTGACTGACGAAAAGGTTTGATAACCTGAGCGATGGGTGTTTACAGTTATTCTTTGTGTGGGAGGATATTTACAGTTACTTATATTGTTATTTATTTAGATATATATTTAATAGCTCGTTAAATTGTTCCTCTGTCATCCGCATAAAATTGCTGTAAGCATTCCTGTCTTCTACAGCCAGCTCCTGTTGGACCATATTAAGAATGCCCGTTCCCTCCTTTCGCATACGGATCCACTCCCGCATCCCAAGTGCTCTTCTCCTGCGGTTACGCCTTTCTATGAGCTCTGCGGCCCGATCATAATTCCCCTGCTAGCTCTGCAGCAATCAATGCAGCCTCCTCCTGATCCATTATTTTTCTCACAGAGAGAGAGTGACTCAATGTCAATATCACAGAATCCCACAATCACCACAACCTTATTTTTCACTGAATGTCAACAACGTCGTGTACAGAATATCGTATATCTCCTGTTTGAACAAAACATTCGCTCTTAGCGTACTTATCAGACGACTGGAATTCACGAATGAATGCATGCTTACGACCACCGTGTAAAGCAGTCGCGCATTCGTTTTCGAAATAATTATTGCACGGCAGATTGCGGAATTAATGCAGTGTTGAGATGTGCAATTTCGTGCCCCGTGTAAAACGGCCTTAAAGCCCTGGTTACACGATACATTTTTGTACGATTTTGTGTGTATTCATGAAAGCGTGAATAAACGCGAAAATTCACCGTGTAGCTGCACCAACTTGTACGAATGTATGAAGGAATCAGCAGGAAAATAGAAACTGCTCTATTTGGTTCATGAATTCGTACATGACTTTGTACATGAACTCGTACGGGTTAATGTTTCGTGCAACCAGGCCTTAGGGTTAAGTATGCCTTGCATAGATTTCAGAGGCTCTAATCTTCCAAGGTGCGATGAAATCGAGGAATTATCATTACATTTTATAACCATGCGTGAGTTCGTTGAGCATGCGTTATTCCGTACTATGTTGTTCGAAAAGTTAGAGAGGAATGTTGTTATTTATTATTTCGCTTAAATCTATCCGGGAACAAAAATTTTTGCTTTAGATCTAAAAGCCTGTCTTGTATTTTTTCAGCCAACCAAAATTTCCGATCCGATGATGTGGAGTGACGTGATCATAATTTGGAGTGTCGAAGATCTATGTCACGCATAAATCTCGTGCCCTTTGTGGTGTCGTGCTGTGGTCGGGAGGAGGGTGGGCTGGGGGGGGGGGAGAGGAGACGGTGGGACTTGACGGACAGGCATAAGCGGCCAATGTTGACGCGTCATGCGGCTCACTTTCGATGCCTCCGTCCCCTCTTTATCGAGGGTTTTGTGACGAGGAGGAGGACGTGAAGGGAGCATCGCGCACCGTCGTCCCCCGGGGAAGAGGAGGCGGTGGGGGGATGCATGGGGGGGAGCGAGGGGGGGACCGAATCCCCGAGGGGGAAAAGTAGAAAGGATGGGAAGCGCAAAGGGAACGCAATAGGATTGAGCGGCGTGTTATGAGGGTTGGGAGGGAGGGCTCCGGAGGGGTGAAGCGTGTGATGCAGAGAGGGTGGGGGAGGGAAAGAATGCGGCGGGTGGGGGAGGGAAATTCGGGTGGGGGGGGGAAGGAATGATCGATGGAGGGGCCGCGGAGATAGGGAGGGGGGTGGGTCCAGGCGATCGGTTTATGGCGAGGGGGTGGGGCGGTGAGGGGAAGTCGGAGGGGGCTTGGTGAGTATTGACGGCCCCGGAGGTGCGTGGGGTGGGGTTTTGTGGGTGGGGGAGGAGGGGAGAGGTTCTTTAGTACGTAGTTCCTCAAAGGGATGCCGCCTTTAGCTCCGGCAGGTCGTTACGGAGGCTGATTGGATCGCGGTGGCAATGGCCTGGTGGTGATGGCGGCGTAGGCACCGCTGGATGGACCTCTTCTCCGTCCGCTCTCTCCATTCTCTCCCTATTCTCCTTCCCCTACGCGTTTGGTCTACCCCCTTCCCGCGGTCCTTCTAAGGGCCTCCCCGACACAAGACCCTTCCAAGGGCCACCCCATCCCCCGCTCACCTCCGTCCGTATCCCATGCCTAATACATCCGCTTCTCTCTCCGATTCCACATCTCTCGTTCCCTTTCACATCTTCCGTTGTCCTTTTTCGTCTCTTCCATCCCGTGTTCCTCAAAGAATCGTCCGCGATACAGCGCCTTTCCTTCCCCCCCTTTCCATCCAGCCGGTAGCGGTCCTTTGCCTCTTCTGTCCTCTTGCCGCTCCGTCCTTCCAGAGTCCTTCCGTCTGCTCCCTTCAACTGCAGCGTGATTTCTCTTCCAAAAGGGAATGGATGGATGATGTGGTTCTGTGGAATACTCCTGGTCCAGTTCCGGTCTCCGGGGTGAAATTGTGCGGAAGCCTGGGCGGTCATGGTGGACTTGATCAAGGCGCCAAGTTTTGGAAATGTGCGGGAGGGGCGAAGGATAGAGAGTAGTCGGGTCTTGGTTTCTAAAGGTCCCAAAACCGTCGTTAGACATGCATGAAGAGAGGGCTTCCCGTTCGTCAAGTTTCTACCCTATTACTCATGTGCGCCTAGCTCTTGGAGAATTTCAAAGGAGGAAGATTTTCGCCATCCTTTGTGACCACCGTGGGCGATGTTAGGATTATTGCGTGACCGGATGTGCGGTGATACAATTATGCCGTTTTAATCAATGAGTACGCTAAGTTCCTTTATGCGCCAAAAATATTTAATTAATGTGTTATTCTCCTTCGTCAAATCTGAGCATAGGCTCTCATTCGTTATTCCCGTGTTAAATTGGATATAAACATATCGTTGGTGATTTCCGGCGTGAATTTATGGAATTTGCGAAACATTTTGAATAAAACGGTTACACTTTGTTTTTCCACAATAATTTTAATATCTTACGACCATGGTTTCGACAGTTCACGTCATCTTCAGGACGTCAGGACCTTCAGGACCTGAAGATGACGTGAACAGTCGAAAATGTGGTAGTATGGTATTAAAATTACTGTGGAAAAACAAAGTATAACCCTTTTATTCAAAATAAAATTGATAAAAAAACGTCGTTTGCAATTCCTTTTGTAGACCATAACGAACCTTCAATGGTTCTGTGGATACTATTAACATAAGAAGACGTGTAGAAATATGATACGTCTCTTGAGTGCTGTCATCGTATACTTGCTAAACCTTCAATTTTTTTCTTATCGTATGATAATTTCTCCCTATGAATGGGATTAGCAATATAATTATTTACATGGTGGAATATCTGAAAATACAGCAATAAAACCTGGTCACTACCCTGTGTGAAACACGAAGGCTAACTCGTTGAATGGTGGACGTATGGTTTAAAGAACTCATATTTTATAAAGAAAACATTATTCATGATATCCAATCAGTGCATGATCTAAATGTTGTACTGCGATGGATATCGTGAAAAATTTTGCACAATAATTCATTTGGCTACACCTGTGAAATTCAATTGACAAAATGAGGTCGAAAAAAATTATTAACTGTTGTTCAAGGGGATGGCTTGCATTCAGGGGTTGGGTATGATGGTAACTGTTGGATTAGAACGAATATCAAAGTAAATAACGAAACAATTTCCCCGTCTGCACTCATGTCCACGTGTTACTCTGCTTCAAGATAGATATCTCTCATTGTCAGTCACTTTTAGGGGAAACGAAATATTTCTACGGGTCGATGACGATTGTATTTGCATTCGGCGACAAGCGGAGCGAATTTTTGGCAATTTCCTCAGATGCGTATCTCTCTTTTTGCCGTCGTCACGGAAGACTGGGGCAAGGGGCAAATTATCCTGCGTGTTTGGAAATCGCGTGTCCGCGTGCTCTTTGCGTGCTGTTCATTTGTGCTTATTTTTTTGTACCCTTCAGAGTGGGTAAACGCTAAGGATTGGATAAGGATACGCAGAGTGGGTAATCGTCGAGTGTGCGATATTCGAATTCATCTGTCGCATTTCGTATTTCACATTTCGTGTAGCTAAGTACTAAATATAGCCTATGACATCACGTAATGCATTTTATTGAACGTTGCGTGATATCCTATGTTGGAAAATTATCGCATTTATATTTCGCCTCATGGGTGTGCAATTGGTGTGCTTTTCGGTTTGAATGGCCAAAAAAAAGGGAATTTAAGGTTGAGAGTTAGGCAAGAACAGTTCTTAATTGTACGGATATCCATTACTAGAACATGTTGGTTAAAAATCCAAAAATGAACGCGAGAAAAATTTAAGAACAGGAAAATAGTTCATGCAAAATCATGAATTATGATTATTTGGGTTATTCTACTGGTTGAGCTAGGTCCAACGGAAGTGAGTTAACATCCTCGTGATTTTTAAATGCGCAGGGCCAATTCTCCTTCGACGCTTTCTTGAATCATTTCGGTGTTCGGCTTACGTCTTTTGATCCCATCCTAAAACCCTCTTCTCTTCCTTCCCTTTCCCCGCTCACCCATAATCATTCTCTCCATTACGGCCTTCAGAATCATTTTCCTCCTCATTACTCCTTCCATCTACATTCCTACTCTGCCTTCTTCTGGTCCTCTCCAGAATAGACTTTTCTCTCCTCATCCGCCATATCTAGCACTTCCTCGTTTGTTATCTTTCGCGTCCATCGCGTTCTTTTCCTCTCCCTCCGCACAAGTATTAAAATTTCGGGTGAATAATGAAAAAAAAAACTTTGTCTTATTCCATCCATTTATTTTTACGGTATTACTAGTTTCGACGCAGCGGCGTCATCTTCATGTACCTTCTGCATTTGCGGTCAATGTTTAGCGGTCCTGGGAGTTGTTGTACCGTACCTGAAGATGACGCCGCTGCGTTGAAACCAGTAATGCCATAAAAATAAAGTGGTAAAATAAAATGTGCGAAAAGTGCATTAGAATGATATCTAAGAAACGGTCGTTGGATTGGTTGTCTAATCAGCCATTGATGCCCCATGGTGAAACGGTCACAGGAGGTTCGGAAAGTCGACGCAGTGCCCTCCGCAGACAGCGGTATAACAACTCCGAGGACGGCAAAACATGGACCGCAAATGCAGACGTATTCAAGTAGAACTCGGCCGCGTCCCCCTGACGGCAACACAGAGTCTCTCCCGAGCAGTCTACCCTGTCATATTCCGGACCACTTCTCCTTTTCATACTCGCACCACGCACGCGTGCGTGTTCTTTCGGCCGCGTGTCCAGTGTCCAATGCACCCACTCCGCCTCGCTGAGGCCCCCTCACCCTGATATTCGGACACCCCGCCAATTAAGCGGTCTTCCCTGTTCTGCGCCCATTTCTTGTTTCGAGTCGTGATTCGGGCGCGTGTCTCCGGCGGGAGACTGTTTGTACGCTTTGTTATGACATTATAAGAGGGGAGTGCGAAAGCCAACTGAGCCATATACCAGTATTCCGACCGAATAAGAACGAGAAAAAAGGTTTGTATTCGTTTTGAGACAGTTAGCCCTATGGGGACGGTAATGAATGAATAAAAAGGTACGCTGGTTAAAACTTCCTTACTTTCAATTACCACCGACCAAAATTTCGGTCGTGTTTGTCATAGATCGGTCGGTTCGGTGCCGTATGTCGGTTTAGTGCGCCGCAACTTAAGTTTGTGGTGACATAATGGTAAAGAATTTAATTCATTGTCTATATTCCTCTGTCTTTATGATGGAAATATTATGTTTCAACTCAGCGTCAATTTTCTTGCTTGTAGATAAATGTTGATTCCTCCTGAAATAGCAGTAATGAATGTGTGCATGAATTAAAGCGGGGACGATTTTGACGGAAGGGAAAAGAGCTGGCTTAATCCGGGAAATTATTTTTCGTGATAGAGCTGTTGTTGATGTATATGAAATTCCGGTTAATAATATATAGTAGGATTGAAATAACTGCCTTGTGCTATAAACGCCTTTCTTGTGCTTATAATTTATTTTCCCTTTGTGTAGTTGCTTAAATGAGAAATCTCCTAATGTGACTGTATTAATTAATAATATACTGAATGAAGTTATGTTTGTGTAAAGATTAGAAGTACTTCCGAGCGCTGCATTTGGTGTGCTTATAGTCTTTTGTATCTTCTTTGTGGTATTTTTTGCTGCGAATTTCTCTCTGGGTTATTTTATCATATCATAAGCGCGAATCCATTCCATCCCCTTCATTGTCTTCCAGACATTCTTCCTTTTCTCAAGGCCTGCAATATGCCGTGTCTGCTTTGATTTTTCCCTCTCCTGCGTCTTCTACTCCCACGGAGTTTCTTACAATTACTATTTCTCCCATTTCTCCCACTATCATGTCAGAAACGTCGTTCATGTGATTTGAATTTATTTTCCCTTTCTGTAGTAGCATCAATGAATAATCTCCTAATATTACTGCATTAATTTATAATTTACTGCATAAAGAAATGTTTGTGTGAAGAAAAGAATTACTTCCGAGCTCTGCTTTTAGCGTGCCAAAGGTCTTTTGCCTTTTATTTATGTTTTTTTTTACGCGGGATTCTCTTTGCGTTATTTCAAAACATCCTGAGTGCGAATCCGTCCCATCCCACCTTCACCGTCTGTGATATTCTCCCTTTCCTTAAGGCCAGCAATATCCCGTTTCTACTTTGATTTTTCCCTCACCCGCGTCTTCTACTTCCGCGGAATTTCTTCCAGAAACTATATTTATTCCACTACCATGACCAGATACTTTTCTTTTCCTCCCTTTCAGTCCTCCTTATTTCCACCATCCTTTTACAAATCAATCTCTCAATGGTTATCGTACATTCGTATTCTCCAACCTCCAATACCCTGGCTTTTTAGAGCCATATATCCTTTGATCCTGTATTTCTTTTGAAAGTTATGTTGGTCAAATCGTCCATATTATGTATCAGTAATGTTGCTGTTTCGTCTTACTTATTTTCTAATAATCCAAATGATCGATCATTGGATTGTACATACCAGTCGTGTGTGTATTTCAACACATAGGCCAAACTTATTAGAATTTGGGAGATTATATTGGCACATGGAGATACGTTTGATATTTTTATTTCTGAAAGAATTTCCGTTCTGAATACCAATTGAATATCAGTTCTGTTCATTGTGCAAGTTCTGAATACCAGTATTAACACCTGAATTTCAGTACCAATAGAGAACTCAGTGGATTTAAACATAGTTGGTATTGTCATTAGTTATTCAATAATGGACTTCCATAAGGTTACGACTGAAAGGATTGAATTCTTCAGTTCGGAAATTCAGAGCCCTTACCGCGGTATCTCATCTTTCACATCTAAGGAGACAGGAAATGCAAAGTTCTCCTCTCGGTCGAACTATGCAATTTATTCTTGCGGGGATGTCAGTTTTTCAATGAAGGAGAAGGAATTAAAATGATTTCGGAGAAGAATTGGCTCAACCCAGATTGGTGTTTATCAAGTTTCTCTAAGGCAGTGGATCGCTTTAAACAGTTCATAAACAACTCCAAGTTGATGGAATATCAAGTGACCCTGCGTGACCTCTATATCCAGAGTTAACAGCAAGTGACCCGGAGCTAACAGATGCACTAATGCGTGTATGACCCCGTTATATTTTCTCCGCGTACGACCGATACCACCGATGCATCCCCGGGACAAGGGTCGTTTATTCATTTCCATCCTTCCCCGCTTCCTCCCCATGCAGTTATGATATTTTCTAGGGCAGCAGAAGCCAGGCTGGTCATAAATGCAGAAGGCCAGAAACTGGAAGAAGTGGAGTAAGTTAATTACTTGCGTAGTTCGTCTGAGGATAATGGGCATCGCAGCTATAGAATGAAGAGGAGAATTGCGCAAGCGAAGAACCGTTAGGCAACTGAAGGGAGATGACTCGGGAACCCTTGGTAAACAAATAAAGAAGAGGCTGGTGAATAGTGTGATGTGGTGTGTATCTCTGTGGCGGGCAGAAAGGTGGACTCTGAGAAAAGAAAACTAGAACAGGGTGCAGGAATTCAAGGTGCGCGTATGTGGGAGGATGAAGGAGAGGTGGACGGAAAGCAAGACAAACGAGTAGGTGTTTGGTATGATGGGTGGGGGAGAAGAAACTTCTGGATTAGATTTGAAGGTGGCGGGTTGGGTTGTTGGATGAGGTCGTATAAGGGGCGGAGGGTATTTTTTTCAAAGAACTGCACTTGCCGCGCAGGAGCTTTAACGGAGTCACCCGCTAGTGATCACACATACATACCAATCACGCAGTTCCCTTCCGGGGTAGGCACAGTTACAAAGTTTCACTCATAAATACATATTTGCACACCTAACTCAGCTTCAATAATTTCCTCCATTCCTGACCTATCCTTGGAAACCTCTTTTGCCTCATTTACCCCCATACACTGCATCATACACGCCCTCCTGTTTTTAAGACTCCTAATATTCCTCCTCCTAAGAATTTCCTCAACCACATTCAAACTCAACTTTCTCGGTCTACCTCTACCTCTCGCACCATTCATTTATCTCCTATATTTCTGTTTCGTTATTCGTCTCTCATCCATTCTCTCAACATGGCCAAACCAACGAAGCACCCTCCTTTCATACATGTTCATTACTGGAGCAACTAACCCACATTCATTTATTACCCACTCATTCCTGACCCTATCCACCCTAATTTTTCCGCAAACACTCCTCAGATAATTCATACCCACGGCGTTTAGTCTACTCTTTTGTCAATCGTGACATACCCATGTTTCACTACCATAAGACAAAGTGGGGAGAAGTACACTTTTGTACACGGCGATTTTCGCTTCCCTTGACAGGGATTCATTCCTTGATATGCTCCACATGCTACCTACCACGTTTCCACCAGCATTCGCACGTCTCTTTATCTCCTCATCTATCCGTCCATCTTTCGTAAACATCTTCCTTAAGTAGGTACGCAAAATCATTCTATGGGTTTACTGAGAGAATGGAGTTGAGGGTGAATGAGTGCAAGACTAAAGTAGTAGTTTTTGATAAGGAGAATGGGGAGAATAACTGTATGATGAGGGCGAATGGTGAAGTAATGGAACATGTTCGCCAGGACTGGGAATCGAACCCAGATCCCTCGATTACTCGCCGAGTGCTATAACCAATTAGTCTGGGCAGCATAATTTAGATCACTCGATTTAGAGCTGCCGGCGTGAAATCGAGGAATCTGGGTTCGATTCCCAGCCCAGGCGAATGATAAATCCACACTTTCGGGCTCGGAATCACTCACAATTGGACTGAGCACAGTTGCTAAGGTCAAGATAGAGGAGAGAATGTTGGGTTGGCGGGGACGGGAAAGAAGAAAACAGGCTCTATGGACGAGGTGGGACACATGCCGAGATAAAGAAAGTAATTGTATCGATAGATATGGCCCTGAACATGTTACAATCTAAAGGATTTAAAAAAAATATTTTCATTTTAACTTACCTGGACTGGTGGATCACCTTAATAATAATAAATCTCTCCATACTTCCCACTCACTGCTCATGTGAAGTCTTTCCCGAGAACCGCGGAGAGAGCCCTGCACATTTTTTTTCCTCTCCGATTCATTTCGTCAACCGTCGGGCGCATTCGGGCAGTTCCGTTTTCATTCTCCCGGTCCTCCCTCCTTCGTGAGATCCTGAGTCTGTGTGTGTGTGTGTGTATGTTGCCGGAGCTGATTTAACCGTGTAAAATTCCTTCCATTAATTTTCCACTTGATTTCCCTCCTTGTCGGACGGAGGCGTAATCCTCTTCGTTTTTTTCTTCGGCTTCCTTCCATTCTTTCTCCTCCAGACTTCATTGAGTTCCCTATCCCGCCGGGGCCCGTTCCCGACTCGTCCACAGGTCTGGCGGGTTCTGGTTTCTCCGTGCGCTTTCATACGATTGTTGCCTCTTTCGTGGAGAAAAAGCGGACGTGGTTCAATCACTAAGAGGTTGATTGGGCCGAGTCTTACGTATCGTTTTCGCTTTCTTTCGTTTTATATTGGACCTGCTTCGCTGGGGCTGATCTGGTCTGATTGTTAGCGTCCTCTCGGATCATTCCAAATCTTACGGGCTGTTGCCGTGGCTCTGTCATCGTAGGATGATAGCGGATTTACCATTGTAAAATTAAACAATCCATCAGAAGGAGGACGCAACAAGTGTACTCTCTCTTGTTTAGTCACTAAATTATTTTCTGGCATAAATTCTTCACCCACGAAATTTCTCCGGAGACTTTCTCATTTTACGAAATATGTGCATCTACATCTACATCTACGTGATACCCTGCGAGCCACCACGAGGGTGTGTGGCAGGGGGTGAAGATCACCAAACATGCACTGTTGACATGCAACTAGGATATTTAATGGAGACATGCTAGATAATATGGTCACATGCAGCTAGATGGTTCGTATCTACATAATATGAAATAGATTAGAAATGTAGTTCTGCTTAGTATAACTGTTGCTAATATACCTATAATTACATGTGGGAGCAGCGTGATTTTTTTCTCTCCTGACCACTATTGAAGCTTTTTAGAAAACATTACGCAAAGAGTTTATATTGGCTGGTAGATATGTGCCCTGATGATGGTGGAAGAAGTAGGCTGAGGATCCACTCAAATTTTGTTGGATGTAAATGTCGATGATGAAGCGGAGAAATGTTGGAAATGCGGATAAAAATTGACAAATGTGCTTGTCATTTTCTGGCGTATCTTCTTTCCCCACGACATTTCTCCAGAGATTTTCTCAGTTCGCGAAATATGTAGTTCTACCAAGTACAACTGTTGGTAATCCACCTGTAATTACGTGCGGGAGCAACATGATTTTTCAGTCTACTGACCACTGTGGAAGCTTTGTAGAAAAATTTCCAAAAAGAGTTTAAATTGGTTGGAAGATAGCCTGATGATGGTGGAAGAAGTAGGCTTAGGATCAGCTGAAAGTTTGCTGGATGTAAAAGTCTGTGGTGGAGTGGAGAAATTGTAGAAACGCGGGGAAAAATTGAAACATGATTTTAAGGCCTTCAGACTTCATTATGTGGGCGGCAACTAGGTATATTTGTGAGAAATCATGATGGACAGGAGAAATGTTTTTTGCTTTCAAGAAATATTTCGACAAATTTCACGGACGTGAAGAGGTGTGGAAGAACTTATATGTTAGATATGTGGTTGCGTTTTAGCCATTAATGAGTTTAACCCATGTAATACCTCCTTAGCGATGTCTTACGTTATGAATTTTAAGGACCATTGTTGCAAAGTTATTACAATGTAGTTGTGAGATTATCTGATAGATGAGGTTACTTTCCGCCGACAGCCCTCTCAAGTGAAAGATTTGAAAGTCGAATACCCCCAAGTCGGCTATTGATCACTTGTCTTTTGGGCAGGTATTGAAAATCCAGGGAAATATAGAATCCTTCGCGTCTTTGAAGTTATCAAATTTGTAACCTACGCGTGGTATCTTGCTCGTTACAATATAGATTATTTGACGTGCATACCATATAATATATAGGAAGCATATAGGAAGCTAGGCTTTATCAAGAGAGTACTCAGAAAATGTGATGAGAAAGTGAAAGAACGTTGTTATTTTTCAATCGTTAGGCCTCATCTGGAATATGCTGTTAGTGTATGGGATCCATACGAAACGGGGTTGATATCAGAGTTAGATCGCGTACAGCGAAGAGGAGCTAGGTTTGTGAAACGATGCTACGATAAGTTGGCTAGTGTGTCTGGACTGTTAGAAGAATTAGGATAGGAATCGCTATCACAGCGTAGATTAAATTATAGGCTTAACCTCCTAAATAAATTTCAGGAAAATCATTTTACTGACGACGTAAAAAACATACTATTAACCCCTTCGTACTACTGCAGATTAGATCGCGCCAATAAAATTAGAGAGCTAGATTGTAGAACCGATGGGTATAAAATGTCATTTTTTCCGCGTACCATTCGGGACCATAACAGCTGTGATCGTCGTCATGAATAGTTCGAGTATTGACAATAGGCAGGCAGTAAATCTTTCTCATTATATTCTCTACTCTCTTATTTATGCATGATGTAAATACTGATGTTCTTATTTATGCATGATATTTTGAATCTGTAGTAGTAGTCTCTGTATCCCTTGCATGTTGGAACGATTGACGATAGAATGTTTCTTGGTTAGTAGATTTTAAATTGGCGCTTTGCATGTGTCGTACGCGGGTTTTAATGTAATGTCGGTGTTCTACCATATCATTCATGCATGCCTGGTGCGAAAGTACCCCCTGTCACACACCCTTTGGGTGGCTTGCAGGGTATGACGTAGATGTAGATGTAATATGCTTGTATTAAATTTCGGACCCTGGCTTGCGCTCTCGCTATTTTTGTAGTACAGCGTTTCCTTGGATGTAGCTATTGTGAAAATTAACTTTCAAGAAAGTATTCGATCACGATAGAATTGATTTCCCGCTAGTATTTGATAAATAAGAGGAAAGGAAGAGGAACCGGTGTACACCATGACCGGACATCTTTTTGGAAACTTAAGTTATATATTTCAATTGATATAGCATTCCGATAAAAGTGGAAAAAATGCATGTGAGTGAATTATTTCCATCTGATGCTTACAAGAGTTTAATTCCGGATGAGCGTATCTGGATTGGAAAACAAGTTTTCCTGGTTTCCTCGAATAGTTGTAAACGAAAAGTTACATGCGTTTAGTTGTGGGCATTTCTTTAAAATGATGCGGGAAGAGATTTGCTTTTCAATAATGCATAAGTTTAGAAACGAACCAGTTTGAAGCACTCTGTACATCTTCGCGTCCATGCCGGTGCATTTTTTTTATTATCGCAAGGCTGTTTGACGAGTCTCGTGCTCCACTGTGTAGTTGTTTAGCGGGTGGAAGTGAATTAACTGAGAATTCGATAAGTCAGTAAATTTAGCGCTGGTAAAAACTCTTATGGTGAAAACGACGATCTGGCTGTGCATCCATCACCCCTCATACCTTCCACTTCACACTTGTCACACTCCACAGTAGAAGAAAAGCCTCCAGCGAGATTTATAAATTCTTCATCTAGTTCTTGATTGAGAAATGTGACGGCGGCATCTTTTAATGTCATTTTTCTACCATTTCTGTGAGACAAACAAACTCCAACTACTGGCTGGTCAATTCTAATTATTTATCATAGCCTATGGTGATTATGTATTTCTCTACTATTTGCGAGCATGCTTGTTAATAGTGCGTTTCTTTTTCTTCAACAGGTAAGCCATATGTTTTCTTCCATTCCCGAGAAATGTATTCTAGACTTGGTGAGTGTAACGATCTCCCTCCCTGTCTCTGTTACTGTGAATCTTTATTCACATTATATCACTTTCGCAATGTGGAGCTTTGCGTACTAACACTCATAAGTGCAGGAGTGTTCGGTAGTCATTTCAGCTGTTGCAAGTTCATGTTGGATAATAGAGGATATTTGTCCTCTTCGGTGTATTTTCTTTCTTAAACAAAAGCTGTTACTATTATATTATTTTACGTAATAAGAATTTAATCAGGCTAGTTTGATATTCCGAATGTTAAGTATAGTGCTTTGGTACTATGCTTCGAAGCCCTGAAGAAGATCTAAATTAAATCGAAACCTTGGGAACTTTGTATACTCTTTCACTCTCTCTCCTTCTGTTAACATTCAGTGGTTCATCCATCAAAGCTTGAATAAGCGTTTATTACGTAATATTTCATTTATCACCTTTCTCTCAGTTGTTGATCTCTTGATCCACTTTGCTGATACATGACGTGCTTTGGCCGTAATAAGCCTGTAATGCGCCCTCTTGGTGATCCAATTCACGTATATTCTTCCGAGAATTGAAGGGAGTTTGACTTAGCTGTCCGTTTTTTCTTTCGAATTGGCCAACTGAGGAGCACATTAGTACAAATGTTTTTCTATTTCAATTCTTCCTTTTTCCTCTCCTTATATTCCTCATTTTCTTGCATTGCTCCCTCATACTTGTGACCAGTAGTCATCCATCCAAGAATTGGTTTTTAGCAGCTCTCTACTCCACCTTTCTCTCTGCCAACTGCTTCATTCCTACTTAGTTGTTCTCTTTGACATTGATTTGCTTGATGTAAGAGATAGGCTGCAGGCATTTGAGATGTGGGTTTGGAGAAGGATGGAAAAGGTGACGTGGACGAAGAAGAAGACTAGCGAGGAAGTGCTTGATATGGTGGGCGAGGAAAGGAAACTTCTGAATGAAATTCGCGATCGGCAGAGTTGGTGGCTGGAGGATGTAATAAGGGGTGATGGGTTACTCAGGAGTGTGATAGAGGGAAGGATGTTGGCCAAGCGGGGAAGGGTGAGAAAGAGAAGAGAAAAGGAGGAGCGAGATAGGCCCCTGAATGAGTAGACAGCCGGGAGGAGATTCGCTGACATTTAACGAAACCTACCTTAACCAGTAGAATACCTTTATGTGTCAATTAACTTTGTCTCTCCCTCTTCGCAGATTTATTATCTTACTTCCCATGTCATATCTTCTGTGTATTTGTCCCATATCCTCGAAATTTTCCTCTCAAAATGCTGGGTGACCTGCCACTTTTCTTCTGAGTACGTCGCGTCCTTTCATGTTCCCCGAAGTAATTCCCATTTCTCGCAGATATCTTTTGATGTTCACGGACGTAGCGCATTATTTTTTATGAAAGAAGTACTTCCAAATCCTGCCGGTTAATTTCTTTTCTTCGATTGTCACCTTGCGTTTTATTTTTGGGATATCTGTTTCCTGCCTCGGGGGCACTCGGTGGCAAGCGTGATCGTTTATCGACTCCCGTGATATCTGTGATAGAAATTGGCCGAATGGTATTTTACATCTTGATTATGAAAGGCGTGGAAATCAATAGGAACTTATCGTGTCGGCGTGTGTCTATCTCGGCGCCGAAGTAGGATTAATTTTTTCCGGCGTACATGAGATAGTTGGAATGATTAAATGCCATGCTTATCGAAATTTGGACGCTTATGGAAAGGGGTTAGATTACAGACCGTGAATGGCGTTCTAAAAATTTACCGCTGTGATTTGTAGTTATCACGCATGAGAATAAAGTATGTTTTGTTTTGAAATAGACGTTTGAGAAATGAGATTTATGGGATTTCCGAGTCCGTTTGATGAGGAATTTTACCATCAGTTTAGAAATCATATTGGATATATGTGACCGGCAGGTATTGCGGCTGTCATCGAGGTAATAGTGTCGAAACTAGTGGCACCGCAATAAAAAATTAGTGGGAAAAAACGAAGCTATTTTATCACTTGTGTACTTAGTTCTTTATTTGGTCTATATATCGCCTCGAATACGCCGCGAGCATTTGGGACCCTGGTCATAAAGATTTAACCAAATAAATTAATAAATTACAATCAAAAGCAGCACGCTTAGTTAAAAACTGCTACGAGCGAACATACTCTCACAACTTTTTGAGGGATTAAGTTTGGTGCCCCTCGAGACTCGGATTCTATACGGTAGGCTTAGCTGGATTGAGATATTCAGAACTCGTGTGTTTCAGAGCGACACAGAGGATATTATCATGACGCCTCAATACATCTCTAGGTCTGACAGAATCGATAAAAGAAGAGAGATACGCTGCCGAACAGAGAGGTACAAAAACTCGTTATTTTCGCTTACAATAAGCGATCACAACAAAAACTGAGCTCCACTAAATACACTCCCATAATTACACGCCACCATTTCTCCCCCTAAAACCTTAAACCTTGCATCCTTACACGGCTGGTGTCCTAACACCCTCTGCCGCACGCCCATGCGGCGGCTCGCAGGGTAGTATGTAGATGTAGATGTATATTTTTCCCTTGGTCCTTCCTCTTGTGACTTTTCACTCTATTTTTCTCTCAGTTATATTATTTTTAAACGCATTGCATCTCAGTGTGCCAAATCCATTGCTTCGTCTTTTCAGTATAGTGTTCCATATGGTCCTTCCCTCTTCTACTCTTCTATTAACTTTTTCATTACAGCTGGATGAAAACTACTGAAGAAAGACATATGTGATGAAAAAAGTATTATGCTTGTTACACATTTTGGGCAGAGGATGTACAGTCTATGTCATCTTTACTGAGGGCCTCAGTCATTTTAATCCAGTTAATCAATGCATCTTTTATTGACTCAGTTTTCTTCCTCACATTTTTATACGACTTGATTTCTACTTTCAGCACCTTGGATACCTTCATTTGCTCCGCTACCGTACTAAGAATTTTTTCGTCAAATCACTCACATGCAAAAAAAATTGAGAGAGGACTGGGTAATTTTTTTGACACGTCCTTACTTATAAGTAAACGGTGAGGAAATCTCTGAAAATAGATCTAATTTTTTAATTCTCTTCGTCCTCATCTTCTGGTGTTTTTACTCCCGCCTGCCACAAGACCCTTCGTCTCCCGTCATTCTCACACCCCCTCTATCCCCTCAGGGGTCCTCTTTTTCATTTCCTCCTCAAGAGAGACCAATCTCCTCCTGCTCCTCCCTTAGCCGCCCGCTGATTATCCCGTCCTCCCGATAATTCCTCTCCGATTCCCGCTCGTCTCTCTTCGTTCTTGTGCTTCCTTTCATCTCCACCATCCTTGCCTCCCCTGCGGTCTCCCCGTTTCATCCTTTCATCCGCACTTCCGTTTCTTCCTCCTGTGTCCCATTCGCCCTTGTCTCTCTGTCTCCTCTGTCTTATCATCATCTCGGGGTCCCGCAGGGCATTCATATTCGTCCCCGACTCTGCTTGGGTGTCCTCGGTTGAGTCTTTTTCCTGACAGCGGGGGGCTGAGATGTGCGTCGTTCGTTTGGTGTCGCGAGGTCAGAGCCAGCCTTAGGCCTACGCGATGTACCGATTTGCTTTACACATCTACGCATTACCCTGCAATCCTCCTGAAGGTTTGTGTGGCAGGGATGAGTGTTCACGAACATGCTTCACACCATACTATACAAATATTTATAACAAGACGAAAAAACGGCTTGTGGGTTCGTACGAGACGTGCTCTTTTTACCACGTCTCAGGGTAAGAAATAAGAATATGGGAGTAAATCAGATAATAACCTATACTATTCGTCGCCAGAAAGTAGATGGTCTTGGAACTTATATGAAAGATTGTCGAAATTTTAACCAACGGTCTGAAAGTGATTCCCATCCTAGTTTTTGCTAAAGGGTGTTTGATCCAATGAAGTTGTCTTGACGACCAATTTAAAGAAATAGAAGTGCTATATGTATTTCAACGTAACACCTAATGAAATCTGAAGTACAGAGTAAGGACATGTTGGACATGAACGGGAAATTAATGTTGGAATAATCTACCGGTGTAGATATTTCTAAATGGAAGAGAGTGGAAATACCCTGTGATATTTGCTGGTACAGACGCCTGTTTACCTTCACAATTTCTTTCCCCATCTCAGTTTAACTCCTACCTCTCTTCATCTCGTCCTACTCGCCTCCTTCTTCTTCCCCGCTTGCCCTAAATCTTCTAATCGCTCTCGGTCCTCGAGCGCACTTCTCCCCACGTATGTAGATTGATTTGAGTGGGTTATCAGATAATCTACCAGTTCTGGTGAAACTGAGTGAAAATCCCCTGGATTTTTTCAAGTTGAGCCCTTTTGTACCGATAAGTCCTTTTTTCTCGTCTGCTGTCCTACCCTTATTCGTTCCTTCTATAAAACATATTCATTTTTTCGCCTTCCACACATTCTAAACATCCTCCCCGGTATTCATGTCTTATGCTTCTCTATGCTTGGGTAGTTTTTCGCAGAGTTTTATTTTGAACGACCGGTTTCATCGCATAGGCGACATCTTCAGGTGATGACTATGGCATTTTCATTTTCCATTGTGGATTTTCACAGAGTAAAGGCCGAAATCATTGAGTTAATTCTCTTTGCCCCTCATTACATCCTCTAACCACCTAGTTTGCCTCTTCCGAATCCCATCCAGAAGGTTATTTTACTCCCCCACCATATGTTGCACTTCCTCGTTTGTCCACTTCTCCTTCCGCCGCTCTTTCTCCATTCTTCTCCGCACACTCACACGTCTTGAACGCCTGCACCCTTTTCTTGTACTCCTTTCTCAGAGTTGTTGTTTCTGCTCCATACAATGCTGCACTCCGTATCAAACTATACACCAGCATCTTTTTTTATCTTTACGCGAGGCACCGGATATCAACTCCCTTGTGTTACTGATGGTGGCGATATTGTAATGTCGATCATCGCTTTGAACAATTTTTCGCGGATACTCTAACGCTCTCTTCGCGTTATGGATTGTGTATGGCAGCCAGTGTGCGAGCGATATTTCTGCGTTGTGCACCCTCCTCTTCCCTCACCGTTCGTCCTCTCCATCCCACTTCGCTGCCTTACGCGTCACTCCACACGTCCTTACCCTTGTCCTTCTCTCACTCTTTCTTTTCGCGTCTTCTCTGCGGCCTTATGTTTTCTTTCGCCGGAAACGGTCCCCATTCCTATTTTCAACGCTCCCACACCATTTGATCTCCCTTTCGATCCCCCACATCCTGTTAGTCTTTCCTCGTCCTTTCCTTTCCTGCCCTTTCAGTTGGTGTCCTGCGGACTCGAGACAGTATTACCGAGAAGATGAAAAGGGAATGGCAGCGCCATGTTTGCGTGCACCAATCGAGCTTTCACGCACAGCGCGTAGGAAATCAGAAGGGAGATCTTCGACGCAGGTTGCGTCGTCGTAGTATTTTCACATCTAAATTCCTGACGCAGCTTTAGAGGGCTGAGCATTGGGGAAGACAAACCAAGGAGTGCTGGGAATGGTGGATGATCGGAGTAAACTTAAGTAGGAGATTAGGAGGAGGCAGAGTAGGTTCTTGGAACTGGTAATGAGAGGCTTAGGGATGCGTGATTGAGGGTAGGAATTTTTGTAATCGTGGAAAGGGAAGAAATAGAATAGTCTTACAGAGAAGTATGAAGAGAGGTGGGACGTATGTGGGATATGAGAAAGAGATTGTGTGAGGAAGTAGAGTCCTGGGCATATAACAGACTTAATCTTTGCCCTTTCCCATGTAAAACTACTAACCGGTAGAATATCGAATTTAGAGGACCCTAAGAAAGGAGAACGAGAATAGGCTGGAAGAATTTGAGATTTGGGTGTGGAGAAGGATGGAGAAGGTTAGGTGGACGGGGAGGAAGACTAACGAGGAAGTGCTTGAGATGGTGGGCAAGGAAAGGAAACGTCTTAATTAAATTCGAGATCGGCAGAGAAGGTGGCTGGAGGGTTGCTCAAGAATGTGATAGAGGGAAGGGTGTTGGGCAGGCGGGGAAGAGGAAGAAAGAGAATAGGTTTCATGGATGGGATGAAGATGGGTAGATCGTATGTTGCGGCGAAAAAAGATATACTTGAGCGAGATAGGCCCCTGAAAGTGTAGAAAACCGGGAGGAAATTCTCTGACATTCAACGAAGCCTACCTTAACCGGTTGAATACTTAAGTAAAATAATCACTACTCCCTTTGGTATGTGGTACTAAGTATATACTTCGAAGCGTTATTTTTCAGGTCAAGTAGGGAAATGGAGGAATGAAAATTGTGGTGGCGTTCATTTTTTTATGCTCTCAAGAAGTCGCGAAAGTCATTCTGCGAGCTCTCGAAAATTGGTTCCCATCCATGGGTATTTGCATGTGAAATCAGGAGATGTTAATCAGGAGAATGCTGGTGGCGAGAAAAATTTTTCGACGCAGAAATTAATATCACGAGAGCGACTCGCTTCAGGTGATCTGCATAAACAAGAGAATATGCGTCTGGGACGTCCGTTTCAACGAATGAGGGCGTCCTTTGATAATTAGATAAGGTGGTGTAAATGCTAATGGGTGAGTTTCTGCTTATATTTTAAGCTGTCTCGAGTTCCGTGTTCCTTTAGTCAATCGCTTGGGCCCATCAAAACGCTGAATGTTCAGTTCCGTGCGGTCCCCGTTGTGCCCTCGGGCGAATTTTTAAACATCCCGGTGAGCCGAGGGGTGTAATTGGTCAATTAAAAGCCTCGACAAAGGGTTACCGCTGCGCAAACCAGCCCATGGGAATCCGTGGTGCGCTTTATTTTGTTTTTCGCCGGGCTCCACATGTTTCACCTGCCTCGAGCCATTTTTGCATACCCGTTCGTCGATTGTTCCTGCGTTGAAATGTCCCGTTGCCAGTCTCGCCGACTCTTTTCCGAAAAGCCTTCGATGTCCCAGCGCACAAAAGTCGCGCCCGCTGAAGAATGATGAATCGCTAGTGGGTATGTTAATCGAGTGCCACCCCTGGCCTCAATCGCCGGGAGTTCATTCAACTATGTTCCCCGCATCGGCAGGAGTCTTTTTGTGTTCGCATCTAAGCCTCGGAACTAATTTCCCCATCTTGTGTTTGTCTCCTGTCCTTCATCCTTCCCGTTTACCGTTTTCTATTCATCCTTCGTCCTTTTAAGGCCGTCCTTATTTCTCCACGACACATTAACCGCTGTCATAATAGTGCATGAATTTTTTCCCATTAGTTGCCGGGAATATAAGGCCCCCCAGAGAGTCTATGGTGACCATTAAGTGTCCCATGAAGTGAGGTCTTCAGCGGTTAATAAAACCTGTGGTTTGGTTTTCAGCCGGTTCTATTGAGGGGAGAACACTGGGGAGGCGTGACGATACGCCAGAAATCAGGAAGTTATAATAAGTACTGTCCAAAAACCTACCATTTGGCTGGTGGAATACTCAAACGAACTTCAAGTCAGGTCAACGGCAACTATCGCTTACGAAATCCTCAGGCAAATTTTGATTCTTTAAACTTTTCTTTTGCTCATATTTTGTAATAAATCTGGATTCACTGAAAATTAAGTTTCTCACTTTTGCACTATGACATCGGAGGATCGTGATCCTTAAAACCGTAGTTTTGGGGTAAAACATGAAATATACGTGTAGTGAGATGTTTTCATTTGCATCAATAGACTTTCAAGTTTAAACCAGCCGTCTACCTTTCACTGTCGTTTTTGTCACACGCTGTGGGACGTTGTGCACAATATTTTTCAATCTTTTCCTCTGAATGCTTTCACTGCCCCGCATTAAGTGTCATTTATATAACTTTTGAACCGATCGCGTCTAGGTTTTAGATTGAGATATTTGTGACAGTCGTTCGAGAGTCCCGAACTGTGCTATCATGGTTCTTATACCGATGAATTGGTCATTTTAAGACGCTCAAATATTGGAAACACGCCGTGATCTCTGATATTAGTAGAAGACAATAGGTGGAGAATTAAATTTGCTGTTTAAGGGAAGGAAGTGAAATGTGGAACATGAATGTGCTCGGTATGGTGAAATAGGTGAGGGTTATTTTGGAAGAGATCAGGGGAAGGTGGAGTAGGTAGATTAGGCAGGATATGTGGGGTGAAAGGATGCTTTAGGTCGTGATTGAGGGGAGGATATTAGTTTGGCGGCGATGGAAGAGATACTATGGGTTTTATGGATGGAATGAAGAGAGATACGTCGAGCTGAAGAACCCAATAGGGCACTGAGACAATGTCCTTGAGTGGCAGAAGATTGTCTTTTTTTTTACAAATATTCTACCGGTTAAGGTAGGTTTTGTTGAATTTCAGAGAATCTCCTCCCGGCTTTTTACACTTTCAGGCGCCTATCTCGCTCTAGTATATCTTTTTTCGCCTCAGCTTACGATCTACCCCTCTTCATCCCGTCCATGAAACCTATTCTCTATCTTCCTCTTACCCGCCTGCCCAACACCTTTCCCTCTATCACAACAACACTTTCACAACTTCTTGAGCAACCCCTCCAGCCACCTTCTCTGCCGATCTCGAATTTTATTAAGACGTTTCCTTTCCCCGCCCACCAGTACTTCCTCGTTTGTCTTCCTCTCCGTCCCCCTAACTTTCTCCACCCTTCTCCATACCCATATCTCCAATGCCTGCATCCTATTCTCGTCCTACTTTCTGAGGGTCCACGTTTCTGTCCCACACAACGCTACGCTCCATATCAAGCTCTTCCCCAGACTTTTCTTTACATCCTTACCTAAGGTCCCCGTCATCTGCTCCCTTCAGGTAATCTTGATTTTAAATAAACCCACCTTCACTGGTAGATCACCGTTAGCAATAATAACTATCCATCGGCAACGCAGGGGTCATTTCGTTTGGAATGCTGAATGTTGAACCTCGTATGTAGTGCGTCGTATTCGGTTAAATTTGTAGATAACATACCGGCCGCATTGCCTTTTCACTGGGGGTGCTTGTGATCGAGCATTAGAAGCAAGGGGCTCGTAGAGGAAATCCATGAATCTTAATGAGAGTGAAGTGGCATTTCTTTTTTTTTTTAAAGATGCTCGACCCTTCCGGGAAAAGTTAAATGGTTCCTTTTCTGCCCTTGTCTCTCTCCCGTCCCGGTTTCGCGGAGGGGGAGTTTTTTTGTCGAGTGCCCAGCATTCCGCCCCAGTTGTTCCAAGGCTGCATTCCAGGTTCCCCCCCCAATCCTCTCCGCCGCGACTCCCTCTTCTCTTGACGCCTCCTCGCTCCCCTTTGTTTTGCCTCCTCGATATCACAAAAGAAACCCCGTCGCGCGGCTGGCGGAAGTCGTTTTTACGGGCATTGCGGCCGGGCGTAATGGGAGGAGGAATGTCTTAAGTCCTGCACACACCGCGACATTTCTGGCACCACAGCTGGCGCGGGAAGTGGCTAATGGTAAGTTTCTATGTGTGAAATACAAAATGTCTTGCCATCTGTTGGCAGACGATGGAATCGCTTGTGATTGCCTGTATGCGTTAAGGATTAGAATTCATTCAGTTTTTTTAGCGACCCGGTGGCGAAGTCGTGCTTATTTCCACCTTCGTTTCTTTGTGAAATTAAGTATTAAATTTTATTAAGTGAAAGGTTTAAAAATGGGAATGTTGAATATTGATCCAAGTGATTAGTACGTGTTAAAGTAAATTATTTACCCTTGTTTTTTCTGTATTTTTCAGAGTAATTACTCTAACATGGTCAACGATTATTACTATTATTATTTCTTACTAACTGTCTGTGTCTTCGTACATTCGGCGGTAAAATGTGGCTCGCCGTTGTTTGCCATCACTCCACCTGGCATTGCCCGACACGGAATTGGTGGCCAATTCTGGCTCAATAGACATTCCCGTGTATAAAGGGGCCATGGTTGTTGGTACGTTGGTTCCATGTGCCCATATCTGTGCCATATCGCTATTTCTTCGCTGGATGTGTATTTATTTGTTGTGGTAGTTATCATCCCAGTTTAAAGTGTGGTAGTTATTGCACTCAGTCGATTATTCTAATTATCGTCATCTATTCCACCAGATGATGGGTAGTTTGTTGTGCTCTTCTCTCCCTGATTTACCTAATTTCAGCGATTTTCCTGGACGAGTTTTGACTTTTTGTACAATTTTGTTCGTCATCAAAGTTTCTCCCTTAAACCTCCGTCTGCCTTTACCTGGTCCATAATTCCTAACTCTAAGCATTCGCTTAGTCTCGTCTACATGCTCTTGCGTCTAAAAACGTCCTCCATCAAGCTTTTCGTCATTCTCCTAAATCTCCGCCATTTGCTTTCTTTCCCGTGAGATCCATATTTATCCTTTCGTCTTCCTCGATATCCAGCTCACCGGTTGTTATTTGCATTCATACAATGAATAGAATCATCGTCGTGTATTCCACCAGCTGATAGGCTGTTTTTTGGGCAGTCCTTTCCCTAATTTCTCCATTTCTGGGGCATCTCTTTACTTTCCTGCATATTACTCGCTTGTCTTCAGGTCTCTCCCTCCAGCCCTCTTCCTCTACATTGTCGCATACCTATCTTCTTCCGTCCTCTTCCACACTTCCCCTTGCGTTCTTCAGTGTATCATCTCCTAAGCGTGAACTCACCTCTCAACTCTCTTATTTCTCTTATTTCTCTGCCTACTCCTAATCTCCGCCACCAATTTGCTCTCCCACCGTATCTGACACTTCCTCGTTCGTCCTTCTCTCTGCCCAGGTACCCATTCCATTCTTCCCAAAACCTTTCTCTAAAAACATCCACTCTTTGTGCGTCCTGTTTCCGTTATGATTAAGTTTCCCTCTCAAAACTCGGCACGGTCCAAATGGGAGTTTTTTTGCTATCTTTTCTTTACTTTTCCTCTTAAACCCCAATTCTAATGCCCTGTTATGTGAGTAGTTCATATCGAATACCCGGTGGAATACTGAATGAATATTGACGTGCAATGGTTGAATTATACTTGCAAGAAAAATTGGTTGAGATTTGAATGTGTTCATTTTTTTGAAGGATTCTACCGGTAGAGGTTGGTTTTGATGAATGTCGGAGAATCTGCTCCCAGTCTTCTACACACTCAGGGGCCCAATTATGTCCTTTTTCGCCTCAGCATACGATCTACCCTTCTTCATCCTGTCCATGAAACCTATTCTCTTTCTTCCTTTTCCCCGCTTACCCAACATCCTTCCCTATATCACACTCTTCAGTTACACATCACCCTTTATTACGTTCTTCAGCCATCTACCCTGCCTATCGCGGATGTGATTCATAAGTTCCTCGCCCACCATCTCAAGCAGTTCCTGGTTAGTCTTCCTTTCCGTCCACCTACCTTCTCCTTCCTTCTCCATACCCACATCTCAAATGCCTGCAGCCTACTCTCGTCCTCCTTTCTGAGGGTCCACGTTTCTGCCCCATACAACACTAAGCTCCATACCAATCACTTCACCAGCCTCTTCTTCACATCCTTAATTAATGTCCCCGTCATCAGCTCCCTTCTATTACTAAACGCCTCCTTAGCTAGCGCCATTCCCTTTTGTATGTCTTTGGTACTATGCCCGTTTTCCTCTAGCGCGTTCGGGCCTTATGAATATGTGATTGATTCCGACCTCCATAGTGTCTATGTTGTGTCTTGAGATGTTAAATCTCTTTGAAACTCTTCGCACATTTTGCCTGGTCACAAAATATATTAATCCCTCCCGTCTTTGAGTCAGCTAGAAGTATTTCATCTATACCTAGGCTCTGATATTGTTTCCCAGCAATTGCCTGTATGTGTATGTTGTAGACTATGGATTATTTCTTGTCTTGTGGACTCTTTCTCGGTATTAATATTACGCCATGATCCAATGTCCGGAATCGATCATCGCCCACCCCAGCGGGGCGCCTTTTACCGGCCGGAAGCGGCTTGCCCTCGATGCTCGAGAGATCCTCGGAGGGTGTCACCTGGGTGGACTGCCCTGGTTCAGCCATGACCTTCGTAAACCTCTGCGTCAATTATCCGTGATATATTGCGCTCTTGATGTAGATTTTGGTAATGACGACGTCCTTCGTCATGTCTATTTCTGCTTTGGCTTTTCAATGAAGATAAGTCGCTCTTTGGTCAAGGGTGTGAGCCAGTATTCACTTCGTAGGAAAAGGATAGTGGAAAAACTTATGCTCTACTTATGGAGAGAGGAAAACTTTTTAAGAAAGACATTTTTCTACACATTTATCAGCCACGAATGTCGGAGATTGATCTTGTAATTGGTGGAACTAAGGTGTAGCGAGGAGAGGTCCCGGATTAAGTCCGGTGGTGACCTCCACGTATACATCCAACTGTACTGTAAAAATTCTTTTGTTTTCCTTATGATATTCTGGTGGATAAAGAGATTATTTCATGGAGGATGGCGTAATTAAGAGGGAAAATGCTGGAAAGGAGTTCCGCTTATCTAAGCGCGAAGTGTGTTTGATCCAGGATTCCATGCTCATTTATTGCCGGATTATGCCGTTGTGTTATCCAGTTTCTCATTTTATGATTCCAGAATTGCCACTGTAATGAAAAGTACGTAGAAGGCTAGTGGAGTTTACGACTCATTCTCTTTTTACTCGTAGAAAATATTTCAGCGATAACCGTTTTCTGATCTTTTTTTCCTTTTTAATATTGCCTCATCTATCCTTTGTGTTTTGGCTCGCAATTGCGCATAATCATCCTTGTAATGCAGGCAATAGTACCGGCGGTTGTGAATTGTTAAATCTTTTTAAATGCTATATTGTTCATAGGTCAAATAGATGGTTTTATTCACAAAATTGACTGTTGAACTTTGTTGGTATTTATACAGGGTGTCCCATAAATGTCACGCTACAGTGACACTGGAACTAGGGCAGCCTAAGAGGAACCGAACCAGCCTAATATGACCTTAGTAAAAGTTGCACGGTTTTCGAGATATTGCCAAATTAAAGCTTTTTCAATAATTTCACTTTTTTTACATTTCTAGTCCCAGAATTCACTTGAATAGCTCTCAAATTAAGTTTTTTTATTGTACGATATCATCAATCGGTTATTAAGCTGACAAAAGGGTTATTTTATTGATAACTAATGTAAAATGAGGAAAAACACTGCATTCATTTTGACTTAACTTAGCAGCAAAAAAAAGCAACTTCGACTGCCGTGAAAAAAAATACTAGAAAGTAAATGAGATGGTAACTTCAAAAACTTGCGTATGTTATGCCGATTTTAAAATGGTATGAGTAGGAAAAGTAGCGTGATTTTATTTAGTAAGATACATGTATCAAAGGCCTGTATTCATGAAGGACAAGAAGGTCTTGTACCTGATGATGGCTCTGTGAGCCGAAACGCGTTGTACGCATTAAAACAATTTTGTGGAAAAGTGCAATTGTTTCTCTTACATTTTGGTCCATTAACTTATTCCTGGGTCTTCGTCTGGGGACTTTTCCTTCCTTCTATTTTACCTTCATTTACCAACCATTGCCTACCATTTTCAACTACCGTTGTCTTAGCCAGGTGTAAATATTGGTTGAAACTATTGTAGTTGTGTCGTGGGAGGGAGTTTGTTTCATTTGGCGATTCAGTCACTTACTTCTAGGAGTCAGGGCATCTCCAAGAACGTCGCTCCCTTATCCTTCACCAATCTTTCCTTCTCGGAAATCTCTGAAGACGGGCGTGAGAATCTTTTTGGCATGAGGGTGAGCGGAGTGGGAGTGATGGTTTAAAAAAAAAAAGAAATAGGTGGAATCGGGCGTGCTCCATGATTCGGGGACTCCCACGCACGCGCGTGCCTTGAAAGAGAATCCGTGACTGGATCGCCCGTGCCTGTCGTGTAAATTCGTCCCTCCAACAGCACACGGATGCCTTTTGGGCCATTTCGGAGACATTTCTTCCGGCGTAGAATCGCCTCGGAATTTTTTCTGCGTCATTTCTCAAATCTTTCCCTGCTTCAGCCTACATCCGAGGCTGTTTTTGGGTGCGTTACGCGTTCTTCGCATTTTTGATGGTTGTGGGAAAAAAGCGAAAGCTTGTTGAGTTCTCTTTATGGAATCCTTCCGTCTCTTTCATGGATAATTAATTTTTTTATTTTCTTTTAACTACCCGGAATACAGCGCAATTGGTTTATTTATGTCGGTGGAATAACAACAACCATAGACGAACACAAACACTCATGTCCTGGGTGGCGATAACTCCACCCAGGGCGTTCGAACCCGCGACCCTCGGATTAGCAGGCGTTGCCTCCGAGGCCGTCGGTTTTCAAAGCACATTCCCATTTTATTGCCTACTTGACGGCGATAAGGTCACTGTAATTGCGTGGCGTTTTGAGCCTCGTTCATGCATCCGTATCTGGTTGGCACATATGCTGATGGCCGTATTATCACTTGGCCTTCTATCTAATATGTGCGTGCGGAGAGCAAAAATTCAATTGCTGTAAAACAACAAATAACTAATCTTTTTATTGAGAAAGCAAAGGTTCAAATCGTTTTATTGTACCCGATTTTGTACGCTCGTACAAAGAGAATATAAGGTTAAATTTGGCCCTTGAACTCATAGAGGAAGATAATAGTAATGAACCCGTTGGAGCATCTTCAGATTGCTTTTTTATACGTATATGCAGGTGACCGCAAATCGAGACTATTTTCGCCATTGAAAAAATGTGAATGAGGCAAGGGTGATATGGGGAATGGACGAAGTATGGAGAGAAACTTGGCATCGGCATTAGTCTACTCGAAACTAAAGACGCCCTGAGGACCGCATTTTAACGTCACACCCAACGAATGCAGTGCTTTAGCTGAAACACTCACCACGCAGTACTGAAGTAAGAATTATAACCTCCTTAGAATTTCTCAGTTCCTCCCAGGATTCGACTCTGGGCCTTCGGGGTGGGAGGCCAATACTCTACACACCAAACCCAACTGATTCTGCCATTTTAGGAATCTCACCCAGTATAATATGATAATAATAATTATTATTTATAAATATATATTATTATTATATTTATTCTTCCAGAAACAAGGAAAATATACATACATATAATTAAGATATTTGGAAGTTAGGTATACTTGAAAGCCAACGGCCTGTTTTTAGGGTACCAACTGTTAAATTTACATGCATTGCAAGTAGAAAGTGAAAAAAGCAAGAGATATAGATAAATACATGTACCATGACGGAAAAGATTTGTGTGTAGGTGAAAAAACATTGTGATTTATAACATGCAGATAACATAGGCTATGATGACAGACCAAAAGTACAAGACAAATAAACCTAGCGAAACAATATTTCAATATTTTTAAAATCCAACAACCATTGTTAAGCTAATCTAAGAAAACTAGTTCAATCTATTACCTCTTTTATAAAATTATACATTTCATCATATAGTTAAATAAAAATTACATTATAGGTTGTTCAAACTGAAAACATAATGAATTTTTCCTTCTTTATTCATTTAACTTATTTCCTTAGTGCCACTTTTACAAAATAAATTCAACATTTCTGGGGGGCTCGGTTCGTGTTCAGAGTCGCTTCTCATGTTGTGTTCCTTCGTACTTCGAGAAAAAAAAGTGGTATCCTTTTTTCACCCGTGAATAATATTAATGTAAATAATCATACATTATTATTCGGTTCGTTCCCCTCTCTCGCAGCAATTCACCGAAAGAATTGAGCCCCCTCATTGACTTTGTCGCTCATGGCCGACGGCAGTCGAAAATTATTCCTGAAAAAAAATTATCCCGAATTCCCATGCATGAGGACCACTCGCGCGTGGCACACAGGTCACCCTTTGTACGTGTTGAATAGGTCACCGAACTTTACAGTGCTGTTATTTTTCCGACTGTGTCGGGAATGTCGCGATACTCCGGTCCCGGACTTGCTGATCAAAAGATGGTGTTATTACTTGGCGAATAGTTCTAAGTTGGCAGAATTCCCTCTAGGTTGTAGAATTTGGCTGCAAAATTGAAACAAAATGCCGAACAAATTTTCTTATACGATTAATAGATGAAGCAATGAAGTGGATGTTGAAATTTTTGCGTTTCATCGTGTTTATGAGAGTTTATTCAGCTAATTTGATTCCATTTACCTCATGTGCAACGTTCAAGTCGTATGAATAAATCCGAAAAGTATCGTATTTTCCGGCATTTGTATAATATTTATATGTAGGCCGCGCTTTGGTAAATGCTAGCCTAAAAATCGTCAATCGTTTTCATCATCTTTGGTTAGTCTACCATTGGTTCGTGTATTATATATGTTGGTTTTTCGACAGTTCTTATCCAAACTTCCTCATTTCTAGGAAATCTTTTCACATTCATACGTATTGCTAGTTCGCCATCAGGACTCTCATTATCGCCTCAAACCCTCTGCATGTACGCATGTGGTCCAAACTCCTCTTCTGCTATTGTCTAGCTTGTAGAGAATCTCTTTTATTTTGTCTTATGGTTTATCTGCATCCCATTACTCTCTCACAGTACACCTAACAAATTCATCGACTGTAACCTCTTGGTGGACTGATGAACCAATGCTTCATCAATTACTACGAAAACATTCAATTTTCCGAATCTCGGGATCCACCAATCTAATGTCATATTCTGCCTCCCTATGTTCGTATTCGATAGACATTTTACCTCTATAAATGAATCTTCCTCAGGGAAAGGCAGGCGTGCAGACGTTACCGTAATGCTGGCGGCTATTCGAGACCATAACAATGCCCCCTTCAATGTCCTCGTGCGAGGATGAAGATTCTTGATACCGTGGGTGGAGAAATTGGTCAAAAGATTCAACGGATACGTAAAAAGCGGAGAGTAAAGGAGTTGGATACGGGAGATTTGGACGAGAAAGGGAGCGAAGAACAGGGGTGTGTTGTCTCGTAGAATGCTGGGGGATGGGACGACGGCCCGGCTTATTTTCGTTCCTTTTGAAGTGTGTTCGCCATATAGCGAAGCGACAATGCGAGGGAGTCTGTCGGCGAGATCGCCTTGTGTCGCGGGCGCTATGCGGCGAGGAGTGAAGGACCCCAGAGGACAGGACAACATTGTGTGCGTATGCGTTTCTCGTGATGCTCTCCCTGCGCGTACCAACAGCAGAAGGAAGTCTCCTTCAAACGAATGTTTTGTGGTGCTTCCTCCACCCACCCTCCTTCTGTCTCTTTCTTTCTCAGTTCCCTTTTGACAGGATCTCGATTAAAAGCTGGTCCTTCATCATCGCCAGCATCATCACCACACACGCTTTTCTTCACTCTTGTTTGTCGCCACTCATGCGGGGCTGATTGTGGACGATCTTTGTACGAAGCGATCCCATGGGCAAATGTCCCTTCTTTCTAACTCTCAGATGAGATGGCGGCCACGGATTGTTCTTCGTCTTATCCCTTTGGTCAGGGCGGGAGGACCAGGGTAGGATGAGCTTACGTACGATATTACAAAAGGCTTCGCGGTCGAGCAGATCTCAACGCGGGTATAAATGGCCGTGGGGACAGTTGCTTCTGCGTCCTTCATGTGTGTTGTTTGAGTGTCGCTCTTGATCAAGGAAGGCTTTTTATTTTCCTTTTCCGTTTGAGACGATGGGAAATCGTCCGTCTAACGTCCAAAGTCTTTGTTCGAAGTGTTCCTTAAGGAGTCCCCTGGCCGTGGTTTGTAGCGTCTTTGAATTCGTTGGGGATTCGGCCATCAGCAACGCAGTTCCTTTTTTTCCTCGACGTCGCCTTAGTGTGAAATGCTGGTGCTTTATGTGTGCGATTTCATTTTTCTCATTTTCCCCTTACTTCGTCGAGGAGAAATGTGTCCATTTGTTTGAAAAAATAGGAAACATTTTCCCAATTCTTGTCGTGGAGGGATAAGAGAATGAATACGTAAATGTTCAGCGCTCAGCTCCTGCAATGTCAAAGCTTGTTTTTCACTACAGTTGTAAATTTTGGAGGAGTACTCCATTTTGGCCCCTTTGGAGAGAGTTCCCGCAGGGAATGGATAACTTTCGAGGTATGGATGCGGAAAAGGACAAAGGAGATCGGTAGACGGAAAGAAAATAGAGGGGAGAAGTGGAAACTTCGATGAATTTTTCTCTGAACCTTACGGTATTTTTTAAGTATTCTGCCGGTAAAAGATAGGTTTTTGTTGAAAGTCAGAGTAACTCCTTCCGGTTTTCTACATTTTCAGGGGCTCATCTATTTTCAGTATCTCCATTTTCACCTCTGCGTATGATCTACCCTTCTTCCTACTATCCATAAAACCTATTCTCCTTCTTCTCCTTCCCCGCTTGCCCAACATCCTTCCCTTTATATCAATCTTGAGCAATTCATCGCCTCTGTTTACTTCTTCCAGTCACTTACTCTGCCTGCTTATGATTTCATGTTGAAGTTTCCTCTCCTCGCCCTCCATACTAAGCACTTGCTCGTTCATCTTCCTTTCCGTCCACCTCGCCTTCTCCATCCTTCTCTACGCCCGCATCTCAAATGCCTATTCTCGCTCTCTTTTTCTGAGGATCCACGTTTCTGCGCCGTGCTGCACTACTTTCCGTATCTAGCTCTTCACCCGCCAATTCTTCGCATCTTTACCCAAGGTCGCCGTTATCAGCTCCCTTCAATAGCAAAACGCTTTCTTGGCAAACGCTATCCTCCTTTTAATGTCTTTGCCTCTATGTACTTTGGAAACCCGATAAAATATCATCCAGATAAAACACCGGAGAAGCACCAGAATCTTCATCTTTGTATTTTTGTGGTTGGAAAGAAGTTACGTGAGGAAAACGAGAGGAGGCATAGTGGCGAGTCGGATTCGGGAATATGGGACTTGGTGGGGAGGATGGAAGCGGAGGACAGGCATTATAGATGCAATGAAAAGATAGGGTGTATGGCTGAAGAGAGAATGTGTAAGGAAGCAGTGAAAGACTTGCAAGGGCAATGAGAGAATAATAATCTCCAATCTGACCGGAAAATGACCAACCATGACCTTCATTTTTTGTATGTTTTCATGAGGATTTGAATTATTTTTTTATTTAGTACAACGTCCTACCTGGTGACGTTCGATAAAACAAGAGAGAATATCGGAATTGCCTTTATAGGCTATTACATCTAGTCTATGATGAAATTTAGCCCTGGAGTTTCAGTTGCCTCGCTATGCATCCCTTTCATCATATTTTAGTTTGAGTAATTTTTTTCCAAATTTCTGTCATAGTAATATGGATCATTTGTCGTCGCAAGCTTCAAATGATACGTAGGTATATATGAGCCGTCGAGAAAGAACGGGGGAAGTCTGTTTGCTGCCGCAAATTTAGTTGGGTGCTCAGAAGCATTTCTCTTTCTATATTCTGGTTTGTGAATCAGTGCTAATAGTTTTCCTTCTGTGTTTTTTCACTGGGAAGTAGCTTTTAATCTTTAGTTTATTATTTATTTCAATTTAACCCTTATTTTCTTCAAAGTGAAAATTTTGACCATTCTTCCTCTCAATGGTTCATAGATAACCTATTATTCATTCGGTCAATGATTTGCTGGCTTGCATTTCAATAATCTCCGGTAGCTGTTTCTCCCCATTTGTACTGAACTCTATAATGGAGACGAGTTATCTGAATTGGTGCTGTCTCGACGAACACGCTAGTGGCGATTTCCCGATTCTGTTATAGAGGCTCTCCATGTTTTTTTCTCTCCTAGCCTTTATTTAGTCTTCGAGTGCGGTGCAACGTGCCCAGGAAGCCGTTAAGGCTTTCACCCTCTCCTTCATTTCAAGCATGCCCTTAAAATGGACCGAGTTCGATATGGGACGCTAGCCAATGTTGGAGCGACCCCCCTCGTCTGTGCGGCTACCTATGTGTATAAGGAAACCCGTTCCTGTGCTGCGAGCAGCGCCGTTTGAATACATAAAGACTTCCCGTGCCGAGACGAAGGTCTCAGGACGTTTTTATTATAACCCTTTGATGATAACTTACCCTCCACAGGGCCATGTATCCAATTCGGCCAAAATTCTTCCGAGTTCCGCTTTCAAATTCAGCTCCAGCATTTTATTCCTTTGAGGTTACAGAAGGATACATAGTTTCCAGGTATTTTTACCCCCTCAGAAGTATTTCACATTTCTCTCGAATATCCGTAGCCACATCTCTCATTGGATGAGAGCGTATTCCAGGCTGCAAAAGAGCCCGTCTTTTTTGCTGCATTTTGTCCTATACCACACAAATTTCTGTTTTCCGAAGTTTCCGTTACCCGTCGGGCAGGGTACGATAATTTTCTTTTTTAATGATCTGTGATATGCGTCGTAAAGAGATCGGATGCATATGTAATGCCGGAGACGGTAATCTGTCCCTGGTACTTCACATGTTTCTCACTTCCCCGCAGTACCTACCTTAAGAGGAAAACCACCAAGAGTCAAGTCAGTAAAGTGAGGTTTCTCTGATGCATTTTTTCTGCCCTTTTGAATTTATATGATCGTATATATCTTTAGAGTCAAACAAATATTACAATAGTAAGCAAGATACATTTATATCACAGAATCCGACGTATTAAAAAACGGCAAAATTATAAAAATACATCAGATTTTGTACAGTTTAGCACAATAATTAGTTCACTTGAAGTAATATTTCATGGTATTTCCTTTTGAATTTACTTGCATTTTCAATTTTATTACTTCCTCTGACAATTGTTACCATACTACGCAGGAGGTGACATGAAATGACCTAGCGTATGCAGATGTTTGACAGTGTGGTATATAAAGTTCTTCCATGAGGCGTGTTGGACGTTTATTTGTTTTAGCCTTGTATTGTACATTCCGGTATAAATATGTGGGAAGTTCTGTCGTTAATAACTTGTACATGAATGTTCCCTAATTAAGTTAGCGCCTTTTTGTATTTATTGCGCCTATTTTGTATTTGTTTGGTAGTTTGTTGTATGATATAAGGCCCTAGGCCTTGTGTCCACGAGCAGCATTTGATGTCCTCACATAACTTCGGTGGAGGTTATTGCACCTTCTAGTAAAATGACTCCGAATAAAGTCATTGGAATTATAAAGTGATGGATTTCTCCTTGTGGACGTACATACTACATAAATATACACATAGGAAATAGGTAATATGCTGAGTCTCGTAAAGAGAGGAAGACTGGCTGAGTTATACGTAGAATTACACCTAAGCCTAACCACTTGCTTCTGAATTTTTTAGCATTACATTTGCATGGTGGGAAGATCCCAAAAACAATATGCTAAAAATTATTAGTGAGTAAAAAGCTGTATGTGCTCTTTTGATTGAAAAATATGTGCCATTTTCCTGCGCTTTGAATTCTGCCTTCGTGAAGCACGGAATTGAGTTATGATATTGAATCCTTGAAATTACAAAATTGACCCTCGTCCCGCATTAATTCCATGAGGCGAACGCAATTTAGAACTGGTATAAGCTACGGGAGTACCTATGCCTCCGGTGAACACGAAGAAATTCATTAGGTATTCGGCGGTCGCTTTGCCTTTCTTTTGTGGATTCAAACGGGGTGGTGTGAATTGAAAAAGTTAATTTTCCTCTTCACGGGTGAATGAGTCACGTTTTCATTTTGAAATTGAACGAGCACGCATGTACGTTTCCCCTCTGACCTGCTCGCAACGTGAAGTTTTCCCGGTCGACGTGACTTTTTGGTTACCTTTGATCTTTGATGGTTTTCAATTCTGCATTGGTTTGCATTTAATTTCAGTGAATAAACATCTGCCGGCATGTTCAAATGAACGTTGTGGTATTTAAGAAGTAATCATATAAATGTAGGTATCTTATTATTTTTCGATGATGATTTTCGTAAGATTTTGATTGGTTATTTCTATTCTGAATTTCCACTGTCGAGTACCTCTTTCAGCTCGCTTAGCTTGTCTTTCCGTTATGAATTCAGATTTGTCGCTAATGAAGAGCGGAAGGTTGCCTTAGGCTATTATAGGGAGGAGGATGTTTTGTGTATGGGGAAGGGGAAGAAATACAGGGTGCAGCAGAACAGTTTTCTGATTTGAAGGGTCTCAAAAACAAAACATGTTACAGATATCGCTGTAATTATTTTTCTTATTATTATCTGCAACATGGGAAATTTATTTACTCTTCTTTAATAATTGTATCCAACTAGTGGCTTCAATTTTTTATTCTTAACATTATGCCGAGGTTAACAAGTTAAGCTAAAAATTCAAATCAGCAAATTATGCTGCTGCGCCCTGTAGAATAGTTTTGATGAATGGGATGATGGAGGTAGGGTAGACATATGCTGAGATGACGAATGGAATCGTGTACGGGGATCGGGCGCGCATATAAAAAATCAAGGAAAGCAGTATTGTCTTCAAGAGCAGCGGATTTAATGTGTAATATATTTGATAACCCTGATGATAACAATATTTATCTCATTTGAAGACGCCTGGCTGTTGTTTTTATCACTATGGAGGTAACCGAGAACTGAGATCAATCGCTCCCAGATGTACACGGAGTGAAAAATGTTGGTGGGTTAACAATTTGGGAGGTGGCCGACAACGGAGGTCACTGTCGCCATTGAGGTCAGATGGATAGGTAGGTAAGGGAAGGGTCTTTTTGAAGTGGAGAAAGGGTTGAGAGAAACCGTGCGACATGGAGACGGAATACTCGACTGAATTGCCTTTCACAAGACACCCTACTGTAGTCGGGTTTCCTTTGAAAAATATCTACCTCCGCCGGGAATTGAAACCTAACCATCGATATGGTAAGTCTGTACTCTAGCCACAACATCAACACGATCTCTTTGAAAAGAATCACTCTGGGAATGGAGGAAGGGTGGGTAGAACCCTGCGTCGGCATAAACCTACTCTAAACGCAAACCGCCTACTGTCCATTAAAAAAGTCGAGTCCGTTGAGTTTAGGGCGCTATATTTTCAATTAGGGTCACCTGATTGTAACGAAGTAAAATGCATACGATAGCATGATCATTTCTACGTTTACTGATGCGTGTACAAATTTTTCTTACCCTTATCTACAATTTTACGATATTTGTTTTGAAAAAAAGCCCTGTTTGCGGCGCTCAAAACCCGATGGCCCGACTTTATGTTATCTTTATTCTCTTAATATTTATCTCAGAGATGAGAGATTTTGATATAAGTTAGCTCAATATGTTTATAACAGACCAAAGAAAAAATTGTTTCTATGTTGAGTTTCACGCGAGCTGTTGTAAAAGTTGTAAATCTCGGCTAATTCCGAACTAACAATGCGATAGAGGTTTGAGTTATACCGTTGTAACCGCAATGACGCCAGCTTTATAAATATGGATATAACCATGAGTCAAATATCCTGGAATTTCCTATAACAATTTTCAATTATATGTATGTTACGCGCAGAGAAAGCAAGGCTCTCTGCGGAAAGAACGTCGAGGCATCGCTAGGAGAAGGTGGGGGAAATCGGCCAAAACTGTCCTCTGTTGCCGCTCCGTGCTGATAGTAGTTATATTCTCACTTTAACGTCCCCTCTGACAGACAGAGGACTTGTTTTGAAGTTCTCTTCACATGGCACCCAAGTATGGATCGGGACTCCATGACAAATCTCAACTTCTGATGTTCTGTATATTCGAACTGGATTCCTCTGGATGAGAAGCCATTGTCCGGGGCACCACGACATCTTGATCCCTATGAAGACGTTCTTCCTATTCACAAGAAATGAATAAATACATCGTGTCTTCTTTCAATATCGTCCTTTTAGTTGCCGCAAGAAGTGGTCACGTGACATTATTACGTGCGGAAGGAACGTCTCTTTTGTCGTTTTTAAATTGCGCCACTTCATGAATTCTTGATAAACATGTACATTATCGCGACCCTAATCCATTTTTAATGCCCCCTCGGTGCTTACATTTGGCCGTCGGCGATGCCGCCGTCAAATTTTGAATGCGGCACGCGTGATAATTTAATAAAGGGACGAGCGTGCACGGGGCGTCAAAGGGACAATGGACGCGCGTGCGAAGCACGGCTCTGCGTTTCGCTTCGCGGGCGGATTTTCAGCGCCGCGCTCCCTCGCATTTCCCCGCCGCCTACCCGCCTTCCTTTGACGCGGCGCGCGGATAATCCATCTGTCGCCTGCGATGGGAATTGATTCGACCTTACTCCACTGTCGGGGATTAGCGCTGAGAAAAAACTTAATATCATAGATTTGATTTCTGTAAATAGAATATGAATGCTGTATACAACATTATCTTACATTTACATATTTGGCTTGGATAATTTATCAGGATGGCGAACTTCAGGGAAAACCTGGAATTGTGAGGGAATTTTGAATTTCTGGAAAATTCAGAGAAAAGTCAGGGAATTCTCGTAACAGTCAGGGAGAAACTGGGATAGGAATCCTTGTTATTTTTCTACCATTACGTTTATCGGCCAGTCGTTCACGCCTCTTATTTCACCAACTAAAACTGACGTCCGCCGCTGACGTGCATGGAATAAGCACCGTCAATTCGTGGAGTTTTCTGTTGTGAATCTAATTATTGTGGATCATAGTTATTTAGTTGTGAATGAAGCGTATAGTGTATCCTTTTTGTATATCCTTATTGCGATATTTGCCTAGTTGTGTAAAAAATCATGATCACAATGTATTACGCTCATCACAAGGAATCCGAGGCTATGTTGTTCGGAAAATTTTGCCTCGCGTTTTTTTTAACTTCCTAAACTCAGGTCGAGATGTAGCTGGAGCACACTGGCTTGTAGTAAATACATGCTTGCAGGTCTAAAAATACGAGACGATGATTAGAAAATTGAAAGCTGCCGTAGAAAATTTAATTCGGCAGAAATAAATATTCCAATTATAGGTGACCTTTTGGCGATCGGTCAGGGAAATTGGTAAATCCATCAGGGAAAAGTCAGGGAAAGGTCAAGGAATTTGAAAATTGGATATCAGTAGCCACGCTGTTTATGTGTCACTGGTCTAATATCTGGAGGCCGTTACCAATGTTAGCAAAATATCATTATTGGTCGTTCAATCGTAAGATTGGTTGACTGCAACCCTCCACTCTTCCCTATCCTATGCAGGTTATCTTGCCTTATGGAATCTCTTCCTATGTACTTTACTCTTTATTTGAATGAACCACGAACTTATTCATTGGTCTTCCTCTGGGGACTTCCCTCTGTTTTACCATCAGTAATGTTCTTGTGCCTCAGAGTGTGTCCAATCCATCTGGTTCTTCTTTTATCTATGGTGTTCCGTATGGTCTTTTCCTCTTGTAATCTTCTTTAAACTTCATTATTTCTTATGCTGTCCGTCCATTTTATCTTCTACACCCTCCTCCAGCTCTAGGTTTCGAAGGCTTCTAGTCTTTTCTGGTCAGCTTTTCTAGTGGTCCATGCTTCCGATCCGCAGAGTGCTACGCTCCACTCGAATGATTTCGCATAATGTTTCCTGATTTGTAATCCTTTCCTCTCTGAGAGCAGCAGTTGTCTTTTTCCCATACACGCTTTCTTAGCTTGGGCTATTCTCCGCTTGATGTCCTTTGTACTTTTTCCGTCTCACGTGATGATAGTAACAAAATATTAACTTTTGTAATTTCATGTATAAATACTGTAGTGAGTATAAATACTTAGGTGTAACGATTGGAAAAGAAGGAACCAGTAAAAAGAGATAACAAATAGAATCCATCAGTCAAAACTCGCAATAAATAAAATGAATAGCATATTATGGTCAAAAGACATAAGTAGGAAAACAAAACTGCAAATATATAAAACAATTATTCAGAGTATACTCCTTTACGGAGCAGAGACATGGGAAATGACCAAAAGGGATAGGCAGAGACTGGAGGTCGTAGAAATGGATTTTCTAAGAAGAAGCAGCAGAAAATCTAAACTACAAAGAATAAGAAATGAAAATATAAGAAAAATTATGCAAGTAGAAGAAAACATCATACAAGAAATAGAGAAAAGGCGGCTAAAATGGTATGGACACGTAAAAAGAATGGAGGAGAAACGTTGGCCAAAAAAAGATATTAAATTGGCAACCACCCGGAAGGAGGAAGAGAGGACGACCACCAGAAGACTGGACAAAGCAAGTCACCCAAGATATGAAAAGGAGACAATTAGAGAATGAGGACTGGAGAGATAAGGAGGCTTGGAGAAGAGGATGCGAGAGACGGCCGACGGCTGTATAGAACTCGCTTATATATATATATATATAATTTCATGTAACGCTGTCACTATAGATACGTGGTCTCTTAACAAATTAAACCTGGGGCTCATGAGTGATAAGGGCGCGTGTATTTTCTCAATTTAGAATTTATCTGAGTCTACTTAGGAAATTCGGAAATTTTTCCCTGTTCATGTGATGCCACAAAAGAAATGACCCCGAAACCGACTAGATTGGTTTACCCGTGGCAAGTTCCTCTCCTCTGTTGCGGCCTTCAGAACCCCATCTTAAATGTTTGTGAATGATTTTCAGGGAAAGACACGAAAATCAATTGAATATATTAGTTTGCTAACATTCTCATTTCAGAGGGAAATTTTTGGTTCAGGTGCATATTACACGGTTAGCTGACCGATTTACACGACCTCTATCTAAATTATACGGAACTGAAATTTATATTTAAAATATTTTTTTAAACCATGCCTATGAACGATGATGAAATACAAGCATAGCAGTTGTGGTCAATATAGAGTATAGTTTGTCAGCAAAATATATCGCCTGTGTGGTTCATTAATGGAGTTATCAATAAGCAGTCGAAGTGAGGTGGTCCAAATAATACGGACTTCCCCAATCGACACATTGCGTTTCGCCCTGTATCACATTTTGTTTTGTCGGACGAAGTCGCATTTATCGTGTTGAATAGCAACCCTTTTGTTGCATCACACATTGCATTACTTAAATTAGGTATAGTCCAGCGAAGAATGTGATGGAGGGAAGGGTGTGGAGCAAGCGGGGAAGAGATAGAGAGAGAATAGGTTACATGGACGGGATGAAGAAGGGTAGATCGTATGCTGAGGCGATAAAGGATAGCGGGATAGGCCCATGGAACTGTAGAAAACTGGGAGGAATTTTTCTAACATTCAACAAAACCTACCTTAACCGGTAGAATACTTTAAAAAATAACATGTATGGCTTTGCGCCTAGAGCCACTTTAAATGCATTTAATCACATTCATCTACATCTACATACTACCGCGCAAGCCGCCTCAAAAGGCGTGTGGCGGGGGGTGTTAGGACACCAGCCGTCAATTAAAAAAATCAAAGTTCCGCCTAGCAGTTATTAATTTCCTTAATTGTTCGGGGGACAAACGAATTCCCATACCTATCCGTTTGGCAAAATATCTCTCTTAATTTATCGATTCTGTCGGACCTGGAAATATAATGTGGTTCTAATATGATGTTCTCCGTGTCGCTCTGAAAGATATTCATTCTCAATTGCTCAAGCAATCTAAGCCTAGCGCATAGCCTCCGAGTCTCTAGCGGCTCCCACCCTAAATCGTTCAAAATCTGTGTAACGCTTTCTGTACGGCCGTAGCAGTTTTTGACTAATCGCGCAGCTTTCCTATGTATTTTATTAAGTTCATGGACTAGGTATTTTTCCGCCGGATCCCATATGCTCGCTGCATATTCAAGATGTGGCCGGACGAGTGCGAAATAGCACCTCTCCTTCACTTTCTCATCCGAAGATCTTCCCACAACACGCTTGACAAATCATAGCTTCTTCAGGGCTCTGCCACAAATATTTCTTATATGTGTCCCCCACGATAGGTTTGAAGTTACACATTGAGTCATAAGTCGGATCGTATCGAATTATATCGCTCATCACACAACTATACCAATCACAACCCATCGTATACAAAGAATGTCTTAGGTGTGTGGAATATCGCAATGCCCGGAGAATCAATGGGACGTTGTGTTATGTCCGGTAATAAGCAGTCGATGTATCGCTGTATGCCGTTGTCCCACTCAGCCTTTCTCCCTCGTTTTTGTTCCATCCCAGCCTCTCCGCTGCGTTTGTGGTCGCGACGCGGTAAAAATTCAGTCTTATCTCTGCGCAGTGTAGTAAAAGAGTATGTCTTGGATGTAATGTCTCTCTATAAAATGCTAGGTAAAGTGGCGTGCTGAAAATTATTGCACGAATCGGATTTAAATCTAAATGGAGTAAAGATAATGAAAGAGAAAATAAGGAGAAGCCTAGTACGGCGAGCATAAGATCGAATCGAACGGAAATAGGGGCGAGAGAGGGAAATAATAATTTTGGAGTGAACGCCGACAATATGACTTATACCGAACTTACTTATACAATGTGACTTATCTTATATATTTTGGTAGTATAACGTGGTAAATAAGAGAAAGATGTAGCAGGAAAGAAATGGAAAGAACTCGAAAAAAATTAGCCTTCGACGCAATTTGAAGCGACGTGGCGAACGTTGAGGCCTCAGAGCGGGCGCCCCTCCGAAAATGGACCGCTCCTTCCCTTTCCCTCACTCCTTTGAGTCGACGCCATCCTTCTACTCTGGATGCAGTCGTCATCCATCTATTTTTCAGCCAGACTTCGTGGATGAAGTGTAGTTTTCCTATTCTCATTACTCCCTCCTATCCTTCTCTACAGCGAAAAAAACACTCTGGAGACCAAGTCCGGTGGCTATAAAGAATGTGGATTTTTTTAGCAGTTTATATTAATGTACTACCGGGTTCGTCACATGCGACATCGTTAGGTCTGTCTTGTGTGACCAGATGATGTCGCCTACGTAGTGCAGCCGTTCTTATTTTAAATTGATTTGTGAAAACATGCGGGGTTTATTATTTAGTCACCGTAATTTTGAGGAGAGTTGGCCGGAAATAACACAATTCTGTCCGGTGTAATGTTTATCGGTCTTAGTTGGCTGGTGTAGCCTCACAGGAAAGGACACTGAAGGATATTGGTAGCATTAGTTTGCGAATTTCCACAGAGAAAGAATCATCCGCCTTGACCGGGATTCGAGCCCGGATCCCTCGATATCCGGCCGAGTGCTTTAGCCAGTTAAGCTGCCGAGGCATCCTCTTCCCCTGTGGATTTTTGTGACATTTACGGGACTAGATGTTCTCGACTGCCGGACATACAATGTAACAGTCGATACTGAGCGCTTAGCGCCACTGCCCTCGAGGAAAGATCGTACTTTGAACACAGAGAGGCGTTCACTCTTATTTGACAAATTTTAAGTTATCCGGGACTAGCCAAGGAGTTCCACTAGTAGGTCACAAAAATCCACAGGGGAAGAGGATGCCTCGGTAGCTAAACTGGCTAAAGCACTCAGCCGGAAATCGAGGGATCCGGATTCGAATGCCGGTCAAGGCGGATGATTTTTTTCTCTGTGGAAATTCGCACATTTGTGCATTGCAGGTGACTCCGTTAAGTGAAACTCCTTGGCTAGTCCCGGATAGCTTAAAATTTGTCAGCATTAGTTTGTTAGCGTTTTTGGTGTTGGTGTTGTTTGTGAAGTATGTTGGAAAATCTTCGTGGACTGATGGTAAGGTAGGTGGTTATTGATACACTTTGGGATGATTGTAGCTGTACTACAATCACACGACATACCCGGAGCAGGACAAGAAATGGTAAACAAAGACAGTTGGAGGCAATTAGGAGACAGTGCTGATGGATTGCGAGACCAATTATATACGAAATAATGTTAAAAAGGGGTATTCAAGGTAAAATCATAGGAAAGTGTGCATCAGGATGCGAAAGAATATCGTCTTATGGGATAAAGCGTATTAGAAAGTATTCTGGGCTGAAGAAAGGAAAGATGTCAGCTAAGAAAAATTGAAAGCGCGGATTGAAAAGAATTAGTTTGTTGGTTATATGGGGAGGCGACCGACAACTGAGGTCATTTGAGCCACTAAGGTAAGGTGGATAGGTAGGTACGGGAAGAATCTTTTCGGTCTGGAAGAAGGGTGGAGAGAAACCCAGCGTCGGAATTGGACTGATTTTAACGAAAGGAGCCTCGGTTTAACGTCTCAACCGACGGAATGAGTGCTGGACTTGAAGTGCCCTCTAAAAGAAACCTAAGTAGGGATCTGATATCCTTTGAAAAATATCTACCTCCTCCGGGATTTTGAACCCTGGCTATAGGTTTGGTTCGCCAGTACTCTAGATATTATGATTACCGTGTATTAATCATCAGTTGTCATGAACTTCTTCTCCACTCTCATTGCTGCTAGCCGCTTCATCCCTTCATAATTATCCATTCAGACGTTCATGATTGGCCTGGTGTGTTCCATTCTTGCTCTTCCTCTGTAATTTTTACAAATTATTTCTCATTCCAATCTGGTTTTCATTTGGCTATTGTGTCACGAAATGCGTCCAGCTAGTTTGTCTGTGTATATATTGACAGGACTATGCCATGGTAAAGTATCGCCGTATAACTTAGCAATGCTCTCACCCTCCTCTTCATTTCTTTTACTTAAGCCACTCCCACTTTTAACCCCACTACCCCCTTCCTACTTATCCCGGTCCATTCCCTTAAGCCGTTGGGTATACTTTTTTTTTGCTTTGATCGCCATGTGCCTGCCCGACGGCGTTATATCGCCGTGAGTGGTGCGAGCAAAAAAAGTATTTTTTTCCTCCTGTCTCCCTTTGCCGTGTCCTTAATCCCACTCACTCCGACGCTCTTCAAAGTCTCCACATCACGCCTTCTCATTTCGGGTCTCACCCACGGTGGAACCCCACACCCCAAAATGTCGCGGAGGAAAAAAATTTCTTTTTCGGCCAAACTCCATTTTCGTCCTGACTCTTCCGCTGTAGCTTCATAATGTAATGTGAGATATGAATTTTCAATCATCTAGCCGTGTCTCTATAAGTGTGCTGTACCATATTGGTTTACCAAAAATTTCCTTTCTGGTTATTTATCGAATGCTCCTATGTGCTCAGCAGTAGTTAACAGCGATTCCTTCTGGCAGCAGTTCTCAGTAGTTAACTACTGGTTGAAGTTATTGATATGTAACCATTTTCAATGATTTTTCGTACAATTCTTCGGAATTTACCTAAATAGTGCTAATACTTTTGTTGAGTAGTTATTGGAAGTTACTTCTTACTGTCGTTCTTGGTAGATAGCGATTGGCAGTAGTTCTCAGTGGTTCTTTGATAGCTCTCGGAGCTGGCAGTAGTCCTTCGTAGCTAATCAGGAAATGACTGGACTGATAACCATAGTTTTCTTTAGTTATAATCTTTTGTTACTCTTGGCTATATCTCTTGATATTTAACTACTAATTGGTATTATCAGTTGTTGACCCTTTGCAGACGTAACCTGTTGTTTGCCAAGAAATTATGGTACTAATGTCGGCGTCAAAATTATTTGCCACTGTATTTTGAAAATTTTATATCTGGGTCCATGTGAAGACTAGTGCAATGCTATATACATAATTTTTAAGTTAACTTCATTACATTTTCATTCATATTTGTTATCATATGATAAAATCAAAATTGTAGTGCTTTGCAATATTGTAGTGCTTTGCAGTATTGTATTGCTAATGCAATAATCGACTCCGCTCACCCTAAATTTTTAGCAGTTTTGTTAACTTCATGAACTTTGTAACTTATCCTAGGGAAAACTTCGTAAACTACAGTATTCATTTTCGACCAAAAGTTGCGAGAATCAATCAGTATACATGAAATAGCAAGTGCACTTTTTTCTAACGTATATTTTGTTATTAATTAACGAAAATGTTTAAACATAATCTACTCCTGTAGTTTGCCCCGAATCAAAGGATTAATGCTATTTAGTGGAGTCAGTAGTTTTATTATACAGTGCTCCTGTGAGCTTGGGGTTGACTGGGACATTAACTTTAGTTTTCTGTGGTCGCTGCCAGATATCTGGCCGAAGTTCTCCAAAGATAAATATTGGCTCTTGTTCTAAATAATTGTGTTCTGACTATAGTTCCCTGTGGGCGACGAGTGATGGTAGTGCTCAGCACTGAAGCAAGAAACTCATAAACTAGTTCCTCTAATACTCTTTGTGCGGTGCTCTCGTAAGACAGGGAAAGACTGGACCACTGGATGTATTTTTTTATCTCTTATAATTGTTTTTCTCTGCTGAAGGTATCCGCACTCTTCTGAATCCTCTCCCTTTCCTCCATTCTCCGGATCTCTCGCCGTGGCGGAGTGGGTGCAGGGGGAGGAGAGAGAAAAAGGAAGAACAAAAAAAGAAGGAAGAAGAGAGAGAATAAAAAGAGAGCCTTCCTAAAACACTCGGTCGGAACGTGTCAATCACATCAAACGGCCGGGGAAGCTTTGCGCGCATAAGAGGGGGAAGACTCGAAAAATCCGTCTCGGTCTTCTTTTTACTCTCGCCAGCAATCGCCACTAACACCACTGCAGCACCACGAGGACAATCATCATCATCGTCTCGCGTAATCTCTTTGCGTTTTTTGTCTCTCTCATGTCGCACCCACCGCAGCCGTTCCGCACCCTCTTTGTTCGGCCATCTCGCCGTTGTTGTTGCTTGCGTCTTTTTCGCTCTTTTCACAGCCTCCCTCCGCCGCAACCCACAACCCCCTCGGCGCTTCGTCTCTCTCGTGCCGTCATAAAGCGTGGTACAAATGGGTGCCGGGGGATATGTAGCAGCCGTCTGTGATTCGCACGCGCTGAAGCTGCCGTCCACCCCGGCGAGGACGTTCCATCGCTCCCTGACCACGCCCCCCTAGTCTCCAAAGCACTCCTCTCCCATCATCTCTGTTCATTTTGGTTCAGTCACCCATTATGGGCGCGGGCTGGAGGATATCGGGGTGTGGGTTTAGAGGAGAGAGTCAGCTGGGCGGAGAGACAAACTAATGAAGTATTGGCCGTGGTAGGAGAATTAAAAAAAAGTATTCTACCGGTAAAGGTAGGTTTTGTTGAATGACAGAGAATCTCCTCACGGTTTTCCACATTTTCAGGGTCCTATCAAATCTAGTATTTCCTTCTTCGCCTCAGCATACGAACTACCCTTCTTCATCCTACCCATGAAACCTAATCTCTTTATTCCACTTCCCCGCTGGGCCTGCATCCTTCCCTCCATCACATTCTTGGGCAATCCATCGCCCCTTATTGCATCCTCCAGCCTTCTACTCTGCCGGTCTCGAATTTCATTAAGAAGTTTCCTTTCCTCCCCCAACATCTCGAGCACTTCTTCGTTAGTCTTCCTCTCGGTCCACCCCACTTTCTATATTCTTTTCCACACCCACATCTCAAATGCCTGCAGCTTATTTTCGTCCTCCTGAGGGTCCACGTTTCTGCCGCGTACAACGCCTCGCTCCATATCAAGCTCTTCACCACATCTTCATCTTCTTCTTCTTGGCTTGGCTTCATCACATCCTTACGCGTGGTCCCCGTCATCAGCTCCCATTTATTGCTAACCTCTAGTGAGAGTTATTGCGGATAAAATTTATTTGACAAAATTTAGATTAATCATCAGTAAACAAGAGTTTTATGAATTTGAAAATGACTTAAAAGTCAAACGCCGTAAAAGCTGAAGGGCACTGACTGGAGAAAATGTAGTTTTATACAATTATTTTGGTATAACTTAAAGAGAAAATGGGGTTTTCAGAAAATACCCTAGGAGGAAATTTGCTTTCGCCAAAAAATGTTCAGTAAAAATCATTTAATGTTAGCCCTCACCTGAGGTGAGGATGTGAAGGAGAGGTTGGCGGAGATAGAATTATGGCACATAGCGTTGTATGGGGCTGAAACATGGACTGAGGATTGTAGACGAGGTTAGTCTGCAGACACATGAGATGTGAGTGTAGAGGAGGATAGTGAAGGTGGGGTGGACGGAAAGAAAGACAATTGAGGAAGTATGTTGGGTAATGACGGTAAACTTTGGGAAGGAGGAAATTTTATCGGTAGAAAGGGCCCTTCAAATGTGAAAGCCGGTTGGATTTTTACTCACTTTCATTTGATCCTACTCTCAGCGATAGGTTTTCTAAATGAAAAAATAGAGAACAGATGAAGTGCAATCATCCTACGTTGCCTACCAAATGTCAACTCCTATCTTCCTGCTCTCCACTCCACCTCTGTCTCATACCTTCTCCACGAGTCCATTTCTTCCTTTACGCCACACTTCTCGTAAGCGTCTGCCACCAAGCTTCGATGTATTCCCATCATTTGTTTGGTGAATGGCTGTTTTGATGGTGAAACCGCCTCTACGTTTCCGCACTACAAAAGATCCCTACCGTCAGATATCAAAGAGTTTTTCTCTTTTGGTGACGTCTATCCGGTGAATCCGAAACTTTAAAACGGTCCGTGATACTGGTGTGGGTGCCTACATTTTGATCGCCGCCGGCACAGCTCTATATAATACCATTTCCTGTGCTTTCATGAGGTGCTGGTTAATTAGTCAATGTTTCTTGAATCCCCGCGCGCGTGACGAATCCAATTCGTGCTGCCGGTGAAGTTGTTTGAAAGGCGCCGAGACTCACGTCCTGCCAAAATGATGACTTTATTTGCCAATCTCCTCGCGAGAACTTTTCAAATTTTCTTCCTGCGTTTTTAGAATGGGTTTGAGAAGGAAAAACTGATTTGCGAATGGATGTTAGTCCGTTCCTCGAAGACTGGTAATTGGCTTATGCCATAGTTCCTATGACGCCTAGCGTTTATTTTTAAGCAAATTGATGAGCATTGTGGATTCTTCATGTTGTTGTTATGTACCAAATAATGTTCGAACGATTAATAGCGTAAAGTTACGAACTTGGAAGCATGTTAAAGGGAAAAAAGTATCGTCGATTATTTGAAAGATACACCTGATTGTTCCTTTTGTTTTCAGTCGGAGATGCGTCAGCTTTTTTATCTTGAAACTTCTTAACAAATTCACTGTTCTACCAAATTAAATTTGTTGAGAGGTATTAAAATATCAAAATCAGTTGGTAATTTCCAAAACATTTTTGGCCAAAGATTTTCGTCATGTTTCCTATCAGTGGAAAATGTTTTATCTTTGAATTTCCTTGTCATCCTTGCCATCTTGTATCTAAAAATACCCAAGCTCTATGTTTCTTTTGAGAGTGAGACCGCATGAAAGAAAGTTCGCGTTTGACGTGTAAATTTGTCTGGAAAATTCAATTTGTTGAGAGGTAGTTGTATTCGGAATTGTGATGCGAACTTGGATTATGTGATCATTCCTTATATTGTAATTGTGATGTTTCCTTGTAGAATAATAATAGTTTAGAGAGTAAACCAGTATGATATGATTGAATCTATGCGAAGAATGTGAATGCGAAATATCTGTCCGAATGTATGCAGTAAGAAGAATCGCTTCTTCGTCTGCCTTCCTTTTTGTCCACGCCACTTACTCCACTCCCAAATAAATAGAATAATGGAGAGTAAATCCTCAGGAAATAAGACTTTGTGGAAATAGATATCTCTTTTATTTCCAGTAGACTTAGGCAGGTATTCATAGTCCTCAATAATTACAGATTCGTTTCAATCTATGATTATATCTCTAATTAATTACTGTTTTCTATTCATAGTCGTTAAAGAATCTGTGATTCATCAATCGGTGATTCTTGAATCAGAGATCCATCAATCTCTGATTTATATGTATTCATAGTCGTCAAACAATCATTGTGTATAGTTCTAGTACCTATTCATAGTCAAGCAAACTGTAATTATTTGGCCAAATAATCATCGATTTGTGAATTAATCTCTCGACTGTAATTAATTAGAGTTTCTCTCCGTTGGACGTCGGTAATTCTGTGGTTGTTTACTACATATTCATGTCTTAACGTTCCAACTGTACAATTTTATACGGTGCTAAAGACATAGAATACTCGAGATGACCGTCTTGAATTGATTAGGATTATTGATTACCTTGAATTGATTAGGATTTCCGTGCAATGGAATTTCGTTCGGATATATTGGCGTATGTGATTGCTGATGACGATGTTCCATCGTATCACTAACGGCTGCGAAAAACACTTATTAGGGATCCAACAAATCCACTGAATTATTACTCACTAGGGGAGACAACGTACCCTGACTCGCCGATTTGAATGCTGTATTTTCTATGTCGTACACGAGGTCAAAGGCTAGTTCGCCTTGAACTTCTTCAAACGTATCCTAGTTGTTTTGTAATTAATCAGTGTATAATCAGCAATATTCGCCCTTAGTATAAAAAAGCTGGGAAAATTTGCCCTCGCTAGGTTGGTCCGGAGCCTCACATCGCCCGTCTCAATCGCCCTCAAAGCCACTAATTATCGCTCACCATAGTAGGTGATCAGCTGGTGTAGTGGTTAGCGCAGCGGATTCGTACGTGAGGGATAGGTGGTTCGAGTCTTCGGTCAGCCTTTTTTTTCCTTCTTCCTATTCACGACCTGAAAGAAATTTTTCCTCCTAGTTACGTATCATATCATAGGACTTCACCTCGCTTTTTTTCTCGTGATACTTTCCACAAAATTCGTACTCCAGTTTGAATCTGGTGATGGACCGCTTATGATGTACGTCAATCTCTGTTTAACATCCGTAATATTACTTGCTGTAACAATAGACGTGAGTGAGTCATGACAGACGAAGAGTTTAATAGAGGATACAGATTCTCAAAACCCGTAGTGATCGAGTATATTCTTCTTACAATTAGAACTGATTTTCACGTATCGACACTTTCCGTGAGGACTGACAGTTCCTCTTGTGCTACTGTGGCTCATTGCTTTGAGATTTTACGCTTAGGCATCAATATTGAGTTGTTGAAATCATATTAAAAATTAAAAAATATATATCACAGCGGTTTTTAATCCCGCAGTATTTTACAGTCTCCATGCTGAATTTAATATCGGCCGAAATTGCCATGAATGTTTTACTCGTAAGCTATCATCAATTGCAACTAATTAATTATTTCCAATTTCTTTATCGGTAATGATCAGTTATAAATACCGCTACTGCTTCTCTTCGACTTCTTTGGTGTTTCACGTACATATGTAGGCAAGAGCACTTATGTAGGGATTGCTAGTTCTGTTTCGCGGCCAACGGCGTCCAGAACTGTGAAACATATAACTAATCTTTTGGCCGTCCAAATAGTTGACACCATCAGACCGCTTGCATCTTTTTCTTACGATGTTCAGGCGACGAATAGGTATCTCTTTGTGAGAATAGAAAAAAGAAGAGACCACACTTATGGTCGGACAATTCTTGACGTAAAACAGCACACGCAACGCCTTCATTTACGTTGAAAAATCATAAGAAATAATTCTAATGTAGGCACGGCTAATTCATTTTTATCAAAAAAACATTGCCAATCCATTTGTTATTTTCTTTTTCAATATGCAATTAATAAAATTATGTACTCAACTTGAATAAAAATTTAACGATACCCACAAAATGTCTTTCCTCTTCAATTTCTCATACCACCCTAAAATAAACATACATCCAATCTGTAATTCACCTATTACAGATTATCCCTAATAATTAGAGATTCGTGAATCAGTGATTTATGAATTGGAGATTGTTTACTGTCAATGAATACATAAATCAAATAATCAATGATTGACGAATAATCGTAGATTCAGTAATCATTGATTATGTATCCCGTCTATGAATACCGGCCTTAATATCCCGCCTAAAACATAAGATAGGCAGTATTATCTAATTGGACTAATTTCAACCGAAACTTACAATCCGCCATTAGAGTTCACATCTCCGTGAACATGTGGACGCAAGTTTCCCTCTGTTAAGGTTGCATGTAATAGATTTCGCGGCATTAGTCCGCATTGAAAATTATTCCCGCGGCAACGCGACGTCTCCCACTTCTATACGTGGCTCGAGTGCTCGCTGACGATGGGTAAAATGCCGCAGCGTCGTCGAAACAATCCCCCGGCATGCCATGCGTGGAACGTCATTCCGACAACGGTGGTTCGAGGGCTCGAAGTGCGGCGTCTGACTCTTTGTGTTGGCAGGGGGGCACTCCTCTGTGTCCTAGTTCTCCCAAGTGTCTTCCTCGGTAAGCTGAGAGTTCCTAAGTCATCTGCTAGGCCCTAGATTTATCGAATGCTCTCCTCTTCCTCTGTCTCCCTTTGCACCCTTCCCGCGTCTTGTCTTTTCAGCACTATCATTCAATCATAGAGGCGTTGTCGTTTCAATCTCGCCATCTCCACCTTGTAGTCTTGTTGCGTCACTTTATCATCCAGCCTCTTATTAGATATATTCATAAGTTGAAATTTTAATATGTGGAAGATCGACCATGTAGTGAATCAGACTTAGTAACTTTCACAACGTTATTATAGAATGTGCAACTAGTATCGGCAATTACGCCATGCCATGATTTTCGGTTTAACTTCGAATTCCGCTGCGTAAACTCAAGTTACAGCTATGCTCTAATTAAGGTGAAATTTTTAAATATCACTTTCATAATTTTATTACTGCTTGCATGATGACTTTCAAAAACATCGAATTAACAGTTGGTGCCAAGGCTTCCGCAGTGCTCCAATGATATAGGCTGCGTTTTGGGGTTTTCACCGCGCTGTTGTCTCAAAACACAACAACGTGATGAAGACCACCAAATGCAGCATATATCATAGAGTAAACAGACACACATAAATGAAAGGCTGTCCAAGATTATTTTTTGACTTACTTGAAAAAAAAATTGAGGTTATTAAAATGTGAACTTAATAACCAATGATTGACGCTCCATCCGTCTCTACTTCCCTCTTCAACAAAGCTCGATGAGAGTGGCTAATATAATATTGCCACGTCAGTTTGTGGAATACCTACTACTACGTCAAGTCGTCGCATCGGCGGAGTATTGCCTCTCCGCGCCCTTCTCCCACGTGACGCGAGTTGGGTGTCGGATGGGCATTTGGGGAGTTACTGCGACGGAAGCGAGGGCGTCGGGGGGCAGCGTCGCGTCGGCGGGGATCCGGCGAGACGCGCCCGGAGAAAGGCGTCGCCGATCCCTTTTTGCACGCGGTCCGTATCCCGCTCGTTTCAGCTTCACGCCCCTCGCACGTACTGGGTGTTCTCGCATATGTTCGTTTGCAAAGTTTACGCCGTCTGCCACTCGCAAAGAGGGAGAGAGACTCGTTTTTTATTATTTGTACGATGGGAATCTGCTCTGGTTAATCTGCAGATTCGTCCGTATTCAATGCTATGCCCTTGTAAAATTTATGTTATCATATTCAATAGTTTTAACTTTAACCTTGAAACATTTTCCATAATGTTTAGGGATTAACATAAACTGTGCAAGTTTTACGTTGAATATTTATTGGACGGCCGGTTTCGTAGAATAGTCGACATCCTGATGATGTCGACTATCCGACTAAGCCAGTCGTCCTATTAATATTCTACGTACAACTTACGAAGTTTAAATTGTCATTTATGGGTGCGAATTTGCCGTGCTGTAATGAACGTGTAAACAATGAGCATGTAATGTATCAGCTCAGATAAGTAAGGAAATGAAATGAAGGAGTGATATGTAAAATATGGAAAATGAACAGTTAAAACCATTTCGCGCGGAAAGACCGTACAGCGAGCTGAAGAAATGTTTATGCCTGATAAATACTCAACCGTCAAGGGGAAAACCGTACACCGTCCTGCGTATTAAATTTTCTCTGCGGTATTTTTGATAATATTTGTTGTTTTATTATTAAAATTACTTAACTGTCACCAGTTCTTAGTGTGCAATGTATTCTAATCACAGTGTACTTTGGGCTAGCGACCCCGGTGTGGATAAATAATCAGAAGATAACTCTAAAGTTGTGTCAATACATTGAGTCGGTATTGAAGTTATTTTCAAAGGAATTAATCACTACTTAACCATCTAATTTCCACAGAATTTTTTCCAAATCATAACTTCAGAGTTGTGTTCATTTTTCCATTTATCTCATAGCGAATGCCGGCGGTATTTTATGGCGTTGAATTCCGGTTGAAGTGCACATCTTCATGAAATTTCTCCATAATATTTGAAGGAAAATTGAAGAATCTAACTCTATTTATTAGGTATCTAATAGCTTTGTTCTGGAATAGGTGGAGGTTGGCATCTGAATGGTATTTTTCCATCTATTTCAAACACGTTTATTTGCCTGTAACTCCTCTAGTGCCTTTTTTGCACAGTATCGTGAAATTTTGAATTTATCTCTTATAAAAAAAGCATTCTGAAATTGTGCAATAAATTGTGCAGAAAAGTTTGTGAAATAATGTGCTTGAGATAATTTACCTCGCACGTGCTCAGGACTTCATTGTAATTTGAGTGGGCGTTGTTTTAATCGGAGCCGGAGGTTTGTTTGAAATGCTCTAAGAAAGACAACCTATTTAGTCACATTTTCATTCCACTCATTCGAAAGTCTTTTCTACGATTTCCTTTCTTGCTTTTTATAATTTATTATTCCCTTTATTTTTAAAATCTACAGTCTTGAGTCGAATGTGCATTCTATGATTTTAAAAGGTGGCCTAAATTTGACCAACTACTGGTTGTTGCAGTTTGATCTTAGTTAATTAGAGAAAGAATGGTGAAAATCGCATCAACCATTCCGGTGCTAAAGGATCGTTCCATAAGGGAAACGCGGAAAGAGAAATGGATTTATCACCAGAGCTTCGCCGCGGGGTAGTTTAAAAGGTGTTACGACCGGGAATGCAAATCTTCCTTTTGGGTCTACGCCGTCACCTGAAACAAAAGACTGATTATGAGCGGTCGATTTCACTCGGAGATGCATGCATATATAAGTATTTCATTTTTTCTCATCCTCACGTGGTTTTTTCTCGTTTATTTTCTTCATCGTCATTATTTTTTTTCCTTTTACTTTCCGCGTACGTCGGATCCCGTGCTACAGACGAGGACGAATGCCGCGTGCCTTATGAAGTGAATGGGCTCTCCGGCACTCGCGGATTGGATATGGGAATGTGGGGGAATGTAGGGCGGGGCCTCAGCCGTATATATATATATGTGAGGGGGACACCCGTTCCCCTCATTCATTCCATTCCGAAAGGGTTTCCTCCCCACAGTCTGCATATTTCTCCGCGGATTACCCACCTTGTGTGAGTGTGGTCTCTGCCTTGGCCCGGCGTTCCTTCCGGCCCTTTAATCACGCGTTCCCCCACAGCAAAGCAGTCACATAATAAGGACGGTGAGGATGTTACTTTGACGGCGGCTTGCGACTGGAAATAATTTCGCCTCGCTCTCTGTCTCTGTCTCTCTCTCTCTCTCTCTCTCTTATCCCACCCTTTTTTCGCCTCTCCACAATTCTTTTCTTCCTCCCGATCCTCATCTCTGGCTCTTCAAGTCTCCTTCTCTCTGGGGGGAGTATATTTTTTCGCGAAAAAAGAACATCATTACTCTTATTATTATTATTTTTCCCCGTCCCTCCGCGCGTCTCATCCGTCATATTTTTATTCCGTTTTTACTCCTTGTGGGAAAGCGTAAAAAGCTTTCATCAATTGTGTAGAAAGCACATTTTTTTTAAATTACTCTCTTTTATGTTTTATTTTATTTTTTTTTATGTTCGGCGAGCCTTGTGAAATTTCAATGAGGGGCGGGGAATGTATGTGTGTATATATATATATATAGATATATATATATATATATGTATGGGTGAACGCGTGAGCGTTTGTGTGCTCGTATTGTTCAAAGCAGAGGTGACGAGGGAGGCCTTGTCTGTCACCGTGTTTATTTTTTGGTCTTACGGTTCAGTTTACGGACCACGTGTTGAGTCGAGTGACGTGGCCGCGTCTCGTACGTTGTCGTGGTCACGTGCTCGGGGCCTCGTTACGTGAGTCCAGAACTGATACTCGGTGTGGAATTTTTTTAACGCTCTTTACTAATCACAATTTTGGTCGTATGTTTTGTGTCGTACGTTTTTCATTCGCATCTAATGTCCCACAGTCCACATATTTGACAAAAAACCGACCTATTTGGTTTGAGCATCGTTTTACCGGCAGAATTGTTAGAAAATGTCAATTGTTTTCAGGGTGTCAAACGATGATATTCTTGGAGTCGAATCATGTGTCCTTAAAATTTTGCCATGTCGATCGGATCTCAAAACCGTTGGGTCAAATTTTTATCGAATACTAGCTGTGCCTGGCATGCGTTACAATGCCGCTTTTTCTTCCTAAATTGGCACACATATGCAAAGTAGACCATTTACATGTACAAAATAAATGAAAGACAAAGATTTTATAAATATAAATTTTTATATATTAGGCAATTTACATCCAAGCCTAATTGTTTACAGTGTATTTTATCATATTCTGCATTCGCAAAATAATATACTCTATCCGGAAGTCCCCATTGATTTCCGCACTGTTCATGGTTTGGCCCACAAACCTTTTCTGGGCTCAAATCGGTCCCTAAACGAATGTCCAATGAATTCTTCGCACCAACACTGGAAGTCGTAACGCATCAATGATGGAATGTGTTTCCATTCCATGTCTATGCTGCGGTTTTCAAGTACATAAAATAATCTATTGCTGAAGTTGTGCACAATTTTAAGATTTTCGAGACTAATAATCCAATTTTTGGAAAAAGCGAAGCACACACGAAAATTGAATGCAAGAATTGAAAAAAAAGTAAACAAAGAGACCACTGCACCAAATCTTATTCTACGTACAAATAAATGACGTAACTGTAAACACATATTATGCCTCACTGATATGATTCTGATGGACGTGATTGAGCTACTCTTAAACGATCTGCTTCGTTGCTTACTTGTCGTTCCTCCCTTGAAGCTCACGTACCTACACTTATTTGTTGAAACGACTCGCGCTCCACCTATTGTCAAATGGATTTAATAATTTAGAAACCTTCGCGCATGCGCGCACAACAACTCACCAAAGTTGCATCGCCATCTGATGAATGGTACTGTAACGCATAGAAGACGAACAAACAAACATTCATTTTTATATATTCGATTGCAAGTGGGAGAATTTAATTTTTTTCAATTTCACAACCCCTAAAACGGCACCTTAAGCCCGTTTTAAACGGTGCACGTAATTGCGCTATTTGGTGTATGTACGATCAAGCATTTCAATTTGCATTGTTTAAAGCAATGAATTGCATGATTCCATGCGAGAAAGCATGAATGAGAGATGGAAAAGTAGCACTTGATCTATTTTTATTGTTATTGCACGTCAGGTTGAGAACGAAATGTAGTTTAAAATTGTGTAAGCTCGTGACCCGTGTAAAACGGGATTTACAGGCCTCTTGTGTCGATCGAAATAACAGCAACATCAGACGTTCATAAAAATCCACGTCCGGGTTGGTGAAAATTTCGCTTACACAGGACTTGAACCTGCGGCCCTCGGAATAGCAGGAGAGGGCTTTTCCCTGGCGCCGACGTCGGTAAAATATTTCGTCTTTGTTTCAAATTATTTTTTTAATCAAAGCCCACTTTTGATGTGATAACTGATGGATCAATGAATGTCGGAAGCATTCTAATCTAAAGGAAAATTGTGGGTGGATTAAGCAATTCAATGTTTGGGAATCGGAGTGGATATCGTTGCTGAGTGGCAAGGAAGGCGAACGAGTAGGCATTGCGTTCATTGGGAGCGGTGAGGGTATTGGTGGCAGATGCTCGGGGAAGGTTGAACGGATGGCCGGAAAACGTTTTGATGGACGGGAGCTTGTTGATGATGGCAATAGATGGGAGAAGGTCGGAGAAGCGTGGAGGAGGAAGTAAGAGAATAGGAATTCAGGATGAAATAAGAAGAGGTAGACAATACGAGGACAATAAAGAGATACTGTTGGCGAGCCATTTGTACGAAGGATAGTGAGATTTTGTCCTAGTAATTGGAATGTTGGTATGGACTGTCCAGAGTACTTACCTGTCAGCTAGTAGATTACCCAAGTGAAATGTCCATCGAGAGATATCCCAACTTGATAGTCTTAGAAGTAAAATTCTAGTAACTAGAGCTATATGGAAGTATATTCAGTAGCTCTTGTTTAGTTATGGTATTAGAATGAGAAATTACCGGAGGAGGCTCTTAGAAACTAGTTTACATCGCTCAACAACCCGAGAATATATTTCATGTTGGAATGACTTCTACCTTCTCAATCGCGTTTTCCACACCAAGTCCGTTTGTCCTCTGAGAGGCATGTCAGAAGGGTCTGGAAATGTATTTATTAATTATTTTATCTTCAACACCCCAAATACAGCGCGTTTGGCTAATTTATATCGGTTGAATAACAACAACATAAGAACACAAACATCCATGCCCTCAGTGGTGATAATTTCACTCATGCGGGATTCGACCCCGCGACCCTCGATTTAGCTGTCGAGGATTTTACCCTGTCGCCACTGGGGCCAACGATAATAGGGGCTTGTTTAGATAGGAGGGAATGCTTAGGTAATAGGGGCTATCGAATGTAAAGATTAATTAAACCTTTGAAAGAGATGTTAAATTAATGTCGTCGTTTGGCGTAGGCATTGCATTAGCAGTTATAGATTTCCTGTTCTGATTCATGAGATTGTGTAATAGTTAAAAAAAATATTATCGTGAAATAATATTATCATTCCCATTATTGATCTATACCCACTATTCTATGCGGCCATTACAGTGCGGAAATGCATATGTATGACTCCGGAAGCTTTCGGTGGGCCTCGCATTATTTCTCTCGGTTTATTACGTTCTTTAGTGGAGGACTACTAAATTGAGTTTTCTGTCGAAGAAGCGAGAAGCATATTCCGCATCGTGTATCATTATGCGATATGATGGTGAAGCTAAGTAAATAAGTGTTTCATTATCCTTCCTTTTATGACCATCGTTATATCATATCATTGGATGATGAAAGCCATATTAAGGGTGATAGCGTGCTCTGCTTCCTCTGAGAAAGGATCGTATTCTTGATTTACGATTGAAAAATAAAAAGTTATGTCTATTTTCGGTCGAATCACTTATTCATTCTAAATCGTCGAACTCCGGACCCTTGTCGACCCAGAGTGGGCTGGGTTCCCGAGCTTCCCTTGACCTTGATGGAAAACCCGAGAGGTTATCTCTAGGGAAACAATCCACTCGACTGTCATGAAATTTATTGCTAAAATATTTTTCTGACCGTTTGATTGCCGGCGGCTTGATGATATCCGGCTTTAAAGTTCACTGAATGCTTGAGATAACCCCAGTGTTGGTGATAATTAAAAATCCACTCCCGTTTCATTCTATGTGAATTCTATTCGGAGGAACGCTGCTCTGCCCGTCTTGGATTCATTGCGTATATTTCGCCGTTGATGTAGGTTTTTGTAAGTGCTGACGTTTGCAGGAAAGTAAGACAAAAGAGAAAGTGCTTGAGGTGGTGGGCGAGGAAAGGAAACTTACGAAGAAGAGGAATAGATTTTTCGGACGGGATGGTGAAGGGTAGATCGTATGCTGAGGCAGAAAAGGAAATACTTGCGGTAGTTAGGACCTTGAAAGTAAAGAAAATAGGGAGGAGATTCTCTAATATTCATTAAAACCGACCTTCACTGGTAGAATACTTTTAAAAAATTGTTTGTAGTTGTGTGTCCGTGGCTGACGTAACTGAGTCCGAAGGAAGTTGCGTTGATGTAGTTTTTTGTAAGTGCTGACGTTTGCAGGAAAGTAAGACAAAAGAGAAAGTGCTTGAGGTGGTGGGCGAGGAAAGGAAACTTACGAAGAAGAGGAATAGATTTTTCGGACGGGATGGTGAAGGGTAGATCGTATGCTGAGACAGAAAAGGAAATACTTGCGGTAGTTAGGACCTTGAAAGTAAAGAAAATAGGGAGGAGATTCTCTAATATTCATTAAAACCGACCTTCACTGGTAGAATACTTTTAAAAAATTGTTTGTAGTTGTGTGTCCGTGGCTGACGTAACTGAGTCCGAAGGAAGTTGCGTGACATGACTTTCGCAACTTAGTATTCCTTTAAGCCGGGTTAACTCGATGCTCGTACTCCTTGAATCTAGATTCAAATCCCAGTGAAAGTGTACTTTTCTCTGAGATTACGCATATCTTTGCTGAGACAAGAAAGGAAATACTAGAGGTAGATATGACCCTGAAAGTATAGGTAACCGAGAGGAGATTCTCCGACTTTCATCATAACCTACCCTCACCGGTAAAATACATTTAAAAAAGTTTGCAGTTGCATGTGCGTGGCTGACGTAACCGAGTCCAAAGGAAGTTACCTGACATGGGGGCCGTCCCTATGACTTTCGCAGTTTAGTAGTCCTTTAAACTGGGTTTACGCGATCCAAGTACCCGTTCGAGCAGATGCATGAACGTATTCTGAATGGAAAGTGCATCGTGTAAACTCGTAGAATTGTACAAATGCGTGAACGCATGACCATGAAATTGCCTCTGTTCTAATTTGGCGCATTTGTTGTCGCATCTGTCCTGCCTCTTATCTGCGCGGCTACTTGCATCTTGTAAACACACCTTCATTGGCTTTCATCCAACCCTGCCTAACTTCGCCCCGTTTTTCTGACACTTCGAAATCTCGTATTCATCCGCTGTTTTCCCATAAAATGTTGAATCCAGAAGAATCGATCTTGATCAACATTGTTAATATTAAGTTTAGTGAACACTTCGCGTTCCCTTCCACTGCGAATCTCTATGAGGCTATAAAGGAAGGAGATGTTCTGATGAAGCATCCTCTATGTTCTACCTAGAAGTAGCTGTTTGTGCGTATGGTGCCGCAGTTCACCTCGCACGTTTTTCCTTGCACTTACCTGCCCCAGTCTGAGCTGGAGTCGTTCGAATGGGGCCCCTGAAATGTGTGGAATTATCAAATTAAAGAACATTGGAAATGTTCCACCGAATGAACTTTAATGCGACCGGTTTCGATGTACTACAGCTTTGTCAGGTAACAGTATTACTCATGGTCCAGTATATATACAGAATTGCAAGGGGGAGGATGCTATTCTGTATATATACTGGACCATGAGTTACTTTTGTCACCTGATGATAATGCAGTACATCAAAACCGGTCGCATCGAAGTTTATTTTTTGGAAAATTGCTTATTTTTTAAAATTGAAATATGACATTCCACCAGATCACGACTGAAACGACTCTTTTTATTTATGTGTGGAATTATAATGAGAATCTGGATCAAAATCCCAGTGCAAGCGTATGATGTTTTCTCTGAGATCGCACTATTCAAAAAATAAAAAAATTAACTTGTTGAAGTGAAGGGCTTATGACCATTATCAGGTATCAATTCGTTGTCAGAGATTATGAGACTCGACATTTAAGGAAATGCTTAAATTGTAACGCTATGTTCTGTTATCGAATTGGAGAAAGTCGTAGTCGATTCAAATTTAATGACGATGGCAAGTTTTTTTTTTTTTTTAAACTTCATTCACCTCCCCTCAAAGTCGTAACGCGTAGCGCGGGAAGTTCCGATCTTTGGCGTTGGCTTACTTTTTTTTTGAAAACGTGTTTCCGTTGATTTGCATGCATGTTCATGCTGGATTATCATTTCAGGTCGTTGATTCAGTCGCCGAACGAGATTTAGGAGGCGTGTGAACGCGACAAGGATTTGGAGGTTGCACGGGAAATTAACCCGTCGTAATTCGTGACAACATCAGCCCGATGTTTCGTCGTCCAGAATTCGATAAAAATGCGCGTTTCGCCGGTTGCGAGCGATACCTTGGTCTCACCTTTACCAGATGGGTATTCTTAAGCCCGCCCATAAGATTGTGGTAAAACATTTCGTGTTATAATGCGTGGCGTGACTTCCTCTACTACTTCGACGCGTTCAGGGAATCGCGCGGCCTCGTGATTAGCATTAATTGGGTTTATCGGGGGACTTGGGGCGATATCCGCTTCACGTGTTCGCTCTAAAAGCTCTCGATGGAAGCGTTTTGAATCTATTAAGCAAGGTAAGGTCCCGAACCTTGCGTGGGAATCTCTATGATTCGCTATGGAGGTTCCTACGTAAAATTATATCATCTAATTTTGAAGTCTACTACATCGGACTTGATTTTGTTGAAGTACCCACTTAGTACCCATGGTGGAAGTAAGGGACACTCGACGTATAACACTGTGATTTTGATTCCAGCTGTGAGTGCTTTGTAATTTTGTTGCTTAATCCAGTTGCTATTTGAAAAATGTGTCCTCTGTTTGACTTGTCATTTTACATTTCAGTATTCTAGATGGGTGTTATTGAGTACTTATTCTAACGTTCTACTTTGTAGCATATCGTACTCCTTCCCTCTTATAAGTGATCCACCATTAGATCCTTCTTAAAATCTTATTATCGTCTTCCTCTTCTTATTCCGTCCAGAAACTTATCCTCATCCCTCCTCTACCAAGCTTCCCCAGTGTTCTCCCCTCTTCAGCATTCCCTCTCCTTTAAAAACGTCCTCCATCCATATCTTTTGCCTCCTCCGAACCCCAGCCAATGCCTTCCTCTGCTCTCCAACTATATCCAATACCTCCTCCTCGTTTGTCCTTCTCGTCTCCCTGCTTACTCCCCTCCATACTTCTCGACACCCACATCTCAAACGCCTTAAGTGTACGCACATCCTCCCTTCGCAATGACCAGGTCTCCGACCCGTACTGTGCCACGCTCCATATCAGTGTTTTCACCAGCCTTTTCTTTACGTCTCTTCTCAGCCCCCCCTCATCAATTACCCCCTTTTAGAAAAATTTTCTTCACCCGTGGGAATTCTAAAATTCTTCTATATTTAATCGGACCTTTTCCGCGTAACTATGGATCGAAGAAAATGTGGTTGGTGGAAAAGAAGACGAACAAGGCGTTTATTTCTATGGTGAGTGAGAAGCAATGTCTAGAGGAGATTTTTAGGACTCGAGAGTAGGGTATTGAAATGGCTATTGCAGCTTGGAGGTTGGAAGAGTTGCCGATGGTCGTAGTAGGGGAGGGACGCTCTGTTAGCCGGGACTAGAAAGGGAGTGATTGTACTTTATGGACCAGATGAAGAGAGATGGGACATTTGGTGAGATGAAGAAAGACTGTCTGTGTGGAGATGAGGGCCTGCGCATGTGGAATTTTACTCTTCGATTCAAACCCACAGTATTGGAAGTTAACTTAATTATGGATTCATAAGGCGCTCATGGCTGATTAATAAATCAAAGGATTCAACAAATCATATTCGTGGGAAATATAATTTCGTTAGTTGCGACTAGCTCAATCGGGACAAAACCTCCCTCCAGCTCGTACCAAAACTCTCTCACTTTTATCGTTGACGAGAATCCCGCCTCGCAAACGTCTTTTGTTTAAATTTACGACGGCGTGACACGTGACATGGTCGTCGTGCGAATGGTAACGTTCTTGGTGATGACTCCTCCCTCTTAATACACCCGCTCTCGCCCTTAACGTTTGTGTCTGGAGGAGCATAAAACGATGTTCCAGCGAGAAGGGCCCGGTAAGAGGAGAACCCATAACCATTTCCCTACTCCTTCGCTCGAGTGTCAAATAAAGGGTATCGTTCGGGACGTTTTGGACGGTATCCAGTTCGTATGGGACACCTCCGATCCTTCGTGCGATCGCCGCCATTCCGAAGTGATCCTGCTTTATTTTTCCATTTTTATTTTAAGGGCGCGTCGTTTTCCTCCCCATCACGACTCCGAAGCTTTCAAGTGATTAAAGGACGGACTCACTCCTCTCTCTCTTACTCAAGTGTCGGTCGTTTTTCACGTTTCGGGACCGTCGCGTTTGTCGCGCTTGTTTTGTTTTTTCTTCCTTTTCCCGCCATGTCCGCCCGCCATGTTTAGTCCTCTCAGAGTGGGGCGGGCGCGGCGGATGGAATCACCATCACGTTATAAAGTGTTCTCTCTCTCTCTCCTCTCTTCTCCTATGGATCGTCGTCGGCGCACTAAAAGCCTCGTCGTCCGTGTCTTGAAGGGGTCCAATCTGGTCGCTTTTTGCGTGAACGAGGCGAAAGACATTTCGTCGAACGCTTTAATCTCTGTGTCTGGAGTGGTGTTGAGTGGTCAGGGGGTTTGGGAATGGGCTTAAGGTGGGTACAGGAGGACGGGACTTAATGTATTTCGCCTTTTCGTTATTTTTCTTTGATATTTCGGTCCGTCATCCTGGTTTACAGAGTATTATTAGTCAGTGCTAATCGGCGATTAAAGTTGGAGAACAAAAACTGAAAGCAATTGAAGAAAAAAGCTGCAGAAAAAAACTGCAAGCATTAGAGCATTTTAATTGTTTAGGTAGTACGCTAGAAGAAAAAGGACATAGTAACAAATACGGGGGAATAGTAGCAAGATGAAAGAAAGTAGTGCTAGCTAAGGACGCGTTTAGCAATAGAAGGGAGCTGATGACGGGGACCTTGAGTAAGGATGTGAAGAAGAGGCTGATGAAGAGCTTGATATGCAGCGTATCGTGGTATGGTGCAGAACCGTGGACCCTCAGAAAGGAGGACGAGAATAGGCTGCAGGCATTTGAGATGTGGGGGTGGATAAGGATGGAAAAGGTTAGATGGGCGGAGATGACTAACGAGGAAGTGCTTGAGATAGTGGGAGAGGGAAGGAAACTTCTGAATGAAATTCGAGATCGTCAGAGTAGGTGGCTGGGGGATGTAATAATGGGTGAGGGATTGCTGGAGAATGTGATAGAGGGAAGGATGCTGGGCAGGCGGGGAAGAGGAAGAACGAGGATAGGTTTCATGGACGGGATGAAGGACAGATTGTATGCTGAGGCGAAAAAGGATATACTGGAGGCCACCGAAAAAGTAGGACAATAGGAGGATAATCTTTGATATTCAATGATACCTTCCTTAACTGGTATAACACTTAAAAAAAATAAAATCTCTCCTGCACTCACTTTGTAGGTCTTCTCGGTGGATTGCACGGTATTTTGTTGTTGTAGAAGTCAGGTAGTTATACTGATAAAATGGAAATGGAAAATCACTTTTACTTGCATCTTCGGTTACCTTAGGGGGAAACCAATCACCTTCCATGCGTAATCTGCTTATCGGAAACCTTTGGGGATGTTAAAGCTTAATGTAAGTTGGCTTGGTAGCATTTACACTGTTACTGGAGAAGCCATTCATTCGTGTGTTCTTAAAGCGTCGTGAGATCCCTAAAGCCCCTTCTGGAACTCTGGAAGTATTCTTTTTGCGTCGCTAGTCCCTGCCGGTTAAGGGCAATCGCAACCCTTTCTGTACTCTGCGTCCCTGTGCAGTGGTTATTGTATGATACTAGGGATAATTTTTTTATATGTCTTCAATCTTTTCTTTCACCTAGCTACATCCAATGGGTTTGTTGGTCATAAAATAAAGATCTTTTCTCATTTGTATTTATATCACGGAAGAGCTCAGTTTATGTTTTTGCAGATATACATCTTGTGTATTGCATGTCCCCACTCCATGAAATGAGATGTCATTCACCAGCCATTTTATGTGGACATGCAGGATCCTATCTCATTTATGTTATGCCCTTGGTATGCATATCATGAGGCTGCAGGCCGAACCATAAAATACACGGTGAATGGCGAGTCGATAATGGCCCTGTGCCAAAAATTACCCTTGGCCCGGTAGCAGTCATTGTGTTTCCAACGAAAGCGTTATCCCCGATAAAGATGCCTATCGTTTCCTCTCTCGACATTTCCGTCCCAAAGTATCATCTGGAGTTCAAAATGCCGTTCTCCTCTTAGCGTAGGCGAGTGGTGATCGGCTCTCTATCGTCACTGTCGTGCAACTCTTGGGGGAGAGGGGCTGAATAAGTCTCTCATTGTACAAGTCCATTAACGTGTTTTAAGCTTCTCCTAGTCGATGGTAAATTTCAAGCTATCCGGGACTAGCCACGGAGTTCCACTTTTACGGAGTCACCCGCAATGCACACACGTGCGAATTTCCACTGAGAAAAAGAAAAGAGAGGGATCCGGGTTCGAATCCCGGTCAAGGCGGATGATTTTAGTCGATGGTAGTTGGGTTATATTAGCTGCTGGAAGTACTTAGTGGTACTTCCAACCACTCACCTACGTCCGTGAATAATAATAGCCTGATACTGCTTAGTTCTTTATTTCAGCTGATCATTTCTTTCTTATTTCTAAGTTATTGAACGTCCTAATCTCACTTATTGACCGATGCCCTTTACCTTCCGCCTTGCTTCGTGATGTTCTGTAGCTCATTGCCTTTTAATGTTGCTTCCATTTACCTCTTTTGAAGCTCCTTAATAGTATCCACATTACCTTACCAAATATATATTTGCGTATCATATTTTCTTTTCTGTTGTTCTTCGTCCGTACATTATTCTCCTGTTTTTTCCATCCACCTCTCTTGAGATTCCGTTATATTGTAATTCCAATGTGAAATTTAACGTCACAATGTGTACCAATATGTTAACGTATATTTTTATGAATATACTTTTTACTCATTTAATCCACATTCTTCAATACTAAGGGTATATTTTCATTTTTGACTTATCACTTAAGTATGTTGTTAAGTATTTCACTGAAAACTGTTTATCTGCGTGCATTATTAATGCTCTACTATCATCTTATCCAATTATATGTGATTAATTTTACTTTATCGTTTTCCTTTCAGGTGAGTTATGTTTTCATCGTTATGCCTGTGGATTGGAGTCATAAGTTTCCGGTCGACTAAGAACTGTCTTCCCTAAAATTGCCACAGTTTGAAGAATCTAACGCCAGTATGAATTCTTCTTATCAAGGTATTTTCGATAATTTTCTTGTCGCCCCTCCCGAAGAAGTCCGTCATCACGCCTCTTCAAATAATTTCGAAAGTCGAACTGCCCAGCTCCACGTTTATTAATGTGAGTATCCGCGTAAGTGCCGGAGTGTGAAGTTCGGTATTATTACTAGAGGTGATCTACCGGTAGTGGTAGAGCTAGATAGAAATTGGAATACCTATACTATTCTTCTACTTCTAAAAAGTTGCGCGTTTCGTTAAAAACTGCTACGAGCGAACATGTAGTGATTCTTAGCCATTATGCGCGGATCCGCTAAAGACATTGAGGCTACACACTAGGCTTGGTTTGCTAGTGAAATTTAGAACAGGTGTTTCAAAACGACGCGGAGAATATAATTTTGACGCAGCACTTCATTCCCAGGTCCGACAGATACGATAAAATTCGAGAGATACGTGGCCCGAACGGATAGATTCAAAAGTTTGTTCTTTCCACGCACAATCATCACAAGTCGTCTACATTCGCAGGTCCTTGGTGCCTTCATCTCTCTCTGTCCTCTGCTCTCCTCTTCAACTCTGTAACTCCCTCCATCCTTCAGGTCATCAATCATCTTTCTTTCCTTTCTTCCTCTTTTGCGGTTTCCATCCACCATTTCTTTCAGTACATCTCGTAACAAGTAATTCATTCTCAATACATTTCCCATCCAGATCTTCTTCCTTTCTTCAATTAAGGGCGTTCTTCCTTCTTTTATTCTCTCCAACACCTCTTCATTCCTAACCCTATGAAACCACTTGACGTTAAGCACTTTCCTCCAAATCCACATTTCTAAAGTCTCTATCCTTTTTCTATCCTTTTCTGTCATCGTCCACGCTTCCCCACCATACAAAAACACACTCCAAACAAAACACTCGACGATTCTCTTCTTCAGTTCCAGCTCCATTTTACTATTTAGTATAGTCTTTTTCTTCCTAAATGCCTCCTTAGCCATACCAATTCTTGTTCTTCTCTCCATTTCACTCATCCAATCCTCCGATACTTCGGTTCCCGGGTACTCGGATCGATTTACCTGCTCCAGATGTTCTCCATCCACATAAACATTCAACTCTTGCTTCATCCCCACTTTCATTACCTTAGTTTTCTTTTTATTGACTTTGAGTCCGTATTCAATGTATTCATAGTTTTCTTTTTATTGACTTTGAGTTCATATTCAATTCACACGCACGCAATAAGTGGCCGTAATAACAACTGAGCTCCTCTCAAAACTCTCCCATGACACACTTCACCATTTCACCTTCCATAACCTTATTCTTTACGCGGCTGGTGTCGAAACGCCCCATACCACACGCCCATGCGGCGGCTCGCAGGGTTGTATGTAGCTGTAGATGCGTAACGCTTAAGGGCCTCGTATTAATACCCTATTTCATTTAGAATTTTTCGGGGTCTTCCCGCGTTGCAGCATATTGGTGGAGGATCGCTTCGCCGGTTCTCCATTCGACATCACCAGGTCCGAATGCCGATGATGCCGACTGGAATGCCGGCGAAACGGTCGTCCACTAAAATACAATAACGCGTGAAGAACCCGAAAAATTCTGAAGTACAAGAAAACCGTGGAAGCCGTTGTAACACCCTATTTCATTCATCAACCCTGCATACATTCTTCAACCCTGTTAGTTTCAGATATAGATCGAATACAGCGGAGGGAAGCTAGTCATGTCAGAAATTTTTACGATAAACATAGCAGTGTTACTAAATTGTTGAGGGAATAAGAATAGGAACCTCTATCCGTTCGAAGGGAAATATATAGATTATATTTTTTACGAAAGTTTGATGTAGACTATTTTTTGCCGGACTTTCAACATATTTTGGTAGAGCCAAACTATTATGGTAGAAACGATCACAGGCATAAGATTAAGGAAATAGACTGCAGAATCGATAGATTTCAAGTAATTTTTTTCACGCATAATAAGAGATCACAATTATTGCGATGGATCAGCTTTAGGATACTTTGATCCTAACTAGCTAAAATAGGATTTTGCACTTGTGGTGAGTATCCTAATATCATTAGCTCGTAGGCTTCCGCGGATGCAGTGTTGACTGTTACTTTTTACGGGATTCATTCCGCGATGTATGTTTTTTTAAACAACAATATTTCGCTGGTCCTCCTGCCAGCTTCATCAGGTTAACCTGATGAAGCTGGCAGGAGGACCAGCGAAATATTGTTGTTTAAAAAAACATACATCGCGGAATGAATCCCGTAAAAAGTAACAGTCATCCTAATATCATTATTAGTTACTAACCTCGTATGAAAGTTCTGGAATGATATAGCTCTTGCATGATTTAGTACCTTGTAAGGCTATTTAACTGTTGCAGTAATTATAACCATTAGTCGTATCTTTCGTAATGTAGGTACTGCTTGGTAGAATGTTCATCCATGTATCGTAGCACTCTACTAGTTTCTGGTCTGACCCTGCTCTGTTATCCTGACTGATTTTGGCCTGCACCTGGCATTCCGGGGGAACGTGCGCGGTTCGGATTTCAGCTGGGATGAGGGCTTCGTGCCTGGTGTGGAATCACCCCGTGCCACAGCACGTGGTGGCTTGCTTGGTATTTTGTTGATGTAGATGCGTGGTACCTCTCATTATTCTATCCATTAAGTCTGTTCCCTTTTTCCCCTCTCTCGTTAACCCATCTTCCTCCCCTCACCACTAATTACCTGTTCAAACTACCTACTCTTCCTTCTAGTTATTTCTTCTAGCAATTTCCTTTCCTCACCCACCATACCGAGCATTTCTTCGTTCGTCTTCCTTCCCGTCCATCGCACTCTCATTCTCCCCCACGCGTACATCTCAAGCGCCTGCTACTTATTTTCACCCTCCTTCCTCAAGAGTCCATGTGTCTGCCCCGTGGAACGCTGCACTCTGTACGAGACTATTCGCCTGCCTCTTCTTTTCATTGAACTGAGGTAGAGAATGGGAATTCAGGATGGTGTGAAGGAGGCTAATTTTCACTTCGCCCTCCAAGATTACGTAGCGCACGAAAAAGTCTTGTTTTCTGGTGCATTCAAAGTGGTGGGTTCTGTGGTGAACCACGCTGTTCGAATTGGGAGGTCTGGTTGTGGGGATAGCGTATCTCTCCGTTGTATTTGGGCAATTGTGGGTAGGGAATTATTTTCTGGATAAAAGATCCCAGCTAATCTCGCACTCCAGCACAATGGCCTTTTCTCAACTTCTCTCTTATTTTCCTGTCCTCTCAACCTCCCACGGTGACGCTCCCTACATACTCCCCTCAGCATTTAGTAGTCTACGTTTCCCTTATCTGATGTAAATCAGATTTAACAAGAAAGTGTCAAGTGCTTTGTTTATTTTCCTTCCATTCGTGAATTACCCTCTCGCCCCCGCCCGGGTGGAACTATAGATCCGCTCGTATCCAAAGGGTCTCAACTATTGTCGCGCTCGCGAACTGCGTGTTCCTTGTGCGTCCCCTTCCAGAATAAGCAGGCTGGTTGGCGGCGACGCCCCCAGGGGGCCTCCGGCTTTCAGACAGCCCGTCTCGCTCATCCCCGTCAGACGCGTCACCTCGTCTGCAAACCTCTTCAGATCATCTCTGCTGCTTATCATCGCATACATCACCAGAAACCCTCGAGCATTGATGGGAAAAATAATGACATGAAAAAGAAACGATTTTTTAAGAGTTTTATTTGCAAATGAACGTTTGGAGAACGCTTAAATACGAAATCGGGAGGGCGTGTAATACAGGAGGTGTAGCTTTTCGAGGATAAAAAGGAATTGTTTATATTTCTGTGACAAGACGTCTTAGAAAAACTGGAGAGAAGGCCGAAAACGCACCAAAGTGCAAGTTGAAGAAGTTTAAATTATAATTATATATGAATTATAAATAATATTGTGGATTTTGAAAAGGTTGGATCATTCTCAATACGTTCCTCATTATTTGTAATTGACGATAACAGATTTACACATAATATTAGCCAGTTTATATTGTCTATTTTTATCAAAATGTATTAGAATGTATTAAAATCTGGGAGTTAAGTAAGACGAAATGGCTATATAATGATACATAATCATCATTAAGCATTATGGCAGCTGATTGCTAGGTTTTTGGACTGTACTTATCCTAATCCGTTTTCACGTCTATGATGGCCCGCCATTAGATCTCTCTTAAATTTCTCATGTCGTCTCCCGCTTTTTATTCCGTCCAGAATAATATTGAGCTATTATCTACAAATATAAATGGCTAAGAAATGTCGTGCCTTATGAACTTTATATACATTTTATTATTTTCTATTATTTATTATACATACTTTATATAAATACACCTTCAGGCGCCACTTCGTGGAAGTATTTTGTATTCGAATCCTTATTGAAAATTAGCCTTGTAATTTTCTACAGTTATTTATTGTATACGCAAAACGCGTTTCGCAGCTTGCTGCATCTTCAGGTAAAATTGTTCATCTTTTATGAGGCATAGTTGTTTATAAACGCGTTGTAAGTTTATAGGCAATAACTGTGGAAAAGTAAAAGGCATAGTTTCAAAATGGATTCGAGGAGTGCCTTATATTGCAAGTATTTCTTATCTGACAAAGAAAGACAAGCCTTTTTTTTTCGTCCATAAATTGCCAAAAGTCGCGTCTGTCTCACCCACCTCGTCCGGTGTGTTTGTCTTGTTAGGGGAACCCCATCAACCAACGTCTACGCGAATCCCTTTCACGTCCCCACGCCTTTGTCGAATTGTTCTCCGGGAAGGAGGCCTCGTTATTGTCTCCCTTGGGGTGGATTTTGTCACCCCTCGAGGCGCAAGGTCCCGGGTTCGAGTCCCGGTGCGTGCTCCCACCCCCCCTGCGCCCACGTCAGCGCCAGCAGCGTCTGAACATGCTTAAGTTCCCTCCAACCCCTTCCTCTCTTCAATGATGCATCTTTCGTCGCTTACGACTCGGGTGGACCTCGCGTGTCGAGACTGGGAAAAGTACGTCACTTTTATTCCCCGTGCTCCACTCCAAAACCTTGTAGGGGGTCTCGCCTCCCCGTCTCTTTAATTAGCCAGTGAATTTCCCAGGCGTTTACTTTCGTAGCGGGCTGTTTACTTATTTTCCACATATTCCTCCTCAGGGCGCTCCTCTCCCAAAAACGTGTTGAATAAAAACCTCGCAAAACTTGATGAATAAATATAAATTAAATCAATTAAAGATTTTAAAAAATTAACTAAAATGTTTAGCTAGGCATCCCGAGGAGGCCAATATTCGTCGTAGAAATCTGTATTAGGTTCGAAGGCTAAGGCCGTGTTCCAATCCACGTTGAGGTGTAAAAGGCGTACTAAATTTTGCCACTTTCAGGAAATGATGTCACGTTGTCAATCTTTGGACCAACTTGACGTATGCTAAACGCCTGGTATGGGATAATACGAGGCCAAGCGTACCAACCGGTCGTACCAATCCATCATAGCGTCCTCGCCATGCCTCACGAAAGCATCACGAAACATTTTAGTTAATTTTAAAATATACTTAAATCGACTTAATTTATATTTATTCTTCATGTTTTGTGAGGAAATATTCTCTAAGGCAAAGAAAGCTAGGTTTGTGATTAAAGTTGGTGGATACAAACTCGAGCAAGGAGAGCAATTTAATTACTTGGGTACTACGCTAGGGGAAAACGGACATATTAGCGAAGACATACGGAAGAGATTAGGGCTAGCTAAGGAGGCGTTTAGTCATAGAAGGGAGTTGATGACGGGGACCTTGGGTGAGGATGAGAAGGAGAGGCTGGCGAAAAGCATCATATGGATCGTAGCGTTGTATGGGCAGAAACGTGGACCCTGAGAAAGGAGGACGAGAATAGGCTGTAGGCATTTGAGATGTGGGTGTGGAATAGGATGGAGAAGGTTAGGTATACGGAAAGGAAGACTAACGAGGAAGTGCTGGAGATGGTGGGCGATGAAAGGAAACTTTTGAATGAAATTCGAGATCGGCAGAGTAGGATGCTGGAGGATGTAGTAAGGGGCGATGGGTTGTCCAAGGATGTGATAGAGGAAAGGATATTGTGTAAGCGGGGAAGAGGAAGAAAGAGAATAGGTTTAATGGACAGGATGAAGAAGTGCAGATTGTATGCTGAGGCGAAAAAGGATATACTAGAGAAAGATAGGCCCCGGAAAGTGTAGAAAACCGGGAGGTGATTCTCTTATATTCAGCAAAACCTACCTTTACCGGTAGATAACTATAAAAAAAAGGAAGTGACGTCACATTTTCAATCTTTGGACCAACTTTACATATACTAAACGGTTGGTACGGGCTAACACCAAGCATAACAACCGGTCGTAATAATCGTACTAATCCGTCAAGCCGTCCTCGCGAAGCATCAGTAAACGTTTAATTCATTTTTAAATGTACTCAAATAATCTTAATTTATATTTAATCTTTAAGTTTTGTGAGGTAATATGATGCTCTCATAAGTTACTAATCTCGCATTGAAAACTTACTTTTGAGTTGCATGGTAATGCGTTAATGCATAAACTGTACCACGCGTTTGATTAGTTTTGAGCAATTCTCTATTTCCTTTGTCTTATCCTATTCTTTTAATAGCGGTTCAGCTCTGCCTACATTTATCTGATAGGGGTTTTCATTTTCTGTGATATTAGTCATTATTAATTTCAGTTTGCATGTGTACCTTCACGAACGAGGAGGTATTGCTTATGGTAGGAGAGGAGAGGAAGCTAGTGGCGGAGGTTCGCAGGAGGCAGAAGAGATGGGTGGAGGACATGTCGAAGGGAGAGGAAATACTGAAGTTAGGAGAACACTGGGGAAGTGCGGTAGAGGGAGGAAGAGGATAGAAATCTGGACAAAATTAGAAGGAGGCGATGAGAGGATTTTATGAGGAATCTAATGGCGGACCACGTATCGAAGGGAAATCTGAAAGGTATGCCATATATTAGGACGTTAGAATAAGTACTGTCCAAAAAACTACCAATCAGCTGGTAGAATACTGGCATGAATGAAAAATGTGTACTTTCTTCGATAACACGCCTGAACGCTGCAGAGATACTGTCTGTGTTTTTTTTAGGTATTACACGGCAGGAGTATTGTTGCATTTTGAATACTGAGGGAATATAAATGGCAAGGATTTATAGATAGGGATCTTGTTTGAGGCCGTTTTGCATGAGGTATTTGTGTTTGGTTGAGCGAGATATATCTCTAGCCATAGAAGACCATATTTGAAGTGCGTTACTTTATTTCAACTGCTGTAAGAGGCACTTTAATGTGTCATAAAATGTCAATAATTTAATAAATATAACTATTTCTTTAACTTGACTTTATCTTGATTTTTTTCATTCGGTACGTTAAACTCCTTTTAAGAGGAAGTTTTTTTGTGATTCTGGAATTGTTACTGCGGTGACGATGTTATTATATAATTTAATTTCATGGCTCACTATACCTTCTTCCTTCTTCGTTTTCTTTATTCTGCATCATCGTCAGCTCATGACGTCGTCAGAATTGTTATTTCTGCTGAACGTTCGTGATTATGGTCGCTACAAATTCTTATTCTCCCGTGGTACCCTTTAGGTCGTGGCTTAGCATCCATCTTCAAGCATTGATGCATCGTTTGTGTCAGTATCAAGGACTTGCATCTAATGATACTGTATATCAATTGGAACACTGAAAACTGCAGTGTGTTAATGCTTATATCCATCAACAGCAGGTAACACATTCGCGAGGTGACCTCGTTTTTCCAATTTTTTCACGATTTTTTTTCTGTCCCCCGTACGGCACTCAGTTTAATTGTGAGGAGCGACAAAAATTCTCGTCTGCAAATTTTTTTTCTGATTATTTCCGGTTCATGTTCTTTTCCTTGTTTTGCTAGGGAATTGTAGTATTTACTTTTCTACCCGGGTGGAGATCATGCGTAAAGTGAGGCAGGTCAAACGTATACCGAGACGAGACGATATATTTCGCATCTCCGAAGTAAACTTGATGGTCATCGCCTGTGCTTGGAACTGCAGTTTAGTTATACTCCGTACAAATTATGGAGGATTGATCTGTTATTTTATGTTAACAAATATTTAATTATCGAGGACTATATACGTGTGAATAAAATTGACAATGGAATGGGATTCTTATCTTTACTGAATGAGGAAAGTGTGCAAGTGGTAGAGACATTTTAAGAAACGTGCTCGTTGAAGAAGAGTTTTGCAATAGGAGGGAGATAATGATGGGTTCCTGTTGTTAGGATATGAATTAGAGGCTAACGGAGAATTTAATGTGCTAGGTAGCATTGTAGATCGCAAAAACGTGGACTCAGCAGGCGAAAATAAGATAAAGAAGGTCGTGATGTGGGCGTGGAGTATCACAGAGAAGGTGCGGTGAAGGCAAATGGGGAGGTGCTTGATGCGGTTGGTGAAGAGAGTAATGTTCTGGTCGAGATCGAGGAGGTGGAGTAGGTTGTTGGAATGTACAATGTGACGCGAAGGCAAGAATGAAATGGTGTGAGTAGATAGAGAAACCTGTGCCTGTGAAAATGAAGTAGGTTTGAATACCTTCTCGAGAATTGAGAAAGTGCGTTTGATATAAAGGAAGACTAATGAGGAAGTGCTTAGGATAGTAGAAGTGGAGAGGAAGTTGCTAGAAGAGATTTGGAGGAGGCAGAGTTGGTGGCTAGAAAGAGATGCTGAAAGTCGTTACACAAGGGTCAGTGATGGGCGACCGGAGAAGCGGAAGAAAAAGAATATGCTTTATGAATGGGATGAGGAGAGGTATAACGTATGCCCAGGTGAAGAAAAAAATAGTGCTAAGAGATACGAAACCCGCTCATGTGAGGGTCAAGAAGAAGTCCCATTTGAATGTTCCTAAAACAGTAGGTTACGGTGATAGTTAACATGTATGCCCGGAATAGTTATTCATTCCCCGGAATAGTTATTGCATCAAAGAAAAGAAAATATCTAACGTAGAATCTTTTAAATACTTAGGCGTCACCATCAGTGAAGACATATCATGGGGGAAACACATCAGGGAAATAACTTGTGTAGCAAACCGTAGATTAGGATTCGTAAAAAGGGTTCTAGGCAAATGCGATGAGAGAGCACGAGAAAGAAGCTATTTTACACTTGTCGGGCCTCATTTAGAATATGCCGCTAGTATATGGGATCCGTACGAGGAAGGTATGATAAAAGAATTAGAGCGTGTGCAAAGGAGATCCGCTGGGTTTGTAAAAGGCCGTTATGATAATTGTATAAGTGTTACGAGTTTAATAGAAGAACTAGGATGGGAATTACTATCAGAACGCAGGTTAAAATATAGCTTAAACCTTTTAAGTAAATTCGAAACCGATTTGTTCACAGATGACGTTAGATATATATTAAGAACCCCTGCGTATTATGCTAGGTTTGATAATATTAACAAGATTAGAGAGATAGATTGTCGTACCGATAGATTTAAAATGTAATTTTTTCCGCGTACCATAAGAGAGAACAATTGGCAGCGTAGCAAAGGGATAGGTAGGTGAAATATATTTAGAGTAGTCAGTAGTGCATGACGCATGTAATAACAACCAATAATCCCTTTCTTATTATGTAGATACTCACCACGTAGCTGCATGAGGCCCTGTTCTCTAGCATGCCTCCCTTAAATTCTACTTGCATGGCAATAGTGCATGTTTGGTGATCTTCACCTCCTGCCACACACCCTCGTGGTGGCTCGCAGGGTATTACGTAGATTTAGATGTATGCAGTGTTTTTTTCTTTTGAGTATACTACCAGCTAATTGGTAGTTACGTTTCTGGTCGGTTCTTATTCTGACGTCCATAACACCCTTCCTTTTTTTCTTCCCATAGATGACATGCCATTAGATCCCTCTTAAATTCCTAATATCATCTCCCTCTTCATATTTCGTCCAGAATTCCCATCCTCTTCCTTCCTCTTCCACGCTGTCTTTGTGCTCATTCCTCCATTACCCTCTTCAAAATGCCCTTCTTCTCCTTCATTTCAGTATTCTACCAGCTGATTGGTTGCTTCTGGACAGTGCGTATTATAACATCCTAAATTCTGGCATATCGTTCTGCCTTCCCTTCTATACCTGATTCCCTATTAGATCCCTCTTTGATTCTTCCTTTCGTCTTCCTCTTCTTATAACAACCAAAATTCCTATCCTCTTCCTTTCTCTTCCACGCTGTAAAAGTGCTCTCCCGTCTTTTACCCTCTTCAACCTTTCCTCTCTTTTCAAAACGTCCTCCATTCATCTTCTCTGCTTCCTCCAAACCTCCGCCACTAGCTTCCTTTCCTTTTAAACGATACCCATTACCTCCACGTTCTTCCTTAACGCCACCCAGCTCACCCTCTCCATCCTTCTCCACACCCACATCTAAAACGGCTCAATTCTAGGTACATCCCTCCTACGCAACGTTTAATATTCCGAACCAGACAGCGCGACTTTGTTAGAGTTTTCACCAGCCATTTCTTTACGTCTCTACTTAGACCCCCCTCATCTATTCCCTCTTTGAAAATGCTTTTTTAGACTTGGCATTTGTACACCTTTCCTCTGTTCTTTTCAGTCCATCTGCGCCTATCTCTAAAACCCTTTTCCTCCGAAATACTATCGTGATACGTAAACTGCTTGACTTGCTCTATTTTGTTCCCTCCCACCCTTACATTCAAACCCGCCTCCTTTCTTCTGGAAAATATCTTAAATTTCATCTTCTTATGGTTTATCTTCATCCTTTACCTTGCCGTAGGAACCGTAGGAACATCCTTCCTTCGCAACGACCAAGTTTCCGACTCATGGAGCGCCACGCTCTATATTAGAATTTAGTTTACATATTCCGGATGGAGAAGTGGAATATTGGGCTTACGGGGATTTGGGTGGAGATCTGCAGCGAACCACTCTTGGGATTGATGACGCCTGTGGAAGATCGCGACGTTTACGGAATCTTTCATGGGTTGTTCGAGTGAATGTATCGATTCAATTAAGTCGATTCTCCCGCGTGAATACGAGGGAATGGTTCGTTACGGCTCGGCGCGAGAAGGGGAACCATCTCCCCGCCTCCACACCCGAAGTCCTCCGCCGAGCGGATGCAGATCGGCGTCCGTCCTTCCGCGTATACCACCCTCCCTGCATTCTTTTCTCTTCACGCGACCCACTTTCCCCCTCCCAGCCCCCACCCCCTGCCATCGTCCTCTCTCCCTCCCACCCCCTCGCTCCTCTCTTCACGTGCCACCCCCTCCCCCCTCCGCACCACCACGCGCCCGAGCATCGATCCCGCTATAGGTGTGCATGCATCACGGGGCGAGGGAAAAAAAGGAGGATTTTTTTCCCTCCCCACCCCTTCAACCCTTCCTTCCTCCATCCTCCCCCGTGAGAGATGCCATTATTCTCATTTCGGAGTAATTACTTAGGGGGAAGAAAGTAATTAATTAAGAGGAACCTTTTCTCCATCTCCCACTTCTTACTCCAACCCGCCTCTCTCTCTTGCCAACTCGCTTTTTCTCCGCGCACCCCCGTGGGGGAGCTTGAGTCGACGAAAATGCGTTCGAATTAAATTAATTGCTCAAGAGTGATGTGATTTTGTTTCATTTTTTTTGTTCGCTCGCCCGAGGCTGTGGGGCGAGGTGAGGAATGAGCCGGTTATCGAGCCGTCGAATCTCTCGTTCGCTCCGCGTTGACCAGTCCGCGGTCATCCGTGTAACTTTAAGCCGGGGATGAATCTCTTCAGGGTTTCGAGTGTCGAGAGACACCGCCGGGAAGGGGGACCTTGTGAGGGACGACAGAGAAAGATTTCGTTTGAAACAAGGTCATCGCTGGGGATACATATTGTCCTCGAGCGATTGTTATGCAGTACGTCTGCTGTGTCTTCCTCTCTTTCTCTCTCCTGGGCAAGAAATGCTCCTCTCTTCGTGATTAAAAATAACTTTCGAAAAAAAAACTTTTTTTTTTCGCTTCGCATGCTTTTATCTCGAGCTGCTTCGGAGGAAATATTTTCTTTCGCGAGCGAGTTTTTTTGTGTCGTTCGTCTTATTTCTTGCTGCTGTCCACATACTTGTTTCGATAGTTTTCGAGTGGGACGTTGGGATTTTAATATTTTTTTTCCGTGTACTCTGTGTTGGTGAGTCCCGTAAAACTGCCTACTTCCCGGGAAAGGCTGTCGTTGAAGGGATCCATCCGTAATTTAGTTTCGGTGTGATTTGTTTTTGTTCTGCTTACTCTATGATCATACGAAAATGAGTTTCAAATCTCCCGAGGAAATGCATGCGATAAAATAAATAAAGTGTTGATTAGAATCGTGTCTAAGCTCTAGAGGCATGTTCTCTCATTGTTGTCTCTGCGAAGACTTTCGAAGACAGCTATGTAGGATTAGGTAGGCAATCGTAGGTGGATGAAATATCTGTATTCACCATATCTCTATTATGAATGAGATGAGTTTATCGAGGTAAGGTCAGAACAATCAACCACAGCTATTCTTTACCAACGTTTCGGAACATACTTTATTCCATCTTCAGGTCTAAAAAATATATGTACTGAATGTAAATAACAACGACCACATACAAAACAGATAAATCAAAACTTTGTCTTCAAAAACTTATCAACACTTCAATTACCTTAGAATGAAAACATTAAAATCGTTAAACATCACATCACAAAGTACATCTTGTAACATTGTTTCGGATTACTATGGCACCCATGATTATTAGCACCATTCTGTGCATTGCATTAAAGTCCGTGTTTCAGAGTCATCTGTGTGTAGTAACTGGCTTCACAAGATCAACACACTATTTAAAAAAACAAATGTAATTGAAATGTTAATTGTTAATGAAATAGCTAATGGCGTCTATTTAGTGAAGGAATATGCATGTCCTTACTAGTGGATATCGGTCGAGGAAAACTAGTGAGTCGAATTATTACGTAACAAGGCCAAGTGACGCAATATTATTATCTAATGGACACATGCTAAACACATATATGAAAATCTTGTTAATGTAAATAAAAAAGGCACAATAACACAACACTAGAAACACAGGAACTGCTCATAAAAAGGAATAATTTATTTCTCTCTCTGGAGTGGCTTATACGTTCATGTGGTGGATGTTGTATCATATGGATTCCTCACTATCCTTTGATATTTTTATCTATGATTGGCCGACATTTACTCTATTTCCTTCTCCAAGGGAATCGCCGTGAAAATTAGGATTACTTGTTTGTTAATCCTTAATATGTAATTATGCTCACTGGTCGGAACACCAAAGATAGATTACTGTGCAATTTTTTTAAGTTGTGTGATCGGAGATAGTGACATGATATTACTCCATGGAATAACTTCCCGTACCTCTTAAATGTATACATAACCTCTAAAAGTTACACTAACTGTGAGAATTTGAGACGATCATTTGAACTTGCATTCCTCGTCAAGTGTTGTGCATCATGTACACCGATGACGGACTCATTATTGAATTGATTGGAATTTAATGTCTATGAATTGCAACTTACCATGAAGCGGAGGGATTATTTTTGCGCTGATGTTCGAGAAACTAAATGAAGGGAAGGAAAGTTATACGTATCCTAGATTGATAAAGATGCAGAATGTGTCGTGTGTTGCATGTGTGGTTGAGTCGGGGAGATAATTCTACATCTACATACTACCCTGCGAGACGCCGCGAGGGCGACACAGTTTGTGGGTGTGACAGGGGGTGTTAGCACATCAGCTGTGTAAAGATTTAAGGGATAAGGTTTTGAAAGGTGAAATGGTGACGTGCATTATGGTAATATATTTTGTGGCGCTTATTTTTTATTGTGGTCGCAATATTGTGCGCGGAAGGAACGAGTTTTTGTACCTATCTGTTCGGCAATATATCTCTCTTATTTTATCGCTTCTGTCAGACCTATAGATGTAATGTGGCGTCATGATAATATTCTCTTTGTCGCTCTAAAACACACGAGTTCTGAATCTCTCAAGCAAGCTAAGCCTAGCGTTTAGTCTCCGAGTCTCTAGAGGCTCCCACCTTAATTCCTCTGAAAGTTGTGAAACACTACCTGTTCGCTCGTAGCCGTTTTTTACGAAGCGTGCAGCTTTACTCTGAATTTTATTATTTTTTTTGGTTTAATCTTTAGTAATGTTTCAACTGGGGCAAAGTTAAAAATAATTGTGGTAAGACAGGTGAGATTTTACGATAGAAAGGCGTTCCATCAGAAACTAACCATAACGATGTAATGTTATCAATAATAAGAGTTAATTGACTGTGAATTCCTCAAAGTCGTGGTTTTGTCTCTGTCCTGGACGTTGCACATGGAAATTTTACTTTACGGAATGCTTAACTAAGCGTAGCTATCTTATTAAGTACATGTTTCTGACTCGCCGTGGAACTAATCTGCATTTTTCCTTCATTAACTCTAATTTGACTGCGATTTTGACGAGGCAAGGGTACTTTTTCACTCGGAACTTAACGCACCGAGGGGCACGAATCGAGGATTCGCGCCTCCCGTCTCGATTGTGAGAAAATCTAGACGCCGGGGACGTAGTCTCGTGTATTTTCCAACCGTCTGGAGGGTCTCTCGCTCATTCATTAGCATCGGCACCTGAGCGGTAATTACGAGCGGCGCGGCGTCACGCCCAGTGATTTATCGCGTCATGCCTCTCAACAACGAGCCTCTTCACACTCCGGACAGGTGTGGTGGCGTTTGCACACACAAGCGTACGCGAGGCGATTCCTCGCGGGTGCAATCACCGGCGCAATCATTTCCCGATCGCTCCTCGTCCGTTTTTACATCCCCCCGCTCCCTCCCGTCTCGTTGGAAGTTTTAGTAGTCTCTTCTCACTCACTTTCGTTTCTCTTTGCGATGGCTTCTCGAGCTACCTACTCCCGGGGAATCGCCTCGTAAAAATGTCCGAGACTCCGTAGGTTTGGCGCGTTTACGCCTCTGTTATGGCGGTGTGTTTGTGTGATTTCACCGTCTTGCTGCTGACGAGCAGTGGGTTCACACACGTATCCCGCGCTGCATCTGTTTTCATAAGGGATTTCTTCTCTGGTCAAATATCCGTAGATTGGTCTGCAGTAGTCGTTTTCCGTCTCCATTCCGCTCCATGTTGAACCAGCCTCTTCAACTCCAAGTAGGAGTGGCAGCCCTCCTCTACAGCCCATATCCTCTACAATCTCTTCGACGTATTCCTTTCTGGGTCTGCCTCTCGCATTTGCACCCTGAACTGAGCCCTAATTCATGGTTCCCAATAGTCCCTCATGTCTTATGGTGTGGCCTATCCAGATGTCTCATCTCTTTCTCATTGTGTTTCACTGACACGGCACCTCATCACCTCTCCGTAGTACCGTTTCATTAGTGACGCTCTCCATCCAAGATATTTTGCGGATTCTCCGGTAGCATCACATCTCAAAGGCCTCTATCCTCTTTCTTTCCTTTATGGCAAGCATGAGGGACTACAAAAATCATAACAGACGAGGGATTTTTACTTGCTAAATTTTAAAAACGTTTGTTGTTCTTCATATGTGGGGCAGAATGGGTTTGGTGGTACGGACTTAAAATGTGGACTTGCTATGGCTAAAAAAGCATTTTCAAAGATGAGGGAATCGATGAGGGTGAGTCTGAATTGTGACGTAAAGAAAACGCTGGTGGAAACTCTAATGTGGAGCGTGGCGCTGTGTGGATCGGAGACTTGGTCATTGCGAGGGTAGGATGTATATACTTAGACTTGAGGCGTTTGAGAGGTGGGTGTGGTGAAGGATGGAAGGGCGAGCTGGGTGGCGTGAAGGACGAACGAGGAGGTATTGGGATAGGAGGGGACAAGAATAGTGATTTAAATCGTATGAAAGTAAACGAAATGTATGATGAGCATGCTAGGATTTAATGTAGAGAAAACAGGAATGTGTGAGAGCAAAGTATAGTGATGATCCTGCAGTGAGAGAAGGTTGAAGATTTGGGCAGGTCGGAAATGATGATGATGGTGTGTTGGTAGAAACTATTTCCTTCCTGTGGTCGATGTATTTCCTAACAACATTCCTGCTATCATACATAGACTTGAGGTGTTTGAGGTGCATTAGGGGAGAAGGATGGGGAAGGTTAAACGAGTGGCCAGAAAGACGAACGAGGAAGTATTTGATACGGTTGGAGAGAAGAGGAAGCTGGTGTTGGAGGTTCGGAGGTAGCAGAAGAGATGGGTAGAAGACGTTTTGAAACGGGATGTAATGTTGAAGAGGTCAATGGAGAGGAGAACACTGGGAAGGCGTGGAAGAGGAAGAAAGAGGACAGGAATTCTAGACTAAATAAGAAGAGATGGACAATATGTGGATTTAAAGAGGGATCTAATGGCTGATCACGCGTAGGCGGGTAAATGGAACGATATGCCCCAAATCAGGACGCTGGGATAAGTACTGTCCCAGGTGGTAGAAAGCTCAAATAAAATTGTAAAAGCCTCTGGAAAAACACTGACAAAAAACCCGATATGACCGATTTCGAATGGAGGCCCCTCAGCGTGAAAATTCCGGTGATATATTGGGTCGATTTGACCACATTTGTATCATGTTTCCTTTTTTATTCTCGTGTGGTAAGTGTAATCCCGAGCCATGCATGCTTGATGAACTGCCTGCAGAGTTGCACAGCCCCGAGGTGAGACGCTTCGTTCGAACACAATACACCAGGAGAGTGATTGCGGGACCTCTCGCTCCTGTACCGTAGAGGGTCATTACAGTGTTATCTTTCAACCAGGGAAGGGAATGGTGTCGGGTTCAGCCGTGGTCCACCGTGGTGTTATCTTCTCTTCCTCGACTCTGCATATCCGTATGCTCCCTCCTTTTTTTGTCACGCCCGTAAGCGAACCGTTTTCTGTAATTTTGACCACACTGCATTCACGTCTGGAGGGTCGTGTCTGAGTAGGCCCGCGGGTGTGCATGTTTGAGTGTGTCGAGAGAAGCGACGCGAGTCTCCCTTCCCCAATCTGCAGTCGTTGAATTGGCGTGAATAATGAAACGTACCCTTCGTCACCCTCTCGTTGGGAGAAACGGGGGATGGAAGGGCCTGTGCGTGGCTTATTAATGTGGGAATGTGCCTCCAAACTCATAATTTTGTATTCTGCCGATTAATTGGTAGCTGTATGGGCACCCCCTGCTTGAAGCTCCCCATTTCGAGGTATCATTTATGCTCCCAGCGCAGGGATATTTATGAGCCCGACATAACGTCTCTCTAATGGTCTTGTTATCTACGTTGTCTTACTACTAGAGTTGATCTACCGGTAAAGTTAGGTTTAGATGGATGTAGAACTGTAAGTATGAGACAATATTTTACAACTGCAAGACTTTGGCTCGTTTTATTCTTCATATAGGCCTACATCCAACTTCTCTTTATCGTATCCATAGAGTCAGTTCTCTTTCTTAACTTCTCCGATTACCTAATATCCTCCCCTCCTTAAAAACCTTAGTATTCCATCTTCGTCGTATTTTTTAAAAGTATTCTACCGATTGAGGTTGGTTTTCTTGAATAGCAGAGAATCTCCTCCCGGTTTTCTACACTTTCAGGGGCCTGTCTCGCTGTAATATTTCCTTCTTCGCCCCAGCATACGATCTACCCTTCTTCATCCTATCCGTGAAACCTATTCTTTTTCTTCCCGTTCCCCGCTTGCCCAACATCCTTAGCTCTATCACATTCTTCAGCAACCTACACTTCCTATCCCGGATTTCATTCAAAATTTTCCTTTCCTCGTCCACCATCACAAGCACTTCCTCATTAGTCTTCCTCTCTGCCTACATCACCTTCTCCATCCTTTTCTATGTCTATATCCCAAATGCCCTAAGCCTATTCTCGTCCTCCTCTCTGAGGGTCCAAGTTTCTGCACTATACAACGCTACGCTGTATAACAGCGTCGTCGTAATTTCTCTTTAATATTCCTATGGTAAAATATAGATATGGAAGAAGGTCAGAGAATATCCTTCAGAATTTTTTCACTTTCAGGGACCTATCTACCTCTGGTACTTCGTTTTTTGCCTCTGCATACGGTCTACCCTTCTTCATCTCGCCATGAAACCTTTTCTCTTTCTACCCGTCCCCGCTTGCCCAACATCCTTCTCTCCATCCTATACACTCTTCTGCAACCTATCGCCCCTTATTGCCTCCTCCAGCCATCTACCTCTCTATCCCGGATGATATATGCAAATACATTGGAAATCTGCTAGTTGGAGTGGGATTTGGTAGGTTTACATATATTCGGTTTTATTAACGTTCTACGACCTTATCTGTTTGCCCAACCGCCATTGGTCTATGTCCATCCACAGGCCTTCTGGTAACTACTTTCCTCTGATTTCCCTTTCTATCCCTTCTCTTCAATTTATTCTGACCTTTTTCTTTTTTTTCAATCTCGTGGATTCCAAGATGAAATTTACTTAGGTAACCACACTTTTCCGGACACCTCCAGAGCTGTACTATTTATCCATCGGATTTCATTCTTCTCCAGAATCCTACCAAACGGGACGTCCTTCAGAGCACTTTTTCACAGGCCTTAGCCATGACGTGAAAAGGAGTATGCTCTGATATTACATACGGGAAGATGTCATGGAAACAGAGCCTGTCTTGAGCATGATCCTAACGGAACTATTTACATATTTAATAATTAATTTTTCAAGTATTCAATCGGTTAAGGTAAGTTTTGCGCAATGTCAGAGAATCGCCTCTCGGTTTTCTGCCCTTTCCGGGGCCTATCTATCTTTAGTATACCCTTTTTCGCCACAGCATACGATGTCGTCGTCGTAGGTTGTGCGATATTTCTATTCTCTTCCGCGCTCGCCCTACATTTTATCTCCTTCATCATCGTCATCATCTTAACTTTCTCACTTCAAACGTCAAAATTATAGCAAAAATTATGGTAATTCATATGCTATTTCCTAGGATAGGACGTCGATGGTCTGTTTCCTCTTACCCTTCCAATTTCACGCATTTCAGTTTCACACGCTTCTCCTTTCAGCTCCTCATGCTGTCTTCACTTCTCCATCCCGTCTCTCTCTCACTATCTCCCCCGTATATCACTGGCAGCAGTAATGGCCTTTTATCGTTTGCAAGAAAAATTACCCTTAACCTGTCCGTTCTGCGATATGTTTTCCTAATTTTTATCTTATGGTGTGATCTATCGTAGTATGCCAGGTTCGTAAAATGAAATTGACGTCGTGCGCCCATAAATTGATTTGTAACATAGTTAAAACATTAATTCTAAAGTTTAAATTGATGGTATGAAAGTGATTCCCATCCCAGATGCTGCCGGAGGCTTGTAACACTAACGAGGTTATCATATCGGCCTTCTACGTATCTTGCTGGCCTTCGCTGCGCGCGCACTTACTCGTTTTTGTAGCCAACCTCTGTAATATGCTACTTGCATACATATACATTTATATAAAATAGGTGTAAACATAATCCTCGTTTTTTCCGCTAGCTAGGAGTGGGAACGCGTAAAAACATAAGTAGCAGGGATGTATGTTATACATACGAAGGATTTGGGAGTGCATAACACACCCAAATTTCTCGTCGTTTTATATTTTTTGTCTCTCCACCGATTCGTGAAGGTAAACGCTCTCATCGGCGAGCGAGATTTTCAAGTGGCCCCACGTCAACCAGGATATATATATGTCCCTGCTAACGTATATTTTTTTATCGTAATGAGAGTCGTTTCTTTCTTATTCTTCGAACTCGCTCGGTATTAATTTTTGACGATATCGGAGATGAGCGCTCTCTAGAAATACTATCCATGGCAGGCATTCGTCTGGATAAACTCGCTCCTCTAATTAAATGTTTTATGTTTAATTTTTTAAAAATAAGTCTTCACCGTACGTGCTCTTCAGAACACTTGGGAGAAACTTGCTAGGGAATCCACTCAGCGCTTGTTGGGATAGTAATGTAGGTCATTAAGTTTTCCGGCAGATGTGTATTTTTATAGAGCCGGAGACGAGTGTTCGATATATGTAACGCCTTGCGGGATATGGGCTGGTGATTTCAACTTGCCGAGTACTTCGTCGCACCAAGGCGAGCTTCTCGAGCCTTTTCCTTGTTTTTTTTACGCTCTTCGGTGGTGCAGTTTTCAAGTCACCGTTTCTCCTTACTGGAAGACGTCAGTTAATGCATATTTGAGTGGTATTGTGGCAGTTGGTGACCGAATCGCTCGTTCCAGTCGCAGCGGTCGTTCTAATTTTACGACACTACCCCTCGCAATGAGACGGAACGTTTCTTCTGGCCTATCTACTCGTGACCTTACACGTTAATGCCGCAACTTTCCCCTTCGCAATAATCATAATGATTTAGTGTTATTAGAAGAGATAATCGTGTAATTCGTTTAGCTACACATCGCGATGGCGGAGTGGGAACGCGTAAATACTCAAGCCATTTCATGGCGCATGTATTGGCAGCGGTATCGGAGAATAAGGAATGATTCTCTAGAATTTCAATTTGATTATTTTAAGTTTCTCTGTCGCGCTATTTTAGTGACCTTACTCACACGTTAATGCCGCAACTTTCCCCTTCGCAATAATGATAATGATTTAGTGTTATTAGAAGAGATAATCGTGTCTCGAGTGTCGTGTAGCTACACATCGCGATGGCGGAGTGGGAACGCGTAAATACTCAAGCCATTTCATGGCGCATGTATTGGCAGCGGTATCGGAGAATAAGGAATGGTTCTCTAGAATTTCAATTTGATTATTTTAAGTTTCTCTTTCGCGCTATTTTATTCGCTTTTTCGCGGGAGGGTGTTTATAGATCCTAGCGAATTATGAGCGCATTTCATCACGAATTATTGATGCGTTATGTCATTCCTTGCAGTTGAATGTGATTTTAAAGGTAGCATTCATGCAACTGTTTATGCTAAATGTTTCTTGGCGTGACTTTTACATAGCTACCTGATATACTGTATATTTTGCATATCTTGGAATGCTGGAGTGTAAGGGAGGCACATTCAAGGACGTTGGAAGTCGCAGGGTTAACTTTCGAACTCCTGTTAACAATTAGGTCGTGGCAGTAATATATTTTCTTGGGAGACAAAAAGAACATTACCGTTTAATCTGTTGGAAGGCAACTGTGACGTAGATTCAGTAAACGCTTTAAAGAGACGTTATTGCGACAAGGTGATGTGATTTAGTGTGGCTTAGTTTTGCTTTTAAGGTAATTTGAGCGAGATTTTTCCCTAGTCATAATTGAGATCATATTCGAATTTTACGTTTAAATTTCAGCAGCTAAATGAAGCATGGAGTACATTATGTAGTATTGATGGTGCATTAATATGGTTTAATATGGCGGAAGCTGAGTAATTCAATAATAATATCAACTTGAAATCCATCTTTTTTTGCACGTGGTGCGTTTAAAACTCCTTCACAACGGAAGTTTTTTTGTGTTTCTAAAGCATGTACCGCGGTATGTAATTTATATTTTTAAACACTTGAAAAAACATACTGCCCACAAGAAATCTAGGTGTCGCAAATTCCTCATTTTTTAAATAATGTCTCTCTGTAGTGCATTCACGTACCCTTTCGCATGAAAAGTGAATTGTTTGCAAATTTCCCGGAAAGTAGAGTGGTAAGGGGCTGATATGGTATCTTTGGAAGGGTGAGATATTTTTCTTTATAATGAGACCAAATTTATTGATTTCTGGGTGAAATGATATCTCGCTCAAACTATCTTACACCTGGAAATTAAGCACCAAGATTTAGAATAAAATAAAAACTTTTAAGGTATTGGTTTTGAGAATAATGGAGAAGTATGATGGTAAAGGAAATTAGAAAATTCTGAAAATATTGGCAGAATGAATCTTTCTAAGGCAATGAAAATGTGGCAATACAGGTGTATGGAGCTGGGAAGGCTGAAAATCCAGGATGTAGGGGTGGACTTGGGTTGAAAAAGAAGAGGAAAATAATGTAAATTTTATGTAGAGGGCGTTATGGACCAAATAAAATAATTTGGTAAACTCCACTTGAGGTTTATTAGTACGACCCGGGTTTCGGCACTTCTTATCATCTTCAGAATGACACCACATCTTCACCTGAAGATGACACGGTGTCGAAACCCGGGTCCTGCTAATAAACCTCAAGTGGTCCATAATGGGTAACTTCCACAAAGTAAAGCCTGCGACCATTTCCCTTGTAGAGGGAGTTAGTTACAGTTATTACTTAGATTTGTGTTAAGAATTTGTGTTGCCAATTGTGCTACATTGACGCAATGCCAACTGTCGTTGAGGTGTTGTTGTGACTGTTGTGAGGTGTTGAAGGTTGAAGTGATGACTTAACTCAATTGTGATGTGAAAGACCTGAAGTGATTACATTAATGTGATGATTCACCCTGAGTAAACTTAGGCCATTAATCCATTCTGATCCATAGCAATTGTTTCTCATCTTTTCGGTCATTCGCTATAGCTTCATATGGAATTACGTGACGATTGTTCCGAATAGGATAATTCTCTAGCCTTTTGGACCTTCCAGCGCTCTCTACGAGGGAGTGTGTTGGACAGTATACAGCTCAATGCCTCCGGCGTGTGAGTGGGCAAGCGTCCATATTTTCAGGGCCGTGGGTAAAGTGTGTTTTCATATTTCCATTCCCTCGAGTCCATACGAGATTTGTTCCCGTTCGCCTTCGCTGGGAAAAATAACATCCTGGGGACTACGTTGATGCTAAACGCGTTTTCTTTATTCGAATTGTACTGGGCGTTTTACGATGCGGGGCTCCGAATGGCATTCTTTCCGTGTGTTTTTTTATTATCCTTTCAATTCCCTTCGGTTTCACCTGGGAAGGGACTCTGCCCGCGAGAGTGGTTGCAGGGTGTGGCGAAGGGGATGATTTTTCCCATCTCGCATTTTTTCTGGCATTCTGCAGTTTTCTTGCATTATGTATCTGTATTGAGTCTTGCTTTTTTTAAATCCCGTCCCCTACTCATTAACTCCCGCGAGATGCTCCTCCCCACGTTCCCTGGGCGACCTTCCCAGGAGTGCAGCTTTCTGTTCTTCGCGTTTCGTTGACAAACTCCCGGTGAGCGAACAGGAAGTGTCACACTGCAGTTGGGGGCCTGGTAGGTGAGCCACTAGAGAGTAGAAAGATGCATGTCATATATAGGTTGCTGCAAATGTTCAGGCGCACTGGTTTTGGATAAAACGCAGTGTTGTCCTACATTTTACTAATGGAGGTCGGACAAAAGCGACACATTTGGTGAGAAATGGGGTTTAAGGCATTGTATTAATTATTTTTGTTGTCCTACCAATTAAATGGTAGCTCCTTCAATAGTCTTGGCGATGAATTCCAGTAATGTGGGCTATTCTCTGACGTTTTTCCCACAAAAGTTATATCACTTTTCCAGTATCATATCCCTTTTCTACTCTCCGTCTCTTCTGCATCCCATCATACCGTCCATAGTCCTTATTTGCCTCCCTCTTCTAAACGTACACTACTATATCTTCAGTGGATAAAGACCGGAAAGGAAGAAAGAAAATAGTGTTTATTATCCTGGGACAAAAATATGCCGTAGGAACATAAATGGTGCTCCATCTTCTAGAGTCAGACGAAGAGTACATAAGCATTAAAGCAAAAATGTATAAATGCCACTGAATGCAACAGAATGTTTAATTTACTTTTAAGATACAAAAACAAAGTTGCATGAAATACATTTGAGGTAACAAAACGGCAAGATTTCAAGAATATGTTTAATGGTTAAGGTGGATTGAAACGGAAGTGAGGAAAAATCTTCTTGAATTTTCACAGACGCTGACCTCTACCTTCTTGCACGCTTTCTTTCTTCATCTCATCGCTTGCCCTACCATTCTTTACCCTTCCATAACACCTCTTTTCTTTCTTCCTTTTCCTTAATTAACCACCATCCTTCATTTAGTTCTAAAGAATCTCTTTGTCCCTCGTTACCTGTCCCAACCACCTACTTTACTTCCCCCAAATCTCTCTCCCACTAAAACATGAGATTACTTCTTAATATGTCCTCCTTCATCCTGGTCTCATTTAAATTTCATGCCTTAGCCATTCTTTTTCTCCTTCGTGTTCCTCATCATGCAGCTCTCCGTGTCCATTCATGCCACCACCCACATCTCCAAAGCCGTCACCTTTGTTTGAACTTGGATAATTTTTACATTTTTGACCACTTCGTTGGATAGAACGTGAAAATGAATGTATGCAGCCTTTCTCTAGAGCAAGTCGCCCAGCCCTTGAGTTCCCTGCTTACATAGCGGATTCTTTTCCTTAACTTTAATTACTTATATTACCTCGATAATCTACCGATGATGGTAGGTTTAAATGAAAGTGAGTAAGTATACTCTTCATTTTTATAAGGGTGCCGATGTCCTTAAGTGCCCTATCTATGTATAGTATTTCTTTTTCATATCAATATACGTCCGTCAGAGGCCGGTGAAGAGCTTGATATGGAGCGTAGCGTTGTATGGGGCAGAAACGTGGATCGTCAGAAAGGAGGACGAGAATAGGCTGCAGGTATTTGAGATGTGGGTGTGGAGAAGGTGAAGGTGGACGGATAGAAACAATAAACGAGGAAGTTCTTGAGATTGTGGGCGAGGAAAGGAAACTTCCTAATGAAATTCAAGATCGGCAGAGTATGTGGCTGGAGGATGTATAAGGGACGATGGGTTGCTCAAGAATGTGATAGAGGGAAGGATGCTGGGCAGGCGGGGAAGAGGAAGAAAGAGAATTAGTTTCATGGACGGAATGTAGATGGCTAGATCGTATGCTGAGGCGAAAAAGGATATACTAGAACGAGATATGCCCCTGAGGGTGTGGAGAACCGGAAGGTTCTTTTAAATCCAGCGAAACCTAACTTAATTGGTAGAATATAAAAAATACGTCCTACATTTCTTCACTCCCTCCATTTAACGTCTCCACTAGAACTACGAAAATGCTGAATTTCAAAAAAATTCAATCCTTCATCTTGGATCGTGGAGGGACCTGTCTCCAAGTTGCTCAGTTTTTCGAAAGGGCGTTTTGGCAGCGGCAATTCTCCTCGAGAAGGCGAGTTACTATGAGTCCGGTTTATTTTCCCTCCCCCTGACTCAGTTCCCACGCCCGAGGTGTACGCGGAGCGATACTCGAAGCAGTGGAAGAAAACTGGGGTTAGATGTTTGCTAGCGTGGGGTGGGAGCGACTGAGGAGGAGCGTCGCTTGGTTGGCGTGCTTTCTGCATTAATAAAGAAGGCTTGCCCTTCATCCCTCTTGTCTCCACTCCCCACTCTGGACACAGACCGCCTAATCTCCTTCTCTTCCTTCTTCCCGCTCTCCAACACGCGTCGGCCGCTCTCTCCCAAGCCTACCTCACCAGTTTGAGGGAGCTGATGACGGGGACTTCGGGTAAGGGTGTAAAGAAGAGGCCGTCGAAGAGTTTAACGTGGAGTGTAGCGTTGTGTGCTACAGAAACGCGGGCCCCGAGAAAGAATTACAGAGTGAGCTTTGAGCATTTGAGATGTGGGTGTGGAGAAGGATGGAGAAGGTGAGGTGGACAGAGAGGAAGGCTTACACGGTAGTGCTTGAGATGGTGGGCGCCGATGGGAGACTCATGGGCCATGAGCAATGCAATGCTACATCCCTTATTAGGCTGTCGGCTTGTATTTTCTTTGTGTAATCATTGACCGGAGGCTTTATAAGGCGTAATCAATGACCTGAGGCCCTTATCGTAATCATCGTTGGTCTTTCAATCCTAAGATTGGTCGACTACAACCTCCCACCCTTCCCTTTCTAATGCTAGTTCCCTTACCTCCTGGTATCTTTCCCTATGTATGTCACTCAACATACATAGATACTTTCCCTATGTATGTCACCCTAGGAATGTCACTTAATTTAAAAGAAGTATGGCTGACTTTTTGTCTCCTTAATGTTCTCTCGCCAATGTATGAGATGACAAAATTATATGAGATGACGTTGCTACTTGTTACTTGTTCATTACTTGTTCATTATAATCATTTGCTGTTTTCTTTGTACACTTTTGTTTACCTTGCTCATTCTGTCTGTCTGACTTGAAAGTCATGACATGAAGTCTGCTGACTTGAAAGTTGTTTGTTCGTTTTCCTATATTTGTAAGGCTTTGTATTTTGTTTTGTTTTGTATTCCACTCCTCATGAAGGCATGTAAAAAATTCAATGTCCGAAGGGACCTTGTCCCAGGACAATAAAATTGTTTTCTATTCTATGTACTTTCCTCTTTATTTGCTCCATGAACAAATTCCTGGATCTTCCTCTGGGGACTTTTCTCTCTATTTTTCTTCAATTATGCTCTTCACAAACCCATTTTGCCTCAGGATGTGTCCAATCCATATTGTTCTTCTTTTCTGTATGGTGCTCCATGTGGTCCTTTCCTCTTCTACTCTTCTGTAAACTTCCACATTTCTTGTTGTGTAGGTCCATTTTATCTTAATACTCTTCATTCTTTATTTTAGTGATGTATAATTTTATAATTGAAAACCGAATCTCATTTCACCTATCTTTTCTCCTCATGGTCTCAATCAACTCTTTCCCTTCCTCTCCGGCCATACCAAGCACTTCCTCGTTTGTCTTCCTTTCCTTCTACATCATCCTCCACACCCTCATCTTGAATTCTTGCACTCTATTCTTGGCGTCCTCCCTGAAAGTACCACTTTCTGCCTCATAACGAACTCAAAAAATCTTACTTAAGAAATGCACGGATACATGGAGAATGATAAAAAATACAAATTCTTAACTCTCCATTCATCATTCAGCCCCCTCAAACAAAAAGAACATAATTCTGCCTTACTTTTCACTGTAGGTACATTCTCGTACGACAGTTACATTTTACCCTAACGAGTCTCGTTACCTAGTGCTCTTGTCCAAATAGAAAATAGTGCGACTTACATCTTGGTCTTGTCACAAAGTTGAAGAGGGCTAGGATTTTTCTCTCAATGCTTGCGTTTTCCACCCCTTTAAAGGTTATTTTTCCCTTAGTTTCAATTATTCTTGTCCCGTCCCGTGATCTATCATCCCATGTGTCACCATTCAATTATGTACGAATTTTTTCATGGTTTTTTCTTCTTCTGAATTTATTATTTTCACAAAATATGTATGCGCTGTGCATTCATCCCAATTTTCGTATTTTCCCCTACTTCCCTCCATGAAGTTTTTGTTCTTCGTTTTGATATTTTTAAAAGTCTCATCCCTTCCCGGCCTTGTATTTACTGTGTCTGTGTCTATGGCCCCTGTCACTATACTCAAATTGATGATTTTTTCTTGATTTTTTTCTCCTACCCTTCCTGGTTTCTTTGCATTTTTTATCACAGGGTCTTTCCCCTACTTCTTGTGTAGCCCTCCTTTTTCATTCTTGAAATAAATTTCTTCGTTTCGCAATTATTCCGTGCGTCATCCTTCTCCTCTCTTCCGTCACCGTGCACGAACGTGTGCATTTTGTCGTGAATTTGTTCCACCTTTTCCCACTATTATGTGTTTTACGTCATTTTTTCGCTGTTTTCCCCCCTCTAAAATCTTGTATTTGGCCCCATTCTCTGTGATATTTTTTTCCCTCGTGTGGGAATTTTTTTCGCAACTCAACCCTTCTCGGCCGGCTTCTCTGGCTCGAAGTTATGCTTTTTTTTCGTAATTTTTTCCCTCCACCCCCATTTTTGTTATTTTTTGTGTATCTCCCTTGGTGTTGGGAGAATGAATGTGAAGGTGAGTGAAAGGAGAAGAGAAAGAGTTTTTTTGGTGGAACTAAAAGAACGGGTGCAACTTTGGTTAGGGGTCGATGAGGAGGGGTATTCTGGTGGGATAGGAGGTAGGTGTAGAGGTCGCATGCGATAGTGGACTAAGCTTGAAGCTGAAGCGTTAACGTGGCCGGTTCTCATTCTTTGTTTTCCCCAGTTTACCTTGGCGCAATTGTGCTGACGTCCTAATTTTGCTATTCAACGACGTTTGCCTACGCTGACTCACTTGAAAGCAGTTGACATTTACTTCTGGAAAGTGCATACTTCAGATGTATCTTTTATTTGTTTTAATTATTAATAACCCAGACCAACAAGGGTATGCTTTGATTATGTTAAGGGCCATTTCCGACGCAATTTTGTGCGCTGAATCCGAATCTACTCATGAAAATTGGCCATCACGTCAGGATTTTGAGATATTCTGACCTTAAAGGGTCAGAATTGCAATTTTTAGGTCCTTTTGAGCTTGAATATCTCTGAAACCAATGGCAATAGAGCAATTCTGCTCATGAATTCGAATTTTGCGTTAAAAAATTAATAGAATAAAGTTTAAACGCCAGAAAATCTATGTTTCCATAACCTGTATCTTATATTTCAAATTTGAGTATTCGACATTATAGTATAGTTTCAGATAACTAAAGTTGTTGATATTTGCCAAGTTAATACAGGTTATGGTAACACTAGTTTTTTCTAGGTTTCATATATGTGTACTGTACATTCTTTACGCAGAGTTAGAATCCGTTTGCAGAATTACTCTATCACCTTTGGTTTCTGGGATATTCAAGCTCAAAAAGACCTAAAAATTGACATTTTGACCCTTTATGATTAGAATATCTCAAAATCACGACATGAGAGCCAATTTTCATTAGGAGGTTTGGATTCAGTGCATAAAACTACGTCGGAAATGGCCCTTAGCATCAAAAAGCATTCGACACCCAAAAATTTGCCTGTGTAATCGGCACTATTAGCAAAAAAACCCTTATAAAATAGCGTAGAATCGATAGCGTCCAGTAATTTATATATATTTTTCAAGAGTTACACCCCTTGAATCTTTAACAAATGATAGATATTCTTGCTTTATATCCGTTAATGCCTCCTTGGCTCCGTGCTATCCAAAATCAAACAAGAACAGAACAGGATGAATGAATATGGTGGATGTATCGGTTGTCAGGCTACAGTTTTATGATGTTTTGCCCTCTTCATATACCTCAATGATTTTTTTCCATTATCATTCCGTTTTCTCCTATATAATGATGTGATACGCTATTAGTCCCCTCTTAAAATCTTCGTGTAGTCTTCCTCTTCTTATTTCGTCCAGAATCCCATCCCCCTCCTACCTCTTCCTCACTTCCCAAGTATTCTCCCCTCTATTACCCTCTTCAGCATTACCTCCCTTTTCACTACGTTTTCCATCTCTGCCGTCTACTAATCTCCGCCGCTAGCTTCCTCTCCTCTACAACCACATCCAGCATCTTCTCGTTCGTCCTCTTCGCCACCCAGCTCACCCTCTCCTATAACAGTGTGTACATATATGTGCATTATAGTGTGTAAATGCACATGTGTTTTTCCTGCCGTGTGGCCTGATGATGATAATAATTCCCCGAGCTCGGTATCGTCCTTCCGTGTCTTTCTCTCTCCCTCCCCTCTCACCTTTTCACTTCAGTCTATCCACTTCGCCCTTCCCCCCGACGCGCGTCTCTTAGTGTCTCCATCTCCTCGGAGCCCTCGCCCAAGACATTCACACCGCGTCTCCACTCTCTCTCCCCGGGCCTCGTTGGGTGCTTCACGCGGCGGATAATCCGGTGCATAATTGTGGGCACGGATGACATCGCGCGCTGCAGCGGTGCTCACGGAAACGTCGCCCGTCTCCACTCCGTGCGTAAGGCGCGGAAATACTTAATGAGGGGCTTCGCGAATATTTCAGGGTTTGGTTTATGGGCAGAAAGGTCGAAATTACGACTGCGAGTTTAGTCGATTTGTTTGTGGTGCAGTGCCTTTCGCATTATCTTACATCACGATGACGTTTTAAATGTTTTGACTTAATCATTTAGTTTTGTCCTTACTTTCTAATTAGTCGTTTATAAAATATATAAAATATATAAAAAGTAAATATATAAAATATATAAAAAGGTGTAACGTTTACGATCTCCTAGTGCAATTATTATTATAATTTAGGCTATCTGCCCGTTCAGGTTAGTTTAAATGGAAGTGAGTCAACATCCTAGGGAATTTTATATGAACTGGGCCCAATGTAGTAATAATATTTCTTTCTTCATCTCAGCATTCATCCAATCTGTAAATCCTATTCTCTCCATATCCTGCTTACTCAATATCGGTCCCTCTATCACGGTCATGAACAAACCTTCGTCCCTCTTCACTTGTTTCCACCGTCTACCCCAGCTTCTCGTAATTTTATCCTGGATTTTTATCCTGGATTATCCCGTGACACCACGCTCTTAAGCTACCATTTATGCGAATGTCTGTCTCTAAAATGGATTGAAAACGCGATGTACTTAATCTACATCTAACATGTCGCAAGGGTTGAATTACCTGTGGAGGTGAAACTTTGCATGATAAAATTTGCTTGCTAAGTCGATAAAGGTTTGGTTTTCAAAATTAAACTCATTAGGTTCTTGAGTAAATTCAAAATCCTTTGTTAATTGCCCCACCACAGGCTTCTAAGTAGTGAGTATGACGTCCGTTTTACTCAAGGTACTTTGTTCTCAAGCTAATGTATGAATGGATGTGCATTGAAAACTCCGCCTTGTAGAGTGATGAGTTGCGAGAATGCATGCGCTAATGCACGGAAGAGATGGATAGTAAAATAGTCCCTGCTATAATTTCGTTCAATTTCTGTTCATGGAATGCGCATCAAGCGCCTCGTGTAAAACGGCCTCAAGACTATGCGCAGAAATTGGACGTGCTTCAATTTTATACAAGTAATGTGGTCGTGATGAAGGTCGTGCGTGATGGGACTCTTAAATCAATATTTCAGTTCTTAAGCAAATCATTCTCTATATTACACGCATGTTTATTCTAAAAATCATGCGCATGTTTACTCACAAAATCGTGCGCGTTTTCATTCTCAAAACCATGCACATTGGTATGCTCATAATATTTCCGAGATTTCTCGTCGTGCATAGCGTCATTCAAGATTTGCTGCCGGTGGTTAGCGTTCTTCGGAAGCTGGATTGTCCCTCTCGCTGGGGTCCCCAACCCTCACCACGTCCCCCACCTCTTCTTTGCACGGGAGTGTGGGGATTTGAAGAGGTGGTGTGAGGCCCAAAGCTTGTTTTTTTCCTTCCCCTCTTCACTCAGCCTCTCTCACCCTCTCGTTCATTTCGAGTAAACAGACGAAACGCGAACAATGATCACGAAAAAAATATGCGAGGACGCGTGCACCACGTACCTAAATACCAGCGTGTAGTCGTTTTCTTTCATTTTTTGTCATTCCGCTCCCTTTATTTTTATTTTAAATCTTCATTTCTTCCTTCCTTTCCCCCCACTCGAGTGATGCTGTCGTGCGGTTCGTTTATTATTGCTATCATTTTATTTTCATTATTATTTTTATTTCCCGAGCGCAAGTGGAAGATTTTTCGTGCGGGATTTTGTTCAAATAAGTGTTGTGCGTGTTGTTTGTTGGGGTGTTGAGATTTGCAATTTTTTAAATCGGTGTTATTTCATTTTTCTCTTTCCAAGTTTAAATCTAATGCCATATTAATGGAATTAGGTTGGCGGTTACTGAACCAAAGTGTTGGGAAACTTTTTGTCATTTTGGACTCGTGAGATGGCGAAGTGCAAATTAAGTCACCCATTTTTAACCTTATTCCATCTCCTGCTTTTATATCCACAAGCCTTGCAAAAATACGACTCCTATTAATTCAAAACGCCTCATGTAATTAACATTGAATAAGTAATTAACCGCGTCCCATTGCCCGTGCATTTTCTTCATTGTAGATTCTCCCGTGGTGAAGCGGGCAATAAAGGTCATGATGTAAAAAATATTTTTTCGCTGGACTCAGTGCGTGCTAAAGTATTATTACAGCTATTGCGATGAATTGTGAGCGGGTAAGAACATTAGGAGATACGTAATGATTGTTATGCTATCTGGGTGGGAGTTTGTGTGGTTTGTGAGTTGTAAGAGATTTTGTTCATTCAAGTTTTTAATTCTTAAATTGAAATATTAAGTGTCGGCTTTCCTCGCTACATGAGATTGTGATCTCTTTGACCTCTCTCTAGACATTTTAACCGTATTTCAGCTTGAGCAAAAATGTAGGAGCTTTCATTATAGCTGTGTTTATAAGATTAGTTACAAGTGTCACTGTCTCTTTAAACAATTCTCTTTAATTTATATATGAGTTGTATACCCTCCCCACAGCTCCACGGCAACAATATAAATTCCCAGACCTATTTGTAAAGCTGTTGCTTTATTCTTTAAATTTTACATGCATTACCTGCGAATCAGTGAGGAATAATTTAAAATTTCGCAGAGTGCTGTATGATGTATGGGCTGATGTATGCTGAGACGATAAAAAACAGTTATGAATATATGTTGAAAAAGGATACCTAATGATAGCTATCGTGAATTATGAAGGTTTTGAGTTTTATCTAGCTGTAAAAATCCCTTATATGTCATTATGCTCGAGAAAAAGTTGAAAAAGATGGCCATATAGTTCGGGATGAAAAAAATGAAAGAAGTATTCTGAGCTGAGAGAGGAAACAGCGCGTGGAATAGCCGTTCGAAATCGGAAAACAAAAATAGAGACGTTTTACCTTAAGCATCCTATTTGGGTTGTTTACTCTTTCATTGTTGACTCTCCCTCAGCTAATCGGTAAAAATAATTGGCTCTTAATAATGGAAGTGAAGATAAACCATGAGAAAACAAAAGTAATAAGATTGTCAAGGACGAAGAAAGCGAGGCTGGTGATTAAAGTTGGAGGACTGAAACTCGAGCAAGTAGAGCATTTTAGTTACTTAGGTAGTACGCTATAAAAACTGACATAGTAGCAAAGACATACGGAATAGAATGGTGCTAGCTAAGGAGACGTTTAATAATAGAAGGTAGCTGATAATGGGGACCTTGGGTAAGGATGTGAAGAAGAGGATGGTGAAGAGCTTGTTTTGGATGTAGCGTAGTATGTGGCAGAAACGTGGATCCTCAGAAAGGAGGACGAGAATAGGCTGCAGGCATTTTGGATGTGGATGTGGAGAATGATGAAAAAGTTGGACAGAGGTGAAGGAAGAGGACAGAGGATGAAGGTGAGGTGGACAGAGAAGAAGACTAATGAGGAAGTGCTCGAGATGGTGGGCGAGGAAAGGAAACTTCTTAAGGAAATTCGATATCGGCGGAGTAGATGGCTGAAGGGTGTAAGAAGGGGTTGCTCAAGAGTGTGACAGAGGGAAGGATGTTGGGCAGGCGGGGAAAGGGAAGACGGAGCATGGGTTTTATGGACAGGATGAAGAGGGGTAGATCGTATGCCGAGTCGAAATAGGATATACTAGAGCGAGATAGGCCCCTGAGGGTGTGGAGAACCGGGAGATTCTCTGACATTCAACAAAACCTACCCTAACCGGTGGAGTACTTAAAAAGATGATAATAGTAATGGAAGCGATCTACTATAAGGTTATGCTAAGATGGACACAGATTACGTCCTCTACTCCTTGAGAGCCGCTGGCCCTTGTCTCCTGGTAAGATTTCATTCTTCTGCTCGGCATTCGTCGTACCTCTCTTCATCCTGTCCATAAAGCCTTTTCACTAAATTTCCCTTCCACGCTTACTCTTGTATCACGACCTTCAGCACCCTTTCGCCTCCCATTTCCCATTTCAACCGTGCACTCAGACTTCTCCTTCAATTGTTTCTTCCCATCAGTCCTCAGTCAAATTGCTTTATACTTCCTTGTTATTCCTTTCTTACGTTCATAGGACCATCTGCAATTTCTCCTCTCTTAACTCTTCAGTGCTTGTGATGTATTTTTATCCTGAAGATGTTCTCTTCTCAGGTTATAACCCCGGTGAACACCTCCACCTCCGCGGACTTGAAGTTTCGATGTTCGGCCGGCAATTTGGAGGATTCAGTTTCAGTTCTAGCTGAGAAAACACGAGATATTATATTTTCATTCTGTTTCCTTATAGCTCAGGTTGCTGCTACGTGCAACGCAACACTCCATATTGGACTTTTTACCAGTCTTTTCTTCACATTATGAATGTTATTTTCCAATGGTGTGTTGGTTAAAATAGATGGTGCGTTGGGTGGAAAGAAAGACAAACGAGGAAGAGCTCGGTATGGTGGGTGAATTTAGGTATCTTTTGGATGAGATTAGGGGGAGTTGAAGTAGGTGGCTTGAAGAGGTAATGAGGGACAATAGGGGATGAAGGTCATGCCAAAGGTAAATATGTTTGGTAAGCGAGGGGGGCAAGGAATAGACTTTATGAACGGGATGGTGTCGCATACGACGTATGCTGGGATGAAGACCGTGTTGATAGATATGGTCCTGCTCTGGTAAAGCTCTACAGCATTTTTGCTTCCGCATGTATTCCGCATGTTCCATTAATAAAAGTTGAAATGAATTTTCATGGGGAAAGTTTGTAATGTTCTTTTTCATATTTTTTATCTAGCATCCTAAATTCTAGCAATCCAGCATTCTCATTCGGTCATTACGATATAGCCAGTATTTCAATTTTTTAAAATCTTTTTATCGACGGAATAGGCATTTGAGATGTGGTTTTGGAAAAGGATGTAGAAGGTAAGGTGGACGGAGAGGAAGACTGACGAGGAAGTGCTTGAGATGGTGGGCGAGGATAGGAGACTTCTTCATGAAATCCGGAATAGGCAGGGTAGATGCCTGAAGAATGTGATAAAGGGTGATGGGTTGCTGAAGAGTGTGATAGAGGGAAGTATGTTGGGTATGCGAGGAAGGGGAGGAAAGAGAATAGGTTTTGCGGGATGAAGAAAGGTAGATCGTATGCAGAGGCGAAAATGATATATCTACTAGAGGGGAATAGGCCCCTGAAAGAGTATAAATCCGTGTGGATATTCTCTAACATTCAACAAAACCTACCTTTACTGGTAAAATACTTGAAAAAATATACACAATATACAAATTGATATTGAAAATATCTCGGCACTAATGGAAAAGGAAAGGCGAACGAGTGAAAAGGGATAGGTTCGAAAAGTTTCGGTCCAGAGTGAACGTGTTCGCCCATCTCTATTGTGCCCGCATAGGTAATCGTCTTGGTCCGGGAGAGAAATGGTGGGCGAGGAGACCACATTCATCTCGTCCCATCATCACGCGACACACTCCGCGCTGTATCTCGCGATCTCCCGCAACATAGGGGCTGCGACGTTTCGCGGACGGCGCGAGAGTTAATTTCTGCCGCGAAGGAGGGAGAGAACCGCTGGATTTTATTTTTATTTTCTGAAGTGGTCGCACCGCGGGGTCGTGAAGGGTGCGGAGAGTCTGGGGGAGACGCTCTCGGCGTACGTAGTTTATAGAGATGGGGAAAGTATGAAGGGAAATTGTGGGACATGGTTGGGGGAGAGTGGCAGAAAAGACATTGCGGAAACTCCTCGTTTGCATACACATTGCGCGTGCTACGTGTGTATGCATGTTCGTCCTCGGGAAGGAGTTAAGTTTCAGCTGCCGGGTCTTGTTGGTTGAGGGAATGCATGTGTGGCGGGTAGCAGTCTATAAACCCCATCGAGTCAACGGGGGACGTTGCACATATTCCACCTCTCTCTAATGTCAGCGCTTATTCTCCCTCCTTTCCCCCGAGTTTACTCCCTAGTTCCGCGACGCTAATGGCTGAGCTTAAATGCAGCAGGATGTCGCAGGGAGACCCACGTGACAAGCCACGTTCCGGTGTGGGATGTAAATCATGTAGGTCGTTGTGGTTGGATTTACACAGGGGTGGGCCATTACCATAGGATATTTTTATAAATGTGGCTTCCCAAAGCTTCCTGTCATAACCGCAGAATTTTATTCCGCATGCATATCCCGTGGCGAAAGGAATTGTGTTCAATGTTTCCCTTTACGAAGGATGTGTAGTCTCCCAGTGAGGTGAAGTCACACCCTTGGTCAGTCGTAATTATTTCTTCCTTAATAATTTCGCATGAACTTTTTCGGAAAATGATGCTTAATCCTTTGTTTTAATTGTTCTTACGAAGTTGTAAGAGAGTAATATTATTGCAATTAGTATTGGTCTTTTTTTACTTGAACGCCTTAAGGAAAACACGAGAGAATAACTGAACTACGTCAATTAAATGAATGACGTAGGTAGTTCAGTTATTCTTGCGTTGAACGTACTCCTCTCTATAGCGCCCGTTTTCCTATTCGCAATTGCTATAAAAGCGTTGAATTTATTAGTTGGCTTTGGAATGGAATGAAGAATTATTTGAAGTAATCTATTTTTAAAGTTGAAATGCTTGCTTTTATTTTTTTGATGAATTGTCAACCGATATTAAAAATAAACTCTCTTCTTTTGACTGACTGCTAATCATTCTCTCTCTTTTTTCAGGTGAGTCATGCTTCATTTACCGTTGCCCGAGGGTATCCATAACAGGTAATAGGTACTAGTTGATGAGACGTTTTAGTGCTGGAAAAGCAAGGAAGTGGAAGAAGACGGAAAGTGTATTTTTATGGAATGAATTGAAACTTAGTATGGAAATTTTGAAGAAACAGCATGATACGGAGTAATATGGAGTTGCTTCATGTCCTTCTCACTCTTCCCGTACCCGGTAAAGTGAGTGAGCAACATTAGCTTTTCCTCTGGCAAGAATGTGGCTGTAACACCCGAGTGACGCTGCTAGGAATCTCCATACTGACAAGTTACCTTTCTTGGCCCATTAAAATTAAGGCAATGGGGTGCTTCATGAGTCAAGTCCTTGACTTCTCATTTTAAAAATTGGTGAGGATCCTTGCTACTGATTATTACGATGGGGCAGTCCTCCTAAAACATTCCCCAGTTTCCATGCGTGTGCTCCTAGACCTTTGAGTACAATCCAGTGGATTTTGCTGTTTGTCATTTGCCCTTCATGAAACTTGTATATTTGGTTCTATACATTTAAGCGTTTTTTTGTATAAACCACATGAATCTTGATGAATAAGTTAATTTTCGAAATTCATGTCTGGTCAAAAAATGTTTATCACGCTAGCCTCTTTTATCGTAAGATTATCTAGACAAAAGCTTTTTTGAAGGTGAAGTCGCGGGTTCGTCGATCATCACTGCAAACTTGGTTTTCTCCTTCGAAGCATAGTAAAGTGGAATTGAGAATAGGATTCTCCTTAGCGCTTATCTTTCATGCTCCGATTAAAAGTTGAACGAAATTGGTAGGATTCTTTTGAATGAAATTCGAGATCGGCAGAATAGTGGCTGGAGGATGTAATAAGTGGCGATGGGTTGCTCAAGAGTGTGATAGAGGGAAGGATGTTGGGGAAGTGGGGATCAGGAAGGAAGAGAATAGGTTTCAAGGACAGGATGAAGAAGGGCAGATCGTATGCTGAGGCAAAAAAGGATATACTCGAGCGAGACCGGCTCCTGAAAGTGTAGAAAACGGGGAGGAGATTCTCTTGACATTCAACAAAACCTACTTTAACCGGTAGGATACTTTTTTAAAAATTAGGAGGGTGGTGGGATGCTAATGTTTTTAGGGAGGGGAGGATATTAGGTAATCGGAAAAGTTAAAGAAAGAGAATAGGCTTGGGATGGATACTATGAAGAGGGGTTGGATATAGGCCTACTTGAAAAATAAAACTGTTCAACGAGACAAAGTCTTGCAGTTGTAAAATATTGTCTCATATTTGCATTTCTAATTCCATATAAACCTAACTTTACCGGTAGATCACCTCTAGTAGTAAGATAACGTAGATTACAAGACCATTTGAGTGACGTAATGTCGGGCTAATAAATATTCCTGCGTTTCGCTGACATTCCACAAAACCCACCGTAACCGGTAGAATACTTTAAAAATAATCTTTACTTAGATTCCATTTCTGAAATTCGTATTCTTGTAGAAGGATCCAGTTGGCTGGGAACTAGAACGAGCGTTATTTTTCTCCTATTGAATCACCTCGTGCCCCGCACCATGAAGTATTAGGTGGAAGCGGATTTTTGGGAATTATATCATATGGAGTTCCCAAAAGAACGCAGTGATACGCGTCTCCCCTTGTTCCAATCCGTTGCCTACCTTCCTTCGACGTCTTGAGCTTACAATTTCTCTCGCTCTCCATTTTCGCCCTTCGAGGCCCACTTCAGCGGCCTCTCCACAGAGAGCCCTCGTCTCTCTTTCCCACTCCGTATCTCCTTAACGGCCAATATTTGCTCGAGTCTGGCCGCTGCCACCGCTGGTTCTATCTTCGTATTTACCTCTCCGTTCCAATCCACCCCTTTCGCCCCTCAAACCCCCCCAAAATCTCCTCCGCAATCCTCCCTTCACTTTTTTCCCGCCTTTTTTTTCGTTCGCGTTCGATCCGCCGCGTGGCGCTCCTCCGCGGATTCGGTTCCCCGCACCCCCGCCATGTTTCCCCCGTAGGAATGTCCTTCCTCGCTTCGAATCCTTTCTCCTGCTTTTTTTTCTCTCTCCTCATTTCTCTCCCTCGTCGGAATTTCGAGCTCACATTTTCGCGATCCGCTGCGGATTTTCTCGCGAATCACCCTCTCTCGTACTTTTGTTTTATTTTATTCCGAGTGTTTTTATTCCACCCATTTATTGGGTGTTTTCTTTTTATAGATGCACGCGAATCGTTTTCGAAGGTTTTCCGGTGCTGCCTTTTTCTCGATTTCGGTCGCTTTTTTTGTTCTTTTGTTACGCGTTCCCGATTCCACACAGCGAGGAGATCTCATTAATTATTTTACCCTCACCGGATAGGATTTCGAGAGTGTGTGCACTGGTTCATGAGTATTCTTCCATTTGATTGGAAGACCCTTGACCAATTCCTGCCCATAAAGCTCACCATCGTGGGGTCATCTCTGAACTACCATACTTAACCTGTATATCCCCTTAAGTCCATCTCCTGCCTTAATTTGCGCCGTCAGTCATGTTCTTCGTCACATTTTTCTTATTGATGACTCCTCTTTTATCCAAGATTCTTCCATCCACGACTTTTCTGGCAATTTGCGCAATAACCATCCCTATGAGGGCTTCACATGGTAAGCGAATCTTTTCCATCGTTACTCCGAATGACACTGTTTATTAGTACAAGCTAGAGACCCTTAGTCTAAGCTTGGAAACCTTGGTTGCGTATATGATTGGTGGGCTGCGGAGTGGCGGAACCAATAAAAATCTCGCATTTTGAATGAAGCGCGGCACAAATAAATGTAAGCCTATCTTAGTAACAGTATTGGCAACGTATCCTCTACTTTTTTATTATTTAATATTTAATTGAAAATCAACAAAAATTAAATATTGTAAATTGACTCGAATAATAATTGAATAATCAAATATTTGAACAAATATCTGACTAAATTTAGTGCCCAGTGCGGGCCACCTAGCATGGCCGGTTTCCAGTCTCTGACTTGTGGGTTTCTATAACCAGTCCAGGGTCGTTCCATTCTATATATCCATTGCTCGAGTTAGGTCTTCACAACTATTTCCACCTCGGGGCCGCTATGAATGTGCTTTATTTATATCATTTATGAGCCATTTACACTCAAGGAAATCTGCGAAGATGCGTTGTAAGCCGTCATGCTGGACACAAATGCACTGCTGCATCAACAAAATCGACCCATGTTCTGCTTATGGAGAAAGCATCGAAATACGCACATTAATGGTGGACTTGTTTACGTTGCGTAGACCTGTATCGAAGGTAGAATACAAACGCTATTGAGCGACCTTGGTACAAGTCTAATGTGTCTAATTTTGTGGGAAATGCATCTTAATGTCTAAGCTATGTTTCATGGCCTGGATCATACATTCGAGCATAAAGATTTTTTCCGGTGTTGCAGGCGCGTTCTGTCGAGATTTTGTTTCTCTATTCTAGTACGTTACATCCAAGTTATACGTGTACTTCAGCTTATTTTTCATGGCATGCATGAATCGTGAAGTATTTGAGGAGCCCTCTTGCCTGAGGTGTATACTGTAATTAGCTATTATCTGATTGATGAGTTCACTAACTTACTCCCTCTCCCACTATCCCACACTAACACTACTCCCACGATGGTAGATTTCTGCAAATTCCTTTATCGTAGCCATCTTTTCCATTCAGTTAACCTTAATTGGTAATATTTCTCGTCCCTAAACCAGCACTGTGATTTTTTACTGTACATCTACATCTACATCTACGTAATACCCTGCGAGCCACCACGAGGGTGTGTGGCAGGGGGTGAAGATCACCAAACATGCACTATTGCCATGTAAGTAGGATATATAATGTAGACATGCTAGAAAATAGGGTCATAGTTTATTAGTTACTACAGTAGATTATTAGTTATATTCCTGCGGAAATGGTAGTTGGATATCTCGTGCCAGGTGAGATTACTCTCAAATTACAATCGAAAGGGATCAACTTCCGTTTCATTCTTTAATAACAATTACACGAAGTCTCAACCATAATGGGGAAAATATTGCACGTCAATTAATTTTTTACGTGGAAAAAAGGCAATTTTGAATGCAGATTCAGATATTTGAATAATGGACGTAATTGTGGACTGGTTTTCTCATTATTGCCCGCTTCAATCTCCTCCACTTGAGTTAGTATGTATGGCAGTGGGTTTTTGGGTTTTATTGTTTGGTTTTGGGATTTATTTGTACATGTATCGCTGTTCCTCGTATGATAAGCCAGGTTTTTGTGCCAAGAGACGTGAGATTAATATTAATTATTTTCACCTCATGCCTTGTCACAGCTACTTTCATATTTAATCAACGCTAGAATTGATAATTGCCAATCACATGATCGACGGTCAAGGAGTCTGTACCCGTGATGAAGAAACTTACCTGAAATGACAGCCTATGATAGCTCTAATTATCTTACTTATGGTTTGAATTTGAATTAAACTGAATTAGTATGTGTATTGAGTGATAGTAATAGAGCTTAGGTTGTTGGAGGATATGAGAAGTATTCTAAATAAGTAGATATTGGGAATGACCAAAGTGGTAGGCTGTGCAAGTAGTCCTACAGATCACGGTGAAGGATTATAAATTACCTAATTATCCCGAGAGTCACGACTATGACTCGTGGCTAGGGGTGTTCGGTTATCAGTAATTAAAAAAATGAATGGAAGTAGAAAAAATATCAAGGATAAGCCGTTAAATATTGAGCGTATGTTGCATGGAGCAGAAATGTGGACCCTCAGAACGGAGTGCGAGCATAAGCTGCAGGCATTTGAGATGTGGGTGTGGAGGATGGAAAAGGTGAGGTGGACGGAGAGGAAGACTAACGAGGAAGTGCTTGAGATGGTGGGCGAGGACGGGAAACTTCTAAATGAAATTCGCGATCGGCACAGTAGGTGGCTGGAAGATATAATTATCGGCGAGTGAATGCTCAAGAATGTGATAGAGGGAAGGATGTTGGGCAAGCGGGGAAGAGGAAGAATAGGTTTCAAGGACAGGATGAAGAAGAGTAGATAGTATGCTGGGGCGAAAAGGGATATACTAGAGAGAGATAGGTCCCTGAATGAGCAGTAAACCGGGAAGAGATTCTCTGCCATTCAACAAAACCTACCTAAACCGGTAGAATACTTCAAAAAAAGAAACAGTTAAGGTGAAGGAGACATGTTCTTGTGATTTATTTTTTCTCGCCCCTAAAAATGATAGTTAGCATAGACACGGTTTAAGAACATTCCAGTCCCCCATTGGCATATGAAATAATGATGTTATGCGTGCTTTGGTCGTAAACGATGCTCACGAAATGGTAAGTATTGGGCTGATCTCTTCGGCAATGTGATTAATCTCGTAGTGATAAAATTCAAGATTACATGTACTCTTGATTACATAAGTGGTAACAACATGCCATTGTCCTAAATTAAGCGTAAATGAACATCTACATCTACTTATTACCCTGCAAGTCACCACAAGGGTGTTTGGCAGGGGGTGACTCATCACCAACATGCACTACAGTGAAGAAATAATTTTCACCAACATGCACCACATAATGGGTATGCTAAAAATGCTACAGAGACTACTATAACTATCCATAATGTAACTATGAAAATGTGACCCAAGAGTCATGCAGGGAACATGCAAAACATGGTGATAGCACTACTCGACAGATTTAGAAACATGCATGAGGGTGCTTATGAATTAATCAGTGACACTATCTGTCTACTAACCTAATTCACAGTCTAAGAACGAGTTGCTTCTCTTAATATTGGTGAATTATTGTCGAATTGTAGGTGAAGTATAGCCGAAGCTGTGTCATCTTGATGGCCGCGTGCGCGTGGAAGCTATCGTGCGTTTGTTCGCTCGCGATTCTCCCATTTGACCCGCTCCTTTCGATATTTGACGGAAGATAATCGCCGCCTCTACGAAAGGATGACACGCCTCCAAGAAATTCGGCTCGGAGGCTTAGTGATCAAGGCGAGCGCCATTAATACAAACGGAGGGGGCGGCCTCGCAACAGTCACGAGAGGACCCACGCGGAGGTGACGCAGGGTTTTTACTAAGACCATCCTCCGGTCGCTCCGCCTTTTCCAATAATAACTCCGCGAGCGATGGGTGCCCTGCATTCTTTAATTACCCGTGTCGAACCCCGGTAGCTAGCTCATTAGCGTGGAGCGCGAAGTGTGTGTGTGTGTGTGTGTGTACGCTTTTTTCAAACGGAAAATAAAAGAAGAACGAAACTATTCATCGTCGTGCGTACCCCGTTCGATTCTCGATCGATTTTCTCCACTCCGATCTCACTCCGTTCCAGTCTCGTTTCTTGCTGGGTGTGTTGGTGATTTTCCTCTCCTCTCACTGCCGTTTTTAAATGAATAGCTCAAGTAGCCGTGTGTACCCGTGTGCGTTCATCTTCTTGTTGTGTGCGCGGGGTTCGTTTTTTCTGTGTTGGCGCGCATCAATTAACCACTAGCCCGTGCACCGCATGCGTGCGCTTTTTCCTGTTTTAATTAAGCGTCATCGTCCCGGTGGTGCTACCTCTCCCTTCCCTCCTCCGCGTACCTTCTCCTTTCTCGCTCCCCTACGTTTTTCTTTATCGATCTGAGTTGGGGTTGCAGTTCGTTCGTCTCTGGCGTGCATCTCAGGACTACTTCTCCACCTCCATTGCTCCTCTTCGTCTCATCTCTCGTGAGCGTCTCCTTCTCTCTCTCTCTCTTTCACGGGAGTAGTTTCTTCTTTCTTCTCACCCGAAGTATATTCTGGGTAGTATATTTTTCCTGCGCATTATCCCTATTACTTTATCCTCAAAAACGCAACCAAACCTTGTTGCTCACTGCTCGCGATTGCTCTTCTTGCGACTCTTTGCCCGATGGGGAACAGTGATTTTTTTTAGAAACAGGTGAAATTTAAAGATTCCAGTCCACATTTCCCCAATTCATCAGTCTCAGAAATCAACGATGGGGCGGGCGTTTTATAGAAACCTGGGATTATGCAAAAGCAAGCCGTAAAACCAAATGACTTCGCTGTTCATCGCTCGCGACTGCTCCTTTTGCGACTCGCTACAATGTACCTCTAATGCTTTATCCGTTACGCAAAAAGCATTGCTCGCTTCTCGCGATTGCTCTTCTTGCGACTCTCTACCCAATGTGGAAACGGTGATTTTTTTTGGAAGCTGGCGAAATTTGAAGACTTGTCCGCATTTTCCAAATTCATCAGTCTCAACAATAGAAACCTGGGAGTATGCAAAAGCAGGCCGTAATGGCAATCTGACTTCGTCGTTCACTGCTCGCGACTGTCCCTCTTGCGACTCGCTACTCGATGTGGGATCGGCTATTTTAAGGTAGTTTTTGAATTGGACTTACTCTTGAAATTTGATGTACGTAGGTAGCATTTTCCCGAATCATAAGATTTCCAAGTATTTATGAAAGCGCGAGCGCTTGAAAGAGATCAGTAATCACTCAATTGCTCTCCGTAACGCGAACTGGCATATTTGTTCAGTGCTCGCAACTGCTCCTCTTGCGACTCGTCACTCGATGTGAGATCGGCTATTTTAAGGTAGTTTTTGAATTGGGCTTAGTCTTGTAATTTGAATAAATTTTTAGTATTTTGATTTCTCCCAAATCATTACACTTCCAAAACAATGAAAGCACGAACTCTTCATAAAGATCAGTAATCACTCAATTGCTCTCCGTAACGCGAACTGGAGTAGTTGTTCACTGCTGACGATTGTTAATATAGCAACTCGCTACACGATCTCAGGGCAAACTAGACTAAGCCCAATTAAAAAACTACTTGTTCCTTAAAATTAAAAGAAGTTTAAATAGTCATCGTAAAAAAATGACACCTCTACGAGACTATTTTGAAATTTATATGACGACATTGGCGAGCTCTTTATTGATATCTGTCGATGCTCTGTTGATATCCATTACGCGAACTTTATCATTTCCCGTTACTCGCGATCACTGTTGTTGTGACTCATTCTGGAACGTAAAAGCAGCGATATAGGTATGCCTTCATGCTATATTGGGAGAGCGGTCCTCGCGTTTTTCCTGACCGTCGAAGGTATTTTTGACAATTTTCACCCTTCAAGGATACATTATTTCTTCTTTCTGATTACGTGCTATCGCTGAAACCAGGTACTCCATGCAATAAATGCTTCTATTCCTACATATATTATACGTGCCTAAATTTTAACTAGAAGCCTACTAATTTTTCCCCCACCCTTACTCACTCAACATCTACCCTTCTATCCTTGCCTTCAGCATTCCTCCCCCCATGTTACCTGTTCAATCCATCAGCCAGTCCTTTCCGATTTCCTCCGGCTCTTTTTGTCACCCGTTGTGCTTATCACCTCCTCGCTGGTGTTTTTATTCATGCATCGCACCTTCATCACCCTTCTCTACTACCTTTTCGCGAGCGCCCCTGATTTATTCTCGTATTTTTTCCCGATTTACAAGTTTTTATAACATGCCTCACAGTGCTGCATGTTGGAATCTTCACTGGTATGTCCTTGTATGCCTTTGTGAGTGTCTATCACCAATTTATCCTTCCCTGTAGAGGATTTCATTCTTGTGTTGCAGTATAATTGGCCTAAATAATTCAAATGTTCGGGAAATTCGTGCGCGTAGTACATATAAAAACACGGCACTATTGCTCTACCCTGCTTCGTTGTTGGAAATATGAGTTCTTCGTAGTTATTTAACACTAGGAGTTAGAGTAGACTATAGAGTTCATTGTGACTCTTATTCATTTTTTTCCATTTTTTCCATCCATTTCTTCTGGCTGAATCGTCTAAAGTCTTATATATTTCTTGAATTTTAGTATAATTAATATATCAGAGGGGTCATTTTCACCCCAGGCTCTCTCTCCTCTGTTTTATTCGAGATTTGTCATTATAGAATGGAGTTTTACTGTCTTTGGTTGAAATATTAACGACAGTTCGGCAGCCGAAAGCAAATACCCTGCAGTGAATCGCCGCACGAAGACAGGACAGACCCATACTTCACATGGAGATTTGGACCCACGACAGAAGTCCCGGGTTCAAGTCGTCATGCGCCACCTACTGTATGTTGGAAATGGCAAATTATAGTACGTTGATATAAACATTTTTTTCTTGTGAAATAATGTATTATAATAAATAACAGGTATTTTTGTAACAATCAGCGTATTATTTCCATGAAAAACGTCGAATTTCCTCTAGAAAACAAAGTATTTCCATGGGGTCAAACTGACCCCTTGTCAGTAATAATAGGTATGACGCGAAGTCCGGCACTTCTAGTGTTAAGAGCTCATTCTACACTAGGAAGCATCCAATCTAGGAAAGAAAAACACTTTTACCATAAAGCATGTTTATACAGCCTTAATCGCGGCCCAGGTAAATCCAGCCATCGTTTGCGTGGCGGTGCGTTCATTGGAGACTTCCTTCGGCTCCCTGGCCATTATCAGTTTCCGCAGATCAGATTTTTAACGCGCCGTTTAAGGGTTTTCTCATCCTCGGTAGCCGCCGAGCGGGTGCGTCGTCCGCGAATAACAATGCGCCCCGAGATGGTATCATTATGCTGCTCCCAGCGAAGTCGGTGACTGGAGGATGCGTCGATCCATCTTCTACCTCCCCCCTACCCTCCCCCGCCGATCCCGCGATAACTCGCCGGTGGATGAGGCTGTCTCAGCCGGGGAGACACCGCGGAGGTCCCCCCTCGCGCCGACCCCCGTCCCTCGTTAGCGGCCGAAATAAATTACGCGCGGCTTTAAATATTCATCAAATTCTAATGAATCCGCCGTCCGGACACGTGTTTCTGCATCGGGTCAGTCGACCAGTGGTGCAGTCAAAGGAGGAGAGCCTTTGATGCGACTCTCATCTCGACAGGGAAACTGTGACGTGGGCAGAAAGGACTGCAGACGTAAGTTGCACAGTGTTTTAGAGAAAGAACAACAAGTCATTTTATGGAATTAGAAAAATTTAGGAATGTGGATGGATCGGATAGCGAAAACTATGTATGTTTTTATGTAGTGATTGGTGTGAGAGTAGTGCCACGTCTACACTGACCACTTAGTGAGTATTTTATATCATCTGTCACTTAAGTGCACCGTGTAGACAGAGGATCGGGTTGTTGTAGTGGCTAGATTTCTGGCTAACCATACGGAAGGCCAGGGTTCAAATCCCTGCAGAGGAGGATGTTTTTCAGAGAAACCTCCATCCCTACTTGAGTGTCTTGTGGAGGGCACTTAGAGTGTAGTACTCCGTCTGTCAGATGAGACGTTAAACCGTGGTCACCTTGGCGCCTTTTGTTAAGAGAGGGCTAATGCCGACGCCGGGTTTCTATCCACCCTTCCTCCCTTACCTGTCCCTCATGTCGGTCGCCTCCCCAAAATCCAATCCGATCCAACCGTGTAGACACCCATTCATCACTTGAGTGACGGGTCCACTTAAGTGGACTTGAGGCCCCTTAATTAAGTGAACTTTGGTGTTATCGTTGGTGTTCATCGATGTGGTCGAGGCCTCGTCTTCGACAATCGAAAAGTTTCGATATTCATACGCATCATAATTGTGTTTCATTATTTATTTGAGGAGTTGAGTAGTTGTAAACGTGTTATTCTTCTTATTCATTAGTTTGTGCTGTTAAACGTGTTTAGAAATCACCAAAATAATCTCAAACACTCGAACGATATGGAGTTCTTTCCGTGAACTCTAGCTGGAGCCACAGTATATTTAACATTTTCGTGTAGACGCTCGTCTGCATTTAGGTGCTGTTTTTAAGTTAACCCTTCTTAAGCGAGCATGCAGTGTAGACGAGGCATAATGGATAGGCGGAAAAGTCATAGGGTGAATATGATTGAAGAGACACTCACGAGGAGGAATGTTTGGAGTCTTAAAAACAGGAGAGCGTGTGTTACTATGTGTGTGGGGTTGCCGAAGCAAAAGACGCGTGCAAGACTGGAGTAGTGTGAAGGAAATTCACAAAAGAGTGTCAACTTTATGGAGGCCTATCATCGTTAATCAAACATTCTTGACTATCACTGCAGGGAAAGAACAAGGCGTGATTAGAATTAATGTAGATAATTTACGTCTATGATAAGATGCAGTGGAATGCTAAATGCTGTATTAAATGAAAGGATTTTGCCTATGTCCAATGTACCAAACTTGCATAAATTAAAAATTAGTGGCAAATTACAAAAATAGTGTTAACCATTGTCGTGCTTCTTCTGTAGCATCTATCATTTTGTGAATAGCTCGGAAAAATGTTGAACTTGTTGAGAAAATGCTGGCCACATGTTGTGAAGGTTATAGTTTCCTCATTCACCTAATTCTCAGTATTTTAACGTACCAATGTAGGGTTGGGTGAAAATATTCCCTTTACTTCTCTGTGGTATCTACTTTGCCGTTTGATTATTAGTTCTGACTTTATTTCCTTGTAATATTCGAATGACTAGATATATCCGGTTCATACTGCGACTTATTTATGTGAAACATACGGTGGCTGGAGGAAGTGATAGGGGGATGTGTTGCTGAAGAGTGTGATAGAGGGAAGGATGTTGGGTAAGCGGGGAAGGGGAAGAAAGAGAATAGGTTTCATGGACGGGATGAAGAAGGGTAGATCGTATTGAGGCGAAAAATGATATACTAGAGGGAGATAGGCCCCTGAAAGCGCAGGAAACCGGGAGGAGATTCTCTGACATTCAACAAAACCTACCTTTACCGGTAGAATGCTGGGATATATTTAAGTAGCGTTGCGGTTGTTCTTCATCTATCAAATTAACTGTGTGAAACATAACTTCTCAACGCTGGACCTTATCCTCCTATATTCATTTATTTGGGAAAAAGTTCACACACAGCATGAAGCCATTTTAAAGTGAACGTATTACAAACAAAAAGGGCACAAATGTGAAAACATGACGAGATATCTGACTCGGTGCTAATGGAAATTTTAACCGTGATGAATTTTTACAGATATTTCTTCGAAATATTTTATTAGTATCGGAACAACTCATCTTATTGTTGCTAGGCTTATTTACTGGTTAAGATAGGATTAACACTGTTGATTCATGGAAGTAGAAAACCCTACACAATTTCTTTCTCAATCTCAGCATACCTTCTTTCTCTCATTTTTCCTTTCATAAAGCCTCTTCTCTTTTATTCCCATCCCTACTTACCCAATATCCAGTTTTGGAATGCTGATTTATTACAGACTTCTCATTGGAGTCCACGAATGCTATTCGTATTAATTTTGGGGTGGCATTTGCAAAATTTTTCCGTTTTTAGGGCCCCTTTATCTCTCTTCGGAGCCTAGTGGCTGCTCTAGATCTCGGCTAGGGCCGTTAGCTCACAGCAGGTCACCTGTGTCACTCATTTGTCGGTCATTTCGGGTCGCCCACCATCGTTCCTTCTCTCTTGGCGTTGATTAATCTCTCATCTCTAATCGCGGCAGAATTGTGCACGGAAGAATGGCTTTTAATTTTATGCGAGCGACAATGTCCGCGCTGAAGGAAGAATGATATTCTTTCCGATGGGGGATCGGTATGATTGATAGTGAGCGATTACTATCGGTCCCTCTGTGCGTGAATTAATTGACGGTTTAATATATGATTCCGCTCGTTCCTGAAGTTGTTAGCCGTATCAATCTCGGGGTCCGCTTGTAATTAGCCCGGGCATATCGCTGTTGGTATTAATCTCTGCTTCATTTTCCTCGTCCCTATCCGTCGATTTAATTCCCGATTGCCTCGTTCGCCACGATGATGAAAGGAAGACGTTATTACTGGAGTGGGGCACTCGATTGAAGTAGAAATTGCTGTGTGAGGTTTTTCACCAGTGGAAGGTTTGGCTTAATCAGCGATGTCAACATTTTGTAGTTCATGCTGCATATAGTTAACGAGTTCCATTTGAATCACAACCATACCCAATAAAGAATTAATGAGGGGCGGTTTTTTATAAACTATGCAATAAATGCATTTTTAATGAGTGTTCTACCGGTTAATATAGGTTTTATTGAATATCAGAGAATCTCCTCCCGGTATTCTACACTTTCAGGGGCCTAAGTACCTTAGTAATCCCTTTTTCGTCTCAGCATGCGATCTACCCTTCTTCATCCTGTCCATGAAACCCATTTTCTTAGCCTCTTAAATATAAAAATATTTTTCATTTGATTAAATGTATATTTTATTGTGATTGTTCCTTAGAAAATATGTGCAATCTATAATGAATCTTCAAGTATGTGCTGAGTATTGCATTCCTATGTTTTTGTCTATATCTTTGTGTAGTTTTGTGCATATGTTATCATAATAATTTATGATTCAGTAGTGAGGCTCAAATGTTAGTTATAATAATAATATAATAATTTATTATTGCAGAAACAAATAGATTGATTTATTCATTTACAAACTTGGAAGTTAGGTAACCTACTAGGCAATAGGCCTGTTTTAAGGTACCTTCAGTTATATTTAACTTCCATTGCTGAGTAAAACTTAAAAAATATGATACATGCAATATAAATATATACATGAGCGTATATCAGGAAAAAACAATTTTTTAACAGAAAGACAAACTTCTTATTTGTTACAGACATAAGTATAACAGAAGCTTCGTTTATTTTTGTCAGCTCATTTTTTAAATAGTGTTCCACGGTTAGCCTATTCTTTTTATTGTTATCATCATTATTGCATGGTTTTACTTTAATTAACCCATTGGGAGGTATACCTTAATGGCCACCTAATGCTTCATATCCATGCACGTTTCTTTTTCTTTAAAGAAAATTAGAAGTAATTGAATTTAATTCTTTTTCTTCATTGAATTTTAAATTTACTTGGAATTTTTTTTCTCAGATAATAGAGCTGCCTCGATCGACCGTGCCAACATATTGTAGTTTATGTTGTGCTTCGTTAACTCGCTCTATTTGCATCAAATACCACTTTAATAAAGAATAGAGGAGAAACTGGTTCTGTTGAGAACTTGTTAAGAAACTCGTTGTTTCTCGACTGAAAAATTGCCGTAAATGATATTCTCTGGTTGCAGCTTCCTCTGATAGTAGTGTCAACATTCTTTGGTTTATATCTGCATATCGTTATTCTCTTAACATCATCAGCGATTTCAATCTAGAATTAGAGGGAAATGGGTTTTTTTTATTCAATATATATTTAATGAAACTCGTATCCCGACGTTTTCTCTCTCAGTGTGACCTTTTGGCGTGGCGGTCGCTGGTCGCGTATTGCTGATAACTCGCCCTCCATACTTTCATGCGCCGTTTTATTACGTTTTTATGAGGTCGCCTCGGAAATTGCAATCGTGGATGGCGACCGCTGCTCAAAGTCATTCCTCCTCCCCCCGGCCTCCTTCCATGCTTGTCGGTCGAGGGCTCATTTGAATACCCCGTGATTGATATTCCCCCTCTTGATTATCCCCGTCGGCCAGAGTGTGGAGTACCTATCTGGGATTGTTATAATACTTTCCTCTGGTGCGTCTTTTGCCCCTCTTGTGTTTATTGGCCTCCGTCGGAAATCGCGTCATTATTTTGTGGCCTCGTCGAAAAAAAATATCACGTTGGTATGTATGCCGGAGGCATATCGAGACGAAACGAGATGAAACATATCCCGAAGGTCGTTTAAGACGAGGCTGTTTAATGCACAGTCTGATGTATCGATGGTTGTGCAGTACCAGTTTTTCGTGAAAATCGGGGGTGCTGTTCCAATGTCTGCGCGTGTTGGAAGGACAGGGTTAATTCTCGAAGCGTCGAGAATAATGAAGGTAGAACACAGGCATTTCGGGAAACTAATATATTTAACAGAATATAGCGAAAGCGCCGGATCAAAAGTTCCCCGCGTCAATTCTGGCCAACGTCTGCTGTGGCGAATCCTAAGATTGGTGTACTGCAGCCCTCCACCCTTCCTTATCTATGATATTTCTCTTACCTCATGGAATCTCTTCCTATGAACTTTCCTTTTTATTTGATCCATGAACTTATTCCTGGGTCTTTCTCTGGGGCATTTCCCACTATTTTGCCTTCAAATATGTTCTTCACAAATCCATTGTGTCTCAGGGTGTGTCCAAACCATGTGGCTCTTCTTTTCTCTATGGTATTCCATATGGTCCTCTCCTCTCCTTCTCTTCTGTACTCTTCATTATTTCTTATTTCGTCCGTTCATTTTATCTTCAGCATCCTCCTCAAGCACCAGGTTTCGAAGGCTTCTAGTCTTTCCTGGTCAGCTTTTCCAAGGATCCATGCTTAAGATCCACAGAGTGCTACGCTCCACTCAAATGTTTTTTTTTTAATATTTTAATTTTAATTTGTAAAATTGAATTATATTCCGTCATCGGGTCTTAGAGGCTCTGGAATGGTTATAGCATGACCCAGGGCATCTCTTTTCCCTCTGTGCCTTCCGTCCGAATACGCTTCATTATTTGGTTGCCTCGTCTGAAAAAGAAATCACGCCGGTATTCCCGTGCGATGGAGAGGAAAACGTGTTCTTCCTTGGGGGTTGAGGGGGGCGTAACAGCAGTAGCTGGATCCCCGCAATGGGTAATCTTGTGATGCTTCCAGACTGTGGTGGGGTTCAAATAACTACTATTCCCTCTCATTCTTTCCCCTTTGTCGTGCGCTCGAGAGTCTCTCCTCGATGTTCTCGGTGCTCATCATTAGCATAACCAACTCTCCCCCTTCGCCATCACGAAGGGAGACGTTTCGCAGCCGGCTTCCGATTTCCAGCGGTGACGAGAGTTGTTGGAAATCCCCAGGTGGTGCACGAGGGGAGAAAGCTTTAGAGAAGGCAACATTAATGCTGTATTTTTCTTATTGTATAACTACATAACCAAGAATGTGATGGAGGGAAGGATGTTGGGCAAGCGGGGAAGAGGAAGAAAGAGAATTGGTGTCATGGACAGAATGAAGAAGGGTAGATCGTATGCTGAGGCGAAAAAGGATATCCTAGAGCGAGATAGACCTCTGAAAGTGTGGAAAACCGGTAGGTGATTCTCTGACATTCAGCAAAACCTACATTAATCGGTAGAATACTCTTAGAAAATAGGTTAAAATAACTTCATATGTTGACATACCTGTCAGAGATAAGTCACCTTTCTTTTGCGAATGTATCGCTCCTCCTGACAGTGGGGGATATTTCGAATGGGGATTAATGCGTGATTGGGGAAGAATAGGAAAGAGAATAGGCTTCGTGGATGGGTTGAAGAGAGGCGGGCCTGGGGCGTATGCCCAGCTGGAGAATAAAGTTTTGTTAGGAGATGAGCATCCACGGCTGTGAAAGATAAGTGGGGTTATATATCTTCGTCTGCACTCAGCATAAACGGTAGAATATCACTTTTAAATACCGGACTAAATAGCCTAAATATAATAATAAGTCATGGAAAACTTACCGCAGTAACGAGGCTGTCGGCGAAAATGTTACATTAACGTATACCCCTCATAAAATTACTCTTACGTTAAGACAGTATTGTGGTACGAGTAACAATTTATTGATTAATCCCTGATCAATTGTGTTCATTTTCCGTTAAAGTAACTGTCATCTTGACTTGCATCGTTTACGAGTATGAAGATGTCATAAGTGGGTGCGGCTCTTTAGTAGCAACCTCTAATTGCCGGCCTTATCTAGCTTTGTTGTTCAGCCATCTTAAATATGTAACCGTAGGACAGCGTATATTTTGCACCCTGTGTTGTATTTTTAGCCATTTCCTCTGAAATCCTCGGCGAAAGGTCTGCTTTCGTGATGCGAAGGTTAGATCCCAGATTTGAGCATTTCCGGCGATTGGCCCTTAGTCGAACATTTTTTTTCCGGGCAAATTTTTCTTTCCTCGCCTGTTGAAAGGATTTTTTTCGCGTTTCCATAGCCGTCGGCCCTGCCTTTTTACCGCCGAGTGCGTCCTCTTCTGCTTTTCTTTCCTTTGCGCTCTTTCGCCCGCCTTTCTCTCACCACCTCATTGTTCGCTCTTTCTCTTTCATCTCTGGGCTTGATCCTAACGAGTGTGCCGAGATAACTTGAAAAGTGTGATCCGAAGGAAAGAATCAAATCTCCAAAGTCGTTTCCAATGAGATTGTTCTCTCGTAAAGATATATTCGCGGAGCATTATAAGTATATGCAATTGTATCGCATTATCGCATATAAATGTACTCAATGATAATAAGTACCTCATTGTCCGTTAAAAGTTGGTGTTCCAAAAATGAAAACTTGAAGAATTCATCATAATGCCTTACTTATAACGGCTAGTTGGTAGTGAATGGTGAACATTTTAACAAGTTCAAAAAAAAAACATTGTTATCATTAAAAATAGTTTTTTATATTTTATTCATACACATTTTATTTTTTACATGGAAATACATGTTGTTCAACCATGTATGTCTTTGTCAACTGCTTTCAGACGGCAGTCTCAATCGCCTGAGATTTCAATTAAATTTTTGCATCGTGAAGTCTCTCACTGCTCGGAAAAACTGTCGCTGACGATGGGACTGCAGTGCGAAAATCTGGGTTGACGGGAACTACTGAGAGAAGGGATGTACTCACGCTTTGACCTGAATTGGTCCGAATTGACCCTCCATGGGTCCGGTGATCCCCGACTCGAGGACGTACTTTGGCAGACCGCACGACGTTAACCCATAAAGTGAGTCAGAGAGACACCTAATCCCAAATATTTGGGCAACAGGCTCCCTCGGCTCGCAAAGATGTGCGGTAGGTTTCTGCGAAAGCAAAACCGACGGTCACTCGTCTCTGTTCTTTGAGGTAACCAAACTAATACGAGCACTTCGGAGAGGCGGAGGTCCAATTGAGGTCCTTTTGACCTCAATCCGCCTCATTGGTGTCGGCCTCGAAGGGGCTGCGGTTCCGCTAACCTTCCCTACCCATCCTTTCCTCCCCCTCTTCCTAGCCCCGGGTATAAGCGAAAGCTTGAGACCAGGGCGGAAGTTGTATCCTGCGGCGGGAGCCGAATCACCTGCAGTGTGAAAGCATCCTTACAGGAGCTCACAAAAAGTATAATGTATAGAGCGAAAATATGCAATGCATAGCACTTTGAATTTAAAGGTAATGTCACTCTCCTCAGGCAGGAAATTCAGCGTCCAAGTACTCGACGAAACTTCTCACGGTATAAACCAATGCATCAGCCGTGCAAACATATAAAAACACTAATATTATTTTAAAATAGTTTTAAAAATTAGATAAATACAGTCGTTATTAGCCATCAACGACGAAAGGAACCAATCTGGATACTAAATTAATGGAATACACTATGAAGAACGCTATCTCTCTATTTGATGAAAAAAGCGTTTTTTTACGTTCTTTTCGAATCGAATGAAAATGCGTTTTTTTCAAACGTTTTAAACGTTTCGTTTTTTCGAGGAGCCCATCTCTACTAGTGGGATCCCGTTTCTCATTGAGTAGGTACACTCTATGGTCTTACAGATCCACTAATTATTTCATGTATGAATTTTATATAAATAGAAGTCAGGTAGATACGTTTAATATTTATTTTAGGCCTAATTCGAGTTTTACGGTCAAGAGTATAAATATAATTTACTAGTAGCACAATCGGTAATAAACCTCGCACGTAATTATGCGGCACATATCATTTCCAAGCAATGTGAAGATATTTAGTGGAAAAATTTTAGGAAATTACGTGATATCTACTGTATTGGTCGACAATTTAATTCTCTTCATACTTTTTGGTACATTTTACCTCGCGTTTTCCATTAACTATTTTTTCACGTAGTTTATTTTATTATTGTAACAGTAGGTGTTCATTTGCACCGCCTACGAGTAAAAAAGGAGCCAGGCTCTGTACGAAAAATTGGAACTTTTACGATTGAATACTTTTAGCTTTGACCTAGGGATCTTGTTTATAGTATTGTATACTATCTAAAGGATCTCTTTTACAGCATAGTGTACTAACTAATGTTTCTCGTTTATAGTATCTTTTTATTACAATTCACATATGAATTGCTCGAGTTATTAGTGGAATGATAATACCTTGTAGAATTCTGATTCCTGAAAATCAGGACTTCATCACCTCTAAATATTTTACGTCGAAATCAGCTGTAAAACAAGAACATCACTCATGTGTAGATGCAACTTCTCTCGCTTTCTGAGATTCGTCTCCGTTCTAGTAGGCCTGAAAGTAGTCCCAAGTTTTTTCGGTTGAAACTTACATCTACATCTACGACATACCGTGCAAGCCACCACTGGGGTATCTGGCACGGGGTGATTCCTCACCAGGCATGCAGCACTCATCCCAGTTTAAATCGAAACCGCGCACGTTCTCCCGGATGCCAGACGCTGGCTAAAAGCAGTCAGGACAACAGTTCGCAGTCTGACAACAAACCAGGATAGTGATACGTAGAAGAAAATACTACCATGCTGTACACTACTCAAGATAAACTACTGGTTAGTTTTATTAATGCGACAAATTAATATCACTACAAGGTACTAAATCATGCAAGAGTATCTCATGCCGGAGATTGCATGCGAGGTTAGTAGCCAATAATCATATTAAGATATTTAGCACTACTGTAAAAACGTATTCAGTATCCTAAAACTGACCTATCGCAACTATTATGGTCCCTTATTGTACGTGGGAAAAATGACATTTTAAATCTATCGGTTTCTACATTCTATTTCCTTAATCTTATTCCTGTGATCGTTCCTACCTTAATAGTTTGGCTCTAGCAAAATATTTTGAACGCCTGGCAAAAAATAGTCCACCTCAAACTTTCGTAAAAGATTTAACCTATATTTCTCCCTTCGATCGGATAGAGATTCCCACTTTAATTCCCTCAGCAATTTTGTTACACTAATATGGTTATCGTTACAATTTTTAACAAATCTAGCTGCCTTCCTCTGTATTCGATCCATATCTGAAACTAGTACTACTTCGTAAGGGTCCCATATACTAGCGGCGTAATCAAAGTGAGGATTCACGAGAGAAAAAAATGTTTAATACTTAAATTAATGATTGAATACTTAAACTCTAAGGAATCTCATTTAAGATACAGTATACTATCTAAAGGATCTCGTTTATAATATCTTCTTATTACTATTCATTTATGAATGGGTCAAGGTATTAGTGGCACGAAAATTACTTTTAGAACTCCGACTACAGAAAATCAGGGCTTCATCATCTCGAAATGTTTTACGCCGAAATCAGCTGTCGAACAAGAATATCACGTAGGTAGGTTCTAGTAGGTATGACATTAGTCGCATGTTTTTGCTGTTTAAACTTACATAGCTCCCAGCTTTCCACGTGTAAGTTGTAACTTCGCCCCTTCTCCGGGAGCTTGTTCTGTCGTCACCCTTGACTCGCTCTGTCATCTTCCCTAACCGCCCGTAATCTCCTCCCAATCGTCATTCCACACCCCAGTCCCACGCATTGCCTCGGGTCATCCGCGCTCTCGCTAAGCCTTCCCCGAGTTCCCTTCAACAGACGCCCCAGCATCATACACCCCAACGCCTCCATCCAGCGAATACTCCATTTAATAGTTTGATCGCCACCAAACTTTCGTTTGCACTGGATTTATGGAAGGCGTGTACCCTGTAAGTCGTGCATCGTGCCCGGGAGATAACCGAGCCACACCTTTTTAATGGATTCGGTGGCCGTTTCTATGTTATCTCGTGTTGTTCGCCCTCTCCGCCCCGCCCTCGCTTGCTGAAGCCTTCTCCCCGGCTGCCCTTCGCATCCCGGCCGCGGTTATAACTCGTCTCGGCTCCGCGGTGGCCGGTGTGGGCTCAACATCGCCCGTCGTATGCTACTCCCTGGGCTCTCACCCACCCACTCAACCTTAAGGTAGTTCGAGCGAGATAGCTCCCTAATCATAATGGATGCCATATTCGAAGTATGCGTTTTAATCTAAGCAGCTGTAGTAAGGATGAATATAGTATTCCATTATTAATGGTGCAATTTAATACTTTCATACAACTGACATTCTAAATAATTCAATAAAAATACGAGGAAGTGCTTGAGATGGTGGGCGAGGAAAGGAAACTTTCGAATGTAATCCGAGATAGGTAGAGTGGATGGCTGAAGGTGGTGATGGGTTACTAAAAAGTATGATAGAGGGAAGGGTGTTGGGCAAGCGGGGTAGGGGAAGAAAGAGAATAGGTTTAATGGACAGGATGAAGGGTAGATCTTATGCAGAGGCGAAAAAGGATATACTAGAGAGAGATAGGCCCCTGGATGTGTAAAAGACTGGGAGGAGATTCTGACATTTAAAAAAACCTACCTAAACCGCTAGAATACATAATTATATTAATAATAATCCATTCAAGTCTCTAACTTGACTCATTTTTTCCAAGTGGTACATTAAGAACTCCTACACACCGAAAAGTTTTTCGTGGTCCTGAAAAAATTACCCTTCTTCATCCTGTCCATGAAACCCATTCTCATTCATCCCCTACGCCGCTTGCCCTACACCCTTCCCTCTATCACACTTTTCAGCAACCCATCACCACCTTCAGCCATCCACTCTGCCTATCCCGGATTACATTCGAAAGTTTGAAATATGTGGTGAAAATGGCCATTCTGTCAGTTATTACGATGATACAAGAATTATTTCTTTACATTTTTTCCTTCAATTGAGGCATGGTTAAGACTTTATTTTTATTAATCAATAAAAAATACAGTACTGTGGTAGGAAGTAGGTGCCCTATAGAATGAACAAAGTTTTTCACGCTTACCTTGATGTATAACGTGCACCTAATTTATCATGCTCATCTGGAATAAAGAAGCGTAATCGATGCACACCTGCGAATATGGTGCTTCTACACGTATATTTCTAGTCCTCGGAGGGTAATTTATTCCCGCAAAGGTTGCTTTCAATCGTTCAACGCAAGTAATGACACCTCTACCGATTTGATCCGCTTGATGACATTAATTTTGCGACGAACGAGAATACCTCCTGCGTTATGTTGCTAACATACGTTGTTCTAGCCCTCACATTCTCATTTGCTTTAGTTAAACCTCATGAAGTCACCCACGTAAGATATGCCTTGCGCTCAGGGTGAACTTCTCTTTCCGACAATGCGGTTGGTAGTTGTGGCCGTCCCCCTCTAGACGGTAGCCCGAAAGCGTAAAGGTCGTCCATCGTCCCGAATGCTGAAAAGTCGTCCATCGTCGGCTTCTAATCTGACCTCGCAATTTACGCTGGATGTATATGGGCGACGATAGCATCGTGGCGGGAAATTGAAGCGGAAATCGATCTTCGCCGGGGGATTTTTTTTATTTCTTCCTTCGCCCTCTCTCGTTATCTGCACGTGTTCAATTTTTTTCGGATCTCTTTTGTTTTTTCGTGTCCCTGGGAACACGCGAGCTGGGAACCGAGTTTGGCTCGATGGGTGAGGTCATAAAATTGTGATTCAAGACTTCTTGTACAATGGAGGTAAGAGTTTAAGAATGTTTGTTACATTATGTTTTATTTCTTTCGAATTAACTTGTTTTTATTGCTTGAAGAACATTCTGTAGTGTATTGCTCGCTAGTCTTTACTGTGTACCTACTCTTTTCAATCACAGTGAACCCTAGAGCTTGAAGTTCACCTTTTAAAATATTTTTCTATATTAAAAAAATGAAAAAAATAGTAATCTAGATGACGATATGTGCTGCAGTTGCGATCGAGTTTAGAAATTAATTATTTTTAAGAAATGGTTTTATGACGATTTCCTACACAGCCCAAAAAATTATTTTTTTCTAACGTCTTTGATTAGGTTACAGTACGGTTTCCTTATTTATTGACTTACGTATTTCAATGGCGTGTACATAATAGTTTATTTCAACTCTATTGTTTTTATTTTAACCATTTGAAAAAAATGTTGCACTTGAAATTACATACATAAAGAAACGTTTGAAGGAGGGTTTGATATGGAGTGTAGCATTATTCGGTGCAGAATTGTGGAACTATTGACACAAGCGGGCGAGAATAGACTGCAGGCATGTGATGTATGAGAGTAAGAAAAATGAGGATGGTGCGTTGGACGAAAAGGTAGACAAACGAGGCAATGCAATGTTTGGTGGTTGAGGAGATGAAAAGTCTGCGTGAGGTTAGGAGGAGTATGAAGAAGATGAGAGCCATGATAAGTGGTAGGATGTCGGGTCATTAGCGAAGTAGAAGAAATGCAACGACTTTTGTGGATTGGAGAAACAGAGGAAGGTTCTTATAGTTGTCTGAGGTTAGAGCTGGGCAGTTGAAGGAGGAAATGATGTGATGAGATATTATAGTTATTTGATAGATTTGTAGAGGTAATATAATGTTCATCTTAACCATCTAAGTTGGCAGACCACCTCTAATGCAATAGAAATGATTGGGAAATACGGACAAGGGTAAATATACCCACAAATAAGGAGAACTTAACTGAAATATTAAGTGTGTTATCATTTCGAGCTGGGGGATAAACTCCTGGAAGGAGACAGGCCTGTGGCTATAAGTGATTCATTTGAGTATTCTACCAACTGATTGGTAGGTTTTTGGACAGTACGTACTTATTCTCGTGTCCTCATTTCTGGTATATCGTTCTGTTTTCCTTCCTCTGTGAGATCCGCCTTTAGATCCGTTTTTAATTCCTCATGTCTTCTCCCACTTCTTATTTCGTCCAAAATTCCTATCCTCTTCTTTCCTCTTCCGCGCTTCTCTAATGTTCTCCCCTCTATTTCCCTCTTCAACATTCATTCTCTTTTCACAGCGTCCTCCATCAATCTCTTCTGCCTCCCCCGAACCTCAGCCACTAGCTTCCTCTTCCATCCAATCATATCCAACACCTCCTCGTTCGTCGTTCCCGCCGCCCAGCTCACCCTCTCCATCCTTCTCCACACCCACATCTCAAACGCTTCAAGTCTACTTATATACATCCTCCCTTCGCAATAGCCAAGTATCCGATCCATTCAGCGCCACGCCCCATATTGGAGTTATGGCACCGGTCAAGGTAGGTTTAAAAGAAGAATATAAAAATCCTCAAGAATTTTATAAATGCAGGTCACTACCTCCGTAATACGATTTCTGTTTCCATCACAGCAAATGCTCCACCTCTCTCCATGGCGTCAATAAAGCCATTTCTCATTCTTCTCTTACCCCAAGTTTATATATAGCGCATTCTCCTCTCTTCGTAATTACCAAGTTTTGAACCCATACCGCGCCACGCTCCATATTAGTTTTCATCCGCTTTTTCTTTACTCTTTCTTTACTCAGTCCCCGTATCTTAGAAAATTCTTCCTTAGCCTTGACAATTTTACAGCTTATGTCGTATCGACAAATAATATGAAAGCGTTAAAAATTATTCTTTCACAAGCCGCCCATCACTAGTCAAGTCTCTCCTTGGTTATATCTCAACCCGAATACTCTGAAATCAATGGTTGGCGAATTCACTTTGTCGAAATTTCGATTCATGTTAAGAATGAAACTACTTTGTTTTTTCCACCAATATATTTAACCATACATCAACCGGTTTCGGCCTTTTCAGGCCATTATCAAGATTACAGAATAAAAATACCCAAAAGACAGCACAGCTTATATTTCTCCTAAATAAATAAATAAATCTCCTTGAGATTTAGTATATAAGCTGTGCTGTCTTTTGGGTATTTTTATTGTTTCTTGATAATGGCCTGAAAAGGCCGAAACCGGTTGATGTATGGTTAAATATATTGGTGGAAAAAACAAAGTAGTTTCATTCTTAACCGAATACTCTGTATCCTTTTACACTTCATCCCAGAATTTTACTCCATCTTCACCCGGCGACCGAGGCTTGGAACTTGTGAATTTTTCCACGAGGCACGGAGTGTAGCGTATCGTGCGCTGAGTTTTCAATGTGACGCAAGAGCCGTGTTGCGGCGTGCTCGAGAAACTTTCGAACTCAGCGTTTCTCATTTGGCAATTAAAAAGTTTTGGAGTGGAAAATTGTACGGCTACTTGAACAGCTGCGGGGTTTATATATTCACCTTTTATTTTTCATTTGCTCGAAATTGGATAATTTGCGTCAGTTTTTTGTTTCGTTTCCTCGTTTTCTTTCTCGCCTCTCCCGCTTCCGTTCCTCCCGCTCCGCCCCTCTCTCCACCCGCCCTACTCAACAATTACTTCCGCGGCGGTAATAACTGCACTTGTTCATAATACTTAATGCATTGAGCGGTGCAAGTCGGATCGTGTTCTCAACAGCCATTCAGATTTTTCCATTCTGTGCCCATTCAGCTCGCTAAATCCCTCTTGTGAACTCTTGCTTGTGGAACGAGAAATTGTAAAAGTTTAGCATATAGAAGAATGCGTCGTATATTTTTATTATTCTCCTCGCATCTGTGTTGTTATTCTTTCAAGGGCTGTTAGAATTATTAGTTTCCAGGATTGCCTTCGTCTCGTTTTCAAATCGTTCCCGGCGTTGAGACGCAGTTCATACTCCAGTAATTCCTGTATTCTCATGGCTCGGTATCTCCCCGTTCTGAATCACTGTTTCATAATCTGTGCGTTGCCAGCTCGTGTGCACCTCTCGTAAACTTTTAGTGTCGTCTTCATGTGATGCGGATTAATTTAGCCTCATTTCTCTGCGTTGAAAAATTAAACGGATGGATAACTGTGTGATAACTTACTCTTGGTAAAATGTGCGTTGGACTTGAGTACAAAACATTTGTGAGAAATGAATTTTTATCTGTGGAAGATATATGGGATAAAGTTACCTTCAGTTATAGGTTTGATCAATGCAGAGCTCCACAAAGTAGTCATTGTACAGTGTATATTCTGAAATGATGCTCCCCATAAGCATTAGTGGTTCAGGCATTTTTTTAAGACTGTGAATGTTTATTCAGTACTGGAGGAGAATATCGTGGTATGTGAATGATTAGTGCTATAATCCAAACCCTTCCTATAATATCCTTCCTTCCAGCTATGATATAACCCTTCCTACTACTATGCCGTTCCACCCTTGTCTATGTTTTGCCCTTTTTATATTTCTGTTTGTCTCCTTTAAGTTCCTAAATAACTCCCTATGTATATTTTACTCACCCTCCCAATACCAATTTCACCGTAGAAATCGATGCGACATTCGTAGGGGTCTTTTTCCCGCTCAGACAAATCTTCTCTGCAGCCTTTGAATCTCATTTTATATCCATTCTCGGCAATCGTCCACGAGTTATTTTGGCCGGTTCGAAGTAGTAAAAATTAATTAATACATTAAATCCCAAGTAGCCGAGATACATGTTACATCCCGTGATACATGTTGCGTCTTTTCACGTTCTATCTCAGCGGAAAATAGTTTGCTACACAGGTTAAGGGTAATGATTTAATGGTAAAATAAAAATGAAATAATGAGCCTTTATGAGTAATGAGTGAAAGCAATCTTGTTGAGGTCTTGGGTCTTTAAAAAATGTAGAGGAATCGTACTCCCTTCCATTTAAACCTAACTGAACTGTCAGATAACCTAATGGCATGAAATTACTTTTTCTTGGGGAATTTGATCACTAAGTTGTATATACATTGTGGTGTAAAGGAGGACGAGAATGAGCAGCAGGCATTTGAGATGTAGGTGTGGAGAAGGATAGAGAAGTTGAAGTGGAAGGTAATAACTCTGCATGAGTACCTAAAGAGCGTAAGGAGGCAGAATGGCGGGAAGGCAGTGGGCAGGATATTCAAAAGTTGGCGCTTAAATGGGAAAGTGAAGGTAGGGACTGTGTAAAAATCTACCGATTATCACGTAGAAAATTCGATGATAATAGCCATCAATAAGGCAAGATGACATGGACTCTCAGAGAGGAAAACAAGAATAGGTAGCGGGTGTGGTTGTGGAGAAGGATGGAGAAGGCGAGGTGGACGGAAAGGAAGACAAACGAGGAAGAACTAATCATCGTGGGCGGGGGAAGTAAACTTCTGAATGAAATCCGGGATAGACAGGGTAGGTGACTGGAGGATGTAATGATAATGGGTCGCTCAAGAGTGTGATAGAGGGAAGGATGTTGGGCAAGCGGGGAAGAGGAAGAAGGAGAATAGCTTTCATGGACGGGATGAAGAAGGGTAGATCTTATGCTGATGCGGAAAAGGAGCTACTTGTGGTAGATTGGACCCTGAGGGCACAGAAATCGGGGTATATTTTCTGACTTTCTACAAAATCTACCATTCACCGGTAGAATACATGAAAAAATGAGTGCTTGGGTTATTATTTGGTCTCAAATTTTGCCTCTGCGTCTGATATTCGGGAAATTGCGGTAAGGAAAAGCTGTAAGTATGTGATGGATGTATCCCTCGCAGAGAACTCGTCGTGTTGTATTTGCTGTCGTATTTCGGTGTTGTGCGTACGTTCAGTCGATACAATCCCTCCGGGCGAGCATATCTCCGGGTCGTTTCTCGAAAACTCCTCTCGATGGGTTCGACGCATTTTCTCTGCTTATTTATTCAGCAGTTTGCTTCCCTTTTAACCCAAAGTTTTATTTGCTACATAAATAGGGGTAAAAGCCAACGACTCCGTAAAGTTGTTCTCTGTGGTTATATTTGAGGTTATTAAGGAGCACTTTTTAGAGGGGGTGGGAACTCTTGACAGAAGTTTCAAACGCTGGTTGTCGAGCGTTTTAGTTAAATTGACATCTGAGAGCCTTGTGGAAGTGTTTCTTTATTTTGAACGAATTTTCGGTCGAGCCCAAATGTCACCGATGCTCTTACAGGGAGCGGAGTAGCTTTTTGAGATCAAAATATTTATCTAGTCTGATGTGATGCTGAAATTATTTTGTTTGTGGTGGATTATTGAGAACTAGGGGGATGAAAAATGAGATATTAGTGCAATGAGACTAGAGAGGAAATTTAATAAGCTATAAAAAAATGTTTCCTTAAAAATGAATCATCGTTGACTTGGTGTTTTTTTATTATTATTATTATGTTTATCAGGAGAAACAGCAGAAATTTCTACACTTTTACTATATTCCATTGATCTTAGCTAGTCGAGTAATAACCAGATATTTAGTTCTTAAATATGATGACCGTGAATACCAAATTAAAGTTTTCGTTTGTGTGCTAAGGGAACAATTATCATTGCGTGAATATTTTTTCGTAAAATGATGGGGCAGTGGATTAAGTGCCTGACTCTTACAAAGCAGATGTAAATTTGTTCGTCAGTAGAAGCGGCTTTAAGTATACATCTCTAGTTTAAGAATGCCTAGTTATGGTTTGACACACCTCTCGCCTTCATCGGTACCTAATTATACTATACCTCGAGAAAATTGAAAGTTTTGGATGGGAAACCTGAAAATTTCGGTGAAGTCTGTAAATCATGAAAATTGGCCACTTATGTCTGAGTGGGAAATACTTGTGGCTGTACAAAGGTAGAACTTCCTTTTTGTGGAGAGTAATTGAACTAATAGACCTAGTTTCCTCATCTTGTGTGCTCCATCAAGAATTATTCCATGAACTAGGGGAAATAAATGGGTTGGAAACTGAAAATTTTGCCTTCTTTGTGCCAAGGAAAACCATCGGAACTTTTCAAGTGCGGATTGGTCTTGGAAACGGTGTGTGGAAACCCCTCCGTAGATTTCGATGAAACCTCGTAACGGGTTGGTAATTAATAAGTTCCGTCAGCAAATACCAACTTAGTAACAGCTCATAAAATCAACGTCGATATCACTAAGTTGCAGTACCTGAAATAAATTATGGACGTTGCGTTTGAGTTAGTGTAACTAAGCTTGGCGATAAATCTTGACTTAGAGCTGTGGAGTTCATGGTTCTCCCTAAGTCTCCCTTTAATCGTTTTCCTGCCAAAGCAGAGGTTTATATTTTTGCTTCAAAATCTCAATCATCCTCATGTCTTAGTTGAGGCGTTTAATTAAAAAATTACAATTTTCTCTTGGCAGTTTCTACCAAATACGTTGTTAAAGACACGATTGAAAGCGTAGATCTCTCACTGTTGAATTTCTTGCGACCCAGTTTTGTAGTTTCTCTTTGATTGCTTTTTTTTTACAAAGAAAGAATACCAAAAACGTGAGGCGTTCGCGAGATTGATTACCTGATTTTGTTCCTCTTTTACAAATCTATGAATTGCATTATTGATTGTAGATTCACTCTTTATTAAATATCGGTGATCATGGTGAAGTAATTCACTTGTGTAAGGTTATGAGTGCCCATTCCGTTGGGATGTTCGTAATGCTTAGTCGTGCCAATTGGCCCAAGTATAATGGAGGCAAATTCTCCCTCGGGTAGGAAATGCTAGATAAGCATTGAGTGCCGTGGAATGGCGGCTGTTTCCAATAGTGGAGAAAGTCCCCAGGGAGTAGGAAAACGGGTTCACCAGTCAGTATTTGCGGAATAAATCTGTTGTGAAAGGTGAGCTATCGTTGTGGATCAACGTGGTGCCCGGGACACGTCTCATGTCGTTTCTGGGAAACCGCGCAACTTTTCCGCGGAATTGTTACCTCTGAAGTGGTGGTGTGGGAAATCAGTCGGGTTACAATGGAGAATGCGGGTGACTCCTTCGAAGGGTTCCCTCATACCCTAATACCTCCCAATAACGGAGCTCACAGCGTGTAATTTCAGTGTTATCACCGTCCTCAGGTGTCTCTTTGGCCCTCGTCGCATGAAACACCACCCGCATAGCTTGAGATGAAGAAGCAGCAGAGCAGAAGAGACCGGTGATACTCAGATATATATAGAATATCTTTAGAGAAAGGTTTCCCCCTCCCGTTGTGAAATACACATGTAGAAGTACCTTTGAAGGGAAAAAGGAAAAAATAAGGAAGTGACGAAGAGAAAAAAATTGTACAGTTTTACGTTATGATGATGCCGACTTTTATATGAAACCGATCAAATTACCATCATTCCTTTTGAATATATGATATATTTTTCCTTAGCTAACGTGATGAGGTTTCCCAATGTTGGGTCAGAAACTATCCGATTAAAAAAATCGTAAAATGTGGTTTAAGTGTCGACTAGTCACCTATAAAGTGCTATAGGTATTTCTTTTGTTAAATTTTCAAAATAAAGAATGGAAGATATCTGCCCGCCGGGTGCGAATGCGGAATCTGATCGTGACGTATGCGTATAAAACGCGATGTTAGATTCGGAAGGATAAGTTGAGATAGGAGGCTGAATAAGTGCAACGTTGGAAATTTAAACGGTACAAAAAGGGGAGAATGCTAGGAGCTTGTGGGCAAGAGCATAAGAGACCATTGGGAAATGGCATATTAACATTTATCTTCCGAGCGACCCTCTCCGGCACAAAATGTGTGCCCCTGGAGTGCCGAGCGTGTTTGTTAGGCACAATGAGTGGTCATTTAAATAAACCCCGGCCAGCAAGGCTTACGGATTCGGACAAACTCAGTAAGATAAAAGTTAAACCTTTTATCTTGTACCCACCATTCTAGCAATTAGACGCTGGTTCTGTGATCATCATTCGCAGCTTCTCCTTTCTCCGCGTTTACATCTGAAATTCTCTTTGCATCTAAAGTTCCTCTTTCATCACATGACAAACGCCTAATGTTAGCCTTTATCATCAATGCCGAGCTTTCTACATCACACAATTCTACGCTCCATGCTTCTTCATTGATTTCATATCGTATCCATAATTTCTTTATCATAGTTGAGGTTTCATACATTATGGTGTAAAACAGAATGTAAATCATGTGTGTATTCCTCTCTTAGGACGTAGGTTTTGTATTTAAAAGCATTGCTAAACACCATGTTGTGGCTGTGCAATGCTCCCAACTTCTCATTGTTCATTCTTCAGATCGACGTGCATTTACCTTTCTTTGCGTGCCGTCTATTCTTCCTCGATCCCGATTCATGTTATACATTCTAGTGTGTTTCATGGCGTTTTATACCCGTTGTCCCCTTTTTTCTCATCTATCGACGTATTCTGTTCCCTTTGGACTATCTCCAACAGCCTTCCTCCTATTTCCCACTTATTTTCCCATCTATCTACCTCTTATTATGGAACTGTCGGAAACTTGATTGACGGCGAGCTATTTATAGAAGTGACTGCATTCACATTCAGTGACTCTTTTGTCGTAGATCGTTTTGAATTGAGCTACTTTTATTTTTTGGTTTCAAAGCCCCTTGTAACCTAAAAAGAAAATATCCATCATAGTCGATATGGAGGATGACTCGAAAATATGTTCTCGCTGAAGTCATGGGAAGATTACGTAATCGAATCGTCGGTGCAGTTAAACTCAATTACGCGACTTAAAACCTGAGAACTCTCCGTAAAAATACATCGTTGTGTTTGAATTCTCGTTTCATCCGTCGGTGGTAACGTGTAATTGAATATCCTACTAAAGTAATTGATTGTGTAAAGGTTCTTGTGTGACATTATGTACTTATTAGTACAGACATGTTCGAAGAAAAAAATAGGGTTGTAGAATTAGTACATGGAGAAAAGATTTTTGAGGGGCCTTGGACCCTCAGAAAGGAGGACGACCTAAGCTATTTTGATAATAATAAGGCAAAGGAATATTATGGAAACTGGTGGGTCAATAGGCTGCAGGCATTTGAGATGTGGGTGAGTAGAAGGTGAGGTGGACGGAGAGGAAGACTAACGAGGAAGTGCTTGAGATGGTGGGCGAGGAAAGAAAACTTCTTAGTGAAAGTCGAGATCGGCAGAATAGGTGGCTGGAGGATGTAATAAGGGGCGAGGGGTTGCTCAAGAATGTGATAGAGGGGAGGATGTTGGGCAAGCGGGGGAGAGGAAGAAGGAGAATAGGTTTCACGGATAGGATGAAGAAGGGTAGATCGTATGCAGAGGCGAAAAAGGATGTGTTAGAGCGAGACGGTCCCCTGAAACTGTAGTGAACCGGGAGGAGATTCTCCGACATTCAACAAAACCTACCTTAACCGGTAGAACACTTAAGAAAGACTTAAAGTTAGAAAATGAAAGACTATGGTTGTGAGTCATGAGATCTTGGGAGGGTGAATGACAATGTAATAGAAACATTTGAGATCGGGTGATGAGAATGGTGTGGGAACTGCGATGTAGCGAAAGGAGAGAATGTTGCTTGAGGAAATGAAATGGAAGCAACTTGGGTAATTTTTTAATTTTTTTTAAATTTTTTTTAAATTTTTATTTTATTTTTTTTTTATTTTAATTTAATTTTTAATTTTAATTTTAATTAATTTTGACCAGTTATTCGGGGCTAACTGAATGCCGTTTGTGAAAATTCAAAGAACTGTACAATCGGCCGCGTATCAAAGAAACAGGATATTAACGGAGTCACCCGCTGAAGGTCACATATTTGTGTGAAATTCTCGGTGAAAAAAATTACCCTCCTGGACTGAGATTGCTGTCCAGGCAAATGATATTTTCTCTGTGAATTTCTCATGACTGCCGTTTATGAAGTTATAATTCAGGAAGTGGGAGAAGAGGTAGGGGAAAAATAGAGGAAGGAACCCTAGTGTGCACTGGCAGGTTAGTTAGTTGGTGAGGCGACCAACAGCAGAGGTCATTTGCCCCAATTAGGATTGGTTTCGTATGGGGAAGATTATTTATATAATGAGAGGACGCTTTGAAAGAAGGGGAATGTTAAAGACGATTGGATTGCATATTTTGGGAGGCGACCGACAGCTATGGTCATTTTCGCCGTAGAGGAATGGAGGAAGAGTGGATAGAAACCCGGCGTTAGCATTAGCCTGCTCTTAACGAAAGGCGCCAAGGGGACCATGGTTTAACATCTCACCCGACGGACGGAGTACTGCACTTGAAGTCCCCTCCACAAGACACTCAAGTAGGCATCGGGTTACCTCTGAAAAACGTCCTACTCTGCAGGGATTTGAATTCTGGTCGCCCGTATGGTTACAAAGTACTCTAGCCACCACACAGCATGTTGAAGTTTGTAATAGAGGAAAGGACACTAAGAAAGTGTGGAAGAGAAGGTAAAAAGGATAGGAATTCACAGCGCAATGAGAAGAGGTAGACGATTTGAGGAATTTTAGAGGGATCTAGTGGCGAGTTTTCCATAGGAAGGGAAACGAATCCATTTGCCAGAAATTGGGACGTTAGGATAACAACTGTGCAAAAATCTACAAGTCAGCTGGTAGAATATTCAAATTAAAATGGTTGATGGGTGGAGAGAGAAACCAGGCGTCGGCATTACGAAAGGTGCCACAGTTTGACGTCCCATGCGACGGTCAAAGTTTTGCCCCCACATGACGACCAAGAACGAATCAGGATTCCAATGAAAGATCTCTGCATCTGCCCGGGCTGTCGGCATGGGAAGCCCGCCACACCTGTCCGAGCCGTTTGGGTAGGCATCCGAAGTTTGTTATTTTTTCCGTTCTCCCTCTTCATTATAATTAGACTCCTGTTACGTTTTTTCTTCAGTTACAGCCTTCTCTCGTTAAAGCGATCGCACCTCTTTTTTTGGTCGACTGACGTCTCCTTCTCTTATGGGCAGTTTATTCCTAGCTATTTGTACCATCTGTGGCTCGTATTCCTGATTGCATATTCGTTTCCTAATTGTCTTCTTGGAAGTACTCAGACGAATATCGTCTATCTTTTTCACGATTTCCGTATATTTTCACTTTTTCTGTGTCTGGCAGTATTTTTCCTCAGTGGATTTGAATTATTTTTCCTCTTTTTTGTATCTTTTTTAATATGTTCTACTGGTAAAAGGTAGGTTTTGTTGAAAGTCAGAGAAGTCTCCTCCCGGTTGTCTACACTTTCACGGTCAGCATACGATCTACTCTTCTTCATCCCTTCCATAAAATCTATTATTCTTCTTCCCCTTTCGCGCCTGCCCAACATCCTTCCCTCAATCACACCCTTGAGCAACCCATCGCTCCTTATTACATCCTCCAGGCACCTACTCTGTCGATCCAGAATTTCAGTGAGAAGTTTCCTTTCCTCGCCCACCATCTCAAATACTTCCTCATTCTTCTTCCTTTACGTCCACTGCACCTTCTCCATCCTTCTCCACATCTGCATCCCAGATGCCTGCAGCCTATTCTCGTCCTCCTTTATGAGGGTCCACGTTTCTGCTCCATACTACGCTACGCTACATATCAAGCTCTTCACCAGCCTCTTCTTCACCTCCTTGTCCAAGATCCTCGTAATCAGCTCCCTTCTGTAACTAAACGCTTCCTTGGCTAGCGTTATTCTCTTCCTAATGTATTTGCTACTATGCCCAATTACTTCTAGCGCACTACCCAAGTAACATAAATGCTCTATTCGCTCCAATTTGCGTTCTCTCAATTTTTATGACCTTCCTTGTTTCCTTTTCCTAGATAAACTCATAACGTTCGTTTTCATGTGATTTATCTTGACTCCTTGACTCCGTATTTCCTGCACTGACATTCTAAAGTATCTAAAGAAACTTGTAAATCAGTGTAATGTAACCTATTATAAATAAACTTTTAAGGCATCAGAAGGTAGTTTTATGCCTTAATTTTGCGGGTAATGCTTCAAATATATTTCATCTCAATCGAGAGTATCGAATCTGCGATCAAAGTGTCTCAATATAGCACCGTCTTGGTCCCACGTTGGGCACCGCGCTGTAAACTGAAACATAACTTTCATCCGAGTGGGGAATTGCCGTCTTACGAGCGTCCCCAACCACTTTCCAAGTCGTCCTTAAAATGCTAATGGCAGGGTTGAGGGGAAAATGGCTCACGACAATCGTCCGTCAAGAGAGGTCCGCTCCCCCATCCGTGCTTGTCTACAACCGTCAGGCATCCTCTTTTTTTTGTCCATGATCCTCGCTTATATATATCCGACCATTCCCTTCCCCGTGTAAGACCCCTCGTCCACTCGCGGGGAATAATAAAGATGTAATCGGACGGAATGTCCGCTTTGATTGTAGCCTTGCGTCCCTTCTCCCCGGGAGATTCCGGGAGATTAACGCTTAAATCTTTCCCTTCTTTCCCCCACCGTTTCGGCCGAATTCTAATTTTGCCCCCGGTCGCTGAATGCCCTGCTCGCGTATTTTCCCCTTCCGCCGCTCGCACTCTCGTCCCGAGATCCCCCGGAGATACCCGAAGCTCGGACCTCACTCCGTCACGACAAAATTTCTCCGTTCCCCGGCCTCGTAATAATGTACTGAAAGGGAAGGGAAAAATGGTGCTAAAAAGCGGGGCTATTTTTTCTCCTTGGAGGAGATACGCATCGGGAGTAATGCTCAGTATCGGTGATTCCCGCGCGTAATTTTCGCTGCAGGAATTATTTCTAGGTGCTCTTGGGTTAAGACCAACGGAAAATGTCACCATTGCATGTTGAAATTGCCCTTGGAAAGGGGGAAATGGTGCTAAAAAGCGGATCTATTTTTTCCCTAGAGGAGATGCGTGTCGGGAGTAATATTCATTATCGCTAGCAGTGAGAGGGTATTATTTTTATATTGTGATCCACTTGTGCAATGCATTGTTATTGACATTTTTTATAGATTATATCGGGTTAAGAGCACCGTAAAATATCCCTGGTGCACTTAAGTCATTAGTCGTTCCCATTTGCACGCACTCTGGGCCCACATTTCTTCTTTTCGTGTCTTCTATCTCCTCATTCACGATATTTTTGATGGATTTTCAGCTTTACTGATGTATTTTACTGCCCCACTTTATGTATTTTTATGTAAGACGTAGTTTTCATGTTCTTCAGGGTCGCTGGCATCCGATATCATTCCTGGCGTTGAAATTTCTGCTTAAGAATAGCTACTGGGCATGTTTATAATATTATTTTTGCTTGCTGTTTTCAGCTTTTTCAAAGCCATGCAATTGCTAGTCGTGAAACGCTAATGATTGGTCTACTTTCCTATGTTTGGTTCGTTTTCAAGCTCTCATTGTCCTAAGGTCCTCTAATAAACTAGCGCCAGTTTTATCGTGACGTGATGTGCCATATTTTCTGTCCCTATTAATTTTTAGCCATTGTTTTAGCCATAGAAGTACATTGTAAATTCATTCGAGCGTACTCGAGGTTTGAGATATCACATTGAAGGTTATTAATAGGTGCAGTAAAGCGGCGCACTCCATTTTATGACAGTTTAAACACGTGTTGTAAGTTTGAAATAAATTTGGAAGAGAGTACGATATCGTTTGAGTATCATTGTTCATTATGCTGTTCTACAACATTTCGCCCGAGAAAGTGGAGTTGTTATTAATAGGTATTATTCGGGGAAGATAATACGAGGATTTTTAGAGGGATCTAATGGCGAATCACCTTAATGATGGAAAACGGAACGATGTGTCAGAAATTAGGACGTTAGGGTAAGTACTGTCAAAAACCTACCAATCAGCCTATAGAATACTCAAATGTAAATTGTGTACTCTTTCTTATATTGGTATGTACCTAGTTATCCTTGATTGTACCTCCTTTACGGCATCAAATTCCTTATGTTGGCTTTAGAAAACCTGGAGGAGATTCTCAGACTTTCGTTAAAACCGACTTTTACCGGTAAAAGACTCAAGAATAAAATGATCAAACTCAACCACAGTATAATAATATATGTGGTTGATAAAAATTTCACGTACACTCGTATCTGCTATTTGGTATTAAGTATCTCTTGGGTATCTTTTCTGAAATGGCAAACCGTTTTTGGAACATGCTTTTCTAACTTTATGGAAGGAATTGGTATTTCAACCCGTTTTCCTTAATTGTATTGCATGTGATAAAAATATTTTTTCCCTTATGAGTGTTTATTGGTTACTTAAGATGATTCGTACTTCGAATGCAAAGTTGAGTTTATTTTATGTGAACTACCGGAAATTGCCGCCCCCATACTTTCCAATTGAAGAATTCGTAGCTTAGTACTAGTATATGTGTGTATTTTCCTGTAGTAGCTATATATATAAAGGAAAATTTTACTGCCGAGCTGTAAGCTATGATATTCCATCGTTATGTGTGCAGAATCTTTGCCACTATTGCGTACTTTTATCGCGGAAGTTTGAGTGTAATGTTCATGTCACTCTGTTGATTTACCTCAGGTATGGATTATATTTGCATATATAGAGGTTTGTGGTAGAGGCCGTTCCACGCCTCTGGAAGGCGCTTTCGCGAAGGCGAAGAGAATTGTATGTAAGATTTTAGCCATTAAATAAATTGATATGACAAGAGGTTTTTTCCTTCGGAGGTAAGATTGCGAAAGACTTTAAAGACATCACGATATTTCAACGTGATATGAAAGAAATCGAAGAATGTACAGTCTTCGCTCCGGACGTGTTACCTGTTTTCCTTTCCCAGTTGCGTGCGTGGTTGCAATTGGCAAATCATTCTGCTGCATGTGAGAAGAAATAGGGACTCCCCTTAATATATCGCTCTTATATTGAAACTATCAGTTGGCAGTTGGGATATTAGTTTTCTTCAGTTTTACCTTTCTTTTTTCCATGAAGCCGACTTCAGCACATTACTCCACATAGATGTTTTCTTTTCCGTCAACAGCTCCCCATATTTCAGTATTCAGGTACGCTTGCATGTGGTGAGATATTGCATTTCGTGTTTATCATATTTTGTGACGCTGTGTTCAAAACGTATCGGTTGATTGCCGTTTTCCTGGTGATTTTGCTGGTGGATTTTCTCGGCGGAATACACCTCTGGTTGATCTCATTGGTGTCCCTTTCATTTTCTGTTTTCTTTATCCTGCTATGTATAATTACTAAAATTCCATTACTTCCAATCCCATCTTCTCTTTGATGATATATGACTTTGCCGTCACAAAATATTATGCATGAATCGCGAATGAAAATTCTGTGCATAAGTGAGGTGTCATTTATTCGTGGTGAGTGTTTTATTTCTTAAATGGGAGGCCATCTGAGGCGTGTATGTAATACTCACTGGTGATACTCAACACATCAAGTCCGTGACGGTACAGCGTCGTCAAGTATTAGCAACTCATTCCTCTCTTTCGTTGTCGGAGGAATCCCAGCATCATAGTTTTCTACACTCTGTGTATCGAATTGAATCTCTCTCTTCATGGAATCTTTGTTTTTATCTTTTGTAGCTTTTGCTGACTCCCTGTGTTGTTTTAATGTAATTCCTTTTTCGATAAGCCTTTTCTGGAAATGCATTGCAGTCATTGCTAATTTTATGACTCATTTTTGATATTGATTTATAATTTATTTGTTATTATTATTAATTTTTATGTTATACTACCAGTTTGATATGTATATTTCCATTCCATTTTAGTATTTTACCAGCCGATTGGTAGGTTTTTCGACAGTAATTATCGTAATCTGTTTTCACTGCTATGGATGGCCCACCTCAATTGATGTGGGTGCATGTGTTAGCCTTTCTTTTTTCAATTATATTTCATGCATTGGTCTTTTAATAATGACCTGAGCTTTATCTATTTGTAGGTTTTTCACACTCCCCTTCATGTGTGGGTGTTTTCCTGCTGTAGTTTTTTTTTCAACGATATCACCTCGATATTCCTTGCTTTTTTACACAAATGTTTACATATTTCTCTACCCTTGTTACACGAATGTATCTGACGAGGGGTTAGATGGAAGAAGGGACTGCCTCTGTCTCGCAACAGTATCGCAACTATTATTGTCATTTATGTGCTGTTGTATGTCAATATGGGCTAACAGTTAGTTAAGGACACGTTGCGTTAAAACGGTGCATTTTGATCCCTCTCGTGCATTTCACTCGTGGTGGCCGAGGGTTTTTGGTAATGTGGTGACAATAGATTGAGATTAATTTTTATGTTGCTCTCCATTCTGCGTTGGGATGAGAGTAGAGGTTATTTTGTCGTGAGTGATTAGTGTGGAGTTCGGATGAGACTGGACGAACCGAATCCAGTGACAGTATTGTCTTACTCAGCAGATGAATGAGGACCCAGTTGCAGTTGTGGCGAAACCTGAATACACCAGGAAAGTGAACGAAAATAGGTCGCATAGTTTTGAGGCATTGTTTATTGAAAAAAAAATTATCGGAAAAAAATAGCGGAAGAAGTATTGGGCACTGTTCGAGAGATGGAGAAGCAGCGGAAGAAATATTCAGAGATATTGTTATATAATGGGAGGAAACGGAGAAGGAATCTTGTATCTTATCTGGAAGAATGCTTGTATAGCGAGGATTTGGTATTAAGAGAGATAACTCAGGATGTCATGTGAGTTTGTGGAAATGTTCCCATAAAATCAATGGCTAACCAAGACTTTCCTGACTGGTCTTCTTCATTCATCGTGAAACTACTTTTTACCGGTTTTATTTGAGTATTCTACTTGCTGATTGGTTGGTTTTTGGACAGTTCTAATTCAAACTTCCTCAATTCTGGCTTGTCGTTCCGTTTCCCCTCCTATAGGTGATCTGCCATTAGATCCCTTTTCAATTCCTCATCGGTAGCTCACAATTTATAGGAATTCGTGAGTTCACTCGTGATGGCTAGTGCAGTCATTGTCGGAATTTCCTACTCTGGCATGTGTAGCGAGGATTTGGTATTAAGAGAGATAACGTAGGATGGCCGGCGAGTTTGTTGAAATGCTCACATAAAATCAATGACATACCAGAGACTTGCCGGACTAGTCTTCTTTATTCTTCCTGAAGCTACTTTTTATCAGTTTTATTTGAGTATTCTACCAGCTGATTGGTAGGATTTTGGACAATACTCACTCAAACTTCCTAACTTCTGGCATATCGTTCCATTTCCCCACCGACAGATGATCCACCATTAGATCCCTTTTATATTCCTCATCGGTAGCTCACAATTTATAGGAAATGGTGAGTTCACTCGTGATGGCTAGCGCAGTTATTGTCGGAATTTCCTTCTCTGGTGATTGCGAATCATACTCCGAGGAAAACATTTCCCGCATTGCTTCTTTCGACTGACTATTCCCTTACACCCCTCTTGCTCTCTTGAGAGAGGGAACAATGAAAAATCTCAAGAATAATAATGAACGCGGAACATCCAAAAGGAGGAAGGGATTGATGGACCCAAGATGGGTGGGTTGGCGTCCCGAATCGAGGAAGGCGCAATCACGTTGAGAGGGAGCGTGACACTAAGCGCTGATTGGTCCGAGTCTTCCCGCCACCACCATTCCCGATATCCTCTCTGCTTCTTTCCCAGGGGGCGACGCGCGCGGCAGGAGGCAAGCGAAGCGTGTCGCGAGGCCAAGGGAGAGAAGTCGTTCGATTCCGAAAATCGGAGATTTCTTCGCTCTTTCTCTCTCTGAGATCGTTTCCGTTTGACGGATTCCTGCCGTGGCGGGGATGGAGAGACATTTTTCTGAACAACTGCCGATAAGTTTCCGCGCTCGCCTGCACAGCAGCGCGACGACCTTTTTAAACCGATGAGCTTCAGGGGATGGCTGTCCGAGGAGGGGTTCCCTCTGCACGTCCAGGAATTCTTCGAGACATCCGTTTGGGTGGCAAATGTTTCACGGGTTGTTCTCGGCCGTTTGTTGCGCTGAGTGAAGCTCAAAATATAGGAAATTGCTATTGCTATTGGCGCGGCCGGTAGTGGAAGAAGCGAGGAACGTTTAGTTAGCTGAGAACTGTGAGCTAAGTAGGCATTCTATTGTGAAAACAAGTTTATTGACTACTATTCTGACTCCGTAATAGTCGCTGTATCTGTATTAGACATGATTTTGATCCTCATAATACTGACCAAAACCTTCTAAAAATTAAATTAAAAATAAAGCCCTATTTTAAAAGAACGTGGTTGTTGGTAAGAAGTAAGAAAGTGCTGGAACTGACATAAAAATTTACACCACTGACTTGAAGCAAATTAAAATGTTTAATTACCGAGGGACCATTAGAAATTAAATGCGTGGATAATAAAAGATAACCTTATGAAACAGTGCATGAAGTATACATGAAAAAAGAAACAAACTTTTAATAACAAAGTACTTTGTAATAACTTATCACATTTACATGGACAGCGGGAATAAGTTCGTCAGAACATTTGTTTACAGTTTGTTACTATGTGAATGTGGCACGTTGGCCACCAGAAAAGCGGAGAGTCAGACAGAAGGCTATGGGAATGTGGATATGGCGGAAATTCACAGAGAAAGCTGGGAGGATAGAAAAAGTAATGAAAAAGTTTTAGCGGAAGCGAAAAAAAACAGAGAGCAAGAGATGGACTTGTCATCTAACGCTAACCCAAAGGAAGCTACAAAAATGAGAGACGTGGCTTACACGACGATGAATCGCCTTTAGACATTTGTGATAATGACTACCAACGACTCAAGTTTGGAATTAAGGAAGCAGTCCATCTTCGAAGAACCTCACGGGCAGATTAGCTTGGATCATGTCTTTATTTTCTCTTGGGATACGTTTCAGGCGGTAGATAGTTTGCTTTCTGCAGTCTTTCTGTCAGGATGTTTGATTTTCCCATAAAAATTTTCTTCTGAATGCCATGCATTTGAATTTATAAACGAGCTGTTATGGAGAATAATCCTTTCACCGTGAGAGTTTTTCCCGACTGCAGAATTAATGGTAGTGTCACGTCCGAAGGGAAATTATTCTAGACGAGAATATGTACCTTTGGCGGTATGGTATCTTGGCTGATCATGTCTCGCATGATTGAGGTTCTTATATATCCAACTTCAGCTAAACTTACAGCGCGCCGCTGTGGTCCCTCAATGCTCACCCTCTTTACGTTGGGAGTCTTTATATTCTACATCTACATCTACGTCATACCCTGCAAGCCACCCAAAGGGTGTTTGGCGGGGGGTGCTTCCACACCAGGCATGCATGAATTATACGGTAGAACACCGAAATCACATTGAAACCCGCGTACCACACATGCAAAGCGCCAATTAAAAATCTAATACCCAAGAAACATTCTATCGTCAATCGTTCCAACATGCAAGGGATACAAAGACTAATACTACAGATTCAAAATATCATGCATAAATAAGAACATCAGTATTTACATCATGCATAAATAAGAACGTAGAGAATATAAAGAGAAAGATTTACTGTCTGCCTATTGTCACAATTCGAACTATTCATGACGACGATCAAGGCTGTTATGGTCCCGAATGGTACGCGGAAAAAATGACATTTTATACCTATCGGTTCTACAATCTAGCTCTCTAATTTTATTGGCGCGATCTAATCTGGCGTAGTACGAGGGGGTTAATAGTATGTATTTTTCGTCGTCATAGAAATGATTTTCCTGAAATTTAGTTTGGAGGTTTGGAGAGAGGAAGCCTATATTTTAATCTACGCTGTGATAGCGATTCCCATCCTAATAGTATACGGATAGTGTGGCGTATGATGCTAAGAGTTAATCTCTTCACCGTAGTTCATGTTGGCGATAAGCCACCCCATTCCAAACGCCATCGTGGTGGCTTGCAGGGTAATAAATAGATGTATATGTTAATCTGGAAACGTATATTAATTACTCTATTTTAATTATTTTATTACTATATTGACGTGAGGTACATAAATATAGGTAGTAAATGCATTTTTAGACCATCGAATGAGTTTAACGTTGCGATCTGGCGCATGACCGTGAACGAGATATGATCACCGAAGGCTAATGAGAGATTTTCGTGCGAGCAGATCGCAGTCAAAGACCTTTTTTTCTCTTTCCCTTATCTCCCGCGTGGAACGAACGCCGTTTCCCGGATTGATGCTATTCTGACCGCTCTCCCTCCCTCCCGTTTCACCTGCCAATGCCTTGAATTTGTTCCTCCAACTCATGTCGCCTTTTGGCTGTTCTTTTTTAATTTTGTGGTCTTTGGAACTTTGCCAAGCGGTTGTCCTTCCGTTTAAACGTGGAACCACTTCTAATATTGCAAGTTAAGGATTATAGTATTTAGTACTGTGTGGGCCTAAATAAAAGTATACCGAGTAAAAATTGGCGTTTCTATGGATGGAGACCAAGTTTTGAGGAAGGATAATTATGAGGTATCGCACTATCCCCGGATCACTTAGCTGCCTGGTGGTTAGACAGTCGAGCCTATGGCCAGAGGTCCATAGTTTAAATCTACGAAAGGTCTCACTGGCTAGACCTCCTAGAAGAAGCTGTATTTTATGACAGATTATACGTTATGGGAAAGCGTAATAAAGAATATTTACAAATAAGCTATTAATTCTCAAAGGACGTGGACCCTCAGAAAGGAGGACGATGATAGGCTGCAGGCATTTGGGATGTGGGCGTGGAGAAGGATGGAGAAGGTGAGGTGGACGGCAAGGAAGACTAACGAGGAAGTGCTTGAGATGGTGGACGAGGAAAGGAAACATCTGAATGAAATTCGAGATCGACAGAGTAGGTGGCTGAAGGATGTAATAAAGAGCGAGGTGTTGCTCAAGAATGTGATAGAGGGAAGGATCCTTTCCCGCGGACCACAACCATGACGTGGTGGGGAGATAGGCCCCTGAATCTGTAGGAAACCGGAAGGAGATTCTCTGGAATTCAACAAAACGTATTATTACCGGTAGAATACATTATAAAAAACAGAGGGAAGGATGTTGGGCAAGCGAGGAAGAGAAAGAAGGAGAAGAGGTTTCATGGACAGGATGAAGAAGGGATCGGACAGGTTGAAGCAGATCGAATTCCATAGACAGGATGAAGCAAATCGAATGCTGATGCGAAAATGAATATATTAGAGAGAGATAGACCCCTGAAGTGTAGAAAACTGGCCCCTGAAAATGTAGAGAACCGGGAGGAGATTATCTGACATTCAATAAAACCTACCTTACCCGGTAGAATCTTGAAAAAGTGTCTAATTTGTGTTGTGCTCATAGAACGCACGGTAACTACATGGTTTCTCTGGGAAAATGGTCCCATTCAAAATGTTATTTCGTCAATTTGGCTGCTGTTTCAGGGAATTTGATACTACTGGAATTAACGTGTCATTTGTTGAGCTTATCATGATTGTGTGTTACGTTAAATTTTTGCTTCATGTTTCATTTATCTCCTGGGTTTTTAATGAAGAAGTCATTGGATTTCGTTCATTTTGGTTGTTATGAATAAAACGCTACTTTTGTGTTAAAATCATCTTGTTTTCTTCTTTTACCTGTGGCTTTTTCCTGAGTTTTTCTTAGAATAATACGCTTTTGTTTCTTTGGAAGAACGCAAATCTCTTGAAAGGAAATCGTGCCCATTCACCATTAATGTATAGAAACGCAAAGATAAGTCCAGGTCTTTTTTTCAGATATCTAATTAGTTGCCCTCGGTTCTTCCTGCGTCAGCGAAAAATGGATTTGAAAATTAATTAAAAATCGAGGTGGCCTTGAGAACTTTAAATGGGAATCGCATCAATATAGCTGGTGGCTCGTCCTCTTTCGTCTCCTCGATGAAACTAATGGATCTTTGCTTTTTGTGAAAACTATGGATCTCGGGAAAACCTGGCGTGGAAATATGTTAAAAAATAAGAAGTTTATTTATTTTATTTATTCTATCACGAAAACAGCGCGAAAGGACTTCTACAATGGGTTAAATCTTACATTTAAAAGTTTAATCAAATTTTCTATTTCAAGCTTTTCGAAAGTTATGCGTTAACATGTGGTGTACTGGCGTAATTATATAGAAATGGCAATCAAAAAATCTAAGTAGTTGAATATTTTTTCATGCCTCATTTTGATCTCCCAAAATATTGGCTCTAAATTGCAAAATAAAATAAATATGTCGAGCAATATTTTTTTAAATTCTGGATGATATTATTTGGATTGTCCTTGGAGCAAAGTGTTATCTTATGTTCTGTGCGGTTAAAGATTCGTGGCGCGAAGTCTTGAGGACTCTGCCATAATATTTAGAGGTAGAGTGTTTTAAACTTTGCGGGAACTAATTATCCTAACGTGTCAGGAGTTAAAGGATTGAATTTGGGTATGGGTGCTCACACGATCGGATTTTTCGTTGAAATTTTCACCACGTGAATTCGGATTTGCGATCCCCAAACGTATATGGTGAACTATTTGTGAGAGAATTTTGCTCTACGACACCGGATTTTGACTTTACTGCTTGTTCACCATTTCCTTCATCCAGTGAACTGGTACCTAGTGGTTGACCATCGATGATTCGAAAATGATGGTCATGCGGAAAGTATGATGGAATGTCTGATTAACTTTTACTTAGGAGTGAAATTTTTGGGCGGATTTCTTAAACGTATTCTACCGGTTAAGGTAGGTTTTACTGAATGTCACAGAATCTCCTTTCGCTTTTCAACACTTTCAGAGGCCCATCTCGCTCTAGTATATCCTTTTTCGCCTCAGCATACGATCTACACTTCTTCCTCCTGGTCATGAAATCTATTCTCTTTCTTCCCCTTCCCCGCTTGCCCAAAATCCTTCCCTCTATGACATTCTTGAGCAATCCCTCGCCCCTTATTACTTTCTAGCCACGGACTCTGCCAATCTCGTTATTCATTCAGAAGTATTTTTCCTCGCCCACCATCTCAAGAACTTCCTCGTTAGTCTTCCTCTCCGTCCACCTCACTTTCTCCACACCCACATCTTAAATGCCTGCAGCCTATTCTCGTCCCTCTTCTCAGGGTACACGTTTCTGCCCCATACAAATCTACGCTCCATATTAATCGCAATACTTAATTAGGAATGAAATATTTGTTCTGATCAGGAGCTTGAAAACCGTCTATGTTTCGTAAATGGTCATATAATATAGTAAGTCATACAGCCTGGATTCCAGAGAAATACATTCAAACTGAGAAACCTTCGGCCGTAACCTATTTAATGTTCGGAATGCGGCCGCAGATGGTCCTCTGCACGCTTAACTGGGAGATGACTGTTTTTTGCTCCCCCTCGCCTAGCCATTTCGACATTTTAATCGAGTCTTTTTAAATTTCTTTCCATTTTGTTCGGGAGAGAAAAAGACTGGGTGGAATGGATGCTGTAGAATTTTCGCTTCCGCGGAGCTGCCTCACTCTTCCCCTCTCCACCATGAAGATCTTCGTAAATTCGCCTCCACTCTCCTTTCCTACCCCACAACCACCCTTCCTTAACCCTTACAGCTTCCTCCGCGTCTCCTACCCTGCTTCATCACGTCATACACCCCTCCCCCTTTGGTCCTTCCGCCGCCAAACCCCCTGGCTCCTTCTCAGTAGAGCGCCCTAACCCTCGTCGCCTCTCGTATATAACCCCTCCTGCCAAACTCCCCGAACCCCTTCACCTCTCGCTCCACCTCTCCCCCCCCCCGCCCTCAGAGTTGAAAATACTCCCTACCTCTTCTTTTCTCGCTTTAATTCCCCCTCCGCGCCCTTGTAAGCCCTTAGCTCACTCCCTCTCCACCCTTTGCCATCGATCTGCCTGAAGGGGATCTCTCCCCGCTTCTGAACCTCCCTCTCTCGCGTACGGCCTCGCGATAAGCAATTTCTGCAAAGTATCGGTCATATATACGCGAAATATCGACGTGTCGTCGATGCACATAATGTTTTCGGGTGTGTTGCTCAGTATCCGTAGTATCGCACAATCGAGAGTATCGTTCTAGCGCCCGCAGTATCAAATTAAGTCGCATTATTCACAATTTAATATGTTTTTAGGGCAACTATGTCCTACTAATTGCGAAAGTATTGAGAGTGTTTTGTTTGGCTGTACGGTATGCAATTTTTTTTTTCTGACCTCGATGTGAACAATATCGGCGTGGCGTCGAAACACGTGTGCGGAGGTGTTATTCAAGTATGTCAATCAGTATAGTAGAATATAAAGTAACGCTCTTGTAGTAAAAACGTTTATGCTGTAATATTAGCTCTGCAGAAAATATCGTAATTATCAGTTTAAGTTTTCTATGAAGTAAAGTGGGCGTATTACGTTTCCCATTATGGGGAGATGATTATGGGGGACTTGTGATATAATTAAAAGAACAATCTGTCGAACAGTTTTGTTCATAGTGTATTGTAACGTGGTGCATAAACCTGGACTAAGAGAAAAGAGAACGAGAGTGGATATTGATATTGATATTTTGTTTATTTCATCTGGGTTAGATGAGGCTTTATACCCTAGACCCGTAGGATGAAGGCGTTCAAGATGTGGTTATGTAGGGGGTTGGAGGAGAATGTTCGGTGGATGGAAAGGAAGATGAACTAGAAAGTGCGTGATTAGGTGGATGAGAAGACAAATCTTCTGAAGGAGATTAAGTGTACCAGAGAGGAGGTAGAGTTAATGATTTGGACGATTTATGAGATTAGATGGGATACTGAAGGCCGTGATAGAGGGGAGGATATTGGTGAAGTGGGGAAGAGGAATATAGTGAATAGGCCTTACGAAAAAAGTTAGGACAGCCTATAGATGCATCCAAGAAACCCATGAAAAAGGAGATAGAATATAAAGTAGTTACTTGGTCGTGATGTAGTGGAACCGTCCCATAATAGCAGAAGCAAAACACTTGCAGTTTACCTCTAATAAAGATTTAATTTGACTAGTTTATATGTTAACACGTCATCTTCAAGTGAAGCGTTCATAAAAAAAACAAGTTTATTGGAATCTGCATTTTGAAAGTTTGACTTGAAGATGATTTTATTACATCGAACATAGTCTTATCAAATTTTTATTAGTGGAAAACAGCAAGTCTTTTGCTTCTCCCAATTAGAAGATACATCTAAAAATGATAACTAGTAACTTTGTGATTCCAGATATCTTTATTTGGAAGAACCTGGATTTCGATGTCCAACATCATCTTTGCCTTAAGGATTCACAAAGTTACTAGTTATCATTATTACGTTAAGAATTCCTAAAAGTTTAGCCTGAAACCTCCAATAATACTGGTAACTTTGTGATTCCAATTTACTTGGAGCGACTCGGGTTTCAACATTCGATGTCATCTTCACCTGAAGGAATCACAGAGTTACTAGTTATCATTAATATGTTAAGAATTCCATGAAGTTACGTCTGACACCACCAATGATACAGATCTCCTATTATCTTGTCGTGGAAACCTTCAAGAAATTAACAGCACTCTTGCCAACTCGGTCGATACCAAAATATCGACACAGTCTTCGATATATCGTAATATCGCAAAACGTTAACCCTTCCGTTGCTTCCTCCCCGATCGCCTCCCTCTGCAACCCTCTGCCTCAACTTCCACCCCATCGTTGCACTTTTCTTCCCGAGACACTACCCTCCTTCCTCCTCCCATCAGCGCGCTTACTCTGCTAAATTATTGCTTTCTCCATTTCTCTCCCTCTCTCTCTCGCACTCCCTCAGCCATCCCACCCGCCCCTTGTCCCTTATTTCGGCTGCGCAGCCACCCCTTCCAGCTTCACCCCCTCTAATGCGCGCTAGTACGCGCCCCCCCCTCCTGCCTACACCCGTATCCTCCTCCTCCCTCGTGGACATCTTCCATTCCTCCCGGGGATGTTTTTCTTCTCGTAATTTTGCGAAAATTTTGCTTATTTTTTTATTCGCATTTTTCCATCCCGCTGCCCAACTCCTTACGCCCAGGGATCCTCTTTTCGGATAGTTTCGTACTTCTCGTACTGCGTGGCGAACATTGTTCTTCCTCGTGTGTCGTGTCTGCGTGTCCCCGTCCGCATGCGTCAAGGAGAGATGAATTTTGCAGTGCAAAAGTCGAGGTGACTCGGATATCGCGTGACATGGTATCACATCAGTATTTTTGTATTCATTTTTTCCACGTACAATAAGGAATAATGTTACAATAAGGGACCATAATAGTTGCGACAGATCAGTTCTAGGATATTTTGACCCTGGCTAGGTATAATAGGTTTTTCACTTGTGCTAAATATCCTAACATCATTATTAATTACTAACCTCGTGTGCAATTTCCGGCATGATATGGCTCTTGCACGATTTAGTACCCTTTAGAGTTATTTATCTGCCGCAGTAATCATAACCAGTAGTCGTATCTTAAGTAGTGTACTGCATGGTAGCATGTTCGTCCATGTAGCACTCTCCTAGTTTCTGGTCTGACCGCGTATTGTCGTCCTTTGGGCTGCCTTTGAGCTGCACCTGGCACTTCGGAGGAACGTGCGCGGTTCGGATTTTAGCTGGGGTGAGGGCTTCATATCTGGTGTGGAATCGCCCCGTGCCACACACCCTAGTGGTGGCTTGCACGGTATTTCGTTGATGTAGATGTATTGTACCGGTTAGGTAGGTGATCGTGCACCGTAGAGAAACCGAGCACCTGGATAAATTACGGTGTGCGAAGAGGGAAACAAGCGAGAAAGTTCTTAACATGGTAAGGGAGGGAAACGTCTGGATGAGATGAAGAGGAGGTACAGTGTGTACTTGGAAGGAGTAATTATGGGCGAAGTCTTGCTGAAAACTGTGGTAGAGGTGAAGATATTGGGTAAGCGGCCAAGGGAAAGAAAATGATAGGTTTAGTGGATGGAATGAAGTGAGGTAGGATGAACTTGTTGTTTTTCTTTTTAAAGTATTCTACAATGAAAGAAACTAGCCTAAAAAACTGAACTTTTTAGAGTATTCTACTAGGAAAAATAACCTTTCCCTTGGTGTACAACCTTGATGTGGGGGATGGGCACGCGTGTTCCAATTACCCCAAGAGCTGGACTGGCGGGAGCAATTAATATTGCTCCCCATAGTGCCACCCGTGCTAGATAGGTCGAAGGGTAGAAGCCAGACGAAAGGTAGTCCCGTGATGGTGTCCCGTGAAAATCACTGTTGGGAAGCGGGGTAGTCCTTCGGTATGTTTTTCTACCCAGAAAATGGAATGACGCTCAAAGAGACTCTTTAATGGAATTCGAGATCGGCAGAGAATATGGCTGGAGAATGTAATGATGGGTTGCTGAAAAATGTGATAGAGGGAAGGATGTTGGGCAAGCGGGGAAGAGGAAGAAAGGATAGGTTTCATGGACAGGATGAAGAAGATTAGATCGTTTGGTGTGGCGAATATGGTTATACTTGTACGAGATAGACCCCTGAAAGTGTAGGAAACCGGGAAGAGATTCTCTGCCATTCAACAAAACCTACCCTAACCGGTAGAATACTTAGTAGGAAAAAGTAGGTTTTGTTGAAAGACAGAGAATTTTCTCCCGGTTTTCTGCACTTTCATAGTTCTATCTACCTCTAGTACATCCTTTTTCGCCTCAGCATACGAAAGAAGAGTGTGGTAGAGGAAAGGATTTTGGGCCAACTCTATCTCACTCTTGAGCTACTCATCCTTATTACTTAATCCTGCCACCAATCCTGTATATCCTGGCTTTCATTTGGAAGTTTCCTATCCCGCACACCATACTAAGCTATTCCTCGTTCGTCTTCCTTTCCGTATGTTGGTATAAAGAAAGAGACAGTGTAAGGAGTGAAGAGCGCTCGGCTTTGATCGATTGTTATTGGTATTCCGACATCCATTTAAACATACTATAACCGGTAGACCACTTCAAACATTTTATAATTAAACGTTCATGTCTTGTATTTCCTTGAATGGCCCCCATTCCTCAACCCCGTCTTCATCGTACAATATACTCTACCCCACCCCCTTCTTTACATAGCGTGTTCGTCAATGGACCGTCACGATTTTTTCCCGCTTTGAGGAGAAAAAGGAAAACGTTTCTCGTCGTGTAAGTGCTTCTGCATTGCGTGCTTCTCCAAATCTCTGTCCTTATCCTGTTGGCGAATGTTTGGCGTCGCGAAGGTGTTCCCCGGCCACTTCTCCGGCTTCCCAAGGAGGAGAGGATGCGAAAGAAAAACCCGCAACGGGAGAAATTGTGAAGGAGAACTTTGTGTGTGCGCTCAAGTATTATCGCTTTTGGCCCTTCCCTCGGCTGTTGACGCTTGACGTGCAAACACGGAACCGGGGGCATGGGCGCAGCACCTCGGGAGGCGGTTTGTGAGATTAGGTATTGAAGGGCATACGTGTTTATTTTTTTTTCGGGGCGGTAGTACGCGTGACCATGTGATTTGAGATGTTGCGACTGCTTCGTATTAACAACGTAAGTGATACTCGAGGGACGTTGTTTTCGCTTCGCTTGGGGGTAAAGTCCTCACCTGCTAAACCGAGGGTCGCGTGTTCGAATGCCGCCTGGGTGGAATTATCAACACTCAGGGCATGGGTGTTTGTGTTTGTATGTTGTTGCTGTTATTCACCCGATAAAAATTGGCCAAATGCGCTGTATTTTCTAAAGATTGAGTAAAAATTAAAAAAATTGTTGAAGTTGCAAAAACACAGTTATTATGGTGATATTTTTAATTTGAGTATCCTACCAGCTAATGGGTAGGTTTTCGTACAGTACTCATTCTAACCACCTAATTTCTAGCATATAGTTGCTTCCCCCCTACAAGTGATCCACGAATAGTTCCCTCTTAAATTCCTCTTATCGTCTTCCTCTTCTTGTTTCGTCCAAAATTCCTATCCTCTTCCTCGCTTCTCTCTTGTTCTCCCACTTGTTTCCCTCTTCAACATTCCCTTCTTTTCAAAACTTTCTCCATTTTCTCTTCCACCTCCTCCGAACCTCCGCCACTAGCTTCCTCTCATCTTCAACCATATCCAATACCTTCTCGTTCGTTCTTCTCGCCACCCAGTTCACCCTCTCCATACTTCTCCTCAGCCACATCTCAAATGCCTGAGTCTTCGTACATCCTTCCTTCGCGGGTTAATAACGGATTACCATTAGTTTTAGAGTGACTTTCTTGTTAAGTTGAAAGTGGAAAATTGAGGAATGTAAAAATCGTCCTGGTTCGAAATGTGCCGAATCCTATCTACATACTCTATACCTTACTTTATCCCGAACTACGGCGTACATTTCTATATCTCGTCCATAAAACATGTTCTCTTTCCTTCCCTTCCTTACTCATCCAACATCCTCTCCTCTATCACGTCCCTCAGCAACTCTTCGCCCCTCATTACCTCTTACGATCACCTACTTTGCCTTCTCCTAATTTTCTCGCAAGTTTCGTCTCCTCGCACAACATTCAAAGCAGTGCCTTGTTTTTTTTCCTTTCTTAAAATCACACTATCCATTTCCTCCCTCCATCCACATCTCATACGATCACCTACTTTGCCTTCTCCTAATTTTCTCGTAAGTTTCGTCTCCTCGCACAACATTCAAAGCAGTGCCTTGTTTGTTTTCCTTTCTTCAAATCACACTTTATCCATTTCCTCCCTCCATCCACATCTCATACGATCACCTACTTTGCCTTCTCCTAATTTTCTCGTAAGTTTCGTCTCCTCGCACAACATTCAAAGCAGTGCCTTGTTTGTTTTCCTTTCTTCAAATCACACTTTATCCATTTCCTCCCTCCGTCCACATCTCAAAAGCTTGCAGCGTCTTCTTGTCCTCCTTACTTCTCGTTCCCACGTCCACGAGTCCACGCTTCTGCGCTATACAGCGCTCCACCCCACGTTTAACTTTTTGCCAGCGTCTTCTGTATATTCTTACTAAAGGATTAAGGTTCCCGTCATCACCTTACTCCTATTGCTTAACACCCATTTCTTTACCACCATTTTCCTTCTTCTTTCTTTGCTGGTCCTCCTAAGCCTTCGTTTCTGCACAATACTGCGCTACTGGCTATATTAGCAGAGACTTGTAAGGAACGTTCTAAATACATGCAGTGCATTATTTAGTAACCCGAATCCTCTGATTTAAAGTGTTTTATCGATCATTTGTTTGCTTTTTTCGGTATTTAAATGGCTGTGGCATTGTTTCGTCTTGATTTGACGCCGTGAAAACTGCGCTGTTATGTGTTTAGCTATATCATCATTTCTTTTCTCAGTTCCGAGTTCCGGTCTTCCAGTTCTCGGCATATTCGCGTTGTTCATTAAAGGGAGGCTGTTTATCGCCGGGGTCGGATTTCTCGCTGCCCCTCCCCGCATACAGTGGCCACACCCCCACCTCCTTCCCCCTTTATCCCGACCATGTGTAAGCCTCCTTCCCCAGGTGCTAACGACCTTAGGTGTAGATGCTTCTCTTGAGCACCGCGAATCAATACAACGAGGGACTTAATGTTCACGGGTGGAGAGTAGGTACCTGAAATAGTTAGTTGGGGGAAGTGAATAGTTATCGATTGGGCTTGGCAAGCTTTGCCTGATTAGCTCTCGAGCACTTCCGCATTTTCCTTTGGCCTGGTGTAAAATTTGGGGTATTTTACGGTGATTCTGCATATTTTCGTACCTGCCATTAAGTCTACGGCCGTTTTCTTGCTGCCTTTTGATTCATATTTTTAGAGATTTTGGAACAATGCACGAGTGTTCGACAATTTTCCCATTGCCATCGAGGTTCAACCCTTGACATTTGCCACTGCTTTTTTTTCTGCTTCTGGGTGATTTTTTTTGTGGGTTCGTGTATAATATTTGACATAGAAATATCGACCGAAGATGATTTTTGCTGTGGTTAAAAAGTGCTTAGTTCTTTAGAAAAAGACAACTTTTTAGTTTCACTTCGTATTAATCCTCTTAAATTTTTCAAAGCCTATTTATAGATAATTTTAATAGTTGAGATTTCATTACGTTTCGTTTAAACTCCTCTTGTCTGGTATGTGTATTCTTATTCATTGTCGCACAACTGTATTCAGTTATCTTCCCAGTCTCAAGTTTATCATAACCTTATAGTTCGCCATAATTTGGTGCCTTATGTTTCTATTTTTTGGTTATTACTACAATGTTACTCTGGTTTAGGTACTATTCATTCGATATGCTGACATTGAGCTCTTTGCTTCCGATGTCTCTTATATATTAATATTTTCACTGCCATGAAATCATTGTGTATTTTTGGTCAATTGTGATATGTGTAACGTTGTTTTCTTTTTCCTTTCAGGTGAGTAATACTTTCATAGATGCGTCCCTGGGATCGAAGTGGGTCGGTAGAGTCAGCTGAGGTCAAACGGCCGTGACTGTCAGAACGAGGATAAGTGGAACTGCATTTGTGATTTTGTATGAAATGGCTTATTTATGCGTTATTATAACCAAGCTTTGAGATTCCGTGTGCATTGTTTTAAATATATCACTGTGCATTGTTTTTTAATGTATCACAATCTCTATCATTGAATTCACTAACAGCGTATTGTTTTTACGAGGCGTGGATTCGATTTGGATTTAGAAGGGTGAATACTGAAGTTAAGGTCGACTTCTCTCATGCCAATGTGATAAACTCGTGTCAATCACCCTGGATAGCTCCGTTAAGGTCCTCTGATTTTACTCCAATAGTGCCTTTCACTTTTGCTGTTGTCATTAGAATCTCATTTTAAGAGTTTTTCAAAGTTTTCCCAAGCTTTCTCAGTTTTTACTTTAACCAGGAATTCATTTTTCATACCCTTGTGCAATATAATGTCTTTTTAATGATGTTAACTTTTAGGGAAACTAATTAAGTTATGCAGTTACTCGATGCGTTGGACTTTCCGGATGGAGGTGCTGAAACACAAGGGTATATTCATGTCTCTCTTATAATTTATTTCTGTCGGAATATGTGTCTTTAAACCTACATGATGTCTCAGTATTTTTATTTATTATGAGTTCATGCTATTCATAGGCAGTCTTCTGGACCAAAGTTTTACTTTTTCGCTTTCTCGATGGTATATTGGCATGTATATACTGCGTGCTGTTCGAAGTAAGTCTCCGTGCACACGCCCTGTTCTGCGTGACGGTTACGTGTAATACGCTTCGCGGATCTTGGATTTCTTCTGTGTGCTTCTGTGTACTATTAAGGCATCTTTTGTGGGATGGCAACCCCGTGATTAAAATTTCATTTATGTTTGTAGTTTTCCTGAGTGGAGGATTCTATTGTATACCGTAGTAAGGATTAGTTTGCTGTTCCGATTGTGGACAGTACTACCATTGTCCATATTATTCTTGAGAGGTTCTCCAAGTGTAAGGGAATTGTTTGAATAAGCTTGTTTTGTCTTCAATAAATAAAAGAATTGCTGATGAACAGCTTCGGGTTTCAACTCAACGTTAGGCTTGGCGCCGGTAGTTTTTTCTTCGTGATGGGGATTACGTCCATGTGCTTGGATTAATTTCTTCATTTGAATACATGGAAGCTCAATTAATGGATTACTCTGAGTTCTCGTTTTTTTTTATTCAAGCAAGCACACATTCGCTTAAGTTTGTGGTCGATGAAATCGCGGGGAGGGAAGTTGCTCGAGAGAAAGCGTTCATTACCGGTTCTTTGGAGAATTTGCTCAGGGCTCCCGAGGATTTCGCTGAGGAATGGATGCGAAGGGGTTGACGGATGTAGGGCTTCATGAATATAAATGAGTTTCAAGTGGTGCGCCTTAGGAGAGTGAAGAATTTGCTCATATCTCATGCTTCGAGAGCATCCAGTTTTTTACTATCGCAATAGGGATAGATGTATGTGATCATCATAGGATAGGAGTTAGTTTTAGGGGAAACGTTTTGTTAATTAGAAGCATAATTCTAGGAATGTTAACACAATAAATTATGGAGATTTTACCATAATGTTGTCGCTGGACCGCGTGGCTCCATTTGTTTCTTCGCGCTGTTAATTCTTTGGGACATTTGTATAATCTGTGTGAAAGGAAAACCAGCCTTGCCATTAGCTTATTCAATGCTCCAGAAGTCCCTTTGAATTGGGATATGTGTGTCGGATGTAGCCTTTCTTCTGAAGGAGTGTTCTCAATATGTAAAAGTTAGAATTGGAAGACCGATTAAAAAATCATCACTGACGTGGTGGCTTTTATATCCTGAATCTCGGCGGGTGTAGGACTTCACTAGTTAACATACTAATCCTCTTTCCACAGGAAACTTGATGCAGCTGGTAAGATAGAAAAACAAAGGAAATAGAAGTTACATATGACCGATGAAAAGAAGACATATGGGGATTTACTGCAAGGCATAAGAAATCGAAATTCTCATGGGATACTTGGAATACGTGACACAATCACTAGGGATAATTGGATACGGAGGGCTGAAGCGCGGTGTAATTTAAGCCACGGCGCTAGAGGGCAGTGAAAATGCATTTTGAACTTTATGTAAGGGGAATTGAAGCTACGAAGAATCTAAAAGGGGCATATTGTTTTGCAGATAGAATGTATTTGTGTCGAAAAGGAGGCAATTACGAAGTAACATCTGTACATGTATTTCGTTGCATAACCGAATCCCTCGTTTTAAATGGCAGATATTCATATAGGTATTTTACTAGCTAATTGGTAGGTTTTCTGACGGTACTTATTGTAACGTCCTAATTTATTGCATATTGTGCCGTTGTCCCTCCTCATTGAGAAAGTTGCAAAATTTGGTGAAGAGAGGGTGAATATTAGCCCGGCTCACCAAAATATACTTATTTCGATAATAGGCCAAGCGACCCCAAGAACGGATTAAGGATTTTCCAGTGGAAATTCTACCGTCGGGATTCGAAACCGGACGTCCGAGACAGGAAGCCAGCCTTGGTCTTTTTCTTAACATTGTGGACAGACTCATTATGCACTGAATCTCATTACGTTCACGCACACTTGTAGGTACTGTAATCAAGTTTAACTTCGTTTCGGTACGGTATTCGTGTAGCTTTTCATACCCCCATCGTAATTTTTCCCACATCTCACTCTCCAATTGTCTTCCCCCTTTTATTGTTCCAAGTCATAAGGCCCCTCTCGCATTCATTCGTCGTCATTGTGCTTCCAATCCATCACTTTTCCTCTTTCGCATGGCGCCCATTAATGAATGCTTTCTCCTCTCTTCTTCCACTCTCCTGCATCCAAAACCCCTACCTTCCATCCCTCACCCGTCTCCCTCGCACTCGAGGTCCGTCCTTCAAATTTTCGAAAATGGGCCACGCCGCCGCAGGTGCGTCATTCCACGGAGTGCTCCAGCGCTCGTCTCGGATTTGGCGGGAGTTTTCCCGCGCGATCGAATGCGCCACCTCTCCGTTACCCCAGTACTAGGCTTAAGCATAGAATTTTGAATTTTCCGTCGTTGTGCTGGAGGTCGAAAAGGCGGCTCGCCCGAAAAACCGCGGGCGCGAACGCGGGAGAGGTTCGTTCTACCCGCGCAAATTCCGCACCGTGATTTTTATTTCTTCATTTTTTCCATTCCCTTCTTTCACTCTTTTAATTTTCGAGTGGTCTGGGTTTTTTTTCGGGAGTGAGCATGGGTTGGAATGAGGGGAGAAAGATTTTTTTAAATTTTTTCCCTGACTTTTCAGTCCGAAGCTCGTAGCGCTGTATCCCAGTATTTACGTATCTCAGCGAGGGCTCAGAGTGATGGAAACGACCAGCCCGCGTGTTGCTGATCCATTTTTGCTGGCGAAAGTGTAGTATATATTGTCATGTTCCATAATTTTACGTCACATATTAGGAATACCTTGAGAATGTTTCTCCGTGCTGAAAACTGAGTTATTGAAAACAATGAAGGCGAAACATTTTGAGTTGGTTTCAACAGAAACTCCAATCCCCATATTAGCTGTTGTCGCTGTGCTAGGATTCACGTAATGACGACCGCGGAGGCCTTGCTATTCCCCCAGCTGAGCACGACACCCGTCCTAGTGAGCTGTGTCCTGTCGTGGCCTGGATTCAGTACTCTTTTTTGTACATTAACCTGAACATGGAAGTAGGTACTATTACTGGGTGATTGAAAGTAATGAAGGGGGAAAATTTCAAGTGAGTTGGTTTAAACAGAAATCCCTATCCCCGTATCAGTCCCTATCCCCATATCAGTTGTGGCTGCGCTAGGATTCCTCATGATGACGACCGCGGAGGCTTTGCCATTCTCCCTGCCGGACAGGACACCCGTCCTAGTGGGCCGTGTCCTGTAGTGGCGTGGATTCAGTACTCTTATGTATATACATTAACGGTCTTCGCGGTCGTTATTATGAGAAATCCTTGCGCAGCAACAACTGACATGGGGATTGAGATTTCTGTTTCAATAAACTCACTTGAAATTTTCGCCCTTCCTTTTTTCAGAAACCCAGTAATAGTACTTTTTCCATGTTCAGGTTAATTTATGGTTCCTCATCACTACTTCCAACAGTATTTTTGACTTGACACCATCGCGTAAACTACCTTTGTCGGTCTACCACCCTTCGACTCTGGGTGGCCCTACCAGGAGCAATATAAATACTTCCTTTAGTCTATTTTAGGGTCATAGAAACGCGCTAGCTCTTACACCGCGTCAATGTTGCATTCCAAGGGGAGACGTGTTGCAATGCAATTGTATTCATATTGAAATGATTTAGAGTTTTTGTTTACCTTGGCTGCGTTTGTTTAGTTGTTTATGTCAATTTGCTCTCGTGATGTGCACATTTTGCGAAAGGTTGTCGTGACTTAGGTTGGGTGAGGGGAGGGTGTTGGTGAGAGGTTTGGTATGCCGGGATCGGCTGCAGTGCGCCACTTTCGCACCCATAGCTCCTCCCCACCGAAACATCACGACCTGCGTTTTTTTGCCGTGTCGAATGAACTGCTTTACTCGGCTCATCTGTTCTACCCCCGCCCTCGCCCTCGACTGCTGCAACCTTAGCCTAGCCATCGATCCATATTGACATCCCTTCCTTCATCCAACTTCTTCATAAATTCATGCAAAACTGCCATTGTTTCCCATTTTACATTTTTAATCTTTAGGCTCCCGAGCGAATGTCCCTCTCTTCCTCCCGCATTGACGGACTTATTGCCTGCATTGTCTCCTTTTATCCATTAACGTGATAGGACGTTGAGTTTTGGTCCGCGTGGCTCAATTCTTTATTTTTATTTTTGTATGTATTCCACCGGTTAAGGAAGGTTTTGTTGAATGTCAGAGAATCTCCTCCCGGTTTTCTGCGCTTTCAGGGGCCTATCTCACTCTACTTAGCTGTCTTTTTCGCCTCAGCATACGCTCTACCCTTCTTCAACCTGTCTATGAAACGTATTCTTTTTTCCTCCTCCCCGCCTGCCCAACATCCTTCCCTCTTCCCCATTCTTGAGCAACCCATCGCCCCTAATTACATCTTCCAGCCACCTTCTCTGTCGATCTCGAATTTCAATAAGAAGTTTTCTTTCCTGGATTTACTCGAGTAAATCTCATATGGATCAAAATGTGTCACAATTTTGTCACATGACGCACAAAATTTTTGCCGTGGGCATCACAACTTTGAGTGTGTCCGGCCAATCAATAATAACAACAATCACGTTGTTGTTGGTGAATTCAAATTTAAAATTTAAATGCATCCTAAACCGTCGCATCAATATTGACCTAATGAGTGGTTTATCTAGATATTATCCCCATGTTTCTAAAGAAACGATCGGTCATCACGGTCTGGGCCAATTACGCTTCACTCCGTAATTTTGTTTCTTAAATAATGTTCTCGCGCACTTGCGGAAATTCAAAACGCTAACCGCTGTGCGTTGTCTCACAATATGGCCCCATTGCCTTCGTTTTCGCGATTAATTTGGAGTTGAGTGACCTATGGTAGTTTGAGCGAGATAGTTGTCTAGTCATAATAGAGACCATATTCGAAACATGAGTTTAAATGTCAGCAGCTGTAGGAAGCATGAATTAATTATAACATTATTAAAGGTAAGATTAAATACTTTACATGACTGAATTTCGAAGTAATAAGATAAAAATATCTACATAAGCCTTCAATTTGACTCATATTTTTCGCGCGGTACGTTTAAAAATCCCTCACCACGGAAGATTTTTTTTGTGATTCTGCAAATATTACTGCGGTGTCATTATGATATATATTCAAAAGTAGTCGATAAAACGTACAAACTACTCGCTGTTAATTACTGGGCGCGATCTAGGTGCTATAAATTCTTCATATTTTAAATAAGGTCTCTCTGGAGTGCTTACGCGTACCGTTTCCCATGCATAAGGGTTGTTATTTTTCGTCAAAAATCTCAGAAAATAATCAGGTAATGGGCTTATATTTGGTATATTTGGAAGAGAAAGATATTTTTCTCTAAAGTGAGACCAAATTCATTGATTTGTAGGTGAAATGATATTTCGCTCAAACTACCTCAGTGACGTGGTCGCCCCCTGGGGGCTTTTTCTCTTCCCGTGGGAAGCTGTCCTCGCAGATATCTTCTCCGGGAGCTATGATTCTCGACGATGGCCGGGGGACTCCGCCGTCCATCCTCCAGCATTCCCTCTTTCCCCGCCTCATTCTCCCCCTGTAAATTCTTCTCCTCCCATGGATATACCAGAGACAATGGGTTCGTGACACCCCGTACCTTCCCATCCCCCACCTTTTCCTCTTCCGTCTCCCAATGGACCACCGTGCACTGCGGTCGCCCGCCCACTCATGTAAATTGTCCGCCGAATATGTAAATTTCTCCCTCGCTCAGTTAAACTACGTGTTGCGTCCCTCGCCCAGTTATTCGGGAGCGTCCAAATCAGATTTATCGTAAAATATCATTTGGGTAATCATCGGGTTAATGGAAGTGAGAAAGACTCCTCTAAATTTTTACAAGCGTAGGCCACCATCTTCCTTGACATTTTTTGTCTTCACCTCAGCCTGTGTTCTCCCTCTACGTATCGCGTTTATGAAGCCTATTCTCATTATTCTCATGGAAAGTATATTACTCACAATGGTGTGATATTTGAAGGCTGAAGAAGAAGGTTGGCCATTATAAATATCATTCCGTGGTCTCATGGTAAAACGAATATTAATATGTATATTATTTACGTTATAAACTATCTTTCGTTTGTATAGTAATACTTCTTGGCGCTACAATATGCTCGAGAGGCATTCTGCCTGAAATTGACTGGAAATACATGTTGACAGTAACAATATTGACATCAAAGGGAGTATGCTTTTTTTGTGTCAGAGTAATCACTTTGTTGTGTTTTATTTGAAAAGAGGACTTTTATTTCCGTTATCTTCAGAAATAAAACAGCGATCCATTACCCTTCAAGTTTCATGCAAATTATTTCGTTTCTTACAGACAGAACAGGCTAGATAGAAACTGCTCTCCAGAGGGCTCATGAAGCTACGTAATTAATGTTTGTACGTTCAATGGCTAATGCGTGTTATCTAGCAATACGGCATTAGATTGGCCATACTTCGAAAGCTTGGACTGCTCACTTGATATTTTAAGATAATATGTTTCATTATCATTATCTTCTTCGTTGTTTTCTTATTTGTATGTAGTGCATTGCTATATCTCGTTCACCAGCATTTACCAATGGAACATGTTAAAAACTCTTGTCTAAATTTAGTGCTCGCATGAACTTCATTCTTTATGCAAACGATAAGCCTATTTGTTCTTCGTATGTTTGAATGAAATCGCCATAGGCTTAGAATTGTGAAACCTATAGCTGGATTGTAATTTGAACAAGTAACGTCTCTATTTTACGAATTGGGTTTGGCAGATATATTATTTTATAAAATTATAAGCTTAATTGTTTGACGTAAATCCTAGATTCTTTTTTTTAATTTACCAGTTATTTTTATATTCCAATTTACCAGACTCATTTTCCCATTTTATGGGTGTATTTCTTCGAACTTGCGTGTGTGGTTTCGGACAGTTCTCCTTTTTGTTGAGCGTACGAATCCGGAAGCTTTTATTCTTTAATTACGAAAGCCATAACGCCGCCAAACGCCGGGAAAAGAGTGTGGCTACTATCAAAGACATGGGTTTTTTTACTTCCTCCTTTTTCGTTGAGCAATCCTCTGGAATTTTTTGCGCTCTTTCCCTTAATCGTCAACGTTAGACGATAAAAATGAGAAGGACCTCCGGTCTTCGTTTCTTTAGGATAAATTGTCGCATCCTTATCCTGGCTGCTCCATCTTACTCCGTTTTCCTCCTTTCCTCTTCATCTCTTATTTTATCCTTTTAGGTTCAGATCTTCATCGCTTCCTTTCATCTCCCTCTGACCTCCCACTTATTTCGGTTCTTTGAAAGTAGTGGTTTCTCGAATTTTTCGCACAATTCAGGATTGTATTCACGCCTTTTGCGGACACGTTACCCCACGATTATATTTTATTTCAATTCTTATAAATTGTCCGTGTTTTTATACTCTCATAAATAATGTTAATGGTAATTTTCTTTTGAATTTTGTATGGATTATGTAAGAGACTTGACGATTTTCAGTGCCGAATTTATATTTTTTTAAGTATATAATTTTATGATAACTGGAAAATGCGCTCGTAGAAATCTTGATGGTCTGGTTCATGTAATTTTTATGTTTTTCGTGTTTATCTCGTGTAAATAGTTACTTATTAGATTTAATTGTAGTTTTTATTCTATCCTTATATTTTTAATCATGTGAAAGTTAATATATTTTATAAAATATAGTTATATACTATATAAAAAAGTCCTGCTGACAACCTGGTGCCCCTTTCTAATTCGATATTTTCTGGTCATTGTTGTTTTTTTTGCTTTTAACTCATCAACTGTGCGGTGTGTAATCGAAGTAAAAAAATTAATTATTTGTAACGAATGGTGAAATGTCCATGAGGTTAGTCGTGGGATGGTTGTAGGTGATACGTACTTGTTTTATCTTTTTCGTCTTTTTGAAGGCTATGTCTAACTTATCACCGTATTCCCTTACGCTGTATTCTTTCCTATCTGTAACCTCCGCACCTATCTGTCCTTCTCTATCTTTCCTTCCCACCCTCTCTCCCCTCAGGTCCTGCTATCAACCCCCTTCATCCCTTGCACCTTCTTCACCAGCCCTAAAAAAAAACTCCGTTCCCGTCTCGACTCCGCCGAGTTGAATTGTGCTTATCCGCCATTCCATCGCTTCCACTAAATCTCGTCTCCCTCCGCTCATTCTTTCTCGTCTTTCTGCGTGGAATGCGGTGGTGTGAGTCCGGCTGGCGAGGGAGTTTGGTGCCCAGGGTCGACCCTTGGAAGCAAGCGGTCGACAGCGCGTGGACTTCCAACCTTCGGGTCCAAGGCATGCCCCTGCGGTAACCCCATCAACCCGTCCCCGTCGGCCGCTCGCGGCTCCTTCTTTGCTCGGACCTCCCAGAATTCCTCGGGTTCCCATTGCAAGACCTTCGTGTCACGTTTCACGCTGGTCTTAGAGGAGTGCGCTTGCAAAATCTACGTTCATCTCTTGTCATGTTTTTGTGCACGGCATATCAGGTTATCAGTTGACTCTTTTCCTTCAACCTCATCTAACTCCAGTCTTTTGCGGCTTAATTCCTCCCCATTTTCGGCAGAATTTGTTCCAGGGTTCCGAAGCTTGGCTTGATGAACAGAGAGAATATGTGTAGGTTGACAGGTTCTGAGAAGAATGAGGATGGTGAAATATATTTGGTGGTAGTAGTAGCTAGTAGAAAGGATACTTTCGATAGAAGGTCGAATGTTACAAGGGCGAGAAATAAAAACGCTTCGGAAATACGAAGGACGCAGAAAAAGTAGGTCCGGAACTTAGCAAGAGGTAAAGCGGTGATTAGGTTTGATACGTGTAAACTCCACTTTCTCCGGCGAGATGTTGTAGAACAGCATAATGAATAATGAAGCTCAAATGATATCGTACTGTCTACCAAATTTATTTCAAACTCTTACTACACGTGTTTCAACTGTCTAGCAGTCATCATCAGGTAAGACTTACCTGATAGTCTTACCTGGTGATGACTGCTAGACAGTTGAAACACGTGTAGTAAGAGTTTGAAATAAATTTGGTCGACAGTACGATATCATTTGAGCTACATTATTTTGATACGTGTGAAAACAGGAGAGAATCCTATTAATATTCAGGGTAGAGGTTGTAGAAAATTTGGGAACTTCAATGATTTAAAAAAAGTATTCTACCGGTTAAGGTAGGTTTTATTGAATGCCAGAGAATCTTATCCCGGTTTTCTACACTTTCAGGGGCTTATCTCGCTGTAGTATATCCTTTTTCGCATCAGCATACGATCTACCCTTCTTCGTCCTGTCCATGAATCCTGTTCTCTATCTTCCTCTTTTCCTCTTGCCCAACATCCTTCCCTCTATCACATTCCTGAGCTACTCCTCGCCCCTTATTACATCCTCCAGCCACCTACTCTGCCGATCTCGAATTTCATTAAGAAGTTTTTCGATGTTGTTAAGATCAAATAAGTCTTAAAGGCCAATGAGGACAAAGACTCGTTTATCGAGTGTTGTGTGATCTTTTGCTACCTAATAAATATTGTTTATAAAGTATAAGAGGTGAGGAATTTGGAAAACACCTCTGAGTAACACACTTAGATATTGTCGGCCCCGGTGGCGGCGGGGTAGAGTCCTCGCCTGCTACCCTGAGGGTCGCGGGTTCGAGTCCCGACTGGGTAGAATATTATCTGCCCAGGATATGGGTGTTTGTGTCTCGTCCGTTGTTACTGTTATCCACCCGGCGTAAATTGGCACATTGTGCTGTAATCGGGATAGTGAAGATAAATTAAAAAATTACATTAAAAAAAAAATTTATAATTTATATAAATTATCAGCCCAGTCCTAAATATGTCTGTTCTTTTAAGGGAACATATTGGAACATTACCAGCGTGCAATGCTAGAATCAACTGAAATATGGTATTAGCAGAAGGTTATGAAAGCAAGATGTCATTCAGTAGCTATAGGTGAATTGGCCACCGTTCGTTTATGTTATATCTCGCCACAATTAAGGCAGTAGGGATCGCTTAAAATGTTTCGTCTCTACCCATGTATTTCTGAACCTCTCTACTTTCATATGCGATCGTTAACTTTTATTCGGGACATTTTTCGGAGGAATCTCTGAAATTCCTAACTGATGGAATACTTAATTTCATCGCGTAAAATTTTTAAGCATAAGCGCTCGAGTCGTTGTGAAGTTTGAATTTCCTCATTCATTTCGGACTGATTATTCCTCTGAATAAATAACGAGACTCATGAGGGTGTTCCCTTGCAATATTAATTCAGCAGTTAAATGAATTCCTCTCTGCTTTTTATTTCATTCAAAAAATTTCGGAATTCGGAATTTTGTTCAATGGTTCAAGGTAAGGCTGCGGTAGCTGACACGGTTCTACTATCGTGAATCGTCACTCTGCAATTCTGCGTATGCATTGCATTGGGGTTGAACATAGCCGATAACGGTGCTTGACCCCTGGCTGGTAGTAATCACAATATTTGCAAATAGGAAATGAAACTAATAAAAAAAGCAAATGAAAATAAATATTTACATATATCCTGAGTAAACTGAGATGATAGTGGAATGTATAATTGAATTGAATTTATACATCTTAATTTCATCTCGCTTTTCATTAATGACATTCTCGGAAATTCTTGTTGACATTCACATCAAATTGATGATTAGTAGTTGAGCTCTTCTATAATTTTAATTTCACTTACAGCTTTTTAGTTCTAATTTCACGACTGCTTTTCAAAATTTCCAAGTCAGTGCATCAATGTTTGAACTGATGAATCAAATATTTCTGATGAAATATTGTGTAATGAAGTTTTCAAGTCATGACGTGAAAGTTATGACTTTAAAGTGACGTAAAACCGTCGAATCTCTCAATTAGATTGAAATTGTTTACTGCTTCATTATGGAGCATTTCTGCTCTATCAGTCTGCATGCTTTTTCTACCGTCTCCAGCAGATTTTTTCTTTCGAAACCTACATCGAATAGGCCATTACCGTGAGTCATTCAATTCTGAGTTTCTTTGACTGTAGCTGGCCTGTTCTCTGTCGACTCACTTATGGCCTTGTGACTCTTCACATTCACATCCCGTTTTAGCTGGTCCATTCATTTTTCCCCCGACGTTCCTCGTGGGGATTTATCTTCTTCTCTCGACCGATGCCGTCCAAGGACCGCGTGAAATATCCTAGTGCATTCATTTTCATTTTTTTGTTTCCCGCTTCTGTAATTGCTCCCCAACAATTTTTTACCCTTTCGTTTTGTTTCCTTCACCTCTTTTCCGGAAACACTTAAGGTTCAGTATCATTCTTCTTAATTTACTTTTATCATGTTTTCTTTATGCTTTTTCTTCTATTATATCCCGTTCAAATTAGCTTTGTCTCGTGGTCTATCCATTTGTCTTCCGCGGCATTGCTTAATATGGTCTTTTACTCTTTAGATTTTTCAGTACAGTTCTCAGCTTATGGACCTTTATTTTCAGCATTCGCCCCGAACAGGTCTCGAATGCCTCAATTATCCCGTTGCTTCTTTCCAATGGTCCGTGACTCTGAGACTTAACGGAGCTACACTCCTTAGTAATGAATACGAAATAAATTTGTCTACTTCTCGCTTATGTTTTCTAAGTGGACCATTCCTGTTGGCAAACATATTTTCTTTGAAGACGTCGTTTTTTTGCGTCATGAATGCTTTCTAAGTTTCAGCTATTCATTTCTTTACATCTGATGTACTGTCCCAATGCTATATAATGCAAGTTAATTGGTAGAAAGCTCAAAATTAATGACTCTAGATAAACATGGGGGCGACATTTCGCTTGATTCTTAAAGCTTATTCAACCATTATAGTCGGCGCAGTTTTACTTTTTTACTCCAGCCTACCTCCTCATTTGCCTTATCTTTCTCTCACATTCCCAGTCTCCTCTGATAACGTTTTAGTGCAAGGATATCGTGTGATGACCGAGGAAGCCTGCTTCCCCCCGCTGCCGGGCCCGACACCCGCTCCTCTGGGCGGCGTCCCGTGGTTGCCAGGATTCAATTGTTTATGATTGTCTTTCATATTCTGGGTAATTGAGTGTTGGAAGGGCTCCCCGTCCGCGCTTTCCTACGGTATTTTAAACGTGACACCACCTGAACTACCTTTTTTCTGGCTTTCTACCTTCGACCTATCTGGTATGGGTGGCCCTATCTGGAGTAATAGTGATTTCTCATGCTGGTTCAGCTCTAGGGGTCATTGGAACGTACAAGCCCTTCCACCTTGTCAAGGTTGTAGCCTAAGAGAAGTGTCGGATTACACACACAGTTTTAGTATTTTTGTTTTGTAAATAAATTATTCTGCCTGAAGCAAGACCGTGACCCTCTTTATCTTGAGCTCACAGCATACCAAACATGCATGTCCTTTGCAAGAGCTAGCCTGAACATCTGGAGACATTTATACATCGTGCCATGTAATGCACGCATTGCATTATTTTCGTGCAAAACTGCCTCACATCCATTCTTTGCTGTGTGACAGTTCGATCATAAAAGCCTGTGTACTAATACCTCTCCCCAGAAGTTTTTGTCTTTCGAAATCCATATCTAATCGCTGGGATTCTGGGAATAGTGCTAACGAAAGTGCTATGTCGGTTGTGGTTAATTGTTCGTCCATGTTACGACTTTGTCGTGCCCTAATCGTTCACCCAACTCCGTTCGCTGGTCGCTCCACCCCAAAGCGCACAACCCGAGGAGTGCGCCATCCAGTTTTTCTGTGCCCGGGTGGTCTCCTCACTCGTCAACGCCCATTCTGCTTTTCTCCAAACCACACCCTCCCGACATTTCTCCCTCACACCCCTCCGCATTCCCCCAGCTCACTCATCCAATGATTTTTGCCTCATCAAACTCCAACCCTCCTTAACGATAAACGAAACAATGGCCCTCGACCCCCCCCCCGCCCCCCTTCCCATCTCCCGTCCTTCTGGTCTTCTCCCACCCCTTTCCTCCTCTTCCTTCGTTCACAAACCGTTTTTATTATTTTCTTAAGGTATCTAATTAGTCCTTCCTTCCATCTTTCCCTATCTCGCCCCCAGGGCCTCGTGCTTAAAGGAGGTATGTTTATAGTCGGGTGGTTCTCTGCTCGATTTTTTTATACACCACCCTGTTCTCGAAGAGATGTTTTTTCGTCCGTGGTTTTTGTATTGGATGATGCGCATACTCTACAGTTCCGAGCCCGATGTTTTGTTTTGTTTCCGTCATTTTTGTTTCTCTTTTTTTTTGTCTTGGGTCGCCGAACTGTCGGGCAGTGCCCTAAGGGTCCGTTTACCTGCACACTCACGAAACGTTAGAGCAGTGTCCGATCCCTTGTCGTTTGTTTACCATAGTCGAGGTTAAAAAGCGGTGTGGTTATACCCAGAGTAATGCGACCATCGCCTGGAAGGTGTTTCGTGTCTATTAGGGCTGCCGTGAGTAGTTTTTTTCTAAGTTCTTCGTGGAATGGTTTAATCAACCTTGCCTCCCTTCGTAGTTCTCACTGACGGTTTTTGAGTGAAACATTTCTCTATCCGAGGGAAACCTGATGTTCTATCGACCGAAACAGCTGTACTGTTGTGAGAGGAATGACTGTGAAATTGTTATCACCTATTCTAATATTTGTTAATGATACCAGACATTTGTTTCGTCATTTTAAATGAAAATTGGAATGGTCTGCCGCACTCTGAGACATCGTAGTGGACACCAGTTAGGTATCTTTTGACGCAGGAAATACGCTCTGCTAATTCTAGCGAATGTGTTTATCGCTTGAGTTGTCCATATATTGTTAGCAGTTATTTGAGGTACCTATGCTATTATGAATTGATCCTTAATTAAACGTTTCTTATTCGTAATTAAACGAGTCTCTTAATTTTTTATCTCTTTGGTTCAGTGTTCTTCCGTTATCTTTTCATTCTATCCAACTTGACGGTGAATTAAAGCTGTGTGCCTCTAATCACTGGTTCCATCAACTTAAACCGCCATCAAGTATCCTAAAGCAGCTACTTTTTTCTCCTTATACATCAAATTGTACTCTTTCCCTTCCTATTCTTCGGAAAGCGGATGAAGTACTAAAGAACGTAAAAGCAGTTGTCCACGTGTCCACATTATTAAGATCGCCAGAAAAAGTTGCGAACGAACCCGTTGCAGCTGCATCTAAAGCCCGTTTTATACTGGGAACGTAATTGCTCAATCTGATGTATGTACGAATGTGCATTTCAAATGTCATCCGATAAAACGGTAAATTGCATGTACGCATGCGCTAATGCATCAACGCGAAATGATAAAATGGCCCTTGCTCTAATTCAATAATTGTTGCACGCCAGATTGAAAGAAAATGTTGTTGTAAATTGTGCACTTTCGTGCTCCGTGTAAAACGGGCTCAATGCTCTGTGTTTCGCATGGAATGTCTATTTCGTCTTTTCTCTGTTCCTTTATTTATCGGAAAGTAGGCGAAAGATTGATGACCAGAAAAGTAGTGGTCGTCTTGTTTTCAAACAATACGAGAACCGGCTGTAAAATGTCGCGAGCGTTTCGACGCCGCGATTAGATACAATGAGTTACTTCATGTGATACCTCTCTCAGGTGCCGCAGTTCATTCCGAGCTGGTATAAGACGATTAATCCGACGAACTTCTGTCTTCGTTCGCGTTTTGACGCGGAGGGAAAAAATGAAGCGTCGCCCACGCCCCATTTGACGCGAAACCTCGCTCCCCCTCAAATCTCTTTTCACGCCCGTTAACACTCGCGATTTAATGCACTTCTTCCTCGCCAACGCTCAAACCCCCTTCAACTCCCCACCCCTCGTTCCCCGCGGAAATAAATAATGGCAGGCATATCCTCGAAAGGAAAGAAGGGTTGACATCTCCCTTTTGTCCGTCTCCACCATTTTTCATCTCTCCCTCTTCTCTCTCTCTCTCTCTCTCCTCGCGCGAGTAAATTTGCATCTAAGCCTCCACTTATCCGAGATTCCCGTTCGCACTTTCTAAGGAGAAATAATTTCCCGGCGATGAATTCCTCCTCGGGGGACGTCTACTCAAAATTCTTTCTTGGCTTTCAAAGAACAAAATATGTATGCATATAATGGAAGCCTTTCGTTAAGACGCGTTAGCTAAATTATGCGATTATATTTTTTTTCGGGATTATATTTTTCACTCGCATTTGAGCGAAGGGATTTAGAAGTATAAATTGAATAATTGTTAAAGCAAATGAAATGTTTCTTTTTATTTTTTTATTTTAAAGGAAAATAGTCCACATACGGCAAAATTGCCAATTTAAAGTGTACTTTAACGAACACAGTAAGACACGTATAAACCACGACTACAACAAAAATAACCACAAAAAACTTTACTTATACGCTCTGTAGTAGGCGTCCAAGTCTGTTACTGCCTAGGTCCGCTGCCTATTTGAGGAAAGATGTGTGTAGGCCTAGTTGGTGAAGTTTCTTGCGATAGGGAAAGGGGGTCGATATCGTGGGAAGTGAATTTATTAGGGAGTAGAGACGACTGAAGAGCGAGCGTTTAATTAGTGGTAATCTTGAAGTTGTGATGTGGAGTCATGAGGTAGCTCTGGTGGGACGCGAAGGCACTATGATGTTGATGAATTAGGTAAGTTCGGGACTGTCAGTGGAAGAATTTAGGGTATTGTGAATGAATTTTAAGTCTGTGATGGGAGAGACTACCAATGGAGATTACAAAGAGAAAGGAATTGTTGAGGGTTGAATCTGAATAATGACATTTAGAAATGATTGGTTACGATCATGTAATGGGGCACGAGATACCGGTGAAAGACGAGAACAGTGCCTGAAGTGAAGAGAATCGCAGATAGATGCAAAAAAGTTTGCGTCGCAGGTTATCATTTGGTTGGTCATTTGAGGGTTGATGGAAACTTCCCCTGTGGCGCTGAATGTCTCAGAAACTTGGTCGCTGAGGAAGGAGAATAAAAGTCGAACGTAGGCTTCTGAGTTATGGGCTTCTGGGGGTATGGAGTAGGATGGAAAAAGTAAGCTTTGAGAGGAGTAAAACAAATTCGGAGTGGATTAGAAATTGGCAGATGACATTGGAATTAGGCAAGAAAATGGCTGCTAATGGGCGAATTAATGGGTAACGACACGGTAGAAAGGGTCATAACGGGGAGAAAGTGCGGTAAACATGGTAGGGAGGCGAGAAGAATGGGAAAATTGTGCGTTCTGAGAGGAGGCAGAATATAGAAAAAAGGAATTGGAAATTTGGTCTTTTTGGTAAGGGAATGTATTGCGATAACTTCTGGATGGGAATCGGAAAAGTCAAAGCAGGTAATTGCAGTACTCTGAACAGGAAAGGTAGTCATAACTGAAATAAATCCCGGCAACCACGGGACGCCGCCTGTAGGGGCGGGTGTCGGGTCCGGCAGCGGGGAAAGCAAGGCTTCCTCGGTCGTAATCTCACGAAGGTGGTTAACACGATTTTTGTGTATACGCATATTTGTGCGTTACTTTGCGTGTATATTCCCCATTAGTAGTGATATCTATTTGTTAAAGTAAAGAAAACATCTTACCGATTGATTTTTTTTGGCAACTCAATGCAATTTTAACTCGTAGCCTTACGGCACTTGACACTATTTCCAAATGACTCGATGACATATGTATGTACAAATTTTCCCCGAGACGCGCAAACATACGTTTCGTATTGTTATAATGGTTCCTAACTAAATATTAAGGCATCATGCCGAATAAAAAAAATACGCATTCACTTACCATTTTCGCGTACATTTTGAACTCCACTCCATTAACACAAGTCATAACAATGTTTTAATTGAGATGAAAATTTCAAAATATAATTCTTGTATCATTTATATTACAATACGCATGGCTGTTTCCAGCGTATAAATACTATTAGTAGCCGTGTGGCACACGGGATATATTTCGATAACTTATGACTAGATTTTATCTAATGACAAAATAATTCATCTCAGGTTATTATTCTTATGGTTTCTAACTTAAATCCTGTTGCTACGACGTGTCTAAGATTCGAACCGATGCATTTAAATGCAACAGTTGCCTAAATTTCTAACTCCGCGCCGAAAACTGAAGGCCTAACATCCTTTAATGAAAGTACATTGGGGAGGGAAGTACATTTGAAGAGATCCTCGGAGGTTAGATTACTTAGTTAGATTACTTAGTTAGATCTTAGTTAGTTAGTTAACTAGCATTAAATGGGGAAGGGTGGAGGGCTGCAGTCAACCAATCTCAGGACTGAATGACCTATGATGATCAATTCAATACCACGTGTATGTTGAGTTCCACCGAATTAACAAGTATATTCAAGTTAATGTGGTCCTGGAATATTTTTTCGACTTGAAAATAATTGGAATGTGCAAATCAATTACCCACGATTACCGCTCCAGCCACCGCATAAAAAAGCCACTGTGGTAAAGGGAAGACGATCGGTTAAGGGTGGAAGAGGAAAGAAGGGAATAGTTTTTAAGGACGGTATGAAAGTTAGGTTGTATGTTGGGATAAAGAAAGAATTATATGCGGTAGATAAGGCCATGCTCATGTGAAACTCTGGAGGATGTTCACTAACTTACATTTAAACCGACCTGTACTGGAAAATAAATCATCGTTCCTTTAATGGTGAGGATATTGTTTTCGCCGATATTTCCACAACCAACATTTTCGCGTTTTCTCAATGTGCCATCCCCCCAGGTGGGTTCAACATTGCAGCCAATGTACGGGAGCGTAGAGAAATGGTCTCCAAAGACCTTCAGTGTCTCTCGCGAAGTGAACGAGAAAGAAGAAATAATCTTGTCGTTTCAGTCGTTTTTTATGACGTTTTTCGGTTTTAGGCTGTCTGTTTTATTCGCGCCGTGAACGGATTGTTCTTTCCGCCTGTTTTCACTTTTTGCCCCGCGCACAGAGCGAAAGAAAAAAGAGAATAAGGAAATATGTCATTTTTTCATCGTGGTGTCGAATTGAATGGAGCTCTTAGCGATTAAGCAGAATGGCTGTGATGAAGTGAACAAAGCGGGCAGGAAATGTAAGCAATACGATTATGGCACCTCTTTTTTACCGTTAGAGTGAGTGCATTCTACTCTGCGTAACTCTTCGCATCAAATTTTCTCGAATTTTTTTCCACTTTTGATTCAGTTCATCTCTGACTCTTTGAACAGCTCGAGTACATTTTATGCACCTTAGTGTAATCACAATTCTCGAGCTTTTTTGGAGGTTTGTTGATTTTTTTTTATTATTTCCCGCTGTTGAATTGAATCTCCGCGTTATTTCGTCACCTTTTCCCTTTTGTGTTCCTGGGTTTTCTCAAGATTTCCTTCGAGTTATTTCGATGCTCTGCCTCTTGCAATTTAGGGACGGACGTCATTATTGTTTCTAAATGTAATGTGTTAGCTTTTTGCTGAGCTTTGACGTGACAGAAGTTTCGCGGACGAGAAACTGGTGCTTTTACCTCAATGCACTTGGCGAGAAACTCGAAATTTAAGTACTCGAGATGGATGAAATAATTCACAGATTGTGGTGTGAAATAGACCTTATTCGTTCTCATTTCTAATGAGAATTTTGTAGGGATTTGAAGTCTTCCGCATAGTGAAACTCTGTTATTGAGTGAAGTATTTGTTTAAGCTGAGTGTAGGTTTATGACCCTTGGTTTTAAAATGTAGTTCAAACAACTGTAGCAAAACTTCTGAGCATAATTTGAATGTGGAACGTCCTGTGAGAACTCATTTTTGGTCCATATTTTTGTGCTCTGCGAATTATACGTAAAAGTTTGTGCGTTGATTTTTTACGTTTCCAGTGCATAATTGTTTTCTCAGATGTCCCTTTGATATTTATTAGTTTTGTGAGAAGTTATTTACCGCAGCCGGTGTTGAGGTATTCACCTTGAAAGTTTATCTATAAAACGCAATGAATAGAAGAACTTTTTATATTTTTTCCCACCTACCATGAGGGGTTGTAAAGTTGCCAAATGGAAAATGAGAGGTTTGCCCGAGAAATTTGGTACTTAAACCAACACGTCAAGAGCATTGGTGTTAAAACCGTAAACGTCTCAAGGTATGTCCCACATCGTGTAAATGGTGTACCATGAATGTTTTTAAAGAATGGATAAGATTATTTAGTTCCCCGTGTCACCATCTCGTGTATAGTTTACCCCTGAATACGTCCTCTAGCCTAATTTCCCGCCTCCTAATTTCGTGTGTTATCCTCCTTGTCTATCTCGCTATTCCTAGCTCTTTCTTGTGATTCTTTCATGATTTCATAATAACAGATAATTTGTCAAATTTCCTCCCAGTTCTTATTTCAAGACACTGACCCTGGCTTCGACACAACTTATGTTTTTCTCAACTTCTTAAGAATGAAATGACTTCAGTTAAAACTTAGGTCTTTGTGTTTCTAAATATAATGTGTGGAAATTTAAGAGAACATTGGTCATTTTGAGATCATGATGTATAGTTTTTTGCTGCCTAAATCTTTCGAACCCACCTTGCCTGCTAGAATTTGTTATTGATATTTTCGGACTCTCTAGTTTCTCTGGTTGTATTTGGTTTTGTTTTGATGGCTGCAATATTGACATCCCCGTAACAAAACCCGGGGGACCTTCTACTGCTTCAGTAGCCACGTTTTTATTTCCACGTGCCGTGTACCCACCCCGCCGAAGTTTGTCCATGAGTGAGCCTTTCGTATAAACAGGCTCGCGCCTCGATGCTCTTCCACCTCACATATGCGGTGGCTCCCGCTCAGCGTTTTCCACGGCCCACACTCCTTTCAATATGTACATCACTCCTGCCCACCGGTTCCTCTCCCTCTCCACCCACCCCATCCTCCCGCAGCATTCACCTCAGGTCCCTCCTCCCCTCCCTCCTGGTTTGTTTAAACTCGGACGTCTCATATTCTCCCCCATCTTCCCTTTCCCACCCAACCCCACCTCCCTCTCACACTGCCCACCCCCTCATTGTAAACAACGAGCCATTTCGAATACGGAATGAGTCTTGCGGGAGATAATGCATAATGACTGGGCATGCTGCCGGGTCTTCCCCATCCTCCTCCCAAGTCTCTCGTCCGCCTCGTCCTCCCCTTCCCCCTCCCGGTGGATCGGGAGGCTGTGCAGTGGTCGGGAGTGGGGGGAAGAACGATGCCGAAGAAGGGTCAGCATTTCGTAATGAAAGTAGGGAGGGACTTGAAGAGAAGGTTTTCGAGTGCGGGAATATTCCAGTCTTGTGTACCCAGCGTGGAAGAGGCTTAACTGATTAAACGTCGTCAGCTCCGGCTTAAAACCAACACACCTTTTTCCCCCTTACCCGGCGGGGTGTGGAGGCTTGTTGGCCACTTCCTTTAGAATATTTATGGTGCTGCGGGGAGTTTAAATATTTAATTTTTGAGCGAACTTTGGGAGGTCGTTATTCGGAGACATCATCGTTTAAATCCAGGGCTCTCCCCCCCTACCCCCCTCCCCGACGTGTGGTCGACGTTGGGTGGGGTTTCCTGGTGAAATGTCTTCATTGTGCATGCAGCAACGCATGAAAGCCAACGTGAGAAAATCCTCAAAACTGACATAAGCCATGAAGCCACCTAAGACCAACCTTTAACAACAATGAACACACTAAAGCATAGTAGAAATTTTGCCTGTTGGTTTTTCTTACTTCTTATGGCCAGTTGCAGGAACGACACACATGAATTCGATAAACTTATGGGATCAATAAGCCAAGGCTTTCATACGTTGGCTTATTGCCTTAATAATTTCAGTTAGTTGCCTTAATAATTTCAATTAGTGTTGCAGGAACATTCTATACATTTATTGTTTTCCTAACTCATGGCATGGAGTAATGAGTTCCATATGTAGCCAAAATGGCGGATGTGCAAAGAACCGCTTGGAGCCTTAATTACTAGATTAAGAGTTGCTCTGAGACAAATGACCAATATGTTTACCCTTACTGACTAATTATTATGTGCATTAGATTATTCATAAGCTAAAATTCCATATTTTTTTCGGCGGGAGAAGATAAGATCAGGGATAGAAGGATTAACTTTGCAATTATTACCGGTCGTAAATAAATCTTTTACAATGTGGAATTGCAAAGTTAATCCTTCTATCCCTGATATCAAGGAATTCCACCAAGTGAGGTCTGAAACCATCGTTTACATTAAGATTAGATCAAATATTCGAACTGTTAACTATTAGTATATGCATTATGTAACTAGTATATGTGTTCCTGCAACCCGAATATTTTTATGAGATCAATAATGTCATGGATCCCATAACTATTGATTCCATAACTAAATGTTCTTACAACCGGCCATTATACTACCAAATGTGTTAGCTTAAAATTCTTGGTATATTATTTCTTTTTCCGTGACTTTCGTTAGTATTTCTGTGATGTTACGTTAAGCATGATGAAAAGAAATGGTTTGGTACATACTTTTTCGCTTACACTCTAAATTCCGACTGATTGCAATACTGGTGTGTCATTATCTAGATAACATTAATATTACTTTATACCAAGCTTACATCAGTTACACGGGATAACTACGCATAATCATTTAAATCGATTGGAACAAAGAACCTGCGTGGAGTAGTATAAAGTATAATTTGTAAAAATTAGTAAAAATAACTTACACACTCTACTGGTCAGTTCACAGATCAATTTATTGCTCAATACGGATTTCGATGCCTGGAATCATCTTCAGGTGCTCACTGACCATCACCTTTGGGTGCTCTGGTCAGTGAGCCGGATAGTGCCATAAATTAATCTATTTTGACCAGTGGAATGTAAAAGTTCTTTTTACTAATTAACTTGGAACTCCTCAAAGCTGAACCGAGTTTTATTTCACTTAGCACTAACTAATTTTAATGATATTGTTTGACCTAGCGAAATTTCAATAAACGTTTCCTACCGCCATTGATTTGAGGAATCTAATTCATTTTGATTCGGTGATAGTTTCACCTCCGAAGAAAGAGTCGATTATTCCTCCCGTGTGTTTCCCTATGGAATGAACATGAATTTCCCAAGATATGTAAATCTTTTGGAGGAGATTCCGAAATTTTCCTTGCTAAAAATTAGTCTGTGGTTCAGAATTTATGTTATTTTTATGATTTCTTTGCTGTCATCCATATTGATACGTTTTCTCAGAGATTATCGTGGAAGCATAAATTTTTAACATCCTGTTTAACTCTCTTCCGACTAAAAAGGCGGAGTTGTCTTAAGTTGAGCGCCACGCAGGTACGTCGATCCTAATTTTCATACCACCCAATCAACTTTCTCACCGGACTCTGGCGCGGGACGCTGACCCTCGGCACAGCATCGACGCTCTTGAGTGGCATCTGGAGAGCACTTTCTATTTGCAAAGGTACGAGAGGAAAAAGTTCTCATCGTCTAGTCTTAAGCTTAAAAGTCGAAAGGACGAATGAGTTGCTCAAGTTTGTTTACCTTTTGGCAGTTCTATGGGACTCTTTTTATCGCGTAGGTAAAGACAAAAGGATCTGCTCAGTCATCGTAAATCACGGCGCTCCGAGTCTTTTGAGCTTCAGGCGTTGGAAAACAGTGAAAGATTGTTTGTTGCGGGTGGCTTTCATCGGTATTTCATAACTTTCAGTATTTAAGTCTGCCATTTAATTTCATTGTGCCAAATAAATTAGAAAGTCCCCAACAGTTTTATATATCCACAATGCATCATTGATTAATCTCGGGGTGAAACCTTTACCAGTTATTGTTTTATCCACTCTTGCTCGGCGGTTGTATAGCCTTTTGTCAGCATACGATAACGATCTGTCCACGATTGGCTCTTTGATGGAAGCATACACTAGGTTTTCCTCGCGAGTGAAACCGTCGGGGATACATATTCATGAGTCGATAAATAATTGCTTTGCGCTTACCTAGGGTTTCAAATGGCTATTGTTGGCCACTCTGTCGTATGGGTTAAATATGTAACAATGAGTCGTGGAATTGGGGCAAACTGACTAAAGAAATTGTCGTTGGCCTCGGGTCTTCTAAACTTCTTCTTCTTAATTTGCTTTTTTTTGCGTTTCTACTCTGCGTTTTGTAGAAGTCCTTGTTTGAAGTCCGTTTTACTCGAGGAATTTTACTTTGCGAGTTGAATTACTGAAACTACGAGAACGCAGGTCTTGGTAATAGAGCTGGGGCTATTTTTCTAGTTCTGATTCATGCATATGCACCATTACTATGGTTTTTAGAATGCTAGAGAATCTCCTCCCGGATATTTGGGTATTTGGGGAGGCGACCGATAGCTAAGGTCATTTGCGCCATATGGGACAGGTAAGGGAGGAAGGGTGGATAGAACCGGCGTCGGCATTTGCATGCTCTTAACGATAGGTGCCAAGGGGACCATGGTTTAACGTCTCATCCGACAGACGGAGTACTGTACTTGAAGTTCCCTCCACAAGACACTCAAGTAGGGATCGGGTGTCCTCTGGAAAACATCCTCCTCTGCAGAGATTTGAACCCTGGGCATCCGTATGGTTTGCCATTACTCTAGCTACCACACCAACCCGATCCCCCTTTTCCACACTTTTAGGGTGCTATCTTCCTCTAGTGATTCCTTTGGACCTCAGCATACTATCTACCCTTCTTCATACCGTCCATGAAACATATTCTCCTTCTTCCTCTTCCCCGCTTGTCCAACATCCTTCCCCCTATCACACTCATGCTACTACTACACTACCGTCCATGAAACCTATTCTCCTTCTTCCTCTTCCCCGCTTGTCCAACATCCTTCCCTCTATCACACTCTTGAGCAAGCCTTCGCCTCTTATTACTTCCGCCCGCCACCTACCCTAACTATCCCGGATTTCATTCAGAAGTTTCCTTTCCTCGCACACCATCATAAGCACTTCCTCGTCCATCTTCTTTTCCTCGTTTCTACCCCGTACAACACTACGCTCCATATCAAGCTCTTCACCAGCCTTTTTTTCACATCCTTACCCAAGGTCCCCATCCTCAGCTCCCTTTTATTACTAAACGCCTCTTCGGCTAACGCTATTCTCCTCCTTATGCATCATGAGCAACCTATCGTATTACTTCCTACTGCCAAGTACTCTGCCGGTCTCGAATTTTGTTTAATATTAGAAGCGGTGGAGAGTCATTAAAAGCCATCCCCCCATGAATGCATTATAATTAATGGTGGTGTGTGGTGTTTCGCTTTCCCCCTCGCGGCCTCTTGGCGCATTCCTCCGTCCCTCAGTCCTTTTTTCAATAAGTAAACGTCCCAACTCCTCCTCCCAAAGACGTGTATCGGATAACTTGGAACCATTCCGGGGGGCGTGTCAAAAATCTTGGGACGCCAGCCATTATTATTTTGTGAAAATACAGGAAGATTTATTTCTTCCTCTCTCCCTCTCTCTCTCTCTCTCTTTCCAGCGAGAAATTCCAATTGAGCATTTATTCTATAAAGGCCCGTGGTCAGGCGCGCCCTCTCCACATCACTAAATCTCTCCCTCCAGTCCTTTCCATCTCGGCGTCAGCCTCGTTAAACCCATCTTGATACACGGGAGGGATCGGTCCTGCGGATATCTCTCCCAGTGTGTGAGACCCATTGTCTTTCGTCCGAGAGGAATAAAAAAAATATTCCGTTTATTATTCGCACTCCGCCCGAGGCTGCGTAGATCATGTTATATTTTTGCTCGGCGTCCCCCGAAGTCGTTGGGTAGATCCGCGGCTGTCGTCGCAAAAACTGGTCACCTCGTTTATTTTTCCACCCCGGGTGATGGCCTAAGCTCTCGCGATTGTTTGGAGGTGATATTTGCTTCAGAAGCGTAAGACGTGGAAGCGATAGACGTGGCTGGGGAGGAAAGGGAGCAGCTGGTGGAGAATGGTAGTTGACGGCAATAGTGGAGATGGAGAAGGTAAACGGTGGCGATGGAATGCCGAAGGTCGTGATAGGAGAGACCGGTAGGTTAACATAAAAAGAAGAAGGATGGGAATTTTAGATGAGCAGGGGATTAAGTATTAAGGAGAGGCTATGCATCCAAGTCGACGTATTGGTATTTCATTTTTAGGTAAACTACTGGTTACAGTAGTTTCATATACATCTACATATTACCCTGCAAGCCACCTCAAAAGTGTTTTGCAGGTGGTGACTTATCACCAGCATGCTCTACAGTGTTTCAAATTTTTATGTAAAAACAAAAACCAATTTATTTTCCGATGAAGTTTTCAATATCTTGCGAACTCCAACGTACAACGGTAGGTCCAAACATTATAATTAAATCAGGGAAATAGTTTGTATGACAGAAAGGTTCAAAATGTGGTTTTTCCCGCGATAGAGACCATAATGGTTGCGTTAAGACTTTGAAGTAGGTACCTCTGTCTCTAAGTCTACCTCATGAGGATCCCAAACACTGGCAGCATATTCTAAGTGGGGTCTAGCAAGGGAGAAGTAGCTGATTTCTCTTGACTTTATCGTCACACTTTCCAAGAAATTAACTTTCACCAACATACACGACGCTGTGAGTGTGCTACGAATGCTACATAAACTATTAAATTATTTTATAATCCTACTACGTGAACGTGATATATGAGTCATGCAGGGAGCATGCAAAACCTTGTGTTAGCACTACGCGGCAGATTTAGAAACATGCATTAGGGAGCACATCAATTAACTACTACTCTACCTGTCCACTAACCGACTTCAAAGTTTTAACGCTGCCATTATGGTCCCTTATCGATCGCGGTAAAAACGGTGTTTCTAACCTTTCTGTCCTACAGTCTATTTCCCTTATTTTATTCTCATGATCTGATCTATCATAGTATGTTGGAGTTCGTTAGGTATTAATGACTTGGTCACAAAATAAATTGGTTTTGAATTAACATGAAAGATTGAGTCTAATATTCAATCAACGATCTGAAAGCGATTCCAACCAACAAAACTCTTGTAGCGCCCCTTCGCGTATCTTGCTTTTTTTCTCTGGACGCGTTCCAACCCTGTTTTTAAGCGTACCTCATGAGGATCCCAAACTCTGGCAGCATTTTCCAAGTGCGGTAGAACAAGAGAGAAGTAGCAGATTTCTCTGACCTTATGTGATGTCGTTACTATTTTTTATTTCTCACTCAAATCATCTTGCATCTTCTCTTATCCTTCCTCTCAACAATCTCCCCTTCTCTTTATTAATAACTCCTTAACAACAACTCCAAAACACAAGCAACAATTAAGAAAGCAGACTTTCCTATCATTATCGCTTCGGATTTCCCTGTACACTACAACATCGTCTGCAAATAGTCGGAGTTTACTGTTTAGTACTTCACCGATATCGTTAATATATAGAAGGAAAAGAAGTGGACCTATGACACTTCCCTGCGGGACTCTCGAAGTTACTTTAACCTCATTGGAGATGGCACCGTCTAATACTGCACTCTGTACGCGATTGGTTAGGAATTCTCTAATCCAGGAAATCACATCGTCGTCTAAGCCGTAAGATTTTAGTTTAATGAGTAATTTTCTGTGGGACACTTTATCAACTGCTAGTTTAAAGTCAAGAAAAATTGCGTCTACTGGAACGTTTCTGCATTAGATGCGGCGAATGGTAACGGAGGAACTATTCCCATATGCTTTTGCGAGTTTTATTTGAAAACCGATTAAGTGAGGCAAGAGTTTTTTTGTCTCTTTCAGCCGTAGCTTTATCGTATTGATTTGCTAACGATCCCTTCAAATTACCGCTTAAGACCCCAGGGATCCCACTAAATCGAGGGAGCTTTGAGGAAAGAGTCTTGTTTTAAAAATTAGTCGTCGGAAATTTTTTTTTGCTAAAGGCACTTTAGGAATCGTCAATTCTGGCCGCCTTACCCCATGTCTTCCTCTTTTAAGTTTACCGAGCGTCTTCAGCCCCTATTCAGTCATCACAGAGTCAAGCCTTCTTCTCCGTCTGCCCCTCCTCCCTTATCCTACGCTTCCTCCCTCTCCTGCTTTCTCTTGACGTCTGAAATGCTCGACCCTCCCCCCCCTCATTCCTCAGCTTCCTCCCTGGGAGCAATCCATTCGCCTATTTCATCACGGACCGTGAATAATTCATTCTCTTCCTCCGGACGTTCGTTTTCATCGTATTAAATTTTACACCCTGCGATAACGCAGCGTTTCTCCCATTCCCCCGTCCCTCCCCCATCCCATTATCTTTCGGCTTATTTGGTTTGTAGTGGAAATACGGGGGTTGTTGAATATTAATGGGATAACGAATGTAAAAGGTGTAGTTTTCACCCCCTTGCGAAATGATGCAAATCATGTGTTGACCGCTAGGGAGATATTAAAGGAAGATGTTGAACGTGTGTATTTTTATTTATCTCGTGCTCCAACCAAGTGATTCGCAGGTCTTTGACTGGGCCTACCGTAATTATTCCTGAGCACGGTCATCTTTCTATACACTTTGCTAGTGCCACCCTGCTTAGGTTAGGCCACATTTCAAATGCGACTCAAGGATTAGGACATTGACACAATGATATGACTCGCGAAGTAATTAATGTACAATGAAAAGTCATACGCTTTGTTGAGAACAGCTTAGAGCGAAGATAAACCGTTACGCAGGCAGTGGTTGGTTTAATGCAGTTAGGGACTCAAGAGGCTTCGCGCTTGTCTTAGATTGCTAGAGAAATTCGGATCAAAGGAGTATCATTACAACTTCAATCCCGCGCTCAATCGTTAGAACTGATAGAAGAGACAACATAAAAGAAATGCACTGCCGGACTGGAAAGTACTAAGATGCCTTCTTTCCACTCGCTGTTAGTGATTTTATCAAAATCAGAGTAGCTTTAGTGTATGACACATCGTTTACAAGTGATCCGCCTCTGTGCCAACCTCCTCCCTATTCCCTCCTCCTCTTTCGTGGCTAGTGCTATTACACCCCTGTCAAACGCCTCAACGACTGCTCACTGGGTAGCATGCAGTTGGGTAGTACTGAAATTTCGGACATTTTTGTCCCGCGCTGTTTTTTTGGTTCCTGGAACTTCCTGTCCTCTTCGATACAACCATTCAATTGCCTGAAATTCAATTATTGTCCTCCCTCTTTAGTACCTGCCCCACATTCTCCTTTATTCCTTTTCGAAACGCCCTCATCTTATATCTACTATTAGTCTTGCTTCTCTGACAGTTTGAACAATGCTGATGATAATAATAGTTAGCGTAGCATTTCAGATATTGCTATTGACAAGACGTTGTGAACATAATGCAATGGATGTTTAATATAAGTGATCCTGCGGGTGAAGGTTTGAGGAAAATATTCACACCTCTTATTATTTTTTACTGCTGCTGAACCGTACTAAAAGATGTACTTTTTCAATTATGTTTACGTCCCACTTCTTTATAGCCAATCCTTAACATTATCTATTAGAAGTAACTTTAGGTTTCGCTTTGTGAATATTTCTAAAGTTCATGATGAATAATTAAAACCTTCACTTTCTCGGGCGAGATGTTGTAGGACAGCATAATGAACAATGATACTCAAACGATATCGTACTGTGTACCAAATTTATTTCAAACTCTTACAACACGTGTTTCAACTGTCTAGCAGTCATCATCAGGTAAGACTTACCTGATAGTCTTACCTGATGATGACTGCTAGACAGTTGAAACACGTCTTGTAAGAGTTTGAAATAAATTTGGTAGACAGTACGATATCGCTTGAGTATCATTGTTCAATTAATACCTTGTACTACGTTCTCTCGTATTTCATTGATGACAAAGGTTTTATCTCAGAAGATTCACATTACAACTCTCTACGCATTTTCATAATACTTACTTTATACATTTTAATGATACGCGTTGAAACCTAGGCCGAGTGCTGAAACAAGTGCAAAAGTAGAATAAATTTAATATTATTCATCATTAACCTAATCCCGTACCCTATCGAGGTTTCCAGGATACTCATATCTTCTGACATGCCCATTTTCATTCGGCAGCATCCTCTTCTCAACCAGCACGTCGAGAACTTCCTTGTTAGTCCTCCTTTCCGTCCATTCACACTTAATGCTTGTAACAGCTGCTGAGCGATGCTGTTCTTGGTAGGGTGGACGAGGAAAGAATACTTCTCAATTAAATCTGGAGTAGGCAGAGTAGGTGGAGGAAGTAATTAGGGGCGAAGGGTTACTCAAGACTGTGAATGAGGGAAGGATCTTGGGCCGGCGAGGAAGGGGAAGAAAGGGAATAGGTTTGGGCGGGATGAAGAAAGGTAGATCTTATGCTGAGGCACAAAATGAAGTATTTGAGGTGGATAGGACCCTGAAAGTGTAGAGTATAGAGAGGAAATTATCTGACTTTCAACAAAACGTATCTTTTTTTTAAAGCATTCTACCGGTTAAGGTGGGTTTTGTTGATCTAATCCCGGTTTTCTACACTTTCAGGGACCTATCTCGAACTAGTATATATGTACTTATTCACCTCAGCATACGATCTACCCATCTTCATCCTGTCCATGAAACCTATTCTCTTTCTTCCCTTTCCCCGCTTGCCCAACATCTTTCCCTCTTTCACATTCTTGAGCAACCACTTGTCCCTTATTACATCCTCCCCACCATTTCAAGCACTTCCTCGTTAGTCCTCCTCTAACCGGTAAAATAAATAAAGAAACATCTGCTGAAACAAAAATATATAATTCGAATATGGTCTCTATTATGGCTTGGAGAAAATCTCGCTCGAACTACCGTAACTCCTCCCAGAAGGTCCATGTCGCCAGTTCTCTCCTATTAGTGAACGCCTCAACGTATGTATGTGTATATAAATGTAGATTTATCGTGTGCCCGCGCCTCCCGTATCGGTGGGATAGATTGCCCTCGGTCGGAGCCTATGACTTCCAAATTAATTCAACCGGTGGCTCATCTTCGCCTCCCCACCCCCTATTGCCCCTTCCCACTCCCCCCTCTCCTCGACGTTTCAACCCGTCCCACCCACAGCTTGCCCACCCCCCATCCCTTCCCCTATCCTCCACTCAACCCACTCCTGCTACTTATCCAATCCACTTTGCTCCTTTTATCTCCGCAATATTTTTGTTTAGGTTATGTGGATTCATCGGTCGGCTTCCACCCTAATTAAAGGCGGGCTCAGTCCCGTCTACATCCGTTCTTCTCCCCCCCCCCACCACTCCCTCCCCCATTCGCCCCTCGGGGCAAAATACATTTATTTTTTCCCCCTCTCGTTTCTTTCTTCCTCCTCCTCTTCCTCCTTCTCCTTAGTTGGAGATGCTGGATCGCGGCGATGCCTCCGCCGCCGTTCCGACAACATCGATTTGTGAGACCGGGCCTAGTCTTGACGGAATCGTGTGCCGAGCGCCGGTGAGCCTCCCATTCCCTCGCGTACCCTTCTCCTCCCGACCTTCACTTTTGTCTTAATAATTCAGGGCCGAAACGAGGGATGGAAAAGCGTTTTTCGAGGGTTGGGAAACCGGTCGAGTTGTCGAGGGATGGGTGCTGTTCGGTCATGGTCCGGGAGGCATGATGAACTCACGACCGTTTGTGTATGAAAATTGCTCCGGGCGGGAGGTTTCCGAGTGCCGTCGTCGATTCCGTGCAGATGTCAATTTCCTTTTTCGTGGATGGTTTATGGTTGACTGGTGCCTTGTAATTCAATTATTATAATTATGGTGATCTACCGGTTAACGTAGGTTTAGATGCTTGGGAATAAAAAATCCTCTAGACTTTGTCATTTGTGGAAGAAAAGTCGAAGAGTGCCTAAAGCATATCATATTATTCAAAACCAATATATTTTTAGACGAAGTTTATAATATCTTACGAACTCCAGCGTACTACGGTAGGTCAGATCATGAGAATTAAAGAAGGGAAATAGACTGTAGAACAGACGGATTTAAAATGTGGTTTTTTTCCGCGATCGATATGAGACCATAATGGCTGCGTTAAGACTTTGAAGTTGGCAGGTGGTGTAGCTATTTAATTGATGAGCTCCCTAATGCATGCTTCTAAATCTGCCGCGTAGTGGTAACACAAGGTTTTCTCTGTTCCTGCATGACACTTGTACCACGTTTTTCGTAGTTGCATTATAGATTAATTTAATAGTTTCTATAGCATTTGTAGCACTCCCACAGTGTGGTGCATGTTGTTTAAAGTTAGTTTCTACTCTATAGAGCATGTTGGAGATAAGTCACCCCATGCGAAACATCCTCGAGGACGCTTGTAGGGTAATATGTAGATGTAGAAGATATAAGTATTTTTGACTGGAGACGAACACCGTAGCCTACGAAAGTGTTCTTCTCCCGAGTTAATCATATGTCAGGGAAATCCGAGTGTACCTGTGTGAGATCATCGTAGACTAAATGTAGTGGTGTTGGTATATTTGAAATAGTGTGCCGTTAAAGCGTGCGGGTTTGGGTTAGTTATGAGTGGGTCATGAAAGAATTTTGAGTCGATGCCTCAGTAATAGACATTTTTAAACATGTCATCGTGAAGTAAACTATTGAAAGATCTAGTTTTTTAACTCCAATTGTTATGGACCTTTAGTGTACCTAACCCACTAGGGAATTACGTGAAAGGTATATATGTACAACAAGGGCCCTTAATAGGTGCTATGGATCATTTCTATGATACTTTGACCCTCACTAGGCAAAGTAGGGTTTGCACTTGTGCTAAATATCTTAACATCATTACTAACAACTCACCCCGCATGTAACTTCTGGCATGATTTAGCTTTCTGCACGGTTTTGTACCTTGTAGGACAATTTATCAGTCGCATAATACTAACCAGTAGTTGTATGTTAACTAGTGTACTTTATGGTAGCATGTTCGTTTACGTAATACGTTCCTAGAATAGAATAGAATAGAATAGAAAATAGTCTTTATTGTTCTGGGACTTTAAGTCCCCTGGAACATATAAAAGAAATAAATACATTTCCTAGTTTCCTAGTTTCTGGTCTGACTGCGCAGTGCTATCCTGACTGCTTTTGGCCTGCGGCATGCCTGGAGTGGAATCACCCCGTGCTACATTCCCTAATTGTGGCTTGCACAGTATTTCACGTATGTAGATGTAAATGTATATATGTATTTTGACTTTCTCTCAAGATCTCCAAGCAATAGCTCGTCAGCTTGAGCTTCTCTATGTTTTTCTTTCAATCCTTCCAATTTTTGCATCAACCTCGACGTAAGCCTTTCGTATTCAGAAAATTCATGTTTCTCGAACTTTGTGGCGATGTCTCCTGCGACATCACCTGGCTTCGAGCCTGTAATGCTCAACTCCTAAGACGGATGTGCGATCTAGGAGGCTACTGCACCACCGCGAGCAGATTATGGGACCCGATAGTAATGTTCGTTTGTCTTCCATGCCAGTCGTCAGATGCATATATGCAGCCGCGCCGTCGCAACGTCCGGACGGCGACTTCCCTCGGTCATTGTTTACGAGTGCGTCGAACCTGTTATCCTGTCCCCCCCCCTCCATCCCGCCTCCCCCTTTACATATTTTCTCGTATGCTTTTTTCCTATCCACCTGTGGCCATTTTTCACTCGGTTCCTCCGCTCATAATTTTCTCCAAACCGCCGCTCCGAGCGAAAACCCCTCCATTGTTTCCTGCCATCATTGTAATGGCCGACGGGTTTAGTATCACGGGTCCATCTTGCTCATGTCCGGCCACATTTTTCGTCCACCTACCTCTCCCTACGTCCTTTTGTTTTGCTTGTTGATGCACGGAAATCTCTCCTCATTTTTCTCTCCCACTTTCAAGTCAAACTATGACTTTTTACTGCGGCCGAAAGCTGAATATGTTTGATGCCGCACCATATATATGAACGCGGTTCGCTGTCACAGTGTGCGGTTGCCTGTGGCGGAAAAAATGTAAGCTAACTCTCATAGGAGTAAATTTAAAAATTACGCCTCCCAACGTGCTAGAAATGCCTTTTTAGGAAGTTGTTAGCTATTTATCCCTTTGTCAGTGCTTATCAAGGCCAGCAGGCGTATTTGCTTTGCCCTCCTGAATGCTAAAGAGCTCGATGTATTTGGTGATAGTTCTAAAAGTCGCAAAAAGTACCTGTCCTCGTAAATGAACTAGCTCAATGTTCACGAGAAGGAACCCAAGAAAGACTGGCTGAAAGCATATGCTTCTTTCAACTTTTCCGAGCATCTGATTACGTGTGATCTCCAAAGTGAAATCCTCAACCCCAATTTCTTTTCATGTGCATGTAATTTTCTTTGTGTCTGGAATGGAATATCTTTTAGTGTGTCTGATTAACTTCGAGGTACATGCCTGAAATTTTATTTTTCCTATTGTTCTGTCAAAAATTTGTCTTCATATTCGTTAATCTATTCTGGCGCCTAAACTATATGGAAAAATTCATTCATGATCCTTTTTATATTGTTTTTTGACCAATGAATCGTTTTATAAATATTGCAGAAATTATTCCATTTTCTTCGAGATCTATTTATGTCCCGCTTGTAATGTGCGTACCTTGATCACGTATGGCCTATTCCGTTTCCCAAATACCATTTCTCGCCTTATCACTTATTTATTTTTTTTCGTTTATGTGCCCTCGACCCGAACAAAACATCTTGGGCCATTATCGCGAGCAAATATACACAATAAAATCAATAGCATTGCAAAATTTAATACAAATGATGCTAATCTTGGAGGAATGTGTCGATATTCTTGGTGAATAAAACCCTTAGAACTGAATTAAAGACATTGTCTCTGGTGTTACTCGGTGGAACTCCTCATACTGAATGAAAATGTTCACCAAGTACCTGTTTTTCATTTACTTAGAACTGAATCTTTAACATTTCTATTATATTCGAAGAAGGGACAAACAAAAATTGCAATTATCCGCAGAAATTTAACTGGGACCTAGGTTTCGGTCTTTTTACATCGTCATCAACTGATGAACTGATGATGATGTAAAAATATCGAAACCTTGGTCGTAGTAACATTTATCTCTGTGGATATTTCTAATTTTTTATTTCTGCCTCATGATTAAATTCCACTCAGTATCACAAGAATCGTCAGATTTTGTATATACCTGTGATCCCAGGATTGGTAGGCGAAGGATTCCCCCCCACTGTCACCGGGGCTGCAACCATAGTGCTTAAAGCTTAACCTCTTCCCGTCTATAATCAGTGCGCCAATTTGTCGTCTGCCTTCCTTTCGTCTCTGCTCGTTTTGTTTGCTCTTCTAATTTCCCCGTGCCTCGTCGTTTTTGGGCCGCACGTCGATTTTATAGCCGTCTCTAGCTTACCTCTACCTTCCCTGTTCGTACCCGGATGATGGGAGAATGTTTGCCCATTAATAATCGTCAAATATTTTGAAAGGTAATGATAGCGTCGGCGATTGCTCTTCTCGAGCTTTCATTTCCATGTAAATGTGGAAATTAGGAATCTGGGATCTTTCTAGGCGGTCGTCAATCATGTTCTGTTCGTCGTAATCACCTCTCATTTCAAAGGCTTGTCTTGTCCATGGAACAATCCTTGCTTAGTGCCTATCGGACCAATGTGTTGTCTCCCAGTAATAACTTAAAGTCAAGATGTATTCATTTCGTTCATTTAATTAATCTATCGGTTAGAGGTATATACATATATATGAAACTCAGAAACTCATTAAAAATCCTCTCGATTTTCTCATGTTCTGGGCCTTACTTTCCTCTAGTACTTCTTTTCTCGTCTCAGCGTTCGTCAAACTCTTCTTTATCCCGACCATAAAGCTTATGCTCTTTCTTCCCCTTACCTAGTTGCCAAAAACCTCCGGCCACCCGTCGCTCCTCTCCCAGCCTGCGACTTTGCCTCCCCCTAATTTCACCCATTAGTATATTCTCCTCAGTGACCATACCAAGCACTTTCTCGTTTGTTTCCCTTTCCGTCCACCGCACCTTCTTCATCCTTCACACCCAAATCTCGAACACATGCATCTTATTCTTGCCTTCTTTTCTAAGACTAACAAATTCTTTACAGAGGTTCGGAATTTCCGAAAATGCTTAAGTAGCACACGAATGGTATCGCTTTGTTTTCGCATTTCATATCGGGTCCTATTCAGGATTATATTATGGGTAATCCACCCGTTATGCTAAATTTCAAATGAAGAAGGTAAAAGAAATCTTTTAGACTTCTGCTGGCGCAGATCCCTATTCTACTCCACTTTTCCATCTCCTGATACCGCTTCCGTCACTCTGTTTTACTTATGAGCATCTATTTTCTTTCTTTCTGTTGCGTCTAACCTGCTTGGTCTTTCCCTTTCATGAAATGCCTCTTATATTGAATTATCAGAATTTTTAAATATTTTTACGGTGAAGGCATAAATGGTAGAGGATATGTACTTTGATTTAAGAAGAGACGTAAAAACTAAATGTGAAAAAGTTTTGTTGTATTTCACTTGTTTTCTTCTTATTATTGTTATTTTTTATTTTTTTAGCTTTTCCTTTTTTGGGCTCGTCAATGTACAGGTGTTTTTCTGATATTTTTTCATAAGTTCTTATGTCTTTTTGTAACATATTTATCTCGTATTGGGTATGACTAATTTATTATTAGCTGCGTGTAAACTGCGTGTAAAATATGCAAGTTCTTATCCTATAGAAAACGAGAAAGCTAAACTTGAATTGAAAAAGTAATATTTTTATCGTTCTCTTCCAGCGTGTTGACCACTTGCAATGTATTCAATGATCAGTAAACGTCGCTTTGCTCGTGATTTTGAAAGGGGATGGGTTTATGTAGTGGATAGTGTAATTGGATTCCGAGGGCTAGGGTCCTAATCCCGTCAGCGGTTGAGGTTTTCTTCATAGGAATTCCGATCCCCACTCGGGTGATATGCGGACATTACAAGTTAAGTTATCCGTCCATTAGATGGTATTTTATAATGTGTGATCTCCTCGGCACCTTTCGTCATTAGTCGGCTGTTAACGACGTAATATGCCTGTCCTCAGTGCCGCAAACGACCTCAGTTTTCGGTCGCCTCCCATTATATCAGTCAAGAATAAATTTTTCACCTTCATGCGTCACTTCGTGGAAGTATTTTATATTCGAATGCTTATTGAAAATAAGGTTTGTATTTTTCCACAGTTATATATTGTAAACGAGCAACGCGTTTCGCATCTTGTTGTATCTTCAGGTACTATTGGTATTAACGTGTTGTACGTTTATATCTTGGAAAAGTACAAGGCTTATTTTCAAATATGCATTCGAATGTTATGCAAGCTCTGCTGAGAGTGGATTTTTTTTAAATTTTCTACTCTAAGAATCCCAACTATGGAGCATTTGCCCGTGTTTATTTGGAACTAGCTGTGAGGAGCTTTCATCCGTCAAACCAGGTGGATTATTTTAATCAAGCCTTCGTGTGCGCGTTCTTCTGTATGCCATGGTACGCACCCGTCCTTTTACGTCGCTCCGGCGAAGTGAGGTCTCATCCCTCCTTCATCCTGCGTCCTTATACTCGTCCCTCCCTCACCACCTCATTATCCTTGTCTCCAATCTTTTTCTCCATTTAGCTTTATCATTTCCTCCTTCCCCCCCCCCCGTTCCTCCCTCTGGGGTTTTTGATTAATTAGTACCTCATCGCGGTGGCCCATTGCTCTGCCCCTCCCACCCCCTCTTCTCTCCACCCCTAATCCCTCTCCCCCCCACCGACATCTGCGTTTCCTCATCTATGGGACGCATCTGCCGTCTTTTTACTCTTCCACCAGCGATGATCTTCTCTTTAGTCATTCAATCAGAGCCAGGCTCTCGGACATTTAATTTAGAAAATCAGTATACCTATTTAGGCAAGTTTTAATGAAGGAGACTGGATTTTCTCTATATTTTAACAGGTTCTCCTGTCCCCTTTCACGGTTTTTTCTCTATATCAGTACTCAGTTTACCTCTCTTCGTCCCCTCCATCATCTTTAGTTGTTCATCCCTAAGATTTGTTGACTACAGCCCTCCACCCTTCCCTATCTAATGCTATTTCCCTTACCTTCTGGTAACTATTCCTAATTACCGTTCTCTTTATTTGGTCCATGAATTTATTCCTGGGTCTTGAACCTGGGTCCATGAACTTATTCCTCTGGGGATTTTTCCATCTGTTTTACCCTCAGGTACGTTCTTCTCAAACCCATCGTTTCTCAGGGTGTGTCCAATCTATCTGGTTCCTCTTTTCTGTATGGTGTTCCATGTGGTCCTTTCCTCCTCTACTCTTCTGTACACTTTATTATTTCTTATTTTGTCCATCCATTTTATCCTCAGCATCCTTCTTTAGCACCAGGTTTCTGGTCCTAGATTGGTCGACTGCAGCCCTCCACCCTTCCTTATCTAATGCTAGTTCCCTTACCTCCTCGGATCTCTTCCTATGCACTTTCCTCTTTATTTGGTCCATATGCTTATTCCTGGATATTCCTCCGGGGACTTTTCCCTCTAATTTGCCTTCAATTACGTCCGTCCCGTCCATGTAGCTTTACATTTCTCTTCCCCTCCCTTGCATTCTTAACTTCCTCCTCTGCATCAAGGCCTTCAGCATTTCTGGCCGTCTCAGTTACATGTCCAAACCACCTACTCTGCATCCTCTCAATTTCCACTTGTCACCCACAGTACCAAGTACTTCTTCGTTTTGTTTCCTTTCCGTGCATGGTACTTCTTCAGTTTTCAGGAGAGGTTTTTTTTATTGATCTTTATGCATTAGTTTTGAGGAAGATCGTGTTTCGGTATTTCTACGCTTAAAACGGACTTTCCCTAAATGATATCTTTGGTTTTTGGCAATTGGCCACTCCACTTCTTACTTACCCTTACGGCTGTCTGCAATGTAGGGTTGACTTAAGAATTCACCCGAATCCTTCCTCCCCAGAGATGAAGCTCAGCCTACTCGACGCCGTCCCCCACCGTGGCGATCTTCGCGTAATTCAAGCGCCGCCCCTGTGATTTCTTCTTTCGCCAACTTCTTCCTTCCACCTCAGTTATCTGCGCCCCTCCACCCTTCTCCCCGCAATCTTCCCTCCGCCTCCTTCTAGGCCGACCTCTCCTCCTTCGACTCCACAATCTTTATCCCCGGAGCAAACCACTCTGGTAAATTACCATTATTCTTCCGTCAGGGGCTCGGCTCTTCTTGTTAACATCCCGGGCGGGACGGCAGGGGTTGGGTGGGGGATGCTCGAGGGCGTGGTGGACGGGTCGAGAGGCGTGTTGGCAGTGGCGTGGTGTAGGGATAGTTTTCTCAGAGAGACGGGATGGACGTTGTGGAGGAAATTGACGGGGGGGGGAGGGGTGGGTGAGGATCTTCCGTTTTGAGATGGGTCGTTTCCATGGCGATGGGAAGCCTTCCGTCCGAGTGCGAATAGGGAGTATGCTGTTCAGGATTCACCGTCTCTGTACTGAACACCTTACCTTTACTTCTGATGTATCGTGGGGAACTTAAATATAAATTATATGCGGAACAGCTTTAAAGAATCTAGGTATTGTTAATCATCTAATAGGAAAGTCCTCGGATGTAAAATTCAAGGAGAGATGCTACTTCGCTCTGATTAGGCCACACCTCGAATACGCCGCGAACATTCGGGACCCTGGTCTTAAAGATTTAAACAAAAAGCTTAATAAAATACAAATAAAAGGTGTACGCTTCGTTAGAAAATGCTGCGAGCAAACATATAGTGTTTCACAACTTTGACAGGGATTAAGGTGGGAGACCCTAGAGACTCTGAGGCTACGCGCTAGGCTTAGGTTGCTTGATAAATTCAGAACGACTCATAGTATCATGACGCCTCACTACATTTCTTGGTCTGACAGAAGCGATAAAATTAGAGTGATTCATTTCCAAGCAGATAGATACAAAAACTTGTTCTTTCCGCGCACAGTAAGCGACCACAGTAAAAACTGAGCTCCAATAAATACACTCACATAATACACGTCATCATTTCACCTTCCAAAACCTTTCCCTTATATCATTTCGCGGCTGGTGTCTTAACACCCCCTGCGACACGCCCATGCGACGGCTCGCAGGGTAGTATCTAGATGGAGAAGCACTGTCGATACAAAAATTAATTTGGCTCGAGTTTGGATTCCGATTAGCTACTAACAGGAAACCCCACTTGAAAGCAAGTTACTTCGCTCCGTATTTTACATCCTGTTGCCTTAAATCATGCTTACCAATTTTTTAAACGCCTTCTAATTTTTTATCGATGTGAAACAAAAAACTGCAGGTTTGTTATATTTTTCTAACAGACCCCTCTATACGAAATTTCACGGATAAAAATATTTGACGTGCAAAGTTGATGAAATTTGATCACGGAGCAGATGGAATATTTTAGTGTGGTTCTTAACTTTTAGTTCCTTGTAATTTATCTAATAGAAGTTCTAACAAACGTTGTGAGACAGCGTTTTCCAAGAATTGGATCGTTCCATAAAAATTATCTTCGTCTTGTTTTAAAGCTCTCTACATCGGTATTCAATCTCCATTAATAACCCACATTTCAAAATTAATTTTAATCTTAATGCGTGGGCTTTTCTTCTACTTCCATATTTGGGTTGCGTTACTTATTCACGGGATCCCTTTTATCTGCTAAGTACGCTTCTTACCTTTCTTTGTTGCATTGAAAATGCCCTTCCTTCTTCTCTTTTCCGTATTTCTGGTATTCTGCCTTCGGAAACTGGATTCTGCGTCTCTTTCCCGTTCATTACTCGCTCCATACATGTACCCTACTTTAATATTTATTTTCCATTTTTCTTTTTCTGTCTGTTTACTCTCGATTTCTATTTATATCCTCTTCTATTCCTGTGCAAAATCGATTTAGTTTTATAATGTATTTGATGCTGTGCTTAAAATACATTAAAATGCGTAGTTAATTTATCGTTAAACTTTAAAGACTCCATGTAAGCAATGTCTACTACTACACCTCATTGCATGCCAAAAGTAGCAGTGTTTTTTTGCCAAATTAAGATCATAGCTATCACGCAACTTCTGTATCTTATCAATTAGACCTCAGCCTTTATTTTTAATTGATTATACAAATTGAGAATTGAATAAAGTGTAAATGTAGCGCCCAAAGATTTTATTTATTGTTGCACGCAGAACCGGTTTTTTGCTGAAAAACATTATTTTTATAATTTTTTATTCGTTTTATTTAACGATAAAACCCTTTTCATTATTACTGTATTATTTAAGAATTACAGTCTAGCATTTTTTACTTTTTCTCTATTCACCGTAATCTTTATTCTAGCCTTCTTCGTTTTATTTATTCTTGAAGGTGATCGCCAAAGGAGAGGTGACTGTTGTAGATTTTGCCTCCGTTGAGCATGAAGTGGCATTAGAAAGGTCCATCATCTCTGGCATATCTGTTTTAAGTTTATTGTTGGTCTTTCTAACCGAACACTAAATGTAGTGTAAATGTAAAAATTGATTATTCATGTTTGGTGAAGTTTAATTCTTAATTCTCTATTGGTTTCGAGAGTATTATGTCCAAAATCGAGACTGAAATGCCTTATTTGATGTCATTTTACCTTTGAACAGGAGACTTATTTTGCCATAAAATAACAACTGCTTATTCTATCAATTTAACGTCGGTCACGGATTGAACGCCTAAGATAGTAACAGTCTCAGTGGTGGGACTTTGTAGGAAGGACTTTGTATGAGTAATTCTATTAGTGAATCCTCGTGTTATTTCTTTGTCTCATTTATAAATGCTCTAGTCACTAAGGCAAATAACATGTCTGTTTCGCTCACAACACAATTTTCCCTTGTTACGGCATGTCGTTACCATGACTCTTTTTCCCTCGGGCGCAAAACCGCATAGCCGTGTAGAGTTTCAGCCTTTGCTTACTATTTAAGAGCACGCCATTACGGGCCTCTCCGAAAAAACACACTTCAAATTGTCCCTCTGCTCTCCTACTCTCCTTTCTCATAATAATAATCCCTTGCAGCGTTCCTCGGTCGAAACCCTTTTACCATGGTTTTTGATGCAGGTGGGAGGCGAAAGGAGTTGGGGGCGGGAATTTTACTTTCACCCTCATTCCAACCCCTTCTCGTGATTTTTTTGCACTGTCGGAAATTACGGTCCTGGCGGCCGCCGTTTTGCGCGGTCAGAAAAAGCGAAACCCCCCCTTTTTCTTCCGTGTTCCCTTGTAAAATCCCCCTTACGTGACCCCCCCCCCCCACCCTACGTATCTCTCGTGCGTCCCCGAGGTATTCCGTGCCGAGCTGGAGATCATCATCTCCGCTCCGTGATGCTCACTTGTTTTCCTCCTCCTCCTTTCCCGCCTTTACCCGAGTTCCCGCCATGTTCTGCCGACCGCCGCGCCGCCATTATGCGCCCTCGCCTCTAATCTGTTCTCCATCCGAACGCACTGGTTTCGTGATCTTTACCCGGACCCTCCGCCTGTTGTTTTTTGTCGTCCACGTACGGACGTTCGAGTCTAAGATCATTCTGGTCCGTATAGCTTTCCGGCCAGAATCCCTCATTCCACAGCCTCTTTTTAGATGGTTTCCTCATAAACATGAGGCCTATCTCAATACTGTACAATACAACTTCATTTTGTCCAAAGATTATTACATAATATTATATAGGACATGTCACATACATAGATAAGGATCAATTGCAAATCACTTGTCTTTCACAAGTTGATCCACACTGTAATACATGTTTCTCAATGAGAATGGTTTAATTGTATGTTTAAAAAGGGATACATTTTTATGCTTTTTATTTCATTAGGAATTGCATTGTAGAGTCTAGGCCTCCTAGAGTTAGGCCTTAGCAAAGAGGTTCTAGTACGAACATAGTCGATGTGTAAAGATTATGGCCCCGGGTGAAATGCTCATGTAAATCGTTATTCTTGTTAAGCCAAGACACATTTTTGTGAATGTATATCTCGTGTCAGTTTGAATAAAAATGCCTTTCGTGTAGGTTCTAATAGATATCCTTCACGAGTTCTTGCATGTGTAGGGTGGTTTATTCGTAATTATTTAGTGATATCAGAGAGAGTAGATACGGTCATATCTCTACACTGTACGAAGTGTGGTCATATCTGTGTCGTTCAAGTTTCGTTACCGCGAGATGAGACTTGGGTTCAGTCTCGTCCCAGTTTCATTTTCTGAATTCGCGTCTAGTCTCCTGAACCTCAGCCTTTCTTTGGTCTCTTAGTCTCGTGTTTGACTCATGAGTCAGTCTTAAGTTGCCCACTCGAGAATACACCGGATTCAATGGTTCCGTTTGTTGTTCCTAATTTGGCGGCGAACGGCAGCTAAGAACTGCAGATTTGCATGTTCTGTAAGTGATACAGATAATAGCGCTGTGTTATCCGAAACCGTGGCGATTTTCTTACTCTCTGAAATTAACCTTTCCCTGCAGGAGTTTCTCTATGATTTCATTTCCAGGCATACTAGTTCGAGTGGGAAATATTAAGGTTTATTTGCATTGGTAGTTGAGCTAGGGTGTTTTTCTTGTTAGGCTTAACGTACTATTGACTAGATTGTCTGTTTAATCAACGTCATTACGATTGGTATTCTACCAATTGACCGGTAGGCCCCTGAGTTATTGCTGAATTCACCTTAAAAGCTGGAAATTGAGCAGGGCGGAGCTTCAGAAATGATTTGTTGGAATAATAGCTATTAGCTCTGGCGGTTCAGTGTCTTGCGATGAGGCGACTTAGAGATATATTTGTGATTAGGTTTGTGGAATTCCTATGTCCAAATTTTTCTGTGATGCTTTTTTTGGCTCAGGAAAAAGGCGGGACAAACTCGAGGATCGAGCAAACGTGGTTAAGTGCTTTTCACTTATTTATTTCCCATTTATTCGTACCTTTTCCCTCTGTAGGCAAAGAAGAGGCATGCCGATTGTCTCAGATTAAATGGCTGGGGATGGATACAGTTTACTGTTTTCTTATCGCGGTAGAATTATCAGCCCCGAGAGTCTGGTCCCGTGATTTATGTGTTTTCGTTGTAATTGGGGCGGGCGGTGTGGAATGGCTGCCTCATGGTTCCTGATCGTATGCAAAATCATATTGATTCAAATTGAATTACTGCTCGAGGAATTTTAAGCATGCGGTTGGAAGGTTAAGACATCGGTTGAGTTTACCTAAGAGTCTCCCCTCTCGAATTTACCTCGAGTGATGTCAGCTAATGGCTTCATCAAGGAATTTGATTTCCGCTGCGGGCTCAGAAAGATCGTTGGTGCGAAAAACTTTGGTTAGCTTGAGGGTAACTCGATCGTATTCAAGATGCGTACGATGTATCTGGAAGGATACCTCATCATCATTATTTCGGGGCTCCATATTCGGGGTGAAAGCCATCATGTGTTCTGTTACTATCATTTTAGTAAGGCACGGTATATTAGAGTCCTGGTTTTTTAACATCTTGTTCGACATGTTTCCTTTTCTGCTTCGAATTTTTTTCATATTTTGCTCTACGATTCCACATTTGTTCATCCTTCTCCAACATGTTGTTTTCCATCCTTGGGGGATTATTCATTTTCATTTCGGACATAATTATTTTTAATCACATCGGCCTGCTTTCTAATCCCGGCATGGACAGGTAGTGCGACGTACCCTGACCACGAGTTGGTCGGAATTTCAATGTAGGTAGCGTCGACCGCGTAAGTCCCGGTCGCAAAATTTTCACGCCGGCTTGTATTTAGTATTTGGGTCGGGCCTCTTGCCTGATCACGGTTGTCGCGTGCGACGCCCCAATGCAAACGCCTAGGTGCGACGTGATGATATGTCATCCTAATGGGTATTCTACCATTGGGATAGTAGGTTCGGGGATCGTCCTGCCTACTATTTCGTCGACCGCCGGGTTTTCGTCTTTCTTTTTATTTACTTTCTCGAAACTGTTTTCCTACGATAAATTCCGTTCAAATATGTGGAAGGGCTTCCACCTGTGATCACCTAGAGGATCTAAACCGCTTCCTTTCAATAATGCCTTAAGGTAGTTTCAGCTGAATTCCATTTCACGTAGAATTCTACACTTTTGTCTCATTAAAAAAAAATATCTCACCTTTCCAAAACGTCAACCTTTTACCGCAAAATTTTCAAGATATTTGCCGAAACTTATGACACGTTTTCCATGAGGAATTTTCACTGAGTCGTGAAAAAAACCTTCTGTTATGGAGGCGTTTGTATCGAAAAGCGTGAAAAAAATGAGTCAAGTTAAAGACTTAAAAGGGTATTTAATTAGTAACTGAGAATTTTAGTCATACAAAGCTGTATTTTTGTATCATTTTGCGCTTGTTACAGTGGCTGAAATTAAGATATAAGAATCGAATTCGGTCACTGTAATGACTCGGGGAAAATCTCCTCCAAACTTACTTACCCGGTAGATTACCCTAATAAGACCTTGAGACTAATGTTTTACACAGCAGAGTACGTTCGTAATTGTGCAGCACACAAAGGTTTTCTTTCTGTTGCCCCCAAAGTTTTAATTCATTTCGGGAGGGAATTAGCGTCGCACGCACGTCGCGTCACCCTCGTCTTTCCCACAGAGAATCGCTCCTGCTCCTCGCAAGGAGGCTCCTGGGGTTTCGGGGAGGGATGAATCGGGGGATTGGCGGAGAGGAGCAGCGGGAGGAAGAGGTGATGCGGAGTCTCTACCCTCGGTCTATTCAGCACGTGCTCCCTAGCATGTGGAGAACGCTGGCACTCGTCACTTAATGATCTCTCTGTTTCTCCGGTGCTTTTTCTTTCTCCCTGCGCCCCTCCCTCCCGCCTCCCCGTCCTCGCGCCTCGAGGCGAGCCCCGTATCCGTCCCTCCCTCCTGATATCACTCCTCCCTCTGCGTCGCATCACCGAGGACGTCGCCGGGGAAAAGAAATCGAAAGTGCAGCCATGCCTCGCGTAACGAAATTAAGGTTAACGAGGTCTCGCTCCGAAGTTTTGAGCCGCGCCCTTGCGGTGATGAAGATGGATCTCGATAGGTGAGTAGGTGAGAGCTAGGTGAGTGGAGGGGTTATTTTGTAACTTTGCTATTCCGATACCGATCCTTTTTTGGGGTAAAAATAGGAATATACGTCACGTTGAAGCGGAATGCGCCAGACTTGCTGCTATGTTGATAATGACGCAAAGACGTTGAAATCGATCGGAAAAATAAGAAGTGTGGAATTGTCAAAAATTGCTTTCTTATTAATGGTTAACATCGTGCACTTAAACAAAGTTACGCCTCACTCCATCAGTGTAAACTTAATATCTAAGAGGGAAGTTTTCACTTGGTGGAAGGACGTCATAATGATCAAGATAAAGTTTGCGACATCCACAATTTATTTAAAAGTTACCGACCGGTTTCGACAGTCAAGATATCTTCAGGTCCTGACCTTAAATTGGCTTCCTGCAGGACCTGAAGATGGCTTGACCAGCTAAACCGGTCGGTAACTTTTAAATAAATTGTGGTAGTCGCAACCTCTATCTTGATTAGTATAAACTTGTTCTGTGAATTTCTTGCGATAAATGTTTGACCATTTCTCCTCGAATTTTGCGAAATTAAATTCCTTGACAAATGAATCTTTTTCCTACTTAGGTCCTTAGAGTTATAAAATATACCCGCCGATTGTCAACATCGGTATTCTTCCTAATTGAGTCTAGGTTCGTGGGATGTCCTACCTATATCTCGCCCTGTTGCGAGATGTTTTCCTTAACGTTTCCGTTGTAATAGTATCTAATTTCCGTTATTAAGTCTCTTTTGTATTATTCTTAGCTGTAGCCTCTAGTTCTTCTTCTAAGGTGAATCTGTCCTCTGACAGGTTTCAGTTGAACTGCTCCCTCTATGCTCGTCTATCTTGTGTTGCCTTCCTCAACTCTTCGTAACTCCTTCCATTCATGATATCTGTCAATATTATTCCTTCGTCTTCCTCTCCCTCTCTTTCCCTCGATCTTACCTTCTAATATTCTTTTCAGTGGGCAATTTTTCCTCAGAGCGTGTCCCAACCAGATCGCTCTCCTCTTTCGTACTGATCTTAAAAATATTCCTTTTCTCAGCCACTAGTCATACCTACCGAAATGCCTATCCCTCTATTCCATCTGCCTCGCTTATCATCGCACTTCTCGTTCTTAGTTCACCCGACACTCTCCATGTATCTCTCGGTCCTAAGTTTAAGTTGTTCAAGCGGGTATTAAAAATTAGGTGGGCTGTTGTAGTATTGTGTAGAGAAGTTTAATTGCCGCGGTGCAGGATAATTGGCGTAGCAGCAAAGACATGAGTAGGAGATTTTTGCTAGCTAAAAAAGCGTTCTGTTATAGGAAAGTGCTGGCAGGAATATTGTGTAAGAACTGACCAGAAGTTCTAAGTTTAAGTTGGTCAAGCGGGTATTAAAAATTAGGTGGGCTGTTGCAGTATTGTGTAGAGAAGTTTAATTGCCGTGGTGCAGGATAATTGGCGTAGCAGCAAAGACATGAGTAGGAGATTTTTGCTAGCTAAAAAAGCGTTCTGTTATAGGAAAGTGCTGGCAGGAATATTGTGTAAGAACTGACCAGAAGTTCTAAGTTTAAGTTGGTCAAGCGGGTATTAAAAATTAGGTGGGCTGTTGCAGTATTGTGTAGAGAAGTTTAATTGCCGTGGTGCAGGATAATTGGCGTAGCAGCAAAGACATGAGTAGGAGATTTTTGCTAGCTAAAAAAGCGTTCTGTTATAGGAAGGTGCTGGCAGGAATATTGTGTAAGAACTGACCAGAAGGTATTCCAAATAATACGAATGACGAGAAAGATTATGACAAGAGCGGGAATTTGAAGCAAGAAGGGATATGGTACGAATATAGTAGTCGCTTAATGTAGGCAGAAGAAAATTGGTTATATGGACGGGCTGAAGAGTATAGGAGTACATATTGGCACCAACTTTGTGGAACCTATGAATTTCCATAATTGAAAACTAACACTGGTACAATTTCCACACATCACACACAACACTGGTACAATCATTTATTTTCGTCGCTGACCTTTGTTGGTCAGTACATTATGCCATCATCAGGGTAAATTACTCCAAATATCTCTTTTGTATAGAAATTAGACTTTTTTGAACAGTTTAACATGTATAACAGCGAATCTCAAGTATGTAATGTTGTTTATTTTGCCCATTCACCTCGCCTAAACCTCAAACTTCCCAGCCTGTGGCATATGGACTGTACCCCTCATTCAATACCAAACACTCTCTCGGAGCCACGCCCCCCCTCACCAATTCTCAACCTTTCCTCTAGCCTCCCTCTTCCTCCCCTCACTTCTCTGTTCCAACCGTCAGTTGCTATCCTCGTTTAAAAATCCCCCCTTTGCCTTTATTCCCCACCCCACTTAGTAAATGTATAAAAGGCTGAGATATTTGGAGTAATGTACCCTGATGATGGCATAATGTGTTGAAACCATGTTCGGCGAAGAAAAGAAAAGTGTGGAAATTGTACAAGAGTTTATTTTCAATTATGGGATGATAGGTGTTGGGAATTATGCTGAGAAAAAAAAAAATTTTTGATAAATGGGACCCTGAAGATGTTGATCTCTAGAAGATTGTCACTTCGATTTGTTACTTGCCTTAACCGTTAGATTACGTAATAATATGATAGGAGCATAGCAATTGGTCGAAAATGTGAAGAGCTTAAGGGAAATTTGGATGCAATCGAAAGAGGCTAAAGAGAAGGGGACACGTGCTAAGTATTCTCCGACAATGTGTCCAAGTCTTCCTCTGATCCTCGTGAATTCATATCAACATTTTTTGGTATGGCTACGTTGAAGATCTTGCATTTTTTCTTTGAAATAATGGATGAATTAATTTTAAAGAAGTTAGTAAAAACAAAATAAATTAAAAAATAACAATGATTAACATGCGCCCCATAAGGCTAGCCTGTTTTTGGGGCATCATCAGGTTTCGGGACGTTCTAACTGTCAATATAATTTTCTTTCGTGAATAATACTAGCAATAAAACGTTAGAATACAATAATTTAAATAAACAGCAAAATTATATATTTTTATTTCATGAATAATAGTCATGACTACATGACGTGAATAATAGTCGCAATGAAGGTATCAGAAATACAGAATACCAATAATAAACAGCAGAAATTACAGAGGATCAGTTGGCCTCAATTACAGTTACAAACAAGATCATAAGTGTATATAATATGAGAAAATCAACCCCGCTGTATTCTCTTTAATATTCAGGTTCGTAAATAGTGTAACAGTTCAACGCCAGGAATCTAGAAATGGTTTTCCACACTTTTGTATTGTAATAAGCAAGTTTTTAGATTCTATGAGAATAACCTTATATTTTTAGTGTTCTGGATATTTTCTGGTAACTCAATGCACATGTTTGGGGCCATATAAACATAACGGCGTTTAAATACCGTTAAGGTTGGACTAAGATTAGAATAAATATTTGTTTGTAGACTGTACTTCTCCTTTCTCTGAATTCCCCTTCGTAACCTGCAACCAAACCTTACCTGCAACTATATCCGAGAAGTGATAGCTTAGTTTTATCTTGGAATTATGAGAATGTCCCCTTCCGTAGGAACATATTGAGCCGTATGTTTCTCCCGTTCAAAGGATATCCACGTGGGGCTCGGAGAGCATAACCCCTTCGTTAAGCGAGTCGCGGATGCATCTCCTCGGAATCCCGAGAGCACCTAACCCTCGGTCGCTCCTGGAGAACGAGGATTTGGTGGTTGCGATTAGGGGATGCCAGAAGCAGATGCGAGCAAAGGAATGAAGTCACAAAGTTCGATGAGGGTGGATTTGCAATTTGTGATGCACGGAGTGAAGAAATGGAGACGAAAATTCTGCCACCCGGCTTTTTTTCGCGAGGATTCATACGTTAACGAGGTGCACATTATTGATGCCCGTGAGGCCGAATACGACTGAAAAAACTACGAGTTTTATGTTCCAGTAAACTTGATAGGTGTGAGGTGGAACATTATGGAAGGCCGAAACCAACCTAAGTCGCATGGTGAGACAAAAGTATGCTATCTCGTACCGCAAAATGTATTCGTGCAATTTTTATAGGGTGCACTGTTTGCACTTTTTCGGCCGTAAATGTTTTCTGTACTCCAGTCGGTGTGCAGCAGTGGCATTTCTAGTGCTACATCGGCGTGGGGCTGGGTATGTCAGGACATCAGCCGTGTAAAGATGTATGGGATGAAGTTTTGAGGGATGGAATGGTGACGTATATTATGTAAGTATGTTGAGTGGAGCTCAGTGTTTATTATGGACACTTATCGTGCGTGGGAAGAACGAATGTTTGTTCCTATCTGTTCAGAAATGTACCTCTGTTATTTTATCGCTTGTCAGACCTGGAGATGTAATATGGAGCCAAAATAATATTCTTTGTAGCTTAGCATGTAGGCTCCGAGTCGCCTGGGGTCTTTTCCCGAGGTCACCAGGAAGCCTCCTCCCGGCGATGAGCCACGAACATCCTGCTTTCCAAGCGCCTCCTACGTGGCCCTCAAAGCAAAAGCATTGGCGCGGCCCTTTCAAAGTGCCGCAGTGTGGAACTCAGCGACACAGTCTCTCTCTTCCCTCCTCTTCCCCGTTGTGGTAGTTTTGTTTGGCCTCTTAAATTTCTCCAATTCAGTACATACCCACAACGGCAGCGCTGAAACGTGTGCAGAAACGTGGACCCTCAGTAAGGAGGACGAGAATAGTCTGCCGGGATTTAAGATGTGGGTGTGAAGAAGGATGGGAAGGATGAGGTGGACGTAGAGGAAGACTAACGAGGAAGTGCTTGAGGTGGTGGGCGAGGAAAGAAAACTTCTGCATGAAAGTCGAGATCGGCAGAGCAAGTGGCAGGAGGATATAATATACGGGATTGTTTTAGAATGTAATGGAGAGAAGGATGTTGGGCCAGCGAGGAAGAGGAAGAAGGAGAATAGGTTTCATGGACAGGATGAAAAAGGGGAGATCGTATGATGAGGCAAAAAAGGACATACTAGGGCGAAATAGGCCCGTGAATGTGTAGAAATCCGGGAGGAGATTCTCTGACATCCAACAAAACCTTCCATAGCCGGTTGAATACTTAAAAAAATGGTAGCGCTGGCTATTTTGAATCATCGAAACAGGAAATCAATGTCCATCACTGGGAATGCCTCATTCGGGAAGCTCCCTATTCTCTCCCGCCTTGAATTTGGGACTTCCTGGCCCAAACCAAATTGGCCATTTAATGTAAGTGCCCTCCACACAATCCTAGCGTGCACTCTTAACCGTTTGGATCCGTCGGTTAATCGATTTTTAATTAGGGATTATGCACGTCGCGTTGCCTTAAATCAATATGGTGAGAGGTGGTTCGGTTCGGTGCGGTGCGGTGCGCTCTCGGTTTCCCATCGTGACGTCGAACTCTCCGCATTGATTCGAATTGTTTTTTTGCCCCCACTCTCCTTGTTTTCCCCGGAGCGAGTGGTTGGCAGCGAGGCATACGGACTCATTCCGGCGTCACTTAATTGCCTGAACCACGGCCCCCCACCTCCCTCCACCCCCCGATGCCTCTCCGCCGCTCGTTGAAACTTTTTCGAAATTCCCAGCGACTTGACGCTGTATTATTATTATTTTTAGAAAACTTGGAAAACCATCGAGAAAGTTTTAACGAAACCCGAAGAGTATGTGCATCGCACACATGGTCATGTAAATTCGAGCCTTGTTTTTTTACATATGTCCGGGGATGGAGGTCGGTTATGTGGTGGGTGGGGGTAAATACGTTTTTTCTCGACTTCTGTAAACTTTATTTTATTTTTATTTTTTATTCTCGTTCGTCTCTTCTCTCGCCGCAGCGGAGCAGGCACTCCTAGCGCTCCCCTCTCCTGGTCTGGCGAGGGGGAATATACGCTTTTTCCAATTGTGGAAGTAAAACGTGGGTGAGGTCGAAAAAAAGGAGAAACGAGTTATAAAACTATGCAAACGTCTCCGCTAGAGCGTGATTCACTTGTGTACTTGTGTATATATTTTCCCCCATCTCTCGCTTTGCTCCCTCCCCCTCCCAAGCGTTAACTTTACGATTCGACGTAGCACCGCATGTGTTTACGTTTTTTTGTGAGAGTATAGGAATAGAGTATATGCACATTAGTGTGTGTGCTTGTGTTCGTGATTTTTTTCCTCCATCCTCGAGTACACAAGTGACACCTGTGTTCTTGCTTCAGGAGGATTTTTTTTCGTTTATTCATTTTTTTAATCCCATTATTTACATCACCCGACTCTGGGTGTATTTGCGCACTCTGGGGTGTGTTTACCCTCCCTCCCCCCCTGCAGTTTTCACCCCCTCCCCTCTCTCGCCCCGTTCCGCTTGCACTCCGAGGGGATCTCCTCAACGTGAGCACCCCCCGCCAGCCGCCTCCAGCCTCCCTCTCCATTCCGCTCATTAAATTCCATACGCGCTCCTCCCTCCTCGCCCTCCACGTCCTCCCTCCTCTGGCGTGTATGTATGCATTATGTGACGACCAACTCTCGCTCCCGATCCCAGCGTTACTTTCTCCGCCCCGCGCGACCCTATCCCATTTTACCCCGCCCCATTTTACCCTGCCCCATTCTACCATGCCCCATTCTCTCCTACGCTATTCTTTTCTTCATTCAACTCCCCCATTTTCCCCACATCCAATTCTTCCCCTCCACCCACACGTTCAACCCCTTTCTCCCAATAAAACCTTTTGTTTCCCCCGGTTCAAATTTTTTTTTCTCCCCCATCTCATCGACCTGTTCCCCATCTCTCCCATGCGCACACTTCGGTGAATTCCCTCTCCTACCCCCCCACGCCTCGCTCTTTAGTCGCGCATTGTTTCGCGGGTCCTCCCCCACCACCCTTCGTCCCACGGCGCTCAATTTCGTCGTTATTTTTCTTGCAGTTTCCTCTCGTTTCGCCCTTGTCTTTTTCCCTGCTTTCTCTCGGTTTCAACTCCTTAGCTATCATCTCAACACCCCGCCCAAGGAGCCGGTCCCTGACGCCCACTCGTCAGGCTCCGTGCCCTAAGTCACTCGTGGTAAAACCTGCCCACTTCTCTTACCATAACTTCCTTCGGGAATATTCTGGAGATTTGTTCCCTCCTGAGTCCTGTTGCCAGTAACTCTAATGCCCTCTGTTTTCGATCGCTGAAGAGTAGCTACCCGAATAGGCTGTTGGAGACTTCAAATTTCTCTCTGAAGATCTTAATGATTCAGAAACTTCGGTGCCAATGAAGGAGGATAGGAGTAGATAAGATGCTTGGTTGATTTGTGTTTGTTGTGAGTTCACCGGCAACTAAGGAAATTTGCGCCACTGAAGATGGCAAGATTGGTGACGTTTGATTTTTGGGGAAGGAGATAGAATGGAGAATACCTCGGTTAAGGAATTAATCGCCAAACGGTGCACAGGCTTACGTTCCATCCGACGGTCGGAGTACTCACTTGACATAGTCACCTCTCAGAATCAAAGTGGGGATCAAGATTCCTCTGAAAAATTTCCGCAACTGTCAGTAATCTGAGCCCTCCGATTACGAATCCAACAGTCTCACCGCCAGACCTACCCGATCCCCATATTAGAGGCGTTGTGGACGTGGTTTTTTAAAGTAATCTACCGGTGAAGGTAGGTTTTGATGAAAGTCAGAGAATGTTCTCCCGGTTTTCTACACTTGATGCGTAGACTTGGTATTTCCTTTTTCGCCTCGGCACACGATCTACCCTTCTTCATCCGGTCCATGAAACGTACTCTCTTTCTTCCCCTTCCACGCTCGCTTAGCATCCTTCCCTCTAGCACACTTTTGAGCAACCCATCAACCCTTATTCCATCCTCCAGCCATCTGCTCTGCCTATCCAAGCGGTCGGATTACACTTATGTCGGCAAGATTGTGCAAAGAGTCCATCTTTCGTCATGTATAAGTTTCACCAGATTACTCCCCAGACAACTTTATTATGTTTGTTACCTGCTGTCACATAATCCTCTCCTCCTTTCCTCTTTCTCTCTTTCGTCTCATACTCTCAACTCATGGTTTTATTTTGTTTTTTTTTCTGTCTCTCAAATTCCATTTTTTGATTCTTTATTTCATTTCCGCACGGTCTTTGGAGTTTTCCAAACCACTTCAAGAGTGCTCCTTCTCCGTAGCTGGTGTGCCGTGTCGATGGGTATTGCGTTCATGCGAAGGAAAAATTTATTTATCATTTAATTTTTGAAGTGGCCTGGTTCGTTTTGGTTTTTTTACAAGAAATTGTGTTTCGAATTAGTATTGCATCCTCCTCTTCGTTGCTTTCTCTCTTCAAGGTTCGTGAGGCCTAGGCTAGTGCTATTAGTTAAGACAGGCCTACTAGTAGTCTTAGTTGATAACTAGCACATAGCGCACTTGCGCTACGATATTAAGATATTTTTCTCAGACATTTTTTACATGGTCCGGATTTACCGTTTCATTTTTTCTAACATTAAAACATCTGCTTGCAGTGCTCGGTAAAATATTGTACATTTAATCCATACCAGATTTTGAAATGTAGCTCCACTGAATGACGGTCATCCTAATTCGGTTCCGCTTGCGCGTTTTTACAGCTCTGTAATCCTCATTTCGAAGCATATCAGAAATTCGCTCACTCAACCAATGCCTTCTGCCTTTGGTGTAGTAATGGACACAGATGACTAGGCTCATATGATTTTCAAATGTAATCAATTCATAATGCTACTAAGAGAAGTAAATACTCTTGGTGGCCGTATCGTAATACATTTGAGAGTAAGTAACTATTACCTGATTGTGAGATGATTCGATCTTTATTTTCGTGTTGGTACAGGTAAGGTCACGTTGGGAATGCAGTAACGGGGAGTAATGCCTAAGCGTCTGCATTCGCTGCTTATTGCTCTTAACGCACGACAGTATGTGGGCCGCTATTTTGCATGCCATCCAGCGGATGGATCTCTCTCATGTGTGACGACCGTGGTAGCCAGGTTGATAAGGGTATCCTTGGAAGCCAGAAGGTCCCAGATTCGTGAATTATTAATATTTTAGCTTATAGTACTTTGACAGCTATAATCATATGGCTTTTACCGTCTGCCACTCACAAACAGGGTCAACAGCAGTCGGACGGATAGGCATATAGTGGTCGGAATAAACTCCTCTGCTTCCATAGTGCGGCATGAGAGGAAACACTCATTATTACGACTACGATCCTCGTTAGCATTAGTGATTGGATTATCATGCCTCTATTTTGTTTATCTTCAATCGTTTTGTGAAGGCATCGTCGACCCTTTTTTGTTAGCATCTCTTTCGGAAGATTACCTGTGCTATTGATCTGTTGTAAGTTTCCTTCTTAATGCTTGGAGAACAGCGTAAACTCTGGCTTTTGGTTGGGGTAGCTACAATTCAGTAGGAGATCACAAGGAATAAAGGAGCTTTACAGAACTCTTACCTACTCAATGCAATTGCTGTCTTAGCCGAGTTGCCCTAAACGGATTGGAGCCGCACTACGATTAAATTGTGACGATAGGATAGAGTAGAATGTGGAGAAAAGGAGGATGACTGATTTTTGAGCCTCGGCATAAATACCCTGGACTATATTTAATGCTATTAGTCGTCATGTATGTGCTCGGTGGTGCTAAATTTAATCAATTACATCCGTCCTGCGTGTCGCAGGTGGAATCACTTGCAGCACGCATGAGGAAGGCCGTCATCCTGGGGTCTCTCCGTCTACTCCGTACGCGTGACCAGACCGCAGCATATCCACCCATCCGATTGGCGTCGGACGTGGCTGCGATAACTGCCCGTCCCCTTCTGAGTGCGCGACCATTATTACGGCAATGAAACCTGATGCTTGCCTGGCACTCGGAGGTAGATATTACTGCGGTAACAATCACAATATATGTATATAACTATTGCTCCACAGTTATAAACGGTACATTTTTACATACTATTTGGAGCTTTTGGTGAGCTGGGTGGCGAGAAGGACGAGGAGGTATTAGACACTAGGTTAGAGGGGAGAGGAAGCTAGTGGCGGAGGTTCGGAGGAGGCAGAAGATATGAATGGAGGATGTGTTGAGAGGAAAGGGTATGCTGAAGAGGATTATACTGGAGGAAACCCTGGGGAACCGGGGAAGAGGAAGGTAAAGGATAGGAGTTATGGACGGAACAAGAAGAGGGAGGCGTTTTGAAGATTTTAATAGGGTATTTAATGACGGATCACGTATAGGGAGGAAAGCACAAAGGATGTGTCAGAAATTAGGACAATGATAAGATTCTTGAATAGTTGGTCATTCATGCATTTTACTCTTTCCTTTTCGATTCTTCAACTTTTGTACTATTATTTGTATAATTACCTGGCTGTATGTCTCTTTCTTTTGTGTTGCAAAGCCCTGAGGATGCCAATATGTTGGGCGAAACAATGGCTGTGAGTTCAATAGATGAATGACCAAAGACTCAGGAATCTTATTATGATATGTATTATGTCGGTCGATAAAGTTATAATGATTGAGAAATTGGGATTTTAGAGTAAGTACGCAGTACCTAAAGCCTGCTTATTAGATTGTAGGATACTCAAATGAAAATGAAATGAGTAATGAAAGGTCACAGACCTGTGGAGAGGCTGCCTTCGATGGAATGTGTTCGATGGATGGATGGATGGATGAAGTGCATTGCTGCTTATATAAATCAAAAATCCTTACAAAGAGCATATAAAGCCATTATCTTAATACCATTTCCTTGGTTTTTTAACAAAACATTAATGCCATCATATATCAGTATATTTCTCTTTCGGTGGTGGTTTTCACGTCCAGGTCCTTATGGTAGAAACCAAACACTCAGAACTCCATCAATCCATCCGATCCTTATTTCTTATACTTAGGCTGCCATTGATGGGCTGTAACTAAAATTCTGTATGTACTTGCTGGCTCAGTACCTTGTAGTTTTTATTTCTCTAACACCATCCTCACGTTCTAGTAAGGACCATATACGTTCTCCTTCCCGCCCGAGTTTTTTTTTCCAACCTCTCGACTCCGGTCTCACGTCCTTGTCAAATCGCATGTTTTTTTTAACCATTTTATTTCGCTGTTCACGTCGCCGTCGCTCGGAGAGGTAGGAAAAAAAAACAAAAGACGTCTGCTCTTCGGTCGCTGGTGACGTCGAACGGTGTCGTAATTTGCGTTCGGGTGGCGTTAGTGTTTTTTGTGTCTGTATGTGTGTGTGTGTGTGGAATTTTATCATTTTTTTTGGTTGCCAATTTCCTCGGGTTTCCCGGACAATGGCGCGCCACTACTCGTTCGCTCCACATCGCGGGTTCGACAGCGCGTGCTTCGAGTGGGCGGTCTTGGTTGGGGAGCCGGGTTTGTCGAGGGTAAAAAGAATAATGTGCCGTGCTCTGCGGTCGCGGTGCGATTTTGTCGCGTAATTATTAAACTGTGATTGAGATTTTTACGAGTGGGCGAGAGTGGATCGGCGGGGAGGGCTTGCAAGGAGGTAAACGAGCGAGAAACCTCAAGATTCGGTCGCGCAACCGTACGCTACCGACAGCACTTATCCCGTCGTAATATACATATTTGTCTTTTATTTGGTTTTCTGCCGGTCGGTTTTAAGTTTTGATGCACGAATGCTGCTCCCATTTTTTCCTTTTCATGGCGTCTTGTTTCGTACTGCCACTATTAATGGGGCGTTGATTCTGCCGGATGGAAAACGGACGAGGAGAGTATCGGATATGCTGGGGGAAAGGGTATTCGTTGCGGAATGTTTGGAGAAGGCAAAAATGATGGAAAAAGGACGTTTTGAGAGACGAGAACATGTTGAAAATGGTGAAAGAACTGTGGGGAAGCGTGGAAGAGGAAGGAATGATGATAGAAATTCGGGACTAAATAGGAAGAGGAAGAAGATAGGATTTTTAGAGGGATCAAATGGTGGATCACCTATACGAGGGAAAAAGGAACGATATGTCTGAAATTAGGACATGAGAATAAGTACCGTCCAAAAACCTTCCAATAAGCTGGTAGAATACTCAAATGAATTTGTGTATATGCAATCATATTAATTTATCACGTAATGGTGAAGCTCAAGTGCTATTCATAACGTAAGATTTGTTTACTTTTGTTAGCACATATTTTTAATCATTGTTATAATATTCCATGGTAAGGTTTATTCTATTTTGTTGTATTACACGGTTTTACTGATGTTAGTCCCGCTGAAAATGCTAGGGTCACCTCACGAGCTACCCAGTGCTTCATATCCATGCTCGTTTTTTATTCTGTAAAAAATGGAAGCAATTAACTTTATTCTAACTCTGAACTTATTCTTCGTTGAATTTAAAATTTCCTTGAAGTTTATTTTTCACGGATAATATAGCTGCCGCGATCAGCTGTGTCAACAATTTGTAGTTTATGCTGTGAATCTGTAACTCGTTCTTTTTGTCTCAAAAGTAAGTTCGGATGAAATAAGAAGTAGAGCATAACATAGAAAAGGGAAGAATGTATAGTTCTCGGGTTTCCAACCGGGAGATGAAGGTTTTTGGCACCGACGTTTTGAAGACGTAATCTACGCCTTCGAAACGTATGTGCCAAAAACCACCGTCACCCGTTTGGAAACCCGAGAGCTATACATTCTAAGCATTCGCCGGGAAAGCCTTAAATCTTACATCGAAAAGGGAAGCTTTCACTTGGTGGACGGAGTTCATAATGATCAAGATAAAGTTTGTGACTTCCACAATTTCTTTAAAATTCACCCTGAAGATGGCTTGTCAGCCAAAACAGGTCGGTTACTTTTTCATAAGTTGTGGAAGTCACAAACTTTATCTTGATCATTAAGAAGGAGAGCAGCCGTCAACAATCGTAAAAGTGAGGTAATCTCCCAGAAATTGATATATTTTGTGATTAGGGCTGTCCAACAACCTATCATTTAGTTATTAGGAAACACGTGTGATTGGTTCTTCTGGTGTTAAGTTTGATGCTGCGTAGTTTCGTCAGGATTGAGAAGCCTGCACAATAGCTGGCGAATTATTGCCCAGAGGACTTTATGACGGGGTGGAAAACCCGAAAACTGGATGGACCCTCGTACAATTAGGACCCGCGGACACCTGCATCACGACTGCACTGTTAATATCTTCGGTTCACCATTATTATCTTCTCCATTTCCCTCTATTTATCTCGCCTGGAATTCCTATTCGTTTCCTTCTCTAGACCCGCGCACGCATTGTTCTGCCTTGTGTACACCATTCGATTGGATTGGATATTTGGAGAGACGAGGTCATTTGCGCCATAGGCAACTGGAAAGGGAGGAAGGGTGCCGTCGCCATTAGCCTGCTTTCAACGTAAGGCGCCAAGGGAACTACAGTTTAACGTCTCATCCGACAGACAGAATACTACACTTGAAGTACCACGCACAAGACTCTCAATTAGGGATCGGGTTTCCTCTGAAAAATATCCTCCTCTGCAGGGATTTGTTTGTATGGTTAGCCAGTACTCTAACCACCACCTCAACCCAATCCCCTTCGTTTTATATACGCTGGGTGGACTATTGATTGCATCTCACATTGCGGAAGAACTCTTTCCTCTCAAATTTAAGTTTCAGGCTTTACTTTGTGGAAAAGCGACACATGATAAAAGAAATCTCTTTGTACTTTCCGCACTGTTTTATTCTTTCCGACCATGGTTTCGACAATTTTTTCTCATTATCAAGAGGGAAAGATGTTGGGCAAGCGGGGAAGGGGAAGAAGGAGAATAGGTTTCATGGACAGGATTAAGAAGGGTAGATCGTATGTAGAGGCGAAGAAAGATATGGAAATAGGACCCTGGAAATGTAGAAAACCGGGAGGAGATTCTCTAACATTTGACGGAACCTACCTTTACCGGTAGAATAATTTACAAATACAACAATACAAGGTCAAATCTGGCACCTTGATAATGAAAAAAATTGTCGAAACCATGGTCGGAAAGAATAAAAGAGTGTGGAAAGTACAAAGAGAGTTCTCTTTTCACTCTCTTACCTTCCAGTTTTACTCTTCCAGTTCATCATTCTTTCCTTAGCTCTTCATTCCTTCCAAATTTTCAATCCATCATTCCTCTTTCTCGTTTTCCATTAATTCCACCTTTTTTATCGGCCTTCGAAAGTCAGTCATCTCTTCCTCCTGCTAGTTCCTAAAGAGACATCCTTTTCTACCCTGTTGCTCCTAATATTCCTTCATTTGTCTTCTCCTCCACCCCCAGCGTTCATGACTACATTTTATCCTTATCCGCCTCATGAAAGCCTCCTGTGCCTGCGAATTCTTCTTTCGCTAAGTCTGAATGAAGGCGTTCGTAGTACCCTCCTATTTATGTTCCCGTTCTTTAATCTTTAACGTGAGCCCCATTCGTTTAGTTCATCCTCTTAAGAAGTCCTTAATCCGTCGTGTCGGGCGTGACTTCGGGGAATTGTGAAATGCTTATCATTGTTAATGATAAGTAACTTGGTTTTCGTACATGGATTTATTATCAAAGGACGACCTAGGTTTCGACGATGCTGGTCATCATCATCTGGCACCTGAGCTTCGTCCAAACCTAGGTCGTCCTTTTATAATAAATCTATGAGGGAAAACCAAGTTACTTATCATTTACAATGCTAAGTACTTCCTCTGTTGGTGGACTACTGTATCATTGGTCCTCGACGCCAAATCCATTTCTTTCTCAACTGCATGGTTGGATTCAATCCGGGACTGTAACCATTATCTCGTCGCTCTGATGCATTGCCTCTCTGCGACTCACCCTATGGCCGGATCTCGCTCCCACTTTTCCGTCAGCCTTCCGATACATCAGTGGTTCCCAAAGTGGGCGCCACCGCCCCCTGGAGGGTGATGCTTTCATCTAAGGGGGCTGCAAGGGGGCGCTAAAGGCTGGGCCCTTGCCGCATATACATGTCTGGGGATGAATTAACTATTTCTCTGTTGGATTTGAAATAAACAATAGTTTAATCACAGCAGTTATAGCTCAATTTTTATAAATATCTTACTTTGTTCATGTGCTCATGACGTTAAAGCTTATGATTGGGGGCGCTGGGTAAACGTTTGTGGAAAGAAGGGGGCGGTGGCTGGAAAAAGTTTGGGAAACACTGCTCTACACCATCTTCGACTCGAGAATGCATAATCTTCACTTCGGGCTCAAGATTCTCCTCTAGCGGTTAATTTCGTTTTCTCAGTTTTTCTCGTTCCAATAGATCATTCTTAACCGTTTTATTGCCCTAATGATAATAATCCTCTTGACCCCCTCTACTAAGTGATTCCGACCTTCCCCCCCTATCGACTTCACGTATCCATGCTCCCACTCTCCGATTTCCCGCCGTTCCGCCGCCTCGTTCCCGCGCGAGCGTTTTTCGCGCCTCATTTGTTTTATTCGGCCACCCTCCCTCCCCCTAGGGAGGACGGCACGCGAGCGGAATGAAGAGCCCTCTCCGCTCTCAAAAATCGTGGAACAATGGAGGGCGACGGGGCGTGGATGAGGTCGCGCGCCATATTGGCACTTGTCCTCCATCGTTGTCATAGATTCATGCATGCACGGAGTAGCATGCATGCATGCAATTTCTGCGGAATGTGCTTCTTGTTCCTTCCCCCTAACTTATGGGCCATCCTTCGCTATCTCCCTGCACCTCCTGATCCCGTAATCCTCGCCCGCGTCGTCATCGGGGATTTCCTCAGGAGTGTTTCATCTTCCGGAGGGATAATACTATTTTTTTTAATTTTTGAATAAAAATCAATCATACATGACACGGTTCGCTCCTGTAATTATTATATGTTTTGATTGCGAGTCCCATCTTTTTAAAGTTGAGTAAAGCTAGCCATATGCCTCATTAAAGTCGTTTGGTGACAAGCCATGCCGATAAGTTTGCGAATTTAAATTGTTAATGAGTATCTTCCTATGTAAGTAATCTATTAAAACTCGTTATAAATAATGTAGAAGTAGAACTATTGCAGTACTCAAACCGTTTTTAAACCATGTGGATAGTTAGCACGATTAAAACGTTCTCAACTTTGAAAATGATAAGTTCATACTACGATCCATCCGCTTACTACTCGAGTTTATACGTATCAGGTTAGATACACTCAGATTAGACGCAAGTGTACCTGACGAAGACGATTTCATTGTAGATAATAATCGACAAAACATTTGTGACTTCCACAATGTATTGGCTTGACTGCCGAAACCGGTCGGTAACTTGCATTGCCTATTTACGGTCAGGTATGTTAGCCTGTTACGCCTCCAATTGATTGGGAGGCCCGGGTTCGAATCGCGGACCAGTCAAATGTTTTTTTAGTGACGAATTTCGTTTATTTGTTCACGTGACCCGTGTGAGTGGCTTCGATCCATCATTTGTTCATGCAATGATTGGGAAATTACATGAGGTTCATGTTTGTTTGATGGTCTGCCTCGTTGGATTCTGGTACATTTATTACCGTTTTCGAACCTAGGTGTGGAGGGAATTTTTACGGCGTGTGAATTTCCATTACGATGCATTTCGTTCAACTACCATCTGATGTGCGTGTTCCAAGTGAGATATTTTCTTCGCGTTGCTAAAAAAAATTGTGTTCGCTGTCACATTTTTTTTCTTTATCATGGTATTAATCCTATGCAGTCTAATCTTGCTGGATTTTGTGCGGAACTTCTCCTTGATCAGGAATCCTCGTAATGTGTAATAATTCAGTGACTTGTGACTGAATTTTGGTTAGGTTTGAAGCCTTTTACTTACGCATTAAATAAAAACCGGAAGGCTAGTTGACGTAGTTCCCTATTGTGTAATATTCCTTGCAATAGTCCTGTACAGGACCGTTGCAATATGCTGTAATTATAACATTTTGCAAGAGATGCTAAAGTGAAACAATATATTTCCACATCAAGAATTTTTCAACTAAATTTACATGTACATCTATGTACATACTACCTTGCCAGCCGCCGCGTGGGCGAGTGGTAGGGGGTGTTAAGACACCAGCCGTGTAAAGATGTAAGGGGTAAGGTTTTGGGAGGTGAAATGGTGACCCTTTTTATTTTTTAAGAGTATCCTACTGGTTAAGGTAGGCTTTGTTGAATTTCATAGAATCTACTCTCAGTTTTCTACATATTCAGGGTCCTATCTCCTTCTAGTACTTCCTCTTCGCCTCAGCATAGGATCTACCCTTCTTCTTCCCGTCCATGAAACCTATTCTCTTTCTTCCTCCTCCCCGCTTGTCCAACATTCTTCTCTCTATCACACTCTCCAGTAACCCATCACCCTTAATTAAATCCTTCAGCCATCTACCCTGACTATTCCGGATTTCATTTAGAAGTTTGACGTGTATTATGGGAGTGTATTTAGTGGAGCTCAGTTTTTATTGTGGTTGCTTATTGTGCGAGGAACGAACGAGTTTTGTACCTATCTGTTCGGCAATGTATCTCTCTTTATTTTTAATTTTTTAGAAAAGATCAAGAAAATTGATTTCTTAATATATTTCTTTTATTTTTACAGGTAAGTCAACTGATATGTGGTGGCTAACTCAGCTATCTGGTACTGGAATGGTATGTTTTTCACATCACTTTTTCGGCGCTTCAGTTTGCACGCGTCAATTAATCTTTTGCCAACTCCGTATTGTTGTTTCATCGTTAGCGAGTTGGTGGACTGTAGTGTGTAGCAAGGTTTTTCTTGGAGATGTCTGTTGACTAAATTGACGCGACCACTTTTGATGCTACTCGAAATGCATTTTTGCAGGTAAGTTTTTTGATGATATAGTCAAAGCACATTTCTTTTGCGGGCTGAGTTAATAATACCCTAATAATATGAGGTAAGCTGGTTGATTTAGTTATAATCGCTTACGACCAGGTTTTATATGAGGACCTCAGAAGTCAAGGGATATAAGTAACAAAATCGTTGTTTTGAGAAAACCTAAGTCAAAGTTGAAAATGTTTGGTACAACCCACAAGTAGTTAAGAGGCATTACCCTAGATAGCATCACATGTAAAGAAAATCACTTGGATCCCTTTACCACCTAAAAGATTTATATTTTCACATCCCATTCCTGTACCTAACTTATTTTTTTCAAAAATGTCACTTAGACCCCTTGACTTCTGGGGTCCACATATATAATCCGAATAATTGTTGGAATAAGGGTAAATTAATGGTAAACAAAATTCATAATGAAAATTTCGAGACCAAAGAAAGTGAGCTTGGTCTAAGAGCAGGAAGAAAGAAATTAGTGTGCGCGGAACAATTACTTTGCGTTGAAGGTTAATATAAATGGGTTTTTACTGATGTTCTACTGAAGGATTCGAATTGAAATGGTAGACTTCCTTAGGAAATGAGCTCTTTCCAAATAGGGACAATTGATTGTGCGTTCCTTGTGTAAGAATGCTAAGAAATGACTGGTGAAGTGTGCAATGTGGAGGGAATCGGTGTGTGGTGGAGGGACGTGGACATGAAAGAGTGGAGAAAGAATGTAATCCATGCATTTGAGATTTGGGTGAGTAGAAGGATGAAAAATGTGCAGTGGAAAGAAAGAATGTCAAGTTAGTAAGCGCTTGAAATGTGGTTGAGTAGTAACGCTGCTGGAGGAGATTAGGACGTGAGGTAGATGGTTGTCGTAATAATAATATAATATTAATAATTTATTTACTTTACAAATTCAGTTTTACATACATACATACCAAGCACGCCGTTCCGTCCCGGGGTAGGCACAAAGTTTCACTCATAAATACATATTAGTACCCCTGACTCTGCTTCAATAATTTCCTCCATACTGACCTATCCTTGCAAACCTCTTTTGCCTCATTTACCCCCATACACTGCTTCCAGGGGCGATCCCAGGGGGGGGGATAAAGGGGATACACCCCCCCCCGAAAATTTTGGTTTTACAAAACAATTTTAACAACTAGACGTAGTTATCAAATACAACATTAAACACTCCGATCACTGATCTGAACAGTATAATAGTTATTTTTATGCTCATTATTATAATAATATATATAGATATAATGATGTAACAGTTTTATAGTTTTTAGGGTGACCGAAAAATGCAATAATTTAATGGTAATCCCCCCCCCCCCCCGAAATAAATTGCTGGGATCGCCCCTGACTGCTTCATACCCCCTTTCCTGTTTTTAAGACTCCTAATATTCCTCCTCCTAAGAATTTCCTCAACCACAACTTTCTCAGACTACCTCAGTAGAAATAAATTAAGAAAGCTAGGACAGCCTTGACCTTGAGCTCAACAACGACGCAATATCCCCACCGGCCCAGTCTCTCTTTGTGACCGCGTTCTATTAGTTCCGTATACGTCATCTAACGCTCAATGCAAAATTCCACCCGTCAAGGCAACCTCGTACGTAAACATCTTCTAGGTTGCATGACACATTCTTCTGAGGAATGCCATGCGGAAACTCGTGTGGTAATGAAACCCGGAGGACCCCCTCAGAGAGTTTTTTGGTGAGTACCATCGGAAGTTCATCTCCGGGCTTTTGGCTATTATATATTTTTAAAGTCCATGGTAATTAAAACTTATTAAAACCTATTATATCTCGATCTGAGAGCCTCAAACTCATTACAAGGGAATTTCCGACAACTAGCATTGATCCCTGATATTTTTCTCGGAAGAACCCTTTTCAGGGTATCTAAGGGTATTCAGGGTACAAGAAAATCATTTTCGTCTGGACACCCCCTATATACCCCTTTAGGGGTCGATCAGGGTCGGGAGTACTCACTACTAGTAGTGAGTATTTTCCCCCAAGTTTCAGACCGATTGGACCAAAGGTTTTGGCCCTATGGCCAAAAAACCCGAAATTTTCGGGAATTTTTCTTAATAACTCCTTTATTTGAAGAGATAAAAATTTAGTTTAAATTGGAAAGTTGATCAGTGAGTGACTGGTTACCCATTACGTATAAAATTAATCACCACACACCAAGGGTGTGACCCCTACACTCTGGGGTAAGGCATGTGGACTTGGCCAATTTTTCCTCCCGCATCAAATAATCTACTCGTCTTTGCGACAAAGCGAATATTTAACCCACAACAGCCGAAAAACATTCTAATATTAAATATCTATCAACTAATTAACTTAGATAAAATATAACGACACCGTTGAATGCCCTAATTAACCCGAGTCAAATGATTTCCTCGTCTTTATGTCAAAATGATCAATAGGCCCGCAGCAGACCGAAATGTATAATATCTCGCAACGTTCGTACGTGACATTCGTGCAATCATTGTTTCTACGATTGAATGTATAATAGAACCGCAGAAGACTGAAATGTATAATATCTCGCAACCCAGGAAAACGTCCGTGCGTGGTATTCATTGATGGAATAGTTCACAACATTCGCATAGATTGTTAGGTGCATGGCCTATACTGCATCGACAAACTTGAGCTCCACTCCGGCCTCAAGTTTCAACTTGCTCAGCTGCAACGTAATTTTTTTTTCACCATTACATCATTCCCGACCACCGCGTCTGACGCATAATCCCTCCTCTTCCCCCTCCTCTTTCTTCGAGGTCGCATTATGCTGTTGTCAATAATAAGCGAAAGGACAACAAACCAGCTATGGGGGACGCTCCCGCCCATGAGCGTTATACCATCTGATATTAAATATAAATAAAGGTGTTGAGGTGAAATAAAACAGGGAATACAAGTTTTCAAAAATTTATTTTTTTTTCAAAATTTTATTACAAGAACACCAGTCAGCCAGCTTGTGAGCATTTTTCCTGGCACATTGTAAATTACTTTGAGAATGAGCGTCAATGAAACAGCACTCATTTGTTGACAATGTCTTTAAGGATGGGGGCCTCCATTCAATTCCAGATTTGCTACGCAAATGCCCACGGACAATAGTTTTCTAAGAGAAGCAGCCTTTTCCGCACCCTTTGTGGAGAGAAACTTGAAACGTTGGGTGTATTGTCTCACAATGCTCTCCAATTGCAAATACTCAATATCTCTTTCATATTATGACAAGCTGTGATAGTCATTTTTTTTTTAACCAAGAAGCCTCTCTCGTGAAAAGTATCCCAAACAGGAATTTGAATAGCCAGGTATTGCAACAAGTACGCTGAACATCACTAATGGTCAATTCCTTGACCATGTAGCTTTTATCATTAGTGGTAAACCCTTGGAATTCGATAATGGCACTCATCTCACGATAATTTCCCAACTTTAGTTTTAAACTCCCGATGTCAGGGGTTGAGAGATCATCAATATCCAACTAACGAGGAAATTAATTCCACATCAACGGTTAAACATACAGTCACGCACGCGCAAAGGTCTTGCACGTACCATTCACTCGATAAGTGACACTTCGAATCTCCACCTCTCAAAATCGACACTACTACCGGATGGTTGAATAGGTAGAATTGCTAATGGCGGTGAGAAATTGCTTCGCGATATCACTTTCGCGCTACAGCCTGCGGAGAGACAGAGTATCTAAATTCGAGAGCTTAATGAGACAGCACCATTCCTCAACGTTTAAGTTAACCAAACTCCCCAGAACTACAAAATGTAATGTACTCTTTACCGAAAAAAGTGTGTAAAAGTTAACGAGCGCGAGGAGAGCGAACCTTTTATATCGCTGAAAAAAAATAATCGTATACTAGCTTTTCTTACTTCAGAATACCAGGCCAATCAACATGTAAAACAACGACACTTATGCACGTGGATAAATTGCAAACCAGCCTTAAAGTCTCTGACGGGGTCATAGCCAACACACACACACACACACAAACGCAATTAACACAAAGTACCCCAAAACAGACGATTACCATGAGGGGTGTATGATGGAATTGGGGTGAGGAATCTGTACAGAGCCTGTCCTAACGATTTACTTAAAGCGTAGAGACTGTAGAATTCCCCAGATTTTTCAGAAGTTTCTCCGGATTAGTAGAGGTATTCTGAAAAGCAGCCAATCCCTTCTCTGTAAAGAAGCGAGAAATTTAAAAAAAATAATATCAAAGAGGAAACATTTATCGATACATGATCTTAGATTATAAAGAACGATAGTTAAGCTATATTCATTTCCTAAAAGTGTCGCGCTTCTCTACCACCCCCTACAAAATCCCACCCACTATACGCAGTTACGATTGCATAATACACAACTGAAGATCCTTCTCATGAACTAATACAGTTTGCTGAGAATCCGTTAACGAGCGATTGCACACAATCTCTAGTCTTCGAACCAAGTTACCGCGCGTTTACTCAGAAGAAAAAATTTTAGAAAAATTATATTAAATTTTTTCTTCAATATTCAATAAATTTATGAGAGCTAATTCAATGTTTTTTCCAGCATACGTTTCCGATATTTTCTTTAAGTCAATAGTGAAGCGGTGATTATCATATTTCATCTTTGCATCTTATTAAACAAAGTTATCTATACTAATTCCTTGTTTTAACTTTTTAACAAGTTTTTTCAAAGATTCTCAGGTTGAGGTTCCTAATTATTCCACTAAATATGTGAAATAATAAATATCATAAGTAATAAATAAATATCGAAGTAATTTAAAAAAATATTTTCTAATTTCTCAAAATTCTTTATTGCATCCGCATTATAAGGAATCAAAAGAATCTCGTTCCCTAACGAAAATGCCCCCACAATCGTGAATGTGACATAAATGTTTACTATTCTAGAATTAGTTATTATTCTATTATTATCACGCTAATATTGACAAATCTACCTTAGTTATAGTTGGCTACCTTCGTAATTTTGTAAATGAGAATATATTCAATTAGGTACTTTTTTGGCTATTTGTGCTATTTTCAAGTGGTGAGTGAGTAACGATCGTATCATTAATAGCATGTTCTAAGTGTAATTTAGACTTGTTGAAGGATGTTTTGTTTATTTTTTGTGATGTATGCAGTTACTAACTAAATTTTAAGTGCTTTAGAAATCTCAGAAGTATCACAACTTAGACAAGTCAAAGGTATGGCCATGAATAAATATTATAGATTTAAACTTTTGGAATCGTTGCCTAGGTAACGTGTTGTCACAATTTCCAAATTTAGTTCCATGAATATATATTATGGATTTGGATATTTGGTATTGTTGCCTAGGCTATGTGTTGCCTAAATTTCCACTTTTAGTTTGCCCAGTCCTTAGCGCCACCTCGATCAGAGTCTTTTCAGTTGTAATTGTAAAGTTACTTTTTAAATGTTAGAGAGGAGATATCTATTATAGAAAATGTGTAAGAGGTTTATGAAACGTTCATCGTGTGCCGACGACGATGTTTGCCAGACTCTGATTCTAATTTGAATGCATTAAGCCCGTTCGGTTTAAATAAAGAATTTAGAATGTCTTATTCAAACAGTACTTGCCTCGTACCAGGATGCAAACCGGGTATACGTCTACGAGGACTCAAAAATTGGGGACTTGGATTGAAATATAAGAATCAGTTCAAGAAGGCGGTCGGTGCATACCTTTTTACATACACTACAACGATGGTCATCGGGAATACTCATGAAGTCACCTCGCATTATTATTAAATTTCCGTATAGCGAGATTCACGAAGTGCTAATAAGTGAATTGTACATTTGTATAGTTAAATTTTGAGAGGAATTAAATATATGTGTTGACCGAACGATATTAAAAAAGTGTATAATCACGCCCCGCGTGTACTACTACATTATTTATCCACTGCATTATGATAAATTATAGGTAAAAACTCGTGTATATTCATGGCAAAACCGGTGAGACGTGTTTATTTACAATTTGTCGATTGTATTTACATTTGAACTTTCGTCTTTCATCACTAGGCGACATCCCCGTCCCCCCCCCCCTCCCATCCGCTCGCCTCTTGCCCCACCACCTCCATTTCATTGGTTCCTAGTTTTAGGCTTCAAACATTTGTCTCCTCCATTGTAAAGTAGTAAAATATATTCAACAGAACCAGGAAGTACCAATATTCGGGAGGCAGATAGCCGAAAGCTCCATGCTCGAATTCCATCATTAAGAGTTTTATTAATATAGATATGAAGTGCCTTTATGGGCGAGGTAAGTAGCCAGTAGTATGATCGCTTTAAAAATCGTGCTCAATGGTAAGTTATTTTGGATTTACATGCGTTTATTCTTTAAAATAATCGCTTATCCTGAATCAAGAAAAAATAAAACCACCTCGTTGTTTCCCGTATGACTAAATTACGGTGTTCTATACGCAGACCACCAGGATATTCGCTACAGTCCATCTTAAATTTCTCTCGAATCTTTATTCTTGCGTACACTGATTTCAAAATTACACTTCAATCGCAAAACTCTACTTCTCAATGTCAGCATGGATAAACTTGTGCGTTCATCGAAAAGTTTGCGGTCTAATAGATGTTAATATATATTGATATCACATCCAAAACACCTATGAGGTTCGTTCCGTAAGTCAATTTGACCAATTTAAGGTATTTTTTGTACGACCTTAAACACCGGATGCGACTATATGTAGGTTAAAGAAACATTCTCCATATATTTCGTTCTGGATAGACCTCTGGAAATGACCAGCTTAAACATATCAACCCTGATTTTGAAAAAATAGTTGAGCGACTACATCCAATAATTAAATCGATGTCGAATGCAATACTTTCTCTCTTCCTGCTTCGTCAAAACATGACTTATCAAGGTGGAACTGGTTTCCTTTACGAGTATAGGGTGAAGATTTATAATAATAACCATTATCCGGAATAGATATCGTCCACTTCCATTACTTCAAACCCGATTACATCCAATTTATGAGAGTCAACATTCAACAATCAGCATTCAACAAGTCAACAGGTTCAACAATCTCTCCTTTATTTGTAATTCACAAGACAGATTCGACAAGACAGACTTCGGAAAATAGGAGAAAGAATGGTAGGGTAGGATGGGGTGTCTATTCTAACTTCTGTAATTTGTTCACAATAACACATTTTAATGTTGACTCTCATAAATTGGATGTAATCGGGTTTGAAGTAATGGAAGTGGACGATAAAGTAACGAAGTACGACGTAAAGGAAACCAGTTCCACCTTGATAAGTCATGTTTTGACGAAGCAGGAAGAGAGAAAGTATTGCATTCGACATCGATTTAATTATTGGATGTAGTCGCTCAACTATTTTTTCAAAATCAGGGTTGATATGTTTAAGCTGGTCATTTCCAGAGGTCTATCCAGAACGAAATATATGGAGAATGTTTCTTTAACCTACATATAGTCGCATCCGGTGTTTAAGGTCGTACAAAAAATACCTTAAATTGGTCAAATTGACTTACGGAACGAACCTCATAGGTGTTTTGGATGTGATATCAATATATATTAACATCTATTAGACCGCAAACTTTTCGATGAACGCACAAGTTTATCCATGCTGACATTGAGAAGTAGAGTTTTGCGATTGAAGTGTAATTTTGAAATCAGTGTACGCAAGAATAAAGATTCGAGAGAAATTTAAGATGGACTGTAGCGAATATCCTGGTGGTCTGCGTATAGAACACCGTAATTTAGTCATACGGGAAACAACGAGGTGGTTTTATTTTTTCTTGATTCAGGATAAGCGATTATTTTAAAGAATAAACGCATGTAAATCCAAAATAACTTACCATTGAGCACGATTTTTAAAGCGATCATACTACTGGCTACTTACCTCGCCCATAAAGGCACTTCATATCTATATTAATAAAACTCTTAATGATGGAATTCGAGCATGGAGCTTTCGGCTATCTGCCTCCCGAATATTGGTACTTCCTGGTTCTGTTGAATATATTTTACTACTTTACAATGGAGGAGACAAATGTTTGAAGCCTAAAACTAGGAACCAATGAAATGGAGGTGGTGGGGCAAGAGGCGAGCGGATGGGAGGGGGGGGGGGACGGGGATGTCGCCTAGTGATGAAAGACGAAAGTTCAAATGTAAATACAATCGACAAATTGTAAATAAACACGTCTCACCGGTTTTGCCATGAATATACACGAGTTTTTACCTATAATTTATCATAATGCAGTGGATAAATAATGTAGTAGTACACGCGGGGCGTGATTATACACTTTTTTAATATCGTTCGGTCAACACATATATTTAATTCCTCTCAAAATTTAACTATACAAATGTACAATTCACTTATTAGCACTTCGTGAATCTCGCTATACGGAAATTTAATAATAATGCGAGGTGACTTCATGAGTATTCCCGATGACCATCGTTGTAGTGTATGTAAAAAGGTATGCACCGACCGCCTTCTTGAACTGATTCTTATATTTCAATCCAAGTCCCCAATTTTTGAGTCCTCGTAGACGTATACCCGGTTTGCATCCTGGTACGAGGCAAGTACTGTTTGAATAAGACATTCTAAATTCTTTATTTAAACCGAACGGGCTTAATGCATTCAAATTAGAATCAGAGTCTGGCAAACATCGTCGTCGGCACACGATGAACGTTTCATAAACCTCTTACACATTTTCTATAATAGATATCTCCTCTCTAACATTTAAAAAGTAACTTTACAATTACAACTGAAAAGACTCTGATCGAGGTGGCGCTAAGGACTGGGCAAACTAAAAGTGGAAATTTAGGCAACACATAGCCTAGGCAACAATACCAAATATCCAAATCCATAATATATATTCATGGAACTAAATTTGGAAATTGTGACAACACGTTACCTAGGCAACGATTCCAAAAGTTTAAATCTATAATATTTATTCATGGCCATACCTTTGACTTGTCTAAGTTGTGATACTTCTGAGATTTCTAAAGCACTTAAAATTTAGTTAGTAACTGCATACATCACAAAAAATAAACAAAACATCCTTCAACAAGTCTAAATTACACTTAGAACATGCTATTAATGATACGATCGTTACTCACTCACCACTTGAAAATAGCACAAATAGCCAAAAAAGTACCTAATTGAATATATTCTCATTTACAAAATTACGAAGGTAGCCAACTATAACTAAGGTAGATTTGTCAATATTAGCGTGATAATAATAGAATAATAACTAATTCTAGAATAGTAAACATTTATGTCACATTCACGATTGTGGGGGCATTTTCGTTAGGGAACGAGATTCTTTTGATTCCTTATAATGCGGATGCAATAAAGAATTTTGAGAAATTAGAAAATATTTTTTTAAATTACTTCGATATTTATTTATTACTTATGATATTTATTATTTCACATATTTAGTGGAATAATTAGGAACCTCAACCTGAGAATCTTTGAAAAAACTTGTTAAAAAGTTAAAACAAGGAATTAGTATAGATAACTTTGTTTAATAAGATGCAAAGATGAAATATGATAATCACCGCTTCACTATTGACTTAAAGAAAATATCGGAAACGTATGCTGGAAAAAACATTGAATTAGCTCTCATAAATTTATTGAATATTGAAGAAAAAATTTAATATAATTTTTCTAAAATTTTTTCTTCTGAGTAAACGCGCGGTAACTTGGTTCGAAGACTAGAGATTGTGTGCAATCGCTCGTTAACGGATTCTCAGCAAACTGTATTAGTTCATGAGAAGGATCTTCAGTTGTGTATTATGCAATCGTAACTGCGTATAGTGGGTGGGATTTTGTAGGGGGTGGTAGAGAAGCGCGACACTTTTAGGAAATGAATATAGCTTAACTATCGTTCTTTATAATCTAAGATCATGTATCGATAAATGTTTCCTCTTTGATATTATTTTTTTTAAATTTCTCGCTTCTTTACAGAGAAGGGATTGGCTGCTTTTCAGAATACCTCTACTAATCCGGAGAAACTTCTGAAAAATCTGGGGAATTCTACAGTCTCTACGCTTTAAGTAAATCGTTAGGACAGGCTCTGTACAGATTCCTCACCCCAATTCCATCATACACCCCTCATGGTAATCGTCTGTTTTGGGGTACTTTGTGTTAATTGCGTTTGTGTGTGTGTGTGTGTGTTGGCTATGACCCCGTCAGAGACTTTAAGGCTGGTTTGCAATTTATCCACGTGCATAAGTGTCGTTGTTTTACATGTTGATTGGCCTGGTATTCTGAAGTAAGAAAAGCTAGTATACGATTATTTTTTTTCAGCGATATAAAAGGTTCGCTCTCCTCGCGCTCGTTAACTTTTACACACTTTTTTCGGTAAAGAGTACATTACATTTTGTAGTTCTGGGGAGTTTGGTTAACTTAAACGTTGAGGAATGGTGCTGTCTCATTAAGCTCTCGAATTTAGATACTCTGTCTCTCCGCAGGCTGTAGCGCGAAAGTGATATCGCGAAGCAATTTCTCACCGCCATTAGCAATTCTACCTATTCAACCATCCGGTAGTAGTGTCGATTTTGAGAGGTGGAGATTCGAAGTGTCACTTATCGAGTGAATGGTACGTGCAAGACCTTTGCGCGTGCGTGACTGTATGTTTAACCGTTGATGTGGAATTAATTTCCTCGTTAGTTGGATATTGATGATCTCTCAACCCCTGACATCGGGAGTTTAAAACTAAAGTTGGGAAATTATCGTGAGATGAGTGCCATTATCGAATTCCAAGGGTTTACCACTAATGATAAAAGCTACATGGTCAAGGAATTGACCATTAGTGATGTTCAGCGTACTTGTTGCAATACCTGGCTATTCAAATTCCTGTTTGGGATACTTTTCACGAGAGAGGCTTCTTGGTTAAAAAAAAAATGACTATCACAGCTTGTCATAATATGAAAGAGATATTGAGTATTTGCAATTGGAGAGCATTGTGAGACAATACACCCAACGTTTCAAGTTTCTCTCCACAAAGGGTGCGGAAAAGGCTGCTTCTCTTAGAAAACTATTGTCCGTGGGCATTTGCGTAGCAAATCTGGAATTGAATGGAGGCCCCCATCCTTAAAGACATTGTCAACAAATGAGTGCTGTTTCATTGACGCTCATTCTCAAAGTAATTTACAATGTGCCAGGAAAAATGCTCACAAGCTGGCTGACTGGTGTTCTTGTAATAAAATTTTGAAAAAAAAATAAATTTTTGAAAACTTGTATTCCCTGTTTTATTTCACCTCAACACCTTTATTTATATTTAATATCAGATGGTATAACGCTCATGGGCGGGAGCGTCCCCCATAGCTGGTTTGTTGTCCTTTCGCTTATTATTGACAACAGCATAATGCGACCTCGAAGAAAGAGGAGGGGGAAGAGGAGGGATTATGCGTCAGACGCGGTGGTCGGGAATGATGTAATGGTGAAAAAAAAATTACGTTGCAGCTGAGCAAGTTGAAACTTGAGGCCGGAGTGGAGCTCAAGTTTGTCGATGCAGTATAGGCCATGCACCTAACAATCTATGCGAATGTTGTGAACTATTCCATCAATGAATACCACGCACGGACGTTTTCCTGGGTTGCGAGATATTATACATTTCAGTCTTCTGCGGTTCTATTATACATTCAATCGTAGAAACAATGATTGCACGAATGTCACGTACGAACGTTGCGAGATATTATACATTTCGGTCTGCTGCGGGCCTATTGATCATTTTGACATAAAGACGAGGAAATCATTTGACTCGGGTTAATTAGGGCATTCAACGGTGTCGTTATATTTTATCTAAGTTAATTAGTTGATAGATATTTAATATTAGAATGTTTTTCGGCTGTTGTGGGTTAAATATTCGCTTTGTCGCAAAGACGAGTAGATTATTTGATGCGGGAGGAAAAATTGGCCAAGTCCACATGCCTTACCCCAGAGTGTAGGGGTCACACCCTTGGTGTGTGGTGATTAATTTTATACGTAATGGGTAACCAGTCACTCACTGATCAACTTTCCAATTTAAACTAAATTTTTATCTCTTCAAATAAAGGAGTTATTAAGAAAAATTCCCGAAAATTTCGGGTTTTTTGGCCATAGGGCCAAAACCTTTGGTCCAATCGGTCTGAAACTTGGGGGAAAATACTCACTACTAGTAGTGAGTACTCCCGACCCTGATCGACCCCTAAAGGGGTATATAGGGGGTGTCCAGACGAAAATGATTTTCTTGTACCCTGAATACCCTTAGATACCCTGAAAAGGGTTCTTCCGAGAAAAATATCAGGGATCAATGCTAGTTGTCGGAAATTCCCTTGTAATGAGTTTGAGGCTCTCAGATCGAGATATAATAGGTTTTAATAAGTTTTAATTACCATGGACTTTAAAAATATATAATAGCCAAAAGCCCGGAGATGAACTTCCGATGGTACTCACCAAAAAACTCTCTGAGGGGGTCCTCCGGGTTTCATTACCACACGAGTTTCCGCATGGCATTCCTCAGAAGAATGTGTCATGCAACCTAGAAGATGTTTACGTACGAGGTTGCCTTGACGGGTGGAATTTTGCATTGAGCGTTAGATGACGTATACGGAACTAATAGAACGCGGTCACAAAGAGAGACTGGGCCGGTGGGGATATTGCGTCGTTGTTGAGCTCAAGGTCAAGGCTGTCCTAGCTTTCTTAATTTATTTCTACTTACCTCTACCTCTCGCACCATTCATTACACTCTTATATATCTGTTTCGTTATTTGACTGTAATCCATTCTCTTAACATGGCCAAACCAATGAAGCACACCCCTTTCATATATGTCCATTACTGGAGCATATTATTTTCAAGAATACAATTTTGAAATAGCAATTTCTTGGTTCATAAATTAGGAAAGCTTTAGGTAGCCTCTATGGAAAACCTGAGTTGAGACAGTTGAGACTACCTTCGCGGTAATAATATGGATAGGCCATTACTGAAATGACTTAAAATGAGCATTATACACTTAACCTAATCAACTTAATATCAGCCAGAAGTATAGGCGAAAAATAAAAATGACTCTACACAATGATGTTAAATAAATATTCTGCATCTGGCTGAGTGAATAACCGTTGTATGGCCATTTGGATCAAATTAATTCTTTTAGCTTTTACTTTTATTGGTAGTAGATTGTACACTTTAGGACCCATATAAAAGATACATCTTTAAAGAAAGTTTTGTTTGGTTTGAAAAACGTAACATAATAAATATCTCGTAAATTATAATGTGTTCTTAGCGAAGGTAGAAGTTGTTTGTTTCTCTTGTAGCATAAAATTGCCTGAGTACTTTATAGATATTTCATTGCCTTAATGGTAGCAAATTTAATGAAACAAATAGTGATAACGAATGCCTGTAATGAGATGAATGTTCAATGATTCTTTTTATTCTTTTTTTTGCAAAACCACTACTGGTTTTATTACATTTTACTATGACCGTGTTCCAGTCCGTAGGGTGCACCCTATGCACTTACGCCCTATCCTGCACTTTTCTGCTCTTAAGGTAGCCAGCGCCAATGTCTCCCAGTGTCCAATGTCGGAACTATATCAGAACCGCCTCGACCAGTAAGTTGGTCTGTGTACTTCTTCCGCAGGCCGATGGATTGTATTATCCTTTCGTCTGTCCCTAGTACATCAGAAGAACGTCCATTAGTCACTCGGAATTGTAATTTATCGCAAGACATCGCATGGGAAATTCGCAATATTCACGAATGGGAAATTCTTAGGGCGCAAAAGTGCGCATCGTCATACACTTACCTTCAATGTGCACTAGCGCCCTAGCCATGATGCGCTGTAACGGATTGGAGCCGCACTATACGACGTCACATCCGCAAAATGACAATCGAAAAGAGCACATAAGGGTACGAAGTGTGAATAATATCGGATTGGAACACGGCCTATGCTCCGCCCCAGCACACTATTTCATAGTTATATTTGGATTACACTACGGCATAATAAAGTAAGTAGTACGGTTGTTGCGGATAATTAGGGTGAGAGATGCTGAAGATTCTGATCCAGGGTGCAATATTTGGTTGGGGGGATTGGTGAGAGTGGGAATAGGCTTTATAGGTGGGATAAGGTGAAGTAGAACTTATGCCGAGCTGAAAAGTGAAATTAAGGTACGATTTAAATACCGTCGTCTGTAAATTATCAGCATCGGTAAGTCTCATTCTAGCTGTACCTACATTTGCCCGTGTACAATTTCCAATTGCAATGCATTTGTCTTGCCTCTATTTTGTTTTTCTTCAATCGTTTCGTAAAAGTGAGGTGAACGAAGAGGAAGGCAAACGAGGTAGTGCTTGAGATGGTGGGCGAGGAAAGGAAACTTCTCAATAATATCGGCAGAGTAGGTGGCTGGAGGATGTAATAAGGGGCGATAGATTGCTCAAAAATGTGATGGAGGGAAGGATGTTGGGCAAGCGTGGAAGAGGAAGAAAGAGGATAGGTTTAATGGACAGGATGAAGAAGGATAGATCGTATGCAGAGGCGAGAAAATAAATACTAGAGGTAGATAGGACTATGAGGGTGTATAAAACCGGGAGGAGATTATCTGACATTCAAAAAAACCTACCTTAACCTGCAGAATACTAAAAAAAGGCATCGCCAGACCTTTTTTGTTGCCATCTCTTTCGGAAGATCACCTATGCTAATTATCAGCTGGAAGTTTCCTTATTTATGTACAGGGAACAGCGTAAACTCTGGCTTTCGGTTGGGGTAACTACAATCCAGTAGTTTTAGAAAATATTTCACTCAGCTGTTTTGAGGTCTAAAATCCTGCATTTGCCATAGAACTTTCGCCGGAAAGGTGGAAAAGCACTAAATGCGATTGATACCTTGTAAATCCTCGTTCGTAGCCGATTTTGGATGTGGATGAAATTTTAGTAACGGAATATGCTCATTCATTCCAACTTTGGTGTCTGCCTCTTATTTTGCAAAATACGGCTCTTGATATTCCGTTGACATGGGTATGAACCACGTGGACTAAAGCGTTTTGCTTGTTTCTTCCGCTAGGTCTATAAAATCTCAAGTATTTTGACAAGCGATGGATGCTCAGAACACTCTTGAAGGTGGTGGGTTATTTGAAAATTTTGTCAGTTTCATGGCATTTATTCACTGTGAGCCACACGCTCTTTTAAAAATGTAGGAATAGTGTAGTTAACGGAAAAATCGGTTGCAGCGCACAACTACAAATCTCTCAGAAAAATCTGATTTAATGAGAATGAAATATCAGTACTGCCGTATCCCCACAGTATTCTCGCAGCAGTACATCCGGAGTCGAGCAATGGATTATAATTGCTGGCATATTTAGATTTTAAATCCGCGATGAGATAAACACGCTATCAATGCGTACATAGCACGCTTTCTGCATCCTTGGACACGAAAACAAACTGCCTGTCTCACAGCATGGCTACGGAAATCAATTAACTCGTCAGAAATTTCCGCGAAAAACTTCGTATTAAATGGCTCATCAATCTTTATCTGGCGATCATGACCGATTTCATATTCGCTGATTTATCAGTAATTGTCCAATTAATGCCCCTTATATTAATTTGGGAATAAATACGGGACTACTGTTTGTCACGCGAAGGTTTTTAAGGATTTCTCTTATCTCATTTCGCACGCAACTACGAAAGGGTTCACTATTAACGTCACTGAGTATTGGTCGACAGTTTTGCACGCAAGCCTTGAGGCAGAAACCTGCTGAGAAACTTCCTCCCGCTCGCACGCCCGTGGAAGCAATTCGTATGGAAGTGATGTGGCATAAATCTCCTTTTGATTTCCTAAGATTACCTCATCACATGCCCAATATTTGCAGAAATATAATGGTCACGGTGAAAAAGAATGGACAACGGGGTTATGTTGATATGGAGCGTTGGGTTTTATGGGACAGAAACGTGGACCGTTAGAAAGGAGGACGTGAATGGGCTGCAGGTATTTGAAATGTGGGTGTGGAGAAGAATGGAGAAGGTGAGGTGGAGGGAAAGAAAGACTAACGAGGAAGTGCCGGAGATGGTGGGCAAGGAAAGGAAACTTCTGACTGAAATTCGAGATCGGCAGAGCAGGTGGGTTGAGGATCTAATAAGAGTCGAGGGATTGCTCAAGAATGTGACAGAGGGAAAGGTGTTGGGCAAGTGGGGAAGAGGAAGGAAGAAAATAAGTTTCGTGGACAGAATGAAAAAGGGTAGATCGTATGCTGAGGTGAAAAAGGATATACTAGAGGTAGATAGGCCTCATGTGTAGAAAACTGGTTAGAGATTCGTAGACATTTAACAAAACATACCTTAACCGGTAGAATACTGAAAACAACGGAGTCATAATAGGTCTCACTAGTAGCGTCGTTGGCGAAGGAAGTTAGGTCATGACATGTCTGAGTCATGTTTTGTGATGATAATACCAATGTACCACGTATGACATTTTGGTATCGTTTATGGGTATTGTCTTAAGGCACTTGAGATTCTTCTCGATTAAGAGGCTTCTTTCTTTTGCTATATTCTCTTCCTAGTTTAGAAGTACGGGGTTGCAATCATTGAATCAGGGTAGAACAATTTTTTCAACAACTTGGAATGACAGTCATTCAAGGTAGGTAGGTTATTATGTAGGATTACTATCAGGACTATAATAGCATTTGAGATGGTGCGGTGGACGTAAAGGAAGACTAACGAGGAAGTTGATGCGGAAATGAAAATTTTGCAAAAATGCTAATTTCTATAAATAATTACAAAATTTTTATTTATGCATCATGCATAAATTCCACTCTATATCGCTGAAATTTTCGGATTTTATAACGAGAAAGTGCTGGATGTAGTAGGCGAGGAAAGGAAACTTCTGAATGGAATTCGGAATAGGCAGGGTATGTGGCAGGAGTTGGTGGTATGATTTGCTCAGGGCTGTAATTTAGGGAATAATGTTGGGCAAGCGGGGAATGGGAAGAAGAAGAATAGGTTTCATGGACGGGATGGAGAAGGACAGATCGTATGCTGAGACGAAAAAGGAAGTGCTATAAGTGGATTGGACCTCTAAAGCGTGGAACGCCGGTTGGAGATTTCCTGACTTTCAACAAAACCTACTTTTTATCGGTGGAACACGTATTTAAATACCCACCGGCTGATTGGTTAGTTTATCGACAGCTCTTATTGTAACGTCCCAATTTTTGGGTCATCGTATAACTTTCCGTCTTCTTGATGGCTCCTCCACCTCTTATTTCGTACCAAATTTCTGTCCTCTTCCTACTTCCTCCTCGCTTCCATCAGCGTTCCCCTCTATCACCATCTTCAACATGCCCCCGCCTTTTGAATCGTACTCAGTACTTCTCTTCTGCTATCTACGATCATCCAAGATTAACTTCATCTCTTCATCCGCAATATATATGTACTTCATCGTACATTATTCTCGCAATCCAGCTCACCTTCTTAATTCTCATCCTTACCCACTTATCAAATGTCTTCAGTCTTGGTATCTCTCTACTTTGACTCTCCGTATTAATCTTCACCAGTCGTTTAGTGAAAATTTTTATTCCCTTTAGTAAAACTTGATTCTCTTTAGTTAAAAATTGTTCCTTGGACAGGGCACATCCATACTACGATAGCTTCCATACTAGATGGTATGAGGAATTCCAGTGAAATTTGTCTGTGGGAAGACAATTTACAGGAATATGGAAACCCAAAAAATGAAGTTTTGGGACCAACCAACCAGCTAGTTGAATGCCAAATGATGAAAATTGGATGACTTCGGCGAGGTATGCATAGTTGGGTAACCCTTAACGTATATAAAGCTCGCATTCCCATTTCTGGCGCTCCAATTCCTCAAAAAATGTACTTTTACCAATGATTTAACCGTCCAGATAGCAATTCATCTAGTCACGAATGCCTCAGGTTGCTCCTGAAATAATTTTCCCCTAGAGATTTTCGTCTGTTTCGATGTTTTCTGGCCTGTATTTGGCTTCGAATTTACGAAAAGTTTGGTATTAAAGACAAGGGAATCGTCCCAGGACATCAGGAAGAGACTAGTTTCACAATTTAATCCCGTAATTTTTCCGAATCTGGGTCATCTCTCTCTCATTCTCCCTGGCCCTCTGCACATAATTTTTCATCACGGAAAGTTGCGAGCGACGGCATAATTATTTCAATGACGGAAGTGCATCACCTTAAGTGCGAATAGCTTTTCACTTATGAGGGTGCTTCCCACTCTTTCCCCTTCCTTAATCCTCGCCCATTTCTGGCACATCCATGCAATTGCTGTGCCATGTACCGGTTGTTGATAGTAGTGTGTTAAGATCATGTAGCGTCTGGTAGGCAAACCCACCACCGCAACTCGCCACTGAGGTTCATCGCATTGTTAGTATATGATCAAGCTAGCATGAAAGATCAAGGTCTATGGAATGCCATTTTTGATCCTGTGTTGGGTGATGTGGGTGTGGAGAAGGATGGAGAAGGTGAGGTGGACGGAGAGGAAGAGTAACGAGGAAGTGCTTGAGATGGTGGGCGAGGAAATGAAACTTCCTAAGGAAATTCGAGATCGGCAGAGTAGATGGCTGGAGGATGTAATAAGGGGCGAGGGGTTACTCAAGAATGTGAAAGAGAGAAGGATGTTGGGCAGGCGGATAAGAGGAAGAAAGAGAATAGGTGTCATGGACAGAATGAAGAAGGGTAGATCGTATGCCGAGGCGAAAAAGGATATATTCGAGCGAGATAGGCCCCTGAAAGTGTAGAGAAACGGGAGGAGATTCTCTGACATTCAATAAATTCTACCTTCACCAGTAGAATACTTTTGAAAAAGGTGTTTCTGGGGTTTTAATGCCATTGTCCATCAGCCAATTAGTTTAGGAATTGATGAGGAGTATTTTAAAGAATAATTATTGTAAATATGTATTCAACTGAGTATTCTACCAGCTGATTGGTAGGTTTTTAGGCAGTACTTTTTCTAACGTCCTTATTTTCGGCTCATCGTTGTTTTCTCTCTTGTACTGCTACACTAAGCTAAATGACTGTTACTGTATCATTGCTGGTTCTAAGCTTCTGCATGCTGAAGTTTTTACCTTCGATTCTTCATCTACTCCATCTCTGAGGACATTACAAGCATAAGTTGATGCTTAGATAGTCAGTGCGGAAAGATAAATTATAAGGGAACAAAATAATGAGATTCTTTGGAAGAAAGACTTTTAGTTACGGTTATCTGGCCTAGATAATTGACATTTATACTGTAGATAGGGTGAAAGCAGAACTGGCTATCCTTGCAAGGTGTCCTTCATTAGCTCCCTTTATCACTAAACGCCTCGTTGGCTAACGCTATTCTCCTCCTTTTGTCTTTGCTTCTTTGCCCATTTTCTTCAAGCGTATTGCCCAAGTGATTAAAATGTTTTACTTTATTTATTTATTTATTTACTTAATTTGTCCACGTACAGCATACTTGCCAATTTACAGTGGCCCAATATAACAAACACAAAAAATAGACACATTCATTCAAACAAAACTAAGATCAATAGCAATTTATTAACAATTATTTTTAGGGACTAGCGGAGAGAAGCGATTAAGTGTTGCTAGCGAAGTGAGAAAGAGCGCGTCGTGTAAAAGTGTTAGATGACAGCGAATACGGATCAATGTTGGTGGGAAGAGAATGTATCAGGGAGGAGAGGCGGAAGTGGAGGGAGCGTTTGGTCATGAATAATCTGGGGATGGGCAGGTGGAGTAGTGAGTTCGTGCGGGTGGGTCTAGATGGGATTCGAAAACTGATGCTGGAGATCAGTTCAGGACAGTTTGTAGTTGAGTTGAGAATGCTATGAATGAGCTTAAAGTCAGTTTTGAGCATTAGCTTCGGGAGATCAGGTAAGGAGACTGTAGACAAAATGGTATTAGTTGCCATGTTGTGAAAATGGGGCACTCTGTATTTTACTATCTTGCAGAAAAAAATTAGTAACACTCTTAAGAGTTAAAATATTAGATGGAGCCGAGATGGATCATATGGGGGAGCAATAATTGGTGAGTGGAAGGACAATAGTTGAAAACTTACTCGAGTTTGTGCCCTCCAACTTTAGTGCCTGACTTTAATGCCGGTGTATTTTGTTGTTCTCATTTTCGGAACCGCGCCAGTGATTCTTTTGTTTTTTCGCGACTCGGGTGTGTCCATGCGTAAAAATATGCGGGCGGTCCCTCGGATGCTATCGATTCGATTCGTGTTCGACGCTTTAGTTTCGCACCGCGGTGATCCGGACGGGTATGCGCTCTTCGGGAGGTCCCGCGGTTTTCCCGCTCATTTTCCTCTCATTCCCCCGGCGCATTCTTTTCCTCCCGTCGGGATTATAGTTTCTGTGAGTGGCTCCCGAATCCGCATCCGACCGAACGGCCTCACATCTGTGGGAACGGTTCGAATTGGCGGAAATTATTCCCCCTCTTCCGACTCCAGGCTGCATGCTTCGCTCGAAGTTTCTTTTCTGGCCATGGTGTGGAATTTTGAGTGTTAGACCACCAACATTCCTTGATTTATACTGACGTTTGGTGTTGGTTGGAGTTTAGATGCACTTGATGCTTTTGAGATGAGGGTTTGGTGAAGGATGGAGAGGGTGAGCTGGGTGGCGAGAGGGACGTATCAGGAGGTATGGGACATGGTTGAAGCGGAGAGGAAGCTAGTGGTGGAAGTTTGGAGGAGGCAAAATAGGTGGATGGAGGATGCTTTGAAAAGAGAGAGAACGCTTAAGATGGTTATTGAGGGGATATGAGGATTTTAAGAGGGATCTAATGCTGTATCACCCATAGGATGGAAAACGGAACGATATGCCGGAAATTAAATAATTATGCTTATATAATTATTTATATAAGCATAATTTTTAATTTATAATAATTATGCCGTTAAAATAAGTACTGTCCAAAAATCTACTTATCACATGGTAGGATACTGGAATGAATTCTCATCTAGATACTCAGGTTTCAAGGCTTTCTTCTGTATTGCTCCTCGCTGCAAATGTAATTATTCACTTTAAATTCGCCAGCATCCTAACTTTTGGTTTTTGTTAGTTAATTTATCTTTTGCGTACACTTTTCTCGTTATTTGTTATTTCCTCTTTTCTTTGTACTGGAAGACCCAACATTCTCCCTTTTTAAATGCGTTTTTCTATTAGCAGGAGTTGCTCTCTTGTATTATGCCCTTTGAGCTAGGTAGCCTTTTTGGTTAAAGCTTCATCCTTTTGATCTATGCAGTGCACTGGGATTCATCAGATTTAGTTTTTGGAAAAAAATTCATCCAATTAACGATCAATTTATGGTGAAGGCAGTCATGACCGAGAGAAAATGCTTTTGGGAAATGTTTTTGAGGAAAAAATTACTTGTCTGGAATGGGCAGTCGTGGCAAAGGGAAAATTGTTTCATGCTCCTCAGTTGAACTCATCCGTGCAATTGAGGCTTAATTTTATATTTTATGTGATATGTTTTCGAGTGTTTCCGGTGATTGGTTAGGCTCGGGATGAGTATTTTCCCATTGACGCATTTGATGCGAATCTTTCGGTTATATTGCCTCGGAGAACTCCTTCGAGTTAGATCAGCCTGGAGTTCGCGGAGGCGGCATGCATAATTACATCGTCCGGGCCTGGACCTTTCAAGTTTGAATAGCTCTTGTTCGAGGTTTAAGGAAATTTTCCCCATCATATTGGGCTCCATAGGGCCGTGCGTTCATTACGGAGAACGGGATGAATCAGTAAACTTTGTCAATTAGCTACTCTACTCTTAGCCGTAAACTTCCCATCAGAATCACTAACGAATCTACTAAACCATGGTACTCCCCGAGCGGTTTCTACGATAATCTTGATGAGTGGCTCGAGAACATTCTGTTAATTACGCGATGCATGTTCATTTTAATTAGGCATTCGATCATTTTATTGCGCTAAGCTCGCTGTCTGCTGTCTTTCCTTTGGTAGTCGCCTCCATTTCTACGTACATGAGTTCGGGCAATCATCCGATTAAGGTGGTTGGAGCGACTTTATTTTATGCACGGATTTGCGTGAAACTTTTCATACGCGTACCCGTGAGGAATACGTGCAGATGGAAGCGAAAAAAAGAGTATGTTGCCGATTTGGTTTCTTAGCCATTCAATGCTATTTTAACACGTGGCCTTAAGGCACTTGACATGTATTTAGAAATAATGCGATGACATATGCACAGATTTTCTCTTAAACGCAAAAACATACCTTTCATATAATTTTGTAAATGGAATTATAATTATAATGATTTTTTGTATAATATTTTATTGTAATGTTAAATTATAATGGTGCCTATTGAATATCAAAGTAACATGCCAATAAAAAACTCTAATTTATGCACGGTTTTCGATTAAATGTCGAAATCTGCGCTTGAAACCTAAGTCATAGCATTGCTTGAATTTAAACGAAAACTTTGAAATGTAATTCTTGCATAATTTATATTGTTACTTGTATGGTCATTTCCAACGGGTAAAATGTTGTACTTAAGTCAAGTGTTGTCACTGAATGTTTTTCGATTTGCTTGAAGAGTTATTAAAATGTGCAGTCAACTATTCGCGTTTCACGCTCCATCCAGCTTAATTTCGCTATCATGAAAGATCCTCTGTGGAGGGTGGAATGGAATGCATTTGAACCTATCAGTTAGCGCTCTTTTCGTATGGTGAATGTCCATCCTTCGGCAATAACTTGTTGATCACCAAATGTTTTGCGTTCTCATGATCGACTTTTAATTTAAATTAAACTTCAGACTGTAATACTATTTCCGCCGCTACAGTTCAAGATCACAGAATTTTTATGAATGTTTCTGGTGAAATTATCCTAAAGTTGTCATCGCTGGTTGACGGTTATCCCTAAATCGGATTTCAGTTGTTCTTATTAATACTCATCCATCCTTTAAACTGATCCACTACTTAAAGCTGGGTTTTACGTGTACATTTACCTACATTAGATGGCATCCTTGACTTACCTTTAACTGTCGAAATATCGCCTTTATTCTGATCTCAATTGAAGTATTCTCCGGCAATGCATGCGTGGAAGAAAATACAGATCCCGGTGGTACACATTGGCTGAAATGTCCTTCGTTACCACGTTGATTATGGGCAGTCATCTATCACATGCTCATAGATCAAAAAGCGGTGCTATTTATTTGGTAGTTATATGCTGTTTTAATTATAAAACGCCAGTATTCACTTGAATTGACGTGATGAAGCAACTTTTTCCGTGCAGAAAATTTTGGTGTAATTAGCTGGAGGTTATAGCATAAAGCCTTCTTGCAAAAGGTTCATCCTTTGTCTTTGGTTTTCACTGAATAATGAATTAAACTGGCATATTGTGTCTTTTTATCGGAGTCTTTACAAAACACTGAAGCTTCATTTATCGTGGGCTACCTGTGCCACTTCCTTTCTTAAATGGGAAACCACCTATGGAGCATAGCCGTTTATTGGATCTTTTCAAGTTTATCCAAAAACGTTTAGTCAATTGGCGTTGAATAATCACATTACTCGATAGAGAAAATGTTTAGTATGATGAGCAAGGAAAGGAAACTTGTGAATGAAATCCGGGATATGTAGGGTAGGTGGTCGGAGGATGTATTTACACCAATTAAGAGATTATAGGCGAACGCCCACGTCACCGGTGATAAAATATTTCATCTAGAGTTCATTTCATCTCTTGGTCTGTGACTGAACATAAACTTGAAAAAGAGAATACTTCTACCCCAAATATATCCATATCCACCCATCCCTTTTTTCTATAATCATTGGCCCACGATCAGTAATTTAAAGACGTCTAAGAGGGTGGTGAAGATCTTGATATGGAGCGTAGCGTTGCATGGGGCAGAAACGTGGACTCTTAGAAAGGAGGACGAGAATAGACTGCATACGTTTGAAATGTGGGTGTGGAGAAGGATGGAGAAGGTTAGGTGGACAGAGAGAAAGAGTAATGAAGAAGTGCTTGAGATGGTGGGTTAGGAAAGGAAACTTCTGAATGAAATTCAAGATCGGCAGAGTAGGTGGCTGGAGGGGCGATAGGTTGCTCAAGAGTATGATTGAAGGAAGGATGTAGGGCAAGCGTGGAAGGGGAAGAAGGAGAATAAGTTTTATGGATAGGATGCAAAAGGGTAGATCGTATTCTGAAGCAAAGAGGGATATACTAGAAGTACATAGGATCCCGAAAGTGTAGAAAAGTGGAAGGAGATTCTTATACTTTCAACAAAACCTACCTTTTGTCGGTAGAATTGTTTTTAAAAATCACACTACTGTTTTTAAATGCGGTTCCTCTCAGTAAGTTACCTCAGCCGGCAAAGAGGCTGAATTCAAGCACACAACTTTGGAGGAGAGAGATGAAATATCAGTTGATGCTCTGTCGCTAAGCTTGAAGTAGTTTTAGAGGGGTGAATGTTTTTGGTGAAACCTTACATATGGTAGGGTTTACTGAAAATACGGGAAGGTTAACTTTGGTCTGTTGGAGGATTCCTGCAACTTATATTGTCCTCCTTAAGAATCGCGGGAACGGGCCGTGCCCATCGTAGAATGAGATATTCACTCACTGTATCTTGACGATGCCGCTCGCTTTTCCTCCTCAAGCCGCGCCTTTGAGTGCGGGGCTGTTTTCCTCTCGAACGGACACCAATGACGTTTGTCTGCCGGGCGCACCACTCCGCTGAGAGCGCGGCCAATCTCCGCGCCACCCCACTTTTCTACGGAGGGAGACGCGGCATGAGAGAAAGTAAAGCCGTCTTCCCTTCTTTAACCCTTTTTATACCTCGTGCCGCTTCCTTTTATCATTTCATCCACCATTTCTCTCTCTTCTCCGTTTTCACTTCGTTTCTTCGCTCGCCCCCGGGGCGGGGAGTGACGGGAGGGGCGGTCGGAAGATAGCGCCGGTGCAATTTATATCTCCGCTGACGCTACGGTCTGGCTCCACTGAGTGAAAAAGGGCAGGCGCTATGAGTTCCAACAAACCATTATTCTGGCATTGTGGTCGTCCGTTTATTTTTTTTTATCCTTTGAAATTTCTTTTTGTGGCGTCGTCTTTTCGTCTTCCCTCACTTCTTCCCCGAGAGGTAAAGGAAAAATAATAAGAAAAAAACACAAAACGCGTCCATCCTTTTATCGTTATCATTTTTTTTCTCTCTCTGTCTCGTAAAGATCCTTCTCTTCTCCCGCCTCCCGCTTATTTTCTTTCCTCAATTTTTTTTCAATACGTCGATTCTTCCGTGGGTTTGGCGGCAGGTGTTCTCGTATTTTTCGCTCGGATAATCCTTATTATTTCCGCTCCCGGCGCGCCCAGCGATGAGAAGCTTTATGGGTGGGTGAGTCAGTTCCCGGGATGGGCTTTCGTCCTTGCGCCGAGTTGTTCTCGTTTCCGAGCGAGTGGACATCGCCGCGTTGTTGTTTTGGAGGTAAATCGTGCAAGTATCGCACAATTGCTTTGGTTCATTTTCGCTCGCGTCGACCGTAAAAAGGAATCATAAAGGAAAGTCGCGTCCAGTGTAATTTCTTCGACTCAGTCCTTCCCGGAAATTGTTTTCAAAGGTGAAATTGGGAAAATCGTCCCTTCTTTTGTTGTCTTCACTCTCTTTATGATACCTTTCTGTGGAATTGCATTCGTCCTTTGAGAGAGTCACTGTCTCCTTGTCGTTACTTATAACTTTAACTAATGGTGACTTGTTTCAAGTTATAGCTCTTGTGAAAAGTATTGAATCATCACGCCATCGCAATACTTTTCTTTCCCGCGGCTGTCATTGAAAAATCTTTGATCGCGGCAACAGCTCTGGAGAAACATTAACGGCTATATTGAGTGCGAATTCTTTATTATTCTTTGTGTACAGCTTGTGACATGATATCCTGCCCTCGTAAGTCAATGAGTTGAAGTGGTTAATAGTGTGATATCATTACTGATAGCTCAAGGAAAGACAAACATACCTAATTAAACATACTTGTTGTTGTTTTTATTCCCTTAGGTGAAATTATTATGGCATAATGTCCTCAAGCCTCTTAAGATGTGATAATTGTTGCAGGATGTTATCATAAAACGTTTCTTCTTCTCGGAAACCTGTGCTAAAATTTTTGCCATGCACCCTATTATTCACCTACTAAAGAAAGGTTTTAATTGCAAGTCAGAGAAAATTATTTACCATGAATTTATGTGCACGCCAACTATCATGATTTATTTAGTGACTCAGTTGAAATCTTATGTATCCATAAGTCACGTGGTGCAGTATAATAAATGGAGAATGAAGCAGTGTGATGGTAAGTAAAATTATGTTCTAATTACCTGAGTATGAATAGCTGTTAATATAATAATATAATAATAGTTCTAATTACCTGAGTTGGAATAAAATAGGATATGTAGCCAAGATATCGAAAGGTGCGTTGAGGAATTGGATGGAGTTTTTTACATGGACCTTGGGTAAAGAGGCTGGCGAAGAGATAGCGTATGGTAATGGACCTGAGTTTTGCATAGTGGAGAAACGTGGACTCCGAGAAAGAAAGACGAAATAGGTTACGGGCGTTAGACACGTGACTGTAGAGGATAATGGAGACATATAATGGTGGACGCAAAGGAAAACATACGAGAAAGGGCTTTTTATAATTAGTTCCATGAACATGGTTGTGAATTTTTCAGACCATGGCCGATATTAAATCATAGTGTGTAAAATAGGAAGCAATAATTTTTATAGTGTGAATCCACATTAATTTAGCATCTTGGTCCCAATAAGTTAGGCCTTTATCAGCTTTTGACGTTCGTATGTTTTCTTATTTATTTTGAAAAATGCATTAATCGATGTTATACGTTTTACAAAATTGCCCGAAAAATCTTGGGTTTTGAAGGCGTTTCCAGCATAACCCTTTCACTACCTACGTTATATCGTTACTAGTTTTACTCGTAATATAAATGTCTCCTCAAAAAGTTGTTCAATATTTTTGTGGTAAATGACTATAGCTTGCGTTGCTTTACGCAAAAATTACTAAGTTATTTTCTACGTTTTTGCATGGTATTGCGATTTTCCGCCATATAGACACTATATTCCTTTGTATACGCTCGATTTACCCAGCAGAGGAAAAATATTTTTTGAGCTCAGTCCAACTCCGCAGTCGGTGGATGAAAATTTTCATACGTAATGATAAGGGGTTTGGCAGGGGTTCTCACTAATTGGTTCGTGGCACACTATTTCGCCGGGTGGAAGGTATCGGAGTGTCCCTAATTTTACTGCAACTACGCTTAGCGTCAGCAATAATTTAATAATAATGCTCTTCGTTATAAATTTTAGAGTTTGAATTGCATGTATTTTCAATTCTTAATCAATGAAATCAGTTGATAAAGCTTTAGCAGTACTTTTTTGTGTTCACTCTTTCTTTTTTTGCTGCGCAGTCCTGCAATTTCCCGACACGTAAATGCGCCAAGGCATTATTTTGGAACCCCAGGGTCAAGGCATAATTTAATTTATCCACGTAACAATGTGTGCCTTAGTAACATTTTGATATCGTTAATAAAAAAGGGTTTATGTGCCATTGTTTTATTTACTTCCAGCTTCTTACTGCTCTTCGACTTTTAAAATAAAAATCAATTCTGGTTTTAGTGGTAACTAGAGAAATATAAACTGCATTTAGGTAGTTTGAGCGAATTATTATTTTACCTAGAAATAAATGAATTTAGCCCAATTTTTAATGAAAAATATCTCACCCTTCCAAAGATGCCAAAATATCAGTCCCTTACCGCATTACTTTCCGAGGCATTTGCCAAAATATCAACGGTTTTACATGGAAAATGGTGCATGAATACACTCCAGGGAGGCACTATTTAAAAATGAGGGATTTATGACGCCTAGATCTCATCAAAAACTAACAGTGTGCAGTTTGCACGTTTTCTCACCCAATTTTGAAAATATATCATAAAGTCGCCGCAGTAATTTTTTCAGAATCACAAAATAAACTTCCGTAGTGAAGGACTTTCCAACGTACCGCGCGACAAAATGAGTCAACTTAAAGAATTATAAAGCTAATGTTATTTAATTTACTAGAATTTCAGTCGTGTAAAAGTATAATATTTCACCATTAATAATACAATATTTATTTCATGCTCCCTTCAGCTTCTAAAATGAAAACGTATAATTCGAATACGGTCTCCATTATGACTAGGAAACTATGTCGCTTAAACTGCGTTAATTTTTCGAGCAGAATGTGTATATTACACCGCGTCGTTACAGTGAAGTTGGAGCCTACGCGAACGGGACGCCGCTCCCGTGTTGCACCTTGGCAAAATTTCAAATGCGGCCCCAAAATGGGTCTGCTGTCGTGTGGTGACAGCTAGGGCCTCGCGAGGAAAATCACCTCTGCGAACTGGCGAACGAACGGGCCTGGGTGTTTGTTGGGGTGAAATATGTTTTCCTCCGCGCGTCTCTTCCCAACGACCACAAGGTATTGCCGGGGAGTCACGGTCGAGACGTAGTGAAGGTGGCTGCCGCTTGGCGCGTTGGCGTTCAGAGGGCCCCGGTTGTACGAGCCGGCCGGAGGGCAACGGGGAGAAGGTTTGTGAAGGGGGGGAGGAGGAGGTCCTGGATGAGATGGCCTTGGGATTCGATTGCTTTCATCTTCTTCTCCCCCCATCACCTCTCTTCCCTCCCACCCCCAAATAGAACTCCTCCATCTCTGGCTTGCTTGTTCCTTCCTCCCCATTCTTCTTCTCCTGCCTTTGACCCCTACTAGCGTACCCAACCTCCTCTTCCAGGCCACCTCCAGGGCTTCCAAACTCTTCACTCTCCTTCTCTCTTGATTCACCTCACCTGCTGTTCTTGCCCTCGTCCCTTCTATCTCCCGCAGCTTCCTTCCGTGTCTCCCTTCCAACTCTTCTAGCTGGCGCCGTTCACGTGCGCTGACTCCAACCAAACATTGGTGCCCGGGAGGTCGGACTACAGGACGCATTCCCGGGTCCCCAACCTATTGAGAGATAGGACTCATCTTTTTTATATTCGCTCTCGAAGGATGTAAACTCGTCTTGTTAAAATCATTTATATGAGAATAAGTATTGAATTTGTTCCTTTTTTGTTTAAAATATTTCTTGCTATTTCATGTATTTAATCATTGGTGCCCCAGCCAATATTGGTCCTGTGGCCTCGAAACCCATAGGTCGACGCTGGTTCAGTGTCATTGATAACTAGTTAGCTTAAAGTCTTTATTGGAGCGATAATGAAACGGCAGGCATTTCTTCCGTCCGAACCCGAGTGCTACTTAAGGTACGGGGTGTACTTACCGGCTACATTTCCAGTTGAGCATTATCTATGTCAATGATTTCATTGTTTCGACCAAATGAATTGCCTGACAGTTTAACCTTGTCTGATTTTTTGGCTGACGTAGGAGCTACCATCAACCTCAACATTTGCGCTACGAGTTAGTTTTAACCAAATGAGGAAATTTGTCGAATAAATCGGGTAAAGAATTAAATTTTCTGTCGCTGAGAATTAAGCTAATTATACCCGATAACCGAATATCCACTTTATACTTTCTGGAGGGTAGTAAGAATATTTTTCTATATTACGCTCGTTCAAGTTGTATCACGCCCTTTACCTCCGATTGGAGTCCAGGCTTGCCCTTTGGCTTATACTCTATGGTTCTTGTGCCAAATTTATCTTGTTAGTCTGCTTTGAGATTTCTTCCCTACCGTGATGTGCAAACTAGGGTTTACGCATTGAGAGCATTACCTACAGTATCCTGCCTTTGTCTCTGGCGTGAACTTATTACTTGTCATCATCAAAGAGCATTTTGGGATCATATACATTTAGGGAATATCTTATACCAGAGATAGATGGGCCTTTGGAATGCCCCTTACTTATCGCATGATACTCCGCGCCTCGACTGGCATACCGATGGTCATGTTGAGAAAAGTAATTCAGCGTGACATTAAGAGTTTCTCAGCGAAAAACTACTCACTTCCATGAGTATCGTTTACTTTGTATTTTAGGTTTACAGTGCGTTGGGTGAAGCACAGTAGTGATAAATCAAACTTTTCACCAGTTATTAATGTCAGTCATTTCCCGATTTAGCCCTGAAACGTCTAGTGCTCCCGTATGACATCAGCCTGCACTTGTGCACTATCCATCTCGTGACTTAAACTATTCTTTCCAAAAGTCCATTCTTGATCTTCCTACCCTAGCTTTATATCGTGGTTAATATACAGCCAGTCTCTAAGGGCCCTTCGATCCAGTTAGTTTGGATAGAACTGAAATGTTACGTTGTTAACTCCAGCTTATGTGTTTGTTCGAATAGATATTAGTGTTTTAAATCCTGCTGTTCCACTCGTTACTGATTACCTAGAGTTATTTCATGTGATTTGGTTTTTGCTTAAAAAAAACCTTCATTTCTGCTTTAAATCCTGGATGGTCACTGTGTCACACCGCCTTAATGAGTGTTGTAGGGTATACAGAAAGAGTAGAGAGTAGGGGAGCTCGTATTTTAACGCCTGGGTAATTACTGGAGCACCAGCTTTCAGTTGATAACGCAATAAATCGAGAACTCATTTTTATTGGTCGTACTAAATTTCCGAAATGGGTCGGAATATAATGTCACAAGCACCCGTGTGATGTCTCGTAACATTTGCCAACGTGATGCGAGCTATATAATCGAGGAATGGGCTGTTTTGCGCCTCGGAAAAATTCGGCCGAACAACTTTTATGAACACTAATCTGTGGTTCACGTTTATCGTGCGGAACCCACCTCACGAGCCTCACACCTAGCGACTCAAAGCGGTAGCCTCGGCCGCCACACCTCAGATGGCGGGCCCGTCGTGAGGGCCGAAGGAGCCGGCGTGTTGGGAGGGGAGTGAAAAAAAGAAGAGCGAAAATGAAGAGAGAAGAAGAAAAATATTCCTTCTCCACTCTTCCCATCCAGTCCACTCTCCCTTTCCTTTTCGTACACCTCCCCATGGTTTCGGCGCGGAATTTTTCACGGGTCGTGATGCTCAACTGTTCTTTTTTTCTTTTTTACTTCCCCTCGTCGCCACTCCTCCTACCTGCGCGCCGCCGTCTTCTCGCCGATGCCATTTAGCAGTTCGTGTGTGGCTCGTTTACCTCCTTTTTTTGTATTCTTTTCTTTCTCTTTCGAACCCCTGTGTGCCCCCTCCGTTTTTTCCTCTTTTCCCTCGTCCAAACGAGCGTAGTCTCTCTCCTCTCGTATTCCTTCCTCTCCTTTCCTTTTCGTTCCCACTTTTTTTGAGCCAGCACCGCAGACCCTTTGCTCCCTCCATCTTCCCTCGTTTAATAGGCGGCCCACGTGATGGCGCGGATGAGAAACCGGCGCTAATTGCGGAGTTATGAATGGTTTCGCCTTCTCTCGCCCTATTCTCCTCCTCGCCGAGTCGGTCATGAGTCGTCTGCGCCGAGGCCTCCGTCCACGTGTCTACACAATGCCATCGGAGCCTCATCTTCCCGCCTTATCCCTCACGCTCTGCAGTGCCTCGGAAGATTATGCGTTTACGAGTCCTCGATCGGTTTTAGCCCGCCCTTACTACCAGCACCTACCGTGCGAGTGGCAGCAGGGGTGTGTAGCATGTTATGTTTGAGCTCTGATTACGTCTTACCTTTTGATATTTTGTTTGTTCATCACGTGAGATCATGTGAGAACAGTCTCCCCAACAGAACAGTTACGTAACGGTACGTAGAATTAGGTAGTCTAGGTAGACGTAGGGAACGCGGTGAGCAGCGTCGCCCGTATACGTCGCGTATTCACCGATGTTACGTAGCTGGGCTACATGCGAAGTTTTGGTGTCTCATTTTAAGGGCTGAAATTGAATTAAATATGTCCAATTACATGAAAAACGAGTTTCGAAGGCTGATAAAGGAACAAAGACCTGCAGAGGCTCTTAAAATTAAAAATTGGAGTTGTCAACGAGTTATGTATATTCTACGTCGAAGTTACGCAGCCACGCTACACTGAGAAGTGCTCATAAAATGCTATTTTCTACTAATATTTCATCCGACAAAGTTGCAAAATAGTCAAAAATATAACTATCCGAAGACAGTAATGTTGTAGCGGATTAGATCATATATAGGGGCTGATAATACCACGTCGATGTTCTACCTAAAAACTACGTATCCGCTACATAACCTTGTTGCCAAATAAAAACACTAATTTTCAGCACAATTTCTGCAACGTCTCCTCTTATCCCTTCGCAAAACGTTGGAGATGAACTCTACTACTAAGATGATTGCCCGTCGAGAGGATTAATGCCGAAGACAGCGATTACACTACGTCGGTTACGTAGCTGCTACGTAGCCGGATTACGTATATGCTACGTAATCTAAGGGACCATTGCTGCTCACCGTCACATAGCCGGTATACATCTGAACTAAAAACTACGTAACATCCACGTAGTTGCTACGTAATTTTACATTGGGGCTACCATCGGCGTAAATGTATAAACTAGCAAAATTGATCGAAATATCTCCATCATTCTTCCTTTGCACTGCATTTCCATTGCTTCGAGCATTCTTTGCGCTGTTGCAGTTGTAATCCTAGATTCACTGCCGTGTAAGGACATTACTTTGATATTGGAAAAAGTGTGACGAATCCTAGGTATGTGTAATAAAACGGTGTGGAAGTTTGCGAAGTATCTTTCATTTGGTGATTATGTTTTCGATACTTACAGGCAGTGACGTAACCAGGATTTCGTTCAGGGGTGTCTTTGTTGAATATATGCAGAGGGGTTCAGGGAAAGTTTTGAAAATCTTGAAATTTTTAGTTGCAAATATGTGTTTTGGAATTAATGACCGCAGTGTAACGGCGGGTTTTAAATATTTTTTCTGTATAAATTTATATAATATTACTATGCCCTCGCTTTTTAATTTTTTATTTTTAGTATTCTCCAGTGAAGAGAGGTATTTTGAAAGTCAGGGAATCATTTCCTGTTTTCCTAGACTTCCGAAATCCTGCCTATCTCTAGTATTTCTTTTTTCGTCTCTGCGTACGATCTATCCGTCTTCATCCCATCAATCAAACCTGTTCTCTTTCTTCCTCCTCCCCGCTTGCCCAACATCCTTCCCTCTTGAGCAACCCCTCGCTCTTTATTACATCCTCCTGCCACCTACTCTGCCGATCTCGAATTTCATTCAAAAGTTTCCTTTCCTCGCCCACCATTTCAGGCTCTTCCTTGTTAGTCTTCCATTCCGTCCACCTCATCTTCTTCATCCCCACATCTCACATGCCGGGAGCCTATTCTCTTCCTCCTTCCTGAGGGTCCACGTTTCTGCCCCATACAACGCTACGTTCATTATCAAGCCCTTCTCCAGCCTCTTCTTTACGTCCTTACCCATTGTCCCCGTCATCAGCTCCCTTCTATTACTGACCGCCTCATTAGCTAACGCTATTCTCCTCCATATTTCTGTGCTACTCTGTCCTTTTTCTTCTAACGCACTGCGCAAGTAATGAAAATGCTCTACTTGCTCAAGTTTTCCCCTCCAATTTGTATGACCAGCTTTTGGGAATTACGTGCGTATTAAGTTGTTTACAGCAAAGAATAAATGGGGGTCAATATTATTTTGTAAAAAAAAATTTTACGTTTGTGTATTTCATTTAAATACATTAAAATCTCTTGTGAAGGGGAGGATTCCATTCCTCCTGGCTGCGTCATTGATATAGGACATGTACGCTCATTATATATTTAATTATATACATATTATTTTTTCTGACGAAAAGTGGTCTCCGATGTTCGCGATAACCCGAGCCGCTTAAGACTCTGACACATTTTTCTGGAGCAGAAACAACACACCCGTGGCTCGCTCCCATAGTGAAATACTACGTATTAAGTATGGCTGACCAGCCAAACAACCAACAATGTGGCGGCTTGAAGTGGGCGACGAAAAAGTAATTGTGCTTCGCAATTCCCATTTTTTCATGGGAATTGCCGGGGAGGGGGTGAAAGTCATGATTACTTTTCCATTTTCTCCATTCCCTCGCGGTTGACCTCCGCGTGAACCATGACCACGGATTTCGCTTTCCTCCCCACCTCCTCCATTCTTCGCGAAAGTGCACGAAGAGGACGTGCGCATTCTTCCGCGTGCGAATCGACAGATTCACGGTCGACCGGTTCGTAATTGCGATTGATAACTGACTAATTATCGTGTCTGCCCTTTTCGTGCGGTGTGGAAAGGTTCCCTTCCCGTCGGGTCACCGTGTCAAGTCGGTCCGTGATCGTTTGGCGAGAGCGGCGACTTGAAATGCAATCGATCCTTGTCGACTTCCCCTTTCGACTCTCTCTCTCTCTCCTTTTTTTGTTTCGACTCGGTTATTTTTTCATCTTTCACCTGAGTCTGAGCGTGCACTTGTGTGTCTCACGAGAAGTTGTTTTGCCCACTGAGGCGTGCATTCCAAGTTTTCGTGCGTTATGGGTCAATTGGTTTTTTTCGTTTTCAGTTACACCACCGAGCCGTCCTCCTCTCATACTTCCATTTATGTGTTAAATAAGCGAATTACATTTACAGCGGTGAAGCCTTATTAGAAAGTGTAGTATATATGCCGAGAGTTCACAATTGATTTGCGGAATTAACAATGAAATATCTAAATGATTTAAGATTTTACCGGTGTATTATATTTAAATATCTTTCTCGGGCTTCGCGCCGGGTAATGTTTTCATAATCCGCCGACGTTTCGGAAAACGACTTGTTTTCCATTTTCAAGGCACGTGTTATTTCCGCCGTGACCACTATAGTGTTGTAGTGGTCACGGCGGAAATAACTCGTGCCTTGTAAATGGAAAACAAGTCGTTTTCCGAAACGTCGGCGGATTATGAAAACATTACCCGGTGCGAAGCCCGAGTAAGGTACTTAAATGAAATATCTGCTTGGATTAAGCGGACTTTCGAAACTCCGTGGCGGATGAAGCCCGTTGAAGTGTTGCTTTTAATTCATCAAAAACGGATTTTATATCGCTAACAAAGAGGGTTTATAAAGAAGACTTCAAAGAAAACTTGAGGTTAGTCGGTAAAATTATTGGTAGGACCATTGACGTGCCGTTTATTTGGTAGAATATCTTTCTATCACCAGTGTGTCAGAGTGACGCGATGTTGCTGCTATAATCAAAAGAGATGCGCAGAAAGACGACATTTTTCTACCTATTAGTTTAGTGGTGTTTATCTTTTATGTTGTCACTTCTGTTAGTTCATCTAACTATGCAAGCCTCGAGGGTGTGTGGCGGGGTAGGCTCTCACCAGCATGTACTACAACAGTACCTTAATTAAGCTAGTAAAGCAACCACTATTGTTGCATTAGAAAGCAATTTGCAAATACTTTTAGTAGGTGATATTTCACCAGCATTTACCACGGGCATGCCAACAATTCTAGAGTTACTATTTATATAAATGTATTTTGCAACTAATTAATGGATAGAGATCCGAGATTTATTCCGGAATCATGCACGATATACTTTTTACGTGCGTAAGTGCTGTGTAGCAGATACGGATAGAAGCATTATAGAGTAATTTAACTTATTAGATGCGCTACGAATATCTTCCGCGTCATGAAGAAAATCACAGATCTGGATTGCGCAAGTAATTGAAGCCTATCTTTGATCATGTGTTGTTGTTTGAGGGAGCTGACACTATACTGAGGTGAATTACGTAATCAAGTATGGGTGATTGGCAAAGTTGGATTATTTGAGATTAGGTAGGAGCATGAAGAGAAACACGGTGTCGGCTTTACATTATACTAGTATTACACTAGCTTTACCCTGGCCTTACACTAGTTTTAAACTAATTTTACACTAGTCTTAACAAAAGGCCGCAAAGTGCACACAGTTCTAGGTCAAATCTGACGGATAGCCTCCGAGGAGGAATCAACATTCCTCTAAACAATCTCCTGTTCACTACAGAACCGAACTCCAGAACAAGTGTTCCTCATAATTCTCATATCTTCCGGTAGGTATGTACGTACCTCCGTCAATTATCTGTCATTGGTAAACTACCTTTAATTTTCCCTTGTAGTGTTTGCGATTGAAAGGGTCAAGTGCACAATAGGTGGAGTGCCCCGAAACTTATGTTTTTATTAACTTGTGCTCAATCCTCCAAAATTGCCTTTGAAATGTTTCCAGCCTGTTGTCACTTCTATTTAACTAAATGCAATTGTTTCTCTTTTCATTATAGGTAAGTGACACTTCGCTGCTCATTTCACGAGTACGAGAATACGAGGACAGGTATTTACATATTTTAGGATTTATTCTTGGACTCAAAAAAGGGATAGCCAGTTTAATTGAATGTAGTAATTGAAGCTGGGCGAGGAAATTAAGAGAAACGAGCGTGTAACAGTGCTTTTGTAAGTAGTTATATTTCCATTCAAACTCATCTGAAATTTGTCAGAATACCTGTAAGCGTTGAAAATAAGCAAAATGGACTCAACGGTCATTGCTGAGTGGCATATTTATCTGACAGCCTGTCAGTCCCACGGTTGCTCGCACGCCACAATTATTTTTAATGTGGCAAACATACCAATAAAATGCCCGTTTAAAAAAATTACAGTTTCAATTTGATTGAATTCACTCATGTTGGTGAATCCAAAAACGTAAACATTCAAGCATGTAAATATGCAATGACAATTCATTCGGGAGAACAGATGGCTGTAGAACGCCACGATTTTTTACTGGATCATGTCACTGATGTTGTATCATGGAAATATAAATACGAATGCATAAAAACTTGCCGTGCGATCCAACGTGTCGATTTACCGTGTATTAATTGGGATAAAATGTTATGTAAGTGAATCGAGTCACTGTTTACCTAGAAAGTCATGCATTACCTATATACATTTCACTATTCTAGTGGCCGATTGGTAGGTTTTTGGACCGCATTTATTCTAACGTCCTTATTCACGTTTTGTCCTCCTTCCATTTCATAAATTTGATATACTGGTGCCTGATACAAAAAATTGTTAAAAAAATTAATGACTTCACTGAGTGAAGGAAATTTCATTCAGTAAGTGTTTAGCTATTACGTCTCGATCAATCAGAGCGAACTTCGCGTGGGCAGACGGATTTTAGCTTTTTCAATAATTTTTACGGCCTAAAGCAGAGTTTTGCGTGAAAATTTGATGACACATTTGGATTATTTAGGGATCGATCCTTTTTTTGACATAATTGTTGTGCAACTTCTCCACTTCTGGCATATCGTCGTACTAGTGCAATAGCATGCGAATAGATTTCTTCGTGTCCATAAACTGAAGTGTGAATGGCCTCGATGTGGATCATTTGCGTCCAGCCATCCTCGGGCGTTTTGCGTTCGGTTACCAAATGCCTCGCGGCTTGATGAAGGCGAGAAGGCGTCATCGGGATGTTTTTAGACGGATTGAATCGCCTCTTGTGTTTAGCGGGCCCTCGGAAGTGTGGGCTGAACGAGGCTTGAAATCCCGAGTGTCGCCTCGGTGATGGTGCTAATGAAGGGATCTGCGAGGCGTGAAATCGCGTTTCATCTCTTCGGCTTTTTGTTTGCCTTTCTCCCTGTCACAAATCGGCATTTGTTCTTATTCTATGCCGTCCCCCCTCTTACCCACTTCCCCCCGACGAGTCTTTCGTTTAGTGACGGCTGTAATTATTGCCTTTCCGCAGAGGGGCACGTCCGCTCTTCCATTTTCGGCGACAGCATGAGTGATGGAGTCACCACGCTATCAGATGGGTGATCAGCGACTTTTTAGCGTGGACTGCGTTCCATCATGCGTGGCTTGTCGTTTTCGTGGCCATCACTCCGTTGCCCTCTCAGCTATCTGTTCAGATTTGGTTGGCAAGGCCGGCTGTAGACAGTCACTGCATAAACTTATTCAGTTTTTCAGCGATTTACCAACCGCTTAAGTAGTTTAGAAGTTTAGCCTGTCGTTAGGAAGGTCTGAAACGCTCTTCGTCCACTCACGCTCACGGATACATCTACGTAATACCCTGCGAGCCACCACGAGGGTGTGTGGCAGGGGGTGAAGATCACCAAACATGCTCTATTGCCATGCAAGTAGGATATATAAGGTAGACATGCTAGAAAATAGGGTCACAGTTTATTAGTTACTACAGTAGATTATTAGTTATTACAAGTAATTGCAGTAGTTATTACAACAAAATATTAGTTACTACAGTATAGTACAGGTTAAAATCTACGTAATAAGGAAGGGATTATTGGTAGTTATTACATGCATCATTCACTACAGACTATTCTAACTATATTTCACCTACCTATCCCTTTTGCTACGTAGCCTATTGTTCTCGGTATATTATATATGTATTATATATGTTGGATATTTATACTGTAAAACTTTGCTATTTCATTAGTGTTTTCATACTTAATCTGAGAAAACGTATGGTTTCGTCCCTGTCTGTAATGTACGCCTTGATTCGCCTTAATCTCAGGAATGTATTTTGTTAAGTATTTTACCGTTGTGGACCCCTAGAAAGGAGGACGAGAATAGGCTGCAGGCATTTGAGATGTGGGTGTGGAAAGGAAAGTTTCCTTAATGAAATCAGGGATAGATAGAGTCGGTGGCTGGAGGGTGTAATAATGGGCAATGGGTTGCTCAAGAATGTGATAGGGGGAAGGATGTTGGGGAAGCGGGGAAGAGGAAGAAAGAGAATAGGTTTCATCGACAGGATGAAGTAGGGTAAGTCGTATGCTGAGGTGAAAACGATATACTAGAGCGATATAGGCCCCTGAAAGTGTAGAAAACCGGGAGGGGATTCTCTGACATTCAATAAAACGTACCTTAACCGGTAGAACACTAAAAAAAGTGTGTATGAATGCCTGAAATGTGTGAATGAATGAAAAATATATGTGGGAGAACGTATGCATGACGGAAGAACTCGGCAGTTTTCCACTGAGAAATATATTTTTCGACCGCCCTCTGTGTATTGCATCATTATCAAGTGCAATTTATCCTTAAGTATGTCGTTATGGAAAACTGTTGTGAGCTTTTCTTTCGTGCTGTAGAATACACGTGTAGAAATCAATCATCATTTGAATTTTTCTCAAACTAACCCAAAATTAGATGTCGTTGATGTGACTGGATATTCTTGAGGAAAATCACGCTAGTATTGTAGAATTGCAATTGGTCGTATGTGGAATTTTGCTCCACTAAAACTTACGTTGTGAAGAACATAGTTGAAGGTAAAATGGAGGGAAATATCCCCAGAGGAATCGAGGAATAAGTTCATGGGCCAAATAATAAAGACAGTTCATTGTGAAAGATCCCAGGAGGTAAGGGAACGAACATTAGATAGGCAAAGTTGGAGGGTTGCTTAGAGACAATCTTAGAATTGAACGACCAATGATGAAAACTTGCGTTCATTTCCGGTACAAAATAGATGTGACGCACGTGGTTTTCGGAATACCGGAATCTCGGAAATCATGGATATCTACATCTACATCTACATCTACGTCATACCCTGCAAGCCACCCAAAGGGTGTGTGGCAGGGGGTGCTTTCGCACCAGGCATGCATGAATGATATGGTAGAACACCGACATTACATTAAAAACCCGCGTACCACACATGCAAAGCGCCAATTACAAATCTAATACCCAAGAAACATTGTATCTCCAATGATATTCGGAAGGTCGTTCCAGAGTAGTTTCCAGCATCGCTCATCTCATTAGATGCGACGAAAACCCTTTAAGTTGTCTGTCAAAGATCTTATCGACGTCGCCTCGTCGCGAATATGCCTCCTTCCCATCGCATCTGTGGGGGAGGGGAGCAGCGTCCGCAATCGCCGCACGTCGTCCCTCCGGTATATCACGCCCCGCGCGTGCCTTGGGCGGCGATTAAGTCCTCCCGTCTTCCTGAAGTGAGCATCTTGGGTGCGCTTAGCATGAAACCCACGGATCGCCTCAGACGTATCGGAGTTGTTTGGTTATCTCCGTGGCAACGTGGCTCACATCACATATGCGTCTCCTCGGGAGCCGGGGATGGGAGGAATGGGACGCTAACTCATTTCAGACGGAGGGAGAAGCGTTGGGTTAAGGTTGAGAGGGCATCATCGTATCTCGTACCCGTTCCCTTGGAACATCCGGGTTCCTTCCCAAAATGTCGGGATCGGCGTCGGCGGGGTAAAAATCCTCACCTAGATTCGGATTTCGCCTGGGTGGGTGTTCACCAGCAAGGGCATGGTTGTGTGTTCGTCTACTCATACGTAATAAATTGGTCTCAATTGGCGAAAGTTCTGATCAATTCAGAGTTAATTATTATTGTCCAACCGGTTCCGTGTCCTTCCTGACTACTTCCAGATGAACTTGGTTGCTTTAAATTTCCATTTATTCCAAGAAAACCGGTATATTTATAGGAGTTGCTATGAGACGCTAGTAGAATTTTTGGTAGTAATCACTAACAGCAAGTGTCTATTTATAATGAAGGTGGACATATTTCAAGATCTTCCGGATTTTGTTGAAAAAATCTGTCAAGAGCAAAAAACTATTGAATTGACCTAGAAGGAGAGTATTTAATCAGGTGTGTAACTATCAAGTTGGCTAGGTTTCGGTTGCTTGAGAAATTCAGAATTTTTATTTTTCAGAGCGACCCAGAGAATACTATCATGACGCCTTACTACATCTGTAGCTCTGACAGAAGCAATAAAATTAGAGAGATACATTGCCGAACCGATATGTACAAAAACTCGTTCTTTCCGCGCACAATAAGCGACCACAATGAAAACTGAGCTCCACCAAATATACTCCCATAATACACGTCACCATTTCACCTCCCAAAACCTTACATCTTTACACGGCTGGTGACCTAACACCCCCTGCCACACGCCCACGTGGCGGCTCGCAGGGTACTATGTAGATTTAGATTTTTGGTACTTTCCTTTTTCTGGGAGTAGGTACCCCAGGGCTCATTCCTCGTGTTTGGTTTATTCCGCTAGTCTCCTGTCATGGCTTCTTCAGTCTGTGCTTCTTCCCCTTTCTCCCGTGGGTTCCCCATTGTCCTCCCCTACCTGGTTCTTCCTCCCCCCTCTTCCCTCTCCACCCGTCATTCCTTTCCCACACTCTCGCGACGGGGCACCCTAAATCATTTTCCTTGACTCAACATTCTCATCTCTCTTCCACTCACCTTTCCCCTTCACTTAACCCTCCTTCAACCTTGTCAGCCGATGGATCCCCTGCCTCATCTAATGGTGGTCCAATGGGGCGAGTTTTCGGAACAGGAATAGTAGAAAGCTCTCAGGCAGTAATTATACGTTAATGGATTATTTATTATTAATCAATTATCGGCCATTGATACGTGGTCTCTGTTCGTAGATTTGGATGGTTGTTATAGCAAGCTTTCTATTTTTGAGCTGCCAGCATTAGAAGCATTATCTCATGTCCGGAACAGGCTGTTGTGAAGGTTTAACGTAGTTATCCTTTAATCGCTGCTAAACAAGGTTTTTCTATGCGTGAGGGTGGCTGTGCCGTGAGAGCTGAAGGAATTAAAGCTTTCTTGTAGTGGAAACAATGAGAAATCTTTACCCCTCAAACTCTGATTATGAGATAAAAAGACGCCATGTTCTGAGGCGTCACTTTGAGATACTCCAAAATAGAGAAAGTGAGGTAAACACACTTTACTAAGTTTATACTAAGACCCCAATCTGTATTATTTTTCTACTACCCAGGAATGATCTCTACTAAATTCTCTATTATCCAGAAACGTTAGAGATTGTGTTCTAGTGCTTTTGGTGATAACTCACCCCCTTCCACTGACCCTTGAGGTGGTTTGCAGGATATTATGTAGATGCACTAGGCTATGCTAAAAAAGAGATCAGTTTTTTCGGAGGGAGTGAAGAAGGCTAGGACGTCTGCTGGCATGAAAAAAGAGATATTACCGGTAACAAGACGGCTGCGCCTGTACAATTCCAGAGAACTTTTACCCTCATCCATTCAAGCCTACCTTGACCTATAGATTACCCTAATTGTGATTTTTTAAGTATTCTACCGGTTAATGCAGGTTTTGTTGAATGTCAGAGAATCTGCTCCCGGTTATGTACACTTTCATGGGCCTATCTCGCTCTAGTATATCCTATTTCGCCTCAGTGTACGATCAGCCCTTCCTCACCCTGTCAATGAAACCTATTCTCTTTCATCATGTAATAATTCCTCTAATTATGATAACAATATTGCATTCATTTTTCTAAGATCATCGTCATTGGTCGTGCAATCCTATGATTGGTTTACTACAGCCCTCCGTCCTTTCCTATCTAATGATGGGTCCCTTACTTCCTGGTAGCTCTTCCTATACACTTTCCTCTTTATTTGGTTGATGACCTTATTCCTGGGTCTTCCTCTCGGGACTTATCCCTCTGCTTTGCCTTCAATTATATTCTTCTTAAACCTATTTTGCCTCTGAGTGTGTCCAGTCATGTGGTTCTTCTTTTCTCTATGGTGTTCCATGAGGCCATATCCTCTTCTGCTCTGCTGTAAATTTCTTCTTCTTTCACTAAAGGCTCCACCTTGTTGCTGCAACCAAACGGTCCTGTTCTCTGCCAATCTCTTAAAGAGCCGATAATTTTCTGCCCCCATCAGTTCTTGTGCCCTGTTCAGGTACTGTAACCTTGGTCTTCCTCACCCTTTCTTCCCTGTAAATTTCATCATTTCTTATTTTGTCGGTCCATTTCATTTTCAGCTTCCGAGCCATAGAGTGTCACGTTTTTCTAAGGTATAAGTTTCTATTGCTCCTAATTCATGGATACTTTCCAATTGTAAATTATGCGGTTTGACAAATCATTTGGGATGCTTTTAATGCGGGTTAAGGTATTAGTAGTAATCGCAGTAAAAAAAAGTAATTCAACGTATGCGTATTTCTTTGCGTCTCCAATGAACTCATCCGATTTTGATTTATAATTACAGTTGTATAATTCGGAAATCGCTGCGAATCATAGAGGGCACTGCTCTCCGCTTAATTACCAGGTGGCGAAGTGCGTTGAAATTCCCTCACGCACCGAATGACGCACTACTCCTCGCAGCCAACTCGAGGTTTTCCGCGCTGGAGTTTCGTCACGCCGTAACCTTCTCCCTCCATTCCCCCCAATCCCGAATTAATTACACCATTCCGGTCACGCTTTGTTACCGCAAAGTAATGACCATTCCGGTTATCTTAATCCATCAACCGATTCCCTCACTCCCTTCCATCACTCCCCGTCTCTCCCCCGCTGTCCTCCTCATCACTATATAACCGCGCGCCCCATGACGGAATAATCGGAATTATCTCGTATTCCTCAGTTTGTCTCGTCTCGAGGGATCTCAAACTTGCCACGGTGCAGGGGATCCACGACCCATCCCCCTCGCCGTCCGGTTCAAGGGGATCCCCCTTCCCACGAATCCGCCGTCGAGCCGTCCCCTTCCTCCCCCCGGCCTTCGGCTAACTACCCAAAGATTGATGGCCGTTCAGCGGGCTGGAAACGGGCGAAAGAGTCAGGTGTTTTGTCGGGAAGCCCGTCTCGGTGAAGGACCGCCTCCTCCTCGTCCCGTCTTCTTCTTTCACGGCTCTCGTTCTCGCCGGGATGACACTGGGGAAGTGTCTCCCTCTCCCATCGCCGTGTTGTCATTTTTGTCTCCGTTCCCTTTTATCGGTTACTAGCGGAAGGTACCCGTTAAATGCAACGGGTGTGAAAAACATTGAAAATATTTTATTAGACAACCACAAAGCCTGTTGAAGAGTATACTTGTTGTGAGTATGCATTGAATTTATCGATTAACCCCCGAAGCAATCTATCATGGGGCCCTTGGGACGCTTGGGCCCTTCTTATACAGATTTTCTTTCTACGTGCTCTCGTGGGGCTGCAAGAAAATGTGATATTTAAATGCTAGAGACTTGAGTATTCTTTAAAAATCAAATATCTTGTTGTCGAAGAAATTTACTACTACACCAGGGTTGAAATGTTAGCCAGTTACACCACCAAGCCATCTTCCTTCAAGGCGAATTTCGAGGGGGGTTTATGCGAACTAGATGTTCAGGCCTCAAGTCTACATTGTAGCACATGAGACGAAGTCGTGCTTACAAAGCCACTGTCATGGTGGATAAACCCAACATTGCCGTTATTAAAACGACAAAATTGACAAATTTCCAAACGTTGCATTGAACAAAAGATGTGGTACGAAGTCGCTCGCACGGGTGCATATACACCAGGGTTGAAATTCGCTATGAAAAAATCCCAAGTTACTATTGTTGATTTCAGAGAAAAATTTGAGATTTTTTCAGCTTAAAACATGATTTTCAGACCAATACGAAGCGTCAAAGAAAATCAATTGATAGGATTAGAAACTTTATTTATTCAGCCATCCGATAAAAAAATCCCGGCCCTCTATCCTGAGTGAAAGTACTTTTTTAAAGCTATAAATGAAACTACAGCAACGACCGAATGCTTAGCATGGACCACCACTTAGCATGGTCTTTCTGGGGACTTGAGGGCTTTTTAATATAGCCTATATTACAACTAGATGTATTTTCTATCTATAACCCAAATGTCAGCTCAATTGGTCCAGTAGTTTTTGCGTGATGGAGCAATAGACAGACACAATTACATTTTTATATATTAGTAAGGAATTAGCGCCCCGACTCTGCATTAACGACCTTCCGGAATTATCACTTAAGGTAGTCGTGGCCCGAACATAAAAACCGGTCACAATTGGATGTGAAGCCTGTTTTTTTTGTTCTCACTCCTTCATTAACTCGAGGTGGTTCTGAAGTGAAATGACTAAAACGTGATTTTTTCATAATGTCTACTTGTTTAAAAACTTCCTCTGCTTGATTCATTTTGGTATTCTCTCCGCTGATTTGTAGGTTTATCGACACTGTTCATTCTATCACCCACATTACTGGGACTCCAACTCACTTTCTTCCATTTTGAAATCGATTTATCGAATGATATCATCATTATTGGGTATGCTATCAACTGATGACTGCTGTAAAAGAGAGCGATTCTGGTCCGGGGTAAAAAGGAATTAAATGTTAGATGTTCCCGGCGTATCTGCTGCATAAATGTCTCTAGTAAGTATTCCACCGGGTAAGCAAGTCCATGTCTTCCGACGTTTCTGAACTCCGGAGGATGGAGAAAAAGTTGTTCTCCGAAACGTCGGGAAGCAAGAACCTGCTTACCTGGTGGAATACCCGAGAGACATTTATCCAAGCCTAAAATCGATTAATGTTATGGATGGCATGAAGTGGCACGCGAAAGTTTTGCTGGAATGAATAAATTAGTGCTTCATTACCTAACAATATATCGTAAATATATATTTTGATCGAGTTAAAAGTCGTACTCCAGTGTGATCGTTAGAAGGTTAAATGTAAATTTAGATTAACGGATTGCTTAATACAGGAGATGGTGTTATTCTGGCCAACGATACTGATTAAGTTTTCTCAGGCTGACGGCGGCTTATTTCTAACCTGGCTGGAAACCCGAGAAAATTTTATCAGTAGTGCTTAAAACGGTCCTTATCAATCCTGAGCTAATGAAATGGTCTAAGTGTGCCGCTCGTGTATATCTCTGATTTCATCTCTGCAGCCTAGATCTACGTTCTTCAGCCTGTTTGCACCTATGGACGGGTGAAAATAGGATACATGTTTCAGTGAAGTTACTATCAAGGTGATAATTTATGTATTAAAACTGATGGAATAAAAATTAGTATTTTTCTAATGCGGAACCCGCTACTGCTTTATTTCTAGAAAGGTTATTTGGTTAACGTGGCAGTAACCTGGTGGATGTAACTTTCCGTGCGATTCAAGGACCGCCGCACAGTAGGCGGAAATCGGAAAAATGAGGAAATCTGGAGTGATATTTTTTCGAATTGCTGATGGGTGTAAAGTATCTCTATAGATATAAATATATCAGAATGAAACGGAAGTTGAATAATTCTGGCTAATTTAAGGCATAAAATGAAAGTATACTTTGTAAGTATATGAATATACAAAAATATAGGTACCACCTCTTTGATTGGAAACTACTAAATTTACATTGGACTCACAAAAGAGGACAGTTTTCTGCAGACATAGGTAAATGTTATGTTTGTATATTTACAACCATTGTTGCAGTATTCTAACATCAATTGAATTGAATCTTTACCTCGAGAAGTACGCTGCAAATTCAGCTGATCGTATTGAGGGTTTGAGGTGTAATGTTGAAGGGAATCAATAGGTAACTTTTTTTAGAAGGCGATGTTAGGATTTTTAGAGGGATTAACGGCGGATCACCATTGGGAAGGAAAACGGAACGAATTGCCAGGAATAAGGACGCTAGGATATATATTGTCCAAAAATCGACAAATCAGCTGTTAGAGTACTCGAACTTCAAATCTATCTCCTTATCTCCATGTACTTATTACCAAGCAAGGCACCACAAAGATGTTTGGCAGGGAATTGCTTAATACCAACATGAACAGTGAAAATATTTTTGTACTTTCACCATCAATCACCACACTATCGTAATGCTACTAATCGCTACAAATGCTACGGAAACTAAAACACCAATCTATGATGTAACTATGTAAACGTGACACAAGAGTCATACAGGGAACATGCAAAACATGGTGTTATTACTACTTGGCTGATTTCGAAGCATGCATTAGGGTGCATATGAATAAATCAGCTACACTACCTGTCAACTAACCTACTTCAAAGTCTCTACGCAGCCATTAGGGTTTCTTATCGATCGCGGGAAAAGCTACTCTTTCTGTTCTACAATCTATTTCCTTGTTTTATTATCATGATCTGATCTACCGTAGTATGTTGGTGCTCATAAGATATTGATAACTTCATCTAAAAATAAACCGGTTTTAAATTTACTAAAAAGATTGAGTCTAATTTTCAATCGACATCTGAAAGCAGTCAGTAAATCGGTAATAGTGTTTAAAAATGAACGCTGGTGATAGCCCGGTCTTATTGTATCAAACAGAAAGGTTAATCGGAATATTCATTTGGAAAAAATCATATTTCCGCTTTTTTTTCGATTTCAGACCACTGTGCGCCGGAAGAAGGGCATTGGTATAGACTACGAGCACCAATTGCCACGCAATCATAGCTATCGTTCTCATAGGCAAATGCCGGTTAAGGGCGTAGACGTTGGTATTCATGCTCCATCTTGCGTTCTCTTCCATTCCTATATCTCCTTTCGTATCTCCACCGCCGACCTTCCATGACGATTTAATTTTTTCATCCGAACCCAGTCCCTTCCATCGCGTCGAGAGTTGCAAGTCATCGCACAATTTGTCGGGCCTCCTTTGCCTCCGAAATTCAAAGTTCTGACGAGCTTCAACGGTTTGGCAGACCTTTTTTTTCAGACGCTCTTGAAACGACTGTTTTTGTCAGTCCTTTCGTTTAGCTTATCCATCTTCTCGCGAGGAGATGGCTCGTACATGGACAATGGGCGTCGTATTCACGTCATCGAGGTAGAGAATGTTAAAACGGTCAGAGATCGACGAGAAGACGTACTCCCAGTTGGTGCGTGATCGTTGATGTAATTACTGGTAAACTAGGGTTGCTCGTGTACCTAGGGCATGCAAAAGTGGACCTTCATGGTTGGGTGGTAAAAGAGGCGTTGTTTCGGCATGGCTGATTACCCTGTGTTACCGCCACGTGCTGAACCTGTTGGGGCTGAAATTAAGGGTTGTCATTCGTCTTCAATTTGGGTGGAATCTAGTTGCGTTTTCGGAATTTATGAATATCAGCTGTGGAATTTCATTTTTAATAGAAAATGTACGATTACCATAGATTTTTTGGCCGTTTTTACTCTTTCAACTCAAAACGTTTCAAATGGATCGACAAGGACTGGGAGCATTGGTAAAGGTTTATTTTAAAAGAAGCTGTAGAATATCAAGATTAGATACATTAACTAACGAATGCGAGAGGCTAATAGTGCAATTTTATGAAAGCTAAAGTTGAAATAGAGACAAAACGATTGAATTGTAATCAGCCCATATAAATGATGTAATTTTTAAAAAGGATTTTACCAGTAAAAGGTAGGATTTGGTGAAAGTTAGAGAAAATCTTCCCGGTTTTTTAGATTTCTGAGGTCCTATCTATCTCTAGTAATTCTTCTTTTGGTCTCTGCGTAAGATCGTACGTCTCTGCATACGATTGCGACCCTTAATCATCCCATCGATCAAACCTATTGTCTTTCTTCCCCTTCCCCGCTTGCCCAACATCCTTCCCTCTATCTTACTCTTGAGTAACCCAATGCTCATTATTACTTCCTCCACCACCAAACTCTTCCTATCCCGGTTTACATTCAGTAGTTTCTTTTCCTCGACTACCATGCTTAGAACTTCCTCGTTTATCTTCCCTTCCGTCGACCATCTCCATCCTTCTCCGCACTCACATCTCAAAAGCCTGCAGCCTATTCATGGCCGCTTTTCTGAGGGTCCACGTGTTCCGACGTTAGATCCCTCTTCAATTCCTCATATTGTCGCCGTCTTAATATTTTTTCCAGAATTCCTATTGTCTTCCTCTCATCCCTTTCCTCTCCAATCTGTTATTCCCTTCAACATTCCCTCTCCTCTCAAATATTCGACTATTCTCCCTTCTGCGTCATCCGTATCTCCGCCACTTGCTTCCTCTTTTCTCCAATCACATTCAAAATCTCCGCGTTCGTCTATATCGCCACCCGGCTCACCTTCTCCATCCTTCTCCACATCGACATCTCTAAGTATATGGACATCCTCCCTTCGTAATGACCAAGTGTCCGAACCATATAGTGCAACGCTCTATATATTTGAGTTTTCACCAGCCTTTTCTTTACGTCTCTTGAAGGACCCCCCATCAATTCCTCTTTGAAAATGCCTCATAAGCTATGGCAATCCTGCATCTTATGTACCTCTAAACCCATTCTCCTCCTAAATGCTACCCTGATACGTAAACTGCTCGACTTTACTTTGTGCCCCGCCTTCTTATTTCTAGAAAACCTCGTTACGTACGTCTGGTTATGGTTTATCTACTCCCATGCCTCTCCCTCTGCACCTCTAACACATTCATCATTGATTGTAATCCCTTTGCTGACTGAAAAACCATTGCTTGGTCATCTATGTATAGATATATATTTTATATAAAGGTCATTGACTTATTGAATTGAAAATAAACTTGTACAGAACCGGAGTGTACGTTTCCTCGACGCTGTGGTCATGTTCGGCTTGAGATTTTTCCCGCGACCGGGCGGCAATCCTCTCGCATCTACTCCTCCACCGCCATTTCTCTCCCAGGAGGCATTGCGTCACCGCTCTTCGTCGACGCAATTTGTCGAAACCGCGCCGCTCACAGACTCGCGTGCGTTTCTTTTCGATGTTTCTTTTTTTCATCTGTACGCGGAGGAATTCGGCAATTTCAGGCCCGAGTGTGCTATCGACCGGACTTTGATGCATTATATCCCAACACACCCGCCCACCTATACTCCGTTCCCATTGCTACGTGTCGGATGTGGTTGAAGTCACGTGGGGTGATGACGTTATGGAGGAATTGTGGCCCATTTTTCCTATAGAAAGAGTGCATATTTTTTATCCGCGAGCGATGTATACTTGTTTAGCTGTATTTTTGTCTCTGTTGCATGATTGAATGTCGATTATTGGGACCCTAATCGTCTATTAAACCTGAAATTAATCAGCGGAATTGTATAACCTGTTTCTAATCAAATTTTGGCCTCGTGGATGCTTGTAATGAAGTTATTAAAGTTCTCTTAATGCTCCTTTAATATCTTTTTGATTTGGACTCCCCTTTGGTAGTTGATTCAGAATATCGTTAAGCTCGCGATAGTTTTAAAGCAAGTAGTTGGCATTCCTAACGATAGCAAAAGTTATTAAATAATCATTGCCCTGGATGAAATATCCTTCCAATGTATACTTTATTTTTCTCTTCTGTACGTGGGCAACTTACCTGATCCATAATTTTAAATGGATTTGCTCTGTTCCTTAACATTTCATATAACGATTGGTGTTATCATACATTTCTGACAATCATGAATAATATTGTGCGTTAAGTTGTGCGACATGCAATAGACCTAACGGTTGAAATTCGCCATGAAAAAATCGTATATCTTGACGGGAATTCGAACCCGGATCTCCCAATCCCGGTTAAACGAATGATTTTTCCATAGCGAATTTCAACCCTTGGTGTATATGCACCCGAGCTAGTGGCTTCGTACCACATAATTTGTCAATGCAATGATTGGAAATTTGCTTTAGATCTCTCATAGTTAGCTTAGGAATGAGATTTTTGTGTCCTCTCAACTTTTCAAGAGGGGACTTCTAATTGAACATGGAAACGAATGGGGAAATTACGTATCCAGAAGTTTTTTAATTTGAGGATGAGGAAAAACGGATTTTCATTTGACGCTGTTTGCCAACGATTGGAATGTACATTTCGCTTCTCCATATGCAGAGTGTTTTGCAAGTTATTGGATTTTTTAATCCCTGAAGTTAGATTCCCCATTCCCTATATCTCTTTGAAATTCACCTTATATTTGATCCTATGATGAAAGTGGAATTCCGTGTGCCGAGTTTTGCCGTTTGAAGAATGCTCCTGTGCCACGTTCATGGTTTCCATTCTGGAAACCTGTCCTTCAGAAAATTGACCCAATTGAATCAAAACGTAATAATGAAATCCTAATGCCCAATGAAATCAAATCTTAATAATGCCCTTCATTTTTAAAAGTAAAATTCCATTGGGTCTCCTCTTTTTGTTCTCGCAGAGAATGTTGGGAAATGTCAGCGTATGGACTGTACTTTGAACAGAAGTGGGCATCCTGCCGAAATTAACTGTGGAGGAACATTTGGACTACGTGCGTGACAGCAGAAGTCGCTATTATTGAAAATGGAGATTCTGATTTCCAGAAACTCTTTTCGTAGGCTTGATGAAACAGAGCTAGAACGGGTGCAGAGAAACGTTATGGTAGTCTCGTTAGTGCTACTGACCTCTTGCAACAGTTTGGATGGGAATCGCTTTCAAACCGTCGATTGAAAATTAGACTCAATCTTTTTTGTAAATTTAAAACCGATTTATTTTCAGACGTAGTGATCAATACCTTATCAACTCCAACATACTACGGGAGATCAGATCATAAAAATAAAATAAAGGATATAAATTGTAGAACAGAAAGGTTTAAAATGTCGTTTTTCCAGCGATTGATAAGAGACCATAATGGCTGCGTGAAGACTTTGAATTAGGTTAGTTGACAGGTAGTGTAACTGATTAATTCATATGCACCCTAATGCATGCTTCGAAATCTGTCGAGTAGTGCTAACACTATGTTTTGCATGTTCCGTGCATGACTATTTTGTCACGTTTTCTTAATTACATTATGGATCATTGTAGTAGTTTCTGTACCATTTGTAGCATTACGATAGTGTGGTGCTTGTTGGTGAAAGTGAATAAATTTTTTCACAGTAGTTCATGTTGGTGATAAGTAACCCCCTGCCAAGCACCCTTGTGGTGGCTTACAGGGTAATACTTAGATGTAGATGATGAAGAGAGTGAATGTCATGGCGTACTAGATGCTATGTGTTCATATAATAGTGTTGGTACGGAGGCTTCCGCAGTGATTTGTTGAGTTCAGTTTATTCGGATTTTTTCCGCGTTGATTTATATTAATGGACATCAGTTTCGCTAACGTTACAGCTAGCATCGTCAGGTCCTGAACCTGAATCAACGCGGGAAAAACCCGAATAAAATGGACTCAATATAACAGTGTGTTAGTAGGTCGTAGGTTTGTGAGGTTCGAGTATGCACACTTTGAAGAAGTATGGTTGATGGAGGGAAAGGCAAAAATGTTTAGTTATAGTTGATTCGAAGGTTTCCGCGGGGATTGATTCGAAGTAGAGCAGCTTTCTGGCGTTCCCCGTGATGTCCATGGTTGACAACTGTTTCTCCAGCCAACCTGCTGGCGTCTTCAGGTTTGAAGCGGCGATGCATTGTTCTGGTCCGTCTTATAAGGATGGGTCTTATTGGCGGGAATATCTCTGATTGGCGCATTGCAGGTTTTCCGTATTTCGTTTTTATTTTATTTTTTGAACTTCCTCTTCTAGGCGCTAGGGAGATTGTAACCTAGTTCTCTCAAGCGAACTGAAAGGCTTGATATTTTTCTACAAACACAATTCTTCTGGAATTCTGGTCTTGGGATGATGCATTTAATCACCTCGGCTTTCCCAAATGTTTTGTCATAGAGCGAGGAAACATATCGTGGTACATTATCGTGGTATATGAGTGATTTGTTTTACGTCAGGCCTTTTTTCACAGGTTAGACGAACGTGCACAAATGTCTCAGCTGTCGATTGTTATCACTCAGCTCGCTGTTTTATCCATTGATAGTGGAAAGTATCATTCTAGATCAGTTTCTATTCAGCGAAGTATCTGCAATCGGAAATGGGATTGAAATGCCAGACGGCAACTTCCGCTGGCGTGGGTGACTCAAGACGGACGGGAAAGAATAGATTTTGCGGGGAGACGTTAGCCATATTGGTCATGTAAAGGTTTCTGAAGAAGAAAGAAAGATATTTATTGTTCTAGGACTCTTGTCCTCTAAGAACAAATACAATTTACTTATACAAATTCTTAGAGTAGATTTAAACATGGAATTAATTAGACATAAAATCATGAAATCAACTCAACTTACTCATTGTGAGCGATAAACTAACAGGAAAATATAACAAAAGAGTTCCATTTTACAAAGAAATCATATCATCACTACACTACTACAACAACAACAACATTATACAAAGAAAGCATATGATACACAACGTTCCAGTGACAAATCACAGGATTTCGGTTCGGAGGTTCATCACAAGGTTCGGAGGATACATTAAACACGTTTGAACGGAAGAAGAAGGGAAAACACCAAAGTAGGGAAATCGCTGGAGGAACTTAAATGCGTATAATTGAAATGTATAACTTGAAGCGAGTACTTCACGTGTTCTTTAAAAAGTAATTTATCTAATATCAATTCTCAGTTTTGACCATAGGTATGATTTCGCTGCTCTACAAAGTTTTCGTCTGTATCAGACTCCGTCTTTATCTTTTTTTGTAAGTAATACCTCTTTCATCTCGTCTCATATCGGTATATCTTCCTCCATTTTCGTCCGGAAAGCTCTTAAAATGGAAATGTATTATTCGAAACCACCAGGGAGTGTGGCACGGTGTGATTCCACACCAGGCATGAAGCTCTCATCCCAGCTGAAATCAGAACCGCACTTGTTCCCCCAGATGCTTGGCGCAGGCCAAAAGCAGTCAGGATAACAATGCACAGTCAGACCAGAAACTAGGAGAGTTGACGAACATGCTACCATTCAGTACACTGCGAGATACTCGTACTTAAGGTGCAATTACTGGTTAGTATTACTAATGCGACAGAGAAATAGTTCTGCTGTTCCGATGCAAATTCAGGTTTTACGAGGAATATCAAGGGATACGAGTAAATGACGTCACCAACCGAACCTCATCGACTTATTTTATGCTGCTTTCATGTATTTTCTTTTACGTGCCTTATATAAGACAATTTGTACTGTGATCTTTGGGCAAATAAATGTATTATTATTATTGTTATCTTTTATAATCTATGAACAACGCAAATGGCGCCCAGGTGATATCCCAACGCACACTTTCGTGTTCTGGACTCCACGCAGTTTCTAATGATGATCTCGGGGAAAAATCACGAAAAAAACCTCATTCTTCGTGAGTTGTGGACCGTTGGCTGGAAGCCAGGGGAATCCGCGGACACCACCTAGCCGTTTTATCGGGTGGAGTCATCGTTGTCTCGCGGGGGATAATTGCCGTTGCAAGGGAGAGATGAAGGAACACGTGCTGCTCTTCTGGGAAGCGAGGATGCAGCCGAAGGGGGAGAGTGACGGGCAGGGGGAGGGCTGGGTGTGGACGGAGGCAGGAGAAAGGGGAGGAGAGGTCTTTTTTTGCGAAGGAGTTTGCCGTGGATTGGCGAGTTGACTCGCGGAGTCTTCTTCCTGGCACGCTCCTCTGCCGGAGGTGGTCGTGAGTGAAGGATTGAAGGGGGGGAGGAGGAAGTGTTGGGTAGCTTGGTAGTCGGAGACCTGTCATCCGCCTCCCGCCCCCCCTCGCCAAACAAGGGAGGAATTCTTTGCGGGTCGGAGTGGGAGGCATTACGTGGCCGATTTTTTTCCCAACGTCTCGGCGTGCTTTTCGAGTCGCGTGCCTCGAATCCTCGGCTGCAGGATATCCCGTAAGGTGCCTACATCGCTAACAACTAGGATGAGAATCAATATCAGACTATAGGTTTAATTCTGAGCTGGTACTTTGAGCAAGTTCCAAGCTGATCTACATCTACATACTATCCTGCGAGTCACCGGATGGGCGTGTGGCAGGTTATTAAGGACACCAGCCGTGTAAAGTTGCATGGGATTTTTTGGGAGGTGAAATGGTTTCGTGTATTATTGGAGTGTATTTAGTGGAGGTCAGTTTATTTTGGTCGCTTATTGTGCGCGGAAAGACCGAGTTTGTGCACCTATCTATTCGGCATTGTATCTCTCTTATTTTATCGCTTCTGTCAGACCAGGAGATGTAGTGGGGCGTCATGATATTATTCTTTTTGTCGCTCAGAAACACACGTCTGAATTTCTCAAGCAAGCTAAGCCTAGCGTGTAGCCTCCGAGTCTCTAGGGTCTCCCACCTTCATCCCTCTAAAAGTTGTGAAGCTCTATATATTCGCTGGTTGCAGTTTTAAACGAAGCCTGCAGCTTTTCTTTGTATTAAAAAAAAAATTTTTGGTTAAATCTTTATGGCCAGGGTCCCAAATGCTTGCGGTGTATTCGAGATGTGGCCTAACCAGAGCGAAGTAGCCTGACGTTATTTACCTGACGACATCAAAAGCATAGTATATACGAAATCCAATATAATGCAAAATAAAATTTTCCCGCGTACGATTCGAGACAATAATAATTGCCTTTCAGACTTTACAGTGATTTTCGTCGATAGTGTAGCTATGTATTTGATTCGCGTTGTAATGGTTTTTCTTGATATGCTATTCAGTACTTAGTGCATGTCTCGCAAGCTTTTTGTGCAGCTCATTCATTTCTGTGTATTAATGTTGTTGCGAAACAAATTTATACTCCTAGTTTCATCATATTTGTAGCATATGACGTAGACAATGTTCGTAATATTTAATCTCCTCCGGTTTTGGCCAATGAATTCGTACTCATAATGTCAGTTGACTTTGTCGGATATAGTGTAGTGCATTTCAGTGAAAACTCACTCCCTGCTATATGCCTTCGCGGTATTGCAAGGTTTAATATGGATCAAATTTTACTTCTGGGAAGAGCCATGCAGCCGTTGGATCTTCCGTGAACCCTCCAAGTTGCGTGGTACGAGGAGATGCGAAGCTACGCTGGGATGTGATGTCTCGCCAAATTTGGGAGGTGAAATGGTTTCGTGTATTATTTTTTTGTGAAATTGATTTTTTTGCGTAAAGAACTCAGGCTTCGATGTGCTTCATCATTTTCAAGTCAATCTGTAGATTCACTTTCTACAGTACACAATATCATTAACATCCGAATCTCCGTAATTAGTTACATAGGAATTGTATATGCTATATTTAGCATGCTGAAAGTAAAGGTAGGTTTTGATGGAGCATTTTATGGTGCTTTTCCGTCTCAAAACGTCCTCTTCCTCACAATTTTCCTACCTTCAACTCAAAATACTTCCCGACTGTCTCCATCCGGCGTACGTGCTGCTTCGCTCCATTTTCTTAGACTCTTGCCCAGCAATTACCTTCTATTCGGGTCTTCACCAGCCCTTCGCATCGAGTCCCCTTTTACCACTATCTCGTTCCTTGTATTCCTAACTTTCTTCGGCATCTCTCTATTTTCTTCTTCCTTCTCATGTACTTCTTCGTTTGTCTTCTCTTTCATCCAACAAACCGCGTCCCATACCACATGTCAAACGTGTGCTATTTATTCCTATGTATTCTCTTCAGAGTCCATTTCTTGCTGCGATATGATACCTTGCTATTCAACAGCCGTTCATTATTGTTCCCTAAACATATAAGCTCTGGGTTCTTGTCAGTAATTCTCTTATGCTAGGGAATTCTTCTGCATCTACTTATTACCTTGTAAGCCACCACAAGGGTGTTTGGCAGAGGGTAACTTATCATCAACATGAACTAGAGTGAGGAAATGAAATTAACTTTCACCAACATACAGTACACTATGAGTATGCTACGAATTCTACAGAAACTAATAAACTGGTCTATTATGTAACTATGTAAACAAGACACAAGAGTCATGCAGGGAACATGCAAAATAGTTTTAGCACTACTCTACAGATCTAGAAACATGCATTAGGGAGCTCATCAATTCAACAGCTATCTGCTTCTACCACCTGTCAACCGACCTAATTCAGTCTTAACGCAGCCATTTTGGTATCTTATCGATCGCAGTGCTTCTTTACTATTTCAATTATAATCATATTATCTCCATTTTGAGTCTATGTTTTTTCAAACTGATGCCTAAGCATCGTTTTCATACACTAGTAGGGCAAATCTATGGAACACCGCAGGGAGGGATCGTCAGGCATCTGAATCTGGCATGCTGTGCGGTAGGGATGAACTTGTAGGAGGGCTCCTTGGAGGAGACACGCCGAAAACGCGTGCAGAATCCAATGTCATGGTTGGCACGACCCGTGAAGATCTTTCGCGCATAATTCCCAGCGTCCTCAAAGGCGAAGAGAAAAATACAACCGCGATGCGGGCCACGTCCTCCACGAGCATTGTGTTCGCTAGTTAGAATACCCCTCTGTCGTAGGCAGACTTCTGTCATTGCTCAAGTCTACGGCCGTCGTGGAAATAACGGAATGTTAATGAGCGCGAACGTGCCATTCACATTTCGGAAAAGCCTGCGCGAGTCGAAAAATACGTTTGTTGTGCGATGTGTCCGCGTTTTTGTTCAGCCTCACGAATTTTTGATTCGTCTGCTCCGCTTTTCTGATGCCATTTCACGCTAGCTAGCAATCAAGGAGTATAAGTCCCTATACTCCTTGCAATACTGAGAGGAGAACCGCGAAAATCTTTCTCGCGCGCCGTCATCCATTACACGTCGTTCTGTCGGCATATAAGTGCTGAATGAAAGACAAATATCGTGCCAAAGTGATGTAGTATTCGCTAAATCCTTTTAGTTGGCTAATTTAAGGATCTTCCTCGTGAATGGTTCCTTTTTATGTGACAATTATATTCATTTGGGAGAAAGTTCTCTCGAGCGAATTGAAAGGCATGATGTTTTTCTATGTGCACAATTCTTCTGAAAGATTGGTTATAGGATAATGAATTTAATTACCTCTTGCCTAAATTCATTACAGCTAGACAGATCCTCCAGAAGGATTGACTTTATTGATAAAAGTGGTCAAAATCTACTCACTTCAAGTTTTTATGTTCACAGTTAAGGTTTCAACGGCGTATTTTTTTACCGATGAGTTGTCTATTTCCTTTTGGTGAGGCCCGTTTCGAAAAAGGCTTTGACCACGACCATTCGATCTAGTATGTTATTACCATCGTAACGCTTCAATATGTACAGAAGGATGGTGCTAATCACTCCGGTTAGTTTCTCCCTCCTGACCTGAAAGCTTTGCGTGGTCTCATTTAATCCCATTTTTGGTCATAGGAAGAAGTTGTCCGGGATTAACACGCTATATCGTCATTTTTCCCTCTTCCATAACTCTCTCACCATTCTCCGTGTTCACTCCGTTCCCGGCCGGTCATATTGTGTTCGTACGATATATCCCGTGACAAGGCGTTTTGCATAAGCATTTGATCTCCCTCGCCTTAATGCGACTGTGAGTCGGACTTGGCTCCGTATATTTCACATCCCACGGCTCCCCTTTTGTTTGAAACAATTCCCCTCTCGTTCTCTCCCGCTATTTATCGCATCACATATTCCTACCCCCGGGGTTCTCATCGCGACAAAAGGGTAGTACGTACCTACGCGTACTTTTTTTTCCTCCCGCTCTCCGTTTTAAATTGCCTTTCGGATTCCTTCCCTATCCGATTTTGGGTCCAACCCTACTACCCGCTCACCTGCCCGGCCCGATCCCATTTTCGATAAATTTTCCCCCGATCGTATCTGGCCGGAGGAGGAGGAGGAGGCCCCATGTTCTTTTCCTCCTCAACCTCCTCCTCCTCCTCCTCTTTTCCACCTCTCTTTTGCCTCGGTAACGATTCCTCCGGGTTTCCCACTGTGGTCTTCTCAGTCCGCCCTCCCCACACGCCTCGAGAGAGCCAGTTCCTCAGCCATCCGAGCAGGCGAACCAACCACCTTCCCACACCAGCGTCGAGTCGAGTCGGGTGTTGTTCCTTGGCGGATAGTGTGGAGGTGGTCGCCGGTTGGTTGCGTGGATGGAGGGTTACCTTATCTCCTCTTCCCATCCGCCCCGTCTCCCTTTGGAACCTCGGCGGGCCAAGAATCCTACCCTGGGGCACCCCGCCTCGACTATGCCTCTCCTTCCCTTGCGGTCTCCCACTTTTTCATTCTCCTTTCCCTCTCTGCAAGGTCAGTCGTATCTATCTCTTCACTCCCGGAGCGAGAAAAGCGGTTGGTTCTTTTGTGCTCTTGTTTTTTTGTTTAATCCGTTCCCTGTGGGAGAGAGAGAGAGGGAAAATATGGGGGAAGGGATTGTGTGTGTGCATGTAGAGGCGGTGTGGGCGGTGAATCACGCGAAAACGCAGTTATGAAAAAATATTAAAACACGCCCCCTCTGGAATTCGCTTCCTCCCCGCGACCATTTGGTCAGGATCGCAATTTCGTTTCCCCACCACTCTTTTTTGTCTATTTTTCCAACACTTGTGAGGCCAGTTCACATCGAACGAAACTTAAGAATGTTGATGTTGAGCGTGTGAGGCATACGTCTACACTATAGGCCGCGTAATCTTAACAGTATGTGGCAGGAGGTGAGATATCACCAACTTCCACTTCACGATACTCAATAAATTTCAGGAAATTGCGACTGGTAATGCCTAAGGAAACACCTTCTAATGCCTTTCAGAAGGCGAAATTTCATCAACATGCCCGGAACTCTAGGTATGATGCCATTGCTATAGAAACTATGGGTATTGATGTATATAGCCACTACATTGGTAATCTGAGGGCCACGAGTAATCCAGAAAATATTCAAGACTTGCACTAGTTAATACCACGAAGCTGATTAAGAAAGAGCTAGTAAGGGTGAATTAATAATTAGCTACAAAACCAAAGGCTAAAAGAACTTTTAAGAAGGTCACAGACATCACTTGATGGAAATCACTTGCTTCAAACATGGTTAAGAAGTAAAATACTTAGTTTATTCCCCACATTTATTTACAAAATACCGATCCTGGTTTCGGCGCACGTGCACCATTTTCATGCAAGCTTATGTACACCAGTGGAAGGGGGGAAGTTCATTAGGTTGGGAGTTATAGAAGGTCAGGGAATCACAAAACTTTTCCCTGATTCTCTGACCTTCTATAACCCCCACCCCAATGAATCCCTCCGCTCCCACTGGTGTATATAAGTTTGCTCACCCGTCAGGAAAACACCTTGAAAATGGTGCATATGCGCCGAAACCAAGGTCGGTTTTTTGCTGATAAATGTGTAGAAATAACTAAGTATTTACTTCTTAACCATATTTGAAGCCAAGTGAACGTCCTGAACACACCCTGGGGTTATGATACAGGAAGGGCTCTCGTTCATCTCTAAATTCATGCCGTTTAGACGGCCAGTCGCGATGAAGAGGGATTTATTAAGTATGCTTATCAATGGAGCTTCCTTGGCGAATACGCACGCGCCACCTCTGACGAGAAGGTAGAATGCAGAAGTAAAGAGAAGTTATTTGAGATGGGGATGAAGGGCGAAGAAGTAATATAACCCTTCGTGTCATAGGGAAAGAGAATGCATTCTCTTTCATCTACTAATGTTGGCATCTGCGTATGATTGTAATAACCATCTCTAGCGTTTGTGTAAACATGAACCAAAAATGATGAGGAGAAAATTGCGAGAATAGACCGTAAATTAGAATGATGGTACGCTTTGAAATCTGCCCACGCACGTTGATTATTTTAGACACGGAAGAACACGACCGTTCGTTTTGGTATTTTAACAGCTGATTGGTAGGTCTTAGGAATTTCTTATTCTATCATCCCAATTTGTGCCATATCTTCCCGTTTTCCTTACCTTACGTGATCCGTTCCGTTTAAGAGACCCCTCTATTTATCCTCATATCGCCTAAATCTTCTTATTTCGTCCAGAGTGTCTATCCTCTTTATTACTAGTCCATGCTTCCCCAGTGTTCTCCCTTCTATTGCCCTCTTCAGTTTTCCATCTCATTTCCGAATACAGCCTGAGCTTCTTTTATTTCGAGTGCAGGTTAAACTTTTGCGAAGGTTTTTATATGCCATTTTCCTGTCAGTGTCTACATGGCATGATAGTTATTTTTGTTTGAGTAAAGACTTATGGAGCTTGATATGGAGCGTGGCGTTATATGAGGCAGAAACGTGGACCCTGAGAAAGAAGGATGAGAATAGGCTGCAGGCGTGTGAGATGTGGGTGTGGAGAAGGATGGAGGTGAGATGGACAGAGAGGAAGATTAACGAGGAAGTGCTTGAAGAAGTGGTTGGCGAGGAAAGGAAACTTTTGAATGAAATGTGGGATAGGCAGGCAGGGAAGCTGGAGGACATAATAAGGAGCGATGGGTTGCTCAAGAATGTGATAGAGGGAAGGATGTTGGGCAAGAGGGGAAGAGGTAGGAAGACAATAAGTTTCATGGACGGGATGGGTAGAATACTTGAAAAAGAAGCATTGTCGGATTTCACACCGGATGAGATTGTCATATACTACCAACTTTTCAACGGCAAACTCACGCATCGTCGTCAGGATATTGAAAGCTAGAGAAGGGATGCTGTTCGTTGTATGTAGCCGAAAGTTGGCAATTGTTATTACAGCCGTTACGCATCTTTTGATTGATATTTCATTCCGTTCTCCAATTCGTACTAAATATGAAGCCGTCATCTCTATTGATATAACGGCTATTTATAAAGATGCTTAACGGATGTGACAACAATCGTGAACTTTCGAATTTGAAAGACCACCAGCATCTCTGCTCCATCTCTCTAAATTCTGATGACGTTGGCTGAGTCTGCCATCGAAACGTTGTTAGTATTTAACAACCTCACCCGGTGTAAAACTCCGAAAAACTTGACTAATCTTTCGACGGGGAAAACTAAAGCCTTTCTTAGTAATTTTATGTTCTATGTCTCTATGATTTTATTTTATTTTTACATGTCAGCATAACTGAAATCTAGAAAATAGTTACCATGTGGAGATGAAGTAGGTTGCCAAAACTCTACAAAATACAAATACATATTTGCGTGAGAGGCTTAAAGTAATGCATACAAAAAGTGTATTCTTAGAGTTGCAGACCGAGGAACAGGAGGGGAAATATGCGCTAATATAACGTTTGGTTGAAGAGTATTTTTTCGCCGTTGGGGTATTTTGGATTTGATATAAATTATAAACATGGTAAGTCAGACATTTGAAATAATCTTCAATATTATTAACAGAAAATTGCCATACTTTTAACCCTCTTGGAAATATTTTGACAGGCATTGAAGAGGCAGTTTGCGATGATAGACATTTGAAATTCGCAGGTATACAACAATCAAAGGATATTCTAACAGCTTATTTGCTAGATTTTGGAGCAGTTATTCTATTCTGCGTTCTTATTTTTAAGGTTTTGCTCAATGCGAACGAACCTATAGGTTCCTTTTCTCCCCGCTGATGACCGCGAGTGTACTTATTGGTGAGTGGAAGCGAAATATCGGAGCCTGGAGATCAGAGATTACCCGATCTGCTCTGAGTCGATGCGTGGGTACACTCATGCTCACTCATTCCCCTTTTCTCAACCCCTCCCCCGCCCAATCCTTCCCCTCCCGGCCTGGCGAAGTTAAAGGAGGTGACGATAGAGTGGGCTGGCCTCGCGCGCAATCTGCGTTGCGTTTGTTTTTTCTCCATTTTTTCCCCCGTGAATTCGCCGCTCGGCTGTAATTTTTTTTGTTTTGCTCTCGATCGAAGGATCCGCCTCGTCTCTTACCCGCATGGGAAGTGCAGCCTGGAAGGGTGCCCACGAGGCCGGTAATCTGCGGTACTTTTTCCGTTCAAATCTTGCCCACAGCGTCCCTGGGATTTTTCGTACGCAAGCTTATCTCATGCCCTCGTGGTAAAGTCGTGCTCGCAAGTTCGTGTACTTCGTCCGATGTGTTCGACGGAGACTTTTTTAAGTCGTCGACGTGGCTGTTTTCAAGCTCTATCATCGGATCGGTTCTCCCTCCAAAGAGGGCTGTAGTTTTCCCCTCTCAGCTGTGTTCATGCTCACGGTTAAATGGCGGTTCATGTTGTATCAGGCCATATTTTAAACGGAAAGCGATAGCGTGCTGCTAAGTACGAGTTCCACCTTCGGCCGAGTCTTGGCGTGGTATGCACGTAATTGAATGTGTCCTTGAGTGTGGCATGGGTAATAGTTTTGTGAGCCAACCGCTCACCCCAACAGTCCCTAATCCTTCATAAGTCCCATTTTGCTTTGTTTCCGTATATTTGGGATGTCAGTGGATAGAGTGCCTCTTTTTATTCTATTCTAAAGTGAAATATTTCTTCGTGATGTGCTGCTTACTCGTATATGACCATTATCTACTTTTAGCTGTAGCCTTGTGTACATCTATACAAAAGAGCTGCTGGATTAAGGTTAATAAAACGGAGAAAAATTAGGAAATGAATACTCAAGTACATGGGTATTGAAGGGAGGAATCTAGGGGATCAATCCCTTTAATTGCCTGCTTATCATGGGTGACCTATTCATTCATTCAAGTATTCTACCAGCTGATCGGTAGGTTTTTGGACAGTACGTATCCTAACGTTGAAATTTCTGGCATATTCTTTAGTTTTCCTTCCTGCTCATATATGTGGTCCGCCATTAGATATCTCTTAAAATCCTCATATGATCTTTCGCTTCTTATTTCGTTCAGAATTCCTATCCTCTTCCTTGCTCTTCTACGCTTTCCCATTGTTTTCCCCTGTATTACTCTCTTCAATATTCCTTCTCTTTTCAAACTGTCCTCCATCCATCTCTTCAGCTACCTCCTAACCTCAGCCTCTAGCTTCCTCTCCTCTCCAACCATATTCAATACCTCCTAGTTCGTCCTACCTTTACATATGTCGCACGATAGTTTGGTATACATTTTTTACTTCCCCTGTAAAAAAGGCGATATCAATTCATAAGATCCTGCCATATCTCCTCCCATGAAAATGTCTTGGCTACGACTCTGCTCTCGAAGAATTTAAAAAGTGTGGAATTATATGTATTTTAGGTTTGATTGCTCATGTAGAGTTACTAAAAACTCAATTTGCGTACTCACATGGAGGCAGCTTACTTCATAGCTGAAGATTGGGTGCTTTAATTCCATCATTTTTGACTACTCTCCTGACCAAATCGGATTACATATTATCTCGAGATAATTTGGATTTTGCCGGAAAATACTTTCATGAGTTGGAATTAAATTGGTCGTACATCCCTATGGTAATTGTCCCGATCTACCCGATCCTTTCTTGGTAATCAATTGTTTACAGCCCTGAAGTTATCAGTTTTCAAAACCACCTCTTAAGTAGATTGTTGTGTGAGGGGTAGAAGAGTTTAAGTGGAGGAGAATGAAAGCAGTCGGAGGAAATACCCGTTTCGTCTTTCTGCGCATTTTTTTGCGCGGAGCGTTCAAAGCGGGCGATTTCATCAGGGCAGTACGTGATGAAATCACATTCTGGGCGTAATCTTTGCAATTAAATCTCGACCGCGTCCCATGCGTGAATGTATGTTCTCCAGATAAACCAGTCTGAAAAAGGTTTTTCGATCTTTTTCCAGCATGTCAGCTTACTTTCTTCTTTGTTTTTCAACAAGTACGTTGGCCAGTAAAGGGGTGCCACGGAAATGCACTGAGTCCGTTCCTAATCTCCGAAGATTTGCGACTGACCGCGGATTTTGTCAGACTTCGCTACGAATTCATTTTCTTCGTGAATGTATATAGCAACGTCATACCATGCCAGTCACCTAAAGTGTGTGTTTTTGGGGTAAGTTATCACCGACATGCTATGAGTTATACTCTATGAAATTAGTTAAATTATGGGCAGTAATACGAGGGTCGTTCCGAAAGTAATGCCTGCTATTTTTATTCATGGAAACTACAGGAGATACATAAGTCACAACAGCACAGCTAAATAGAGCAATATTTCAGCTACAGACTGTCATTTTTCCACATAGTCACAACCATTCTTTATGCACTTTTGCCAACGATGAACCAGAGCCTGCATGCCGCGCTGGTAAAAATCGGAACCAGCTGAGGGTAACTACTTCCTTACAGCTTTGACAACAGCACCCGAGTCTTGAATGGAAACAATGCCTTGGAAACAATGTTCCAACATTGTTTCGAAGGCATTACAGCCGACATTCAGGTTTGCATACAATTCTCTGGTCGTTATCCACCGATCAGCACGGATGAGTTGATCAAGACGCTCTTCATTGCGAGGGATGACAGCTGTGCAGGGTCGACCGGGCCGTGGCTTGTCATGCACACCCTTTTCACCACCTTGAAAATGCCGTACCCATCGTCTCACGTTGCTCCCGTCTATTGTATCATCTCCATACACCTTTAGCAAGCGTCGAGGCATTTCAATTGGCGCAATTTCTTCAGCAGTGAGGAATTCAACTACACATCGATGTTTTATACGCGCGTCCATATCAGACTCCATTTTGGAACACTGCTCTGCTGGCGCCAATTACCGCAGAACAACGAAACCACTTGCAAATGATAGAGGAAGGTTCAAGCATTAGCACTGCACCAACGACATCTGGCACGGACATCCAAAGTCGCCACAAAAGAATAGGAGTCATTACTTTCGGAACGACCCTCGTATAATATATAATAAGTGTTAGAGATGTGGGTTTGGAGTAAGGATGGAGAAGGTGAGGTGGACGGCGAGGAGGATTAACGAGGAAGTGCTTGAGATGGTTGACAAGGAAAGGAAACACCTGAATGAAATTCGAGGTTGGCAGAGTATGTGACTGAAGGATGTAATAATGGGCGATGAGTTGCTCAAGAGTGTGACAGAAGGAAGGATGCTTGGCAGGCGGAGAAGAGGAAGAAAGAGAATAGGATTCATGGACGGGATGAAGAAAGGTAGATCGTATGCCGAGGCGAAAAAGGAAATACTAGAGGTAGTTAGGTCCCTGAAAGTGTAGGAAACCGGGAAGAGATTCTCTGATATTCAACAAAACGTATCTTAACCGGTAGAATACTTAAAAAAACGTTTATTAAAACCTGCAGATACCTATGAAAGACCTCTTTCCTTCCCAGCGATTGACATATGTGGAACCTTAGTCAACTTCCTAACTGCGGATACGTGTCTGTAGGTGAAATTTCATCAACTTACTCTGTCAATATGGTTTATAGAAGCAGTAGACCATAAGCAAAAACTTGAAAAGGGCTTCGTAATGATTACCGGTAAGAAAAATATGCTAGAGTTTCATGTTGCCTCTTATTCTAAGAAGAAAAATTTCGTGCAACTCTCGGCTTTAATTCTTGTTCCTTAGGAATACCGGTTCTTATCTTGGTTTCTTAAGTAATGGACTTCATGCCGAATACTTCGGCCGCAGGATGTGAATTAGCTCTGTGGTCACCTTGTGTCTTTCGTCTAGAGATGGCTAATGCCGTCGGGTGTTTTCTCCTCGTCCTTATTTCCATCCATCAGATGGAATCATCTTCCCCCTACCAACTTGCTCACTAATCCTCCATTGTTAGAATCTTTGCAATCACTGGTCTCCTTCCGGGATAGCCACGACATTTGAAAGACAAGGATGGTGAGACAATTTCAATAGGGACAGCGGCTTAAAAATCAGCTATACTTGGAACACAGTCATCCGGACAAATTCTCTACCCCCACCCTTCCCAAACTTCCATCCCCCTTCCACCTCTTGGACTTGAGCTAATATATAAAAGCCGACAAATATATTAAGTTATATTCCCATGAATAAGTGACCAGCAGTGGGTCACGAAACGTCGGGCCAAACCGATACCTCACATGGCATTTACCCGTAATATTTTATTTTATTAAGGATGGTATTTGTTCTAGCCTTTTTCCATCAATGGTGGCATTTAGTGGCCTACCTTAATGAATAATAAAACCAGTGCCTAAGTATGTCGCTCCTTTTTCGCTATTGGGAATTATGAATGATTAAATTTTTTTACCTGATGTTTGAAATTACGGCGTACTGGATCCTCATTAATCACGCTGTCGGATTTCACGTACCTCTTCTTCCCCACCGGCCCCGCATGCCGATGTCTTTCCCGTGCAGCCCCCAGAGTCTACAGGAGTGGGGCTCAAGATGTTAGCCCTTGGGAAGGTCTTCCTCCTCCCGGGTCTGTTTGGCGTGTTGGCCCCCTCTGCTCTTCTCCCCGCCTTCAATCTCTATACCTCGCTTCGTTCGTGGAAAATGGTTGGTTGTGTTTGTGAGGGAGAGGGAACAGGGCGTTTGGGGTGGGATTTTGAAGAGGAGAAGGAGGCAAAACTCCCATCCGAGCAGCGTGGTGGGAGTGCCCGCGGAGGATGTTAAAGAGGGACGCCGTGTGATTAAGTGGTAGTGATTTACCCTCCTGACGGCTGAAAGATGGCGTCCCGCGTCTGGCTCGCTTTACCCTTTATTTGTTTTGCCGATAACCCTCTACGAATCGTCTGTCAAGGTCAATTACGAGTGTATTCTTAATGCTCGCGTGATTGCTCAGGGGGGTTTTTGTGTGTGCGAGTGCATGGAGGGAGGTGCCGGGTTGGGAGGGGGGCGGGGGTTGGTAAGCGTTGGTGCCGGTTGTGGATTCATGGGCGCTCTTTCTATCCTTTGCAGCGCACTCCTCGGGGTGTTTCCAAGAAGTCCTAACCCCGCAGTCTTTTCCCACGTCATCCACGGAGTACATCTACATCTAATTATTACCCTGCAAGCCACCACAAGGGTGTTTGGCAGAGGGTGACTTATCACCAACATGTACTACAGTGGAGAAAATTACTTTTACCAACAAACACCACACTATCGGTATGCTACAATTGCTACAGAATCTACTAAAATAATCTATAATGTAACCATGTAAACGTGACACAAGAGTCATGCAGGGAACATGCAAAACATGGCGTTAGCACTTCTCTGCCGATATAGAAACATACATTATGGGGTTATTAATTAATCAGCAACACTACCTGTCAACTAACCTACTTCCAAGTCTTTACGCAGCCATTATGGTCTCTTATCAATCGCAGGAAAAACGGCATTTTTTACCTCTCTGTTCTACAATCCCCTTCCCTTCCCTCATTTAGTACCATGGAAGGCCACCTCAAAGGACAAGGCATTTGGTAAATCTTCACCGAAACTTGATTGCTGCATTATTATTGGAGGAATTAGGGTGGGAACCTCTTACTGACCGAAGGGGAAAATATAGGTTCAATCTTTTACGTAAGTTTAACACCGACTATTTTTTTGCCGGACGTTCAACATATTTTGCTAGAACCAAACTATTATGGTAGAAACAGTCACAGACGTAAGGTTAAGGAAATAGACTGCATTACCGTTAGATTTTAAATGTCATTTTTTTCATTCGTAAATTAAGGGACAAAAATTTGTTTTGATAGATTACTTATTTTAGTGAAGCTTCGACTCTTATTTGGTAGATTAAACTATTTTCCTATGCTTAATAGCTTACCATTATTGTCAACTACTAACCCCGTTTGAAATATTCGGCATGATTTAGGTTTCAACATGATTCTGAGTTTATCTGCGTTCCGTATATCCCAGTGTGGTTCTAATGCATCTATGCATTACCAAATTGCATTATGCATTTACCAAAGTGTACAATCCTTTCAATGATTGCTCCCTAATGAATGACCAAACTGTCCAGTCTCTTTAGGAGCTGCAATGTTCTCCAATTCTCCCTGAAAAACTGTCCAGTCTCTTTAGGAGCTGCAATGTTCTCCAATTCTCCTTGGAAAAATTACCTTTTATTCCTCTCCTTTCAGCAGCTATGTTAATTAGAAACGTTGGAAGGAAATAGACTTATTTAAAACAATCAGATTTAATTTTATTTTGCGATTCATCCATTATTCCCATCCTTTTCCTGTTTTAGTACATTCGTGACTTATAAATTTATCGCAACGACCTCTTGCACACTGGCCTATCCTCGGTGCATATGTTCCAATTAGGTATCATGGTGTCTCCAGTAAGTATCCAAAATACTCGTGTCGTACTCAAATAAAGTGATACCCTCAGTCCTTAGGTTTCGGATGAAAGCGTAAAAGAGAGATGCTAATTAGTTATGGAAGATTTAAGCAAAAAAATTATAAAATGCAAATAATAGCTGCACGCTTCGTTAAAAACTGCTACGATCGAGCATATAGTGTTCCACAGCTTTTAGAGGGATTAAGGTGGGAGACCCTAGAGACTCGGAGGCTGCGCGCTAGGCTAGGCTTGCTTGAGAAATTCAGAACTCGTGTGTTTCAGAGCGATACAGAGAATATTATAATGACGCCTCATTACATCTCTAGGTCTAATTGATGCGATAAAATAAGAGAGATATATTGCCTGACAGATAAGTTCAAAAACTCGTTTTTTTGCGCGAACAGTAAGCGACCACAATTAAACATTAGCTCCACTAAATACACTCCCATAATACGCGTCACCATTTCACCTCCTTATTCTTCACATCTTTACACGGCTGGTGTCCAAAACCCCCCTGCCACACGCCCATGCGGCGGCTCGCAGTGTAGTACATATATAGATGTGTTACCTAATTTGCTGCCACATCAACTTCCGAAATGGTAATTGTATTCCTATGATAACTTCATGCGATAATTTATGTATCAACATTGAAACCCTGGTCTAAAGTAAATTTATACTTTGGAAAACTACACTGTTTTTATTTCCTCCATTTCGTTCGATATTCCTTTTATACACTCGACCTCTTGGTCCCGAAATACCCTCTTTTCTGCTATAATAGGCACGTGAAGTCCTAGCCGTGGCCAATTTTGAGCAATTCTTTTCGCTGGCTTTTGCGGGTCGATTCGGGTCAAGGTCTGAAGAGAGTTAATTGTCCCCGCGCCAGTTGTATGGTTGTTATTAATTGCTCGCACATGCTCGGCTCCGAGAAATTGGCCGCGTGCATTTGTTAATTCGGGACCCATGAGAGGATACGCCCTCTGGAGGAATCGATGCCGGGGATTGAAACTGCTCTAATCAGCAGGTTCGACTGGCTATGAAATTGGTTCCATTTTTTTCTCCTCGCTATGAGCGGTGAGTTTTAAGAAACTCATCCGCGCTCAAGGAATTTGGAGAAGGATTGATACCTAGGGTACAGAACCTCTCATCCGGGATGTTCAATTTTTATTCGTCTTCGGCTAAAGGTTAAGCACATTTGCTCGATTACTTTGGAAGGAGGTAATTGTGCGTAATTTCCTCGTTGAAGATGCTTTCGGGCTTGTGTGGAGGGATTTTTTTCGCTGTTATTTGCGGATGAAAGCGGTGTGTTTATTTATAATTGGAGTTCAGCATGCTAAGCCAATAATTCATCCCCTGTCGTTGATCGTAGTCAGGGAGAAAGGCTAAATGTTTTGCTGCTTTCCTTGCGAGCCAATTTAGACGCGTTAATACGCATCTGGGGCGTAGCGCTGTATGGGACAGAAACATGGACCCTCAGAAGGGAGGACGAGAATAGGCTGCCGGCACTTGAGATGTGGGTATGGAGAAGGATGGAGAAGGTGAGGTGTACGGAGAGGATGACTAACGAGGAAGTGCTTGAGATGATGGGCGAGGTAAGGAAACTTATAAATGAAATTCGAGATCGGCAGAGTAGGTGGTAATATGATGTAATAAGGGGCGATTGGTTGCTCAAGAATGTGATAGAGGGAAGGATGTTGGGCAATCAGGGAAGAGGAAGAAAGAGAATAGGTTTAATGGACAGTATGAAGAAGGATAGATCGTATGCTGAGGCGAGAAAGGATATACTAGAGCGAGGTAGGACTCTGAAAGTGTAGAAAACCTGGAGAAGAATCTCTGGCATGCAACAAAACCTACCTCAACTGGTGGAATACTTGAAAAAAATACGCATAAGTGATGATGTTTTAAGCTCATTCTTCCACACTTGGGTGTACCAAATAAGTTGGAGCTTAGTTAATCGTTCCGTGGTCCTTTTTCTTTCAAAAATACACTAAGCTCTGCCTTCAAACGATTTTTTTGGACGTGGAGATTTGGTTGTATTTCATTTCGCCGTATGCTGAGAATTAAAATTCATTTTTTCTCTGTAAATGGAGAACTTGCCTGTGATTTTCGAACTACAGTCCTAAATTATTTGCGAAATGGATATAGTTTGCTTTGTTTTCCTTAATTGGTGTTTCTCACAGTTATGGCCTTTACAAAAACTAGAAAATTATGAAGTATAATGGAAATATCAAACCTTGCCTTGCACCATTTTACTTTTTGACTCAGTGGACTTCATGACTTCTATCTTGACGGAAAATGTTTCCACCCTCTTATTTTTCGAGTACTTTTATCACGGCCCTCGGATCGCATTAATCTGTCTTCTATTAACTGTAGTAAGTTCTTTTTCTTTCTTTTCTTAGGAGTTTTCTCCGTTAACATTATGCTTATTTTGTAGCTCAACGTCGTCCATTATCCGTTCAGTCTTGTACCTTCTTCTTCCACCTACTCTTACCCCTGCCATATCTCATCTATTTATTAGGTTGGTTGGTTATTTTGAAGAGGCGACCCACCACTGAAGTCATTCGCGCCGTGAAGGACTGGTGGGTTCGTTAACAAAGGGGAAGTTTTTGGTTTAAGGGGGTGAGAAACCAGGAGTCGTCATTAACCAGACCTCTGCCTATTTACTTGCCACAGGGCTTCTTAACTTCAGTTTATTCCGAGAATCGGACGTCTGACTTGCAGTTTTTCGTCCGACTGCTCGGGAGTGACCATATGGAACCGTCGCGACTGAAATTGCCACGAATGTCATAATTATATTCAGTAGGATTAAATCACTGCCTGCGTAAGAAAACCCATTTTTAATAAAGAAAGCATGTGAATACTAACCGAGTGCAGCATTTACTTGTCCTCAGTGCCCATGTTGTTCATCAGCGTTGTCATGCATTGATCAGCTACCATTTATTCTCCCCATCATGAGACCAAAAAGACATTGCAGCCCTTACGATGCGCATAGAAACAATCATGGGCGACGTAACTTCATGGAATACTCTCACAAGGAGGATGCAACATACTTATCGTTTGTAAGTGCTTTCATTAGCCCTCTCTAAACGGAGGGAGGCAACGTGTCCGCAGTGTAATTTTTGTACCGACGGACCGAGTTGTGCTCTGGTATGCTCTCCATATGGTACAAAAGTAGGGGTCTGGATTCCACTGGAAGTAAAAATCTCGGCTTCTTCTGGAAACGGAACCCGGCCCCTCTGGATGGAAAGGTAGAACTACCCAAAACTACCCCACCAACCCCATTCACTCTTTTAATAATTTCCCTTATCCCTATTTCGTGACTAATAACACTTTGTTCTTACCTCTCTCTGTGCATCTTACTTTCCTTATCCATTCTCGAGCCCCGACTTAAGTATGTAGGAAGTGTGATGAGGGATGAGAAGTCATGTCGCTTGCATTATTTCATGATTAATCAACCAGTCGGGAGTAGTCGAGTGCCTTTATCTTCTCCCAGCCCTTCTCAAAGGTGGAGAGAGTTTCGGGTATCATGCATAATCCGTAATACATCCGGCGTTGCCGCCGGTGCCTTGGCGTCGCACCAGTCGTGTGCGAATGGTGAATTATTTCTCATCTCTTGGGAGAAGGCGGCGGCGGGGAGTCGTTCGCGAAGGGGCGATTTGTATTCGCTGCCACCCCACCCAGAGGGAAGTGAAATGGGGCTCACGTGCGACTGCTCACGCGAGGGCTAGACCCGTCGCAGTCGACTCGCGTGTCCGAGGGTGGTCGAGTCCTCTAAAGCACTCGTAGTTCGCACGGCTCTCGTTTTTTCTTCTGGTCAGTGTAGGTGACGAAGCCGGGTCCCGTCAATATCTACCCCCAAACCAACCCTAGCGGTCTCATTATTTGCCTCGTCGACCCACGTCTTCGGGTGCTCTCCAGCCACCTTTGCAGATTCCTTCCCATGCTTGTTCAGGCACCTCCTCGTTTGTCTTCATTTCCGTCCGCTGTGCATCCTCTCTCCTCCTCCACGCCCACATCTCGAACGACCGTTGTCTATTCTTCTCATCCTTTCTCTGAGTTTTTTTTAAGTATTGTATGTACTAGCAGATTGGTAGGTTTTTTAATAGTACATATCCAAACGTTCTGGTGAAGAGCTTGATATGGAGCGTAGCTTTGTATGGGCTAGAAGCGTGAACCCTCAGAAAGGAGGACGAGAATAGGCTGCAGGCATTTGAGATGTGGGTGTGGAGAAGGGAGGTGGATGGAAAGGAAGACTAACGAGGAAGTACTTGAGATGGTGGGCGAGAAAAGGAAACCTATAAATGAAATTCGAGATCGGCAGAGTAGGTGGCTGGAGGTAGTAATAATGGGTAGGATGGGTTGCTCAAGAATGTGATAAGAGAGAAGGATGTTGGGCAATCAGGGAAGAGGAAGAAAGAGAATAGGTTTAATGGACAGTATGAAGAAGGTTAAATCGTATTCTGAGGCGAAAAATGATATACTAGATGTAGGTAGGCTCCTGAAAGTGTAGAGAACCGGGAGGATATTCTCTGACATTCAACAAAACCAACCTTTACCGTTAGAGTACTTAAAATAATTTCTACCAGTAGAGGTTTATGAACACTACTCATCCTTAAGTCCTAACACTGGCATATCGTTCCTTTTTCCCTCCTATAGACGATCCGCCTTTAGATCCGAATTAAATTTCTCATAACATGGAGGCCGCTTTGAAAGAGAGGAAATGCTGGAGAGGGTAATAAAAGGGGAGAACGCTGGGGACATGTGGAAGAGGAAGGAAGAGAATTGGAATTTTAGGCAAAATAAGAGAAAGACGTCATGTGGAATTTAAGAGGGGTCTAATGGTGGCATACATATATTAGGAGGGAGGGCAGTACGATATGCCAGAAACTGGGACGTAATAATAAGTACTGCACGTATCAGGTTGTAGAATACTCAAATGAATGAATCGAATTTCCCATATCGTCTCCCTCTTCTTATTTTGTCCAGAATTCCAATTCTCTTCCTTCCTCTACCGCGCTTCCCCAGGGTTCTCCCCTCTGGAACCATCTTCTACAATCACTCCCTTTTCAAACGTCCTCCATCCAACTCTTTTGCCTCCTCAATACCTCCGCCACGGTCCTCCTCTCAATAACTTGGCTTTAAACGTGTAAAAATTTCGATGGTGTCATCATAGTGATCATAATGTTAGTTTGCCTCGATTTATAATGGTCCTTGATTTGAAGAGGAAATACGTTATGTCATTGAGGTGTTCGATGGCCGCTGTAAACGTGTAAATGATTTTCTTTACATTCATTTGGTGACTATTGTTTTGCTTTCGATAATAACTTTCCATGATAATGTACATTCGCTTTCCATTTGTGTAACTCTGCATTTTCTTCTGTATTTTAGGTGAGTAATGGCTTCATTCCTGGAACTAAGGAATGAGATGGTTTGGCAGCATCAGCTGGAGATGCGACGGCAACGACTGTAAGCACGCGTATTAGTAATAATGAGGTTGCCTTTTTGGTGAGAACTGACTCTCTCATGCCATAACCAATTCCAGAAAAAATAATTCCTCGTGCATAGCTCAGTTATGAAATGGTGTCGGAAATGACTCAGTAACTTTGTATTTTTCAATGATATCAATTTGATAATCTTCTTTTGTAGACTTCGGCGAAATTTAATGAGAATCGTAGTCGGTTATGTGGAAATTCCATCATCACTCACATCTTGAAAATATCGAATCACGTGAGTTTGAGCGTTTACGGAGGAAATCGTTGGAACGCCTGTCTCCAGAGCCGATAGACTAACAGATATGAAAATTCCATCGTACCTTGCGCTATAAGTAACGGCAACAGGAACAGAGCGAGGGACTGTGACTCTCCGTGAACACATGTCACTTTTCCTCATCCGTTTACTTTTCCGTATTTCCGTTTGAGTATCCTACCACCCAATCGGTAGATTTTTGGACAAATATTATCCTAACGTCCTGACTTCTGGCATATCATTCCGTTTTCCCTCCGAGACGTGGTCCGCCATTGCATTTATCTTAAATTCCTGTTAACGTCTTCCTCTTCTTATTTCGTCCACAATTCCTATCTTCTTCCTCGCTTCCCCAGTGCTTTCCCCTCTACCACCCGCTACAATCTTCTCTTTATTTTCAAAACTTTCTCCAGCCATTTCTCCTGCCTCCTCCGAACCTCCACCACCAGCTTCCTCTCCTCTCCTACCGTATCCAATACCTCCTCGTTCGTCTTTCTCTCCACCCAACTCACCCTCTCCGTCCTTCGCGGAACCCACGTCTCAAACGCCTCAATTCTACGTTCACCCTCTCTCTTCGCAATGACAAAGTCTCCGACCCATACAGCTTGGCGCTCCATATTAGAGTTATCACTGGACTTGTCTTTATGTCTCTACTCTGCTCCCCCTTGTTAATTCCCTCCTATTTGCAAATGCTTCCTTTGCCGTGGCAGTTCTGCATTTTGTGCCCCTATCAATAAACCCATTCTGCTCCAATCTATAGATTGGAAGAGAATGGGTTTATTCTACACATACTTTCTATTCTACATATACTTTCTATTCTACATATTCATACATATACTTCGATTACTACGCTTCGATTAATACACTATATTCTACATATTCATACATATGCTTCGATTACCGGTGCATCCTCTCCATATTCTTTCATCACTCACATATTCCAAGCTTTTGCCGCCCAAATTTAACGATGATTCTGTCTACTAGACTTCTTCCACATATCAAAACCTATGGGAATCTATAAATTGGAGGAGAATGAATCGTATACGACCCAGGTACGTAAATTGTGGTCTCTGACTTTATTAATGGACGGTTTCAAATAAGTATTCCTTGCCACACCCACTATCCGAGGCTATCGGGGTTGTATGGTTAGTAGATGTTTCACTCTTGACTTCCTTTTGTTGTTCATTTTTTTTAAATCCATCCCTATACAACAGTTGTTTTCATCGCCTGAGAGGCAGTTAATGGAACCTTGTAATGTTTGGTTTTTTCTCATACCATTATATGCGCCTTCTTGTGGAATATTAGCGTATTAAAAAAATGAGAATTAGAAGTCAGGGTTGCGCTTAAACGTTACAATTAGCTGGTAGGAAACCCTTGGATGGTGATGATAATGTATCCTGTTTTCTGATATTACCAATTTTTGCCCCTTTTGTACATGAAATCAGCTACGTTTCACGAAACCATACGCTTTCCTGCTGTCATGTGAATTCTGCTGTCTAACGAGCCAACATTCTCATTATCTGGACTTCCCTGCGCGATCTCCATTACTTTCATCTCTTGTTGATTACGCTGTATTACACTCAACGCTGTTTTTAATTTCAAGGCTCGGTGCGCGGCAAAAACTTTATCCAGCGGAAATTTTACCGAGTGATTCAACTCCTTCAACTGGTTAGTGGGTGCTATATAGCAATAACTGTTATCGGCTCCCATTAATTAATTAGGCGTGTAATCATTCTCCCAGCAAGGGTTATTAAGGTTGTCATTAGCGAACGTAATCAGTCCCTCAGTGGACGTTTTCCTTGAAAGAAAAAGATAATTCTCATCCATAATTGGTCAATAATTTGCTTTAATTTTGCGGTTGCCTTTCCATTATATTCAATATTTCAATTAAAATGTGTATCCGAGGGAAAATTGGTTTCATTATACCCTCCATTTCAAGTCATTATACCTTATTTTCTCTGTATTTAAAACCGTCGTCGTTTGGAAAATGGGTTTCTTCACCAGTTCGTCGGGAAAAATGTATGGAAAACAGTAGTCTTTTTTAATTCAAATGAGTGCATCTTCAAGATATGTTTTGAAATGTATTTTACGCTTCGCTCCCGGCTTTAATCAATCTCTGACTCTCTTTTGTGTTTGCCATAAACTACAGAGGTTATAAATAACATAACGAGGTTACTAAAAGGTCTTTCTTTTAAGTCTGCATGTCCTTTTTGCGTTTCATAATCTGATTGGTAGCTACTATTGAAATGCATGAGTTCGAATCATAATTCATTTCCACAAATAAGACTTTAATAAGACGAACGCGGGAGGAACCCGAAAAATTCTAAATTACAAGGAAACCGCGGAAGCCTATGTAACAATTTCTTTATTTTAGTCGCATCGTAGTTCTGGTATGACATCGAAACTTGAATCCTGAGGAGAGAGGATGAAAATTCTCACCTAGCGTTTGAGGTGAGGTAGTGAAAAATAATGGGTCGATAAAATGGGCCCTTGATAGTTACAACTGTCATGGTTTATGTCAAGTTTCAACGGAAAAGAGCTAAAATCCGGAAGACAATATACAGTGAAACCCTCTAAACGACCACTCTTATCAAGCGGCCATCCCTCTCAAACACCATTCCTCTGCGGAACTGTCGGTGGTTGCTTAATTCAGATTACACTGTAAACGAACAACAAATTAATATGCATTGAAATTTCCCAGGAGCAACTAAATTATGAGGAAATAAACGCCATCTGTGTAGGTTTTAACGAAACCGTCGCGTTAAGATTTTTTCGATTTTTTTTCAAATCAGTTCATTGGCATAATAATTCCTAGAAATTGAACCCCTGTCGAAGGACCACCCCTCTTAACGGCCATTTTTCAGCGAAACCGTCGGTGGTCGCTTAATATAAGTTTCACTGTACCAGCTGACTGGTATGATACCCAAGTGAAACGAATAACCTCCTTTAGGCTCTTTTTTTAATTTTTCACCAAATATTTCTCGATATATAAGCCACAGTTATAAGTTCTTCTGTCGATTATGCTCTCGTCAGGTAACTGCCTTCCAGATGGTTTATTTAAATAGGGACTCTCGGGTAAAGTCTCTCTGTTAATATCTTGTCTCCAAAAAGGCGACGTCATCTTGCGTGAACTAGACATCACTAAGTCATAATCTTGACCACTTTGATCTCTTGTAATCGAAGCGGATTGATAAAATTATTTTGGTGGATCTTCGTAAATGTGCCTGAGGGTGAATTCTCCCAAATGTGTCGGCCTTACTTTCTCAAAGCTGTTTCCAATCCGAAAGACGATACTTTTCTCTTTCACTCCTTCAAGGTCCGAATCTTACCTTTCGGCCCCTTCCCCTCAATCCAAAATGAAAGCCGGTGAATCCACGACCGCGCGGAGTAATTTCGCGGACGCCGTCGCCCGAATTATATATCGCCCTCCAATCGTCGTGTTTCTTCGCGCCCCCTCTCCCCAACTACCCCTGGGTCGAGAGGGGGGACGCTCCTTCTCCGATGTCTCCCGGTCTCCGATTTCAACCCCATTCCTCCCGAATCGGTTCCATTTTATATTTCGGGGACCGTGTTGCTTCATCCCCCTATCGTCTCACTTTTCGCAACCCGTCAACCTTACACCCCTCGCCCCCCTCTTCGAAAATACCCACTCCCCATGGGTTGGTGAATTTTTCCTTCTTTTCTTCTTTTTCTCTCGGTTAAGTGTTATAAATAACGGTTGCGGAATGTCCCTCCCCCCCCCCCCTTGGAACCCTTTGCGAATATCGGGTTCTGTCCGGAGTTTGTCTCCTCCGTCGCATAAACACCGCCATCTCAGGCACCTCACGTCCTAGTGTCGCCAGTGGTTTTTTTTCCATCAGTTTTTTTCCATGCCGTCCTTCGCATCCTAGAATCAGAGCACGCGACACGCTCAGGGGAGTTCCGCCAAAGGGACTGCGACACCAATCGTGGGACCCATCCCTCCGTGTATATACCGCGCACACCTTTTCCGGGTGGACGGGGACGTTATGTTTTCTTCACATTTTGTTCTCTATGATTGTCGGCTTTATTCTCCGTTCCTCTTCCATAAAATAGGCGACCCATTCCAAACGTAAAATCCCCTTAAACAGTAGGTCCGTATTTACTACCTCTGACTTAACTTTTGTGACTCGAGTATCCTATGAAATTATTCAGTCTTAGAATAGCCTTTTTAGACGCAAAATCCTTGGTGATACGCGTATGTGCGTACTTTTTAACCTCTTCTAAATAATATGCTGGATGGAGCTGGGTATTTTAGGCCATGATGAAGGGGTGGACTTTGATTAACATGAAGAAGAAAATAATATTTAGAGGAAACGTGGAAGAGAATAGAAAGTCTGCACGTAATAAGAAGTGGAAGATGATATGAGGAATTTTAGAGGGATCTAATGGCGGATCACACTTAGGAGGGAAAGCAGAACGATATGCCAGAAATTTGGACTTAAGATTAAGTACTCTCCAAAAACATACCAATCAGCTGGTAGAATACTGAAATGTAAAAATAATTGACTAGAGTGGTTTGTATCTCATCCTTTGATGCGATCGTGTATCGCCTGTGAATGATATATTTTCCAACGCCAATGTAGTCACCTAAGTATCTAGTATATGGGGGTTCAGACATCAACAACAGGGTTTCCCTAATCGGAAGTTATTTTATATTAATTTTTTACGTTCTGTTTCGCTCCGCAGTCATCTATTCTCCATTATTGGGGTGTCGCACAGAATATTTTGCAGTTTTACCGGCTTATACTGGCGCGCACTATACATATTTCTTGGTCTGTTCCCACGATTCGCCTTCCTTCAGGCCATACCATGACTTTGTACTACCCTCTTCATTCTACAGTCACCTAATATTTGAAATTCTTTCATCTTTACCACTGTCGCTTATTGTCTTTCCTTCCACTGACCATGGATCATTGGAATTCTCTCATATCTCCCTTGGATTCCTTTCCGTGCCCCCCCAATCGTTTTTGTTTGCATCCAGCTTATTCGTGCCATTCGTCTCGAGGACCACATCTGCAACGCTTTGTTTCCAGGCTCGTGGTCTCTCCCCTTAAAATACAATCGAAGTTCTGTGGCAATGCAATGATACATGCTTTATCACAGCCGGGACCAATCTTTTACTGACTAGATCTTTCTCTGAAAGGCGTCCATTCCTTGGTCTTCAATTTAATGAAGTGCTGGTCACATCTTTTAATGGATTAAGAAGCGTTGCTTATAAACAATTGTGTTTTGGCTGCGCTCGTCCAAGTGAAATCCTTCAGTTATACGAATTCGCGTTGCCAATCTTTTATGTAAGCATCTTTTCATAAAGTTCGTTATACCTCTTGGGCTTTTAAAGACTCTTGTCTTCTTTGTGCATTGCAGGATGAGAGAAACTAATAATACAGTTTTTTACCATACTTCTTCTTTGTGGAGTAATAAGGGATGCTGAATCTAAGCCAATCCTGCCCGAGAACATTCAAAGTAAAACCTTTTCTGTCAAACCTTCTCTTTTCTGATTCGTGGCTACTAATCTTTTGTCAATGGGTCTTTGCAGTAGCCACCTTTTTGTTTTATCTTTTGGGTTTATAAAACTTCTTTAGATTTCATGTCTGGCACGATGAGAGAAGCCAAGAAATCATATTCCAGAACAACAAGTTAGGCTAATATAAAATAAATTCCAGCCGCTCACATCCAAGCGAAAATCTTCAATTGACTGCATTTGCGGTTGATAATCTTTTGTCCAAGCGTTTCACTAAAGTCTACTGGTCGTCATCTCTCTCTGGCTTTGTAGTAATACTAAGGGCTTCATTCTTGAGACAGTGAGGGGTGCCAAGAAAACGGAGACTCGTCACACGCCCCGGAGCAAAAGCGTTCAATTTTGCACGCCCGCAGCGTCGGGCCTTGATCAAAATGACCCGTGCGGACAAAGGGAGCGCGGCTTCAGGGTTCGGTTTTCGCAGAGGGAGACTTTTAAGAGACACGGAGATCGCACCCCATTCCTAAGGAGCGGCGAGCATCTCAAGACTTTTGCGGAGTGTACGTTTTGTGGAGCTTTCGCGTGTTTTTCTACAACGGGAGTCCTCTCATAAAGGCAAGCCTCGTGCCTTTCTGTAGTCTCGTGTAGGGAGCGCGTAAACAAACACACACTGCCCAAAAAGAACCCTGAGGAGAAGAATGCTGGGATACCTTCCCATATTTTTCTCCTTATCATCGGGACAAAAAGAAACGATTCGAAATAACTGGGGAGGGACGTGCGGGGTAGGGGTGGGATGACAACCCTTATGGGGCCGCGTAGGAGTACCCTAAACCCCTCCGTGAGGCATCTCGAAAGTCGTACACACACATTCTCGGGCACATAAAGAAATCGGGACATCTTGTGAGGTGGCGAAATCTGGAGAGCGGGTTTTCTTGTGCCTTCAGGGGCGGCGCGGCGTCTCCCCCCGCGCCTTTTTATCGTTCGGTTCGACGCCGTGATCGAGATTGCAAGAGACGGTCCCTCTTTCACGCCGCTGAAAGTCTTGGGAGCACTCCTCTTAATGCGACGCTCGACAAAGCGTCCGCGACGGTTTTTGTGTCGCGGGTGCGCCTCTGTCAGACTCGGTCCCTTTTGCCGTTTCCACCGTTCAAAAGAGGCTCGAGAGGAGGAATCTGACAGGCCGCTGAAAATGGATCTTGGGAGGGGGTGTGCGAAATTTTCGCCGAAGCATTTGAGATGAGAGAGAAAAGTGACGCCGCGGTTGTCGTGCATTCGGAGACTGTTTGATTGGAGCGTTTCCGAAACGAATGGCTCCGTCTCTTGCGGTTAGCTTTCCCGGCGCATACGTTGATTATTCGCGAAGCAAAAAGCCACATCTCCTCTTAGTAAACGAGCAGGGATGTCTGCACTGATTTCAGGTCCTCTTCGGTAAACTTGAGTCCGTCTATAAATACATCGCCGCCGTAACTTTTGCTCGTATACGTGTTTCACGAAATTATCTTCCCCGGCGGCATGCAAATTAGCAAAAAGGTTAAGTTTCCATGCATTATGATTTGAAAAAAATTAGCGCCTCTATTCACGGAATATTTTGCATTAACTGTGCGGAGACAATTTTATTAGCTGGGGCCGATATTTTCTTCTCGCGCCTTGAACATAATGATTTGCCATGGCGCTGAGAGACAGAAACTTTTATTTAGGTGACAAATATTTTTTTTTTAAGTTTTGAATTGAATATTTATTGATTGTCCTGGGATCATGCCCCTTAAGAACAAAAAATATTTGCAAAATGATGCGAGACTGAACAAAATAAGAAAAAAATAAAGATTATAATATGGCAAAGACGAATAGATGTATGATACATTATATTTTACATAAAAGTTATACGGTACAAATAAGACACAAGTTAACAAGTTTGCAAAGTAAACTGCAAAGTATTGCATGTAATGAATTCGAATATTCAGCGGACAAGTTTAAGATATAAGGATACAACAAGAATATTAAGAATCAGAAAATAATACATTATAATTATTCATTTTGAAAGTGAGAGAGGGACTATCTTTTATATGCTTAGGTAGATTATTCCATAGATGACACGCTGTTATGATAAAAGAATTTAGGAACTTAGTCGACAGGGAAAATACAAAAAAAATCATGAATAACTTATGAATATGAATCTCATCTGAATTTCTGAATCACATCTGATACACATTATTTTGCGGTTTTGCGATTATTCCCCTTTCATTTCAGTATTTTTCCAGCTGAATAGTAGATTTTTGGACATAACATAAATGAACGTACTTATTTCTAGTTTATCATTCCATTTTCCCTCCTCTACGTCATCCGCCATTTGATACTCAAATTAATCTTCAATGCGTCACCGTAAGTAAAAGTAGAAGAGGGAATTCTTAAGTCCGAGATAGAGGGGAGGATGGTGGGTAATGGTTAGCGTGAAATATGCAGCTACTACACTCAATGTTCTCTTTGCTAAATATTTGACATATTTTGTTCAGAACATACACAGATTAAACTTAAAAATGTAGCATTCAATCAAGTATCAGCCGTAGGTTTTGTCACTACACTACGAAAAATGTTATACTACCAGTCTCGACAGTAGTTACCCTTAACGAAGGAACGAACGTCAAAGGCGTATGTGGCGATGGTGATTTTGGCGGAACATTTTCTTCAGAATGACCACGCAGAGAAAAACTGGGTTTTGTCCAATTCAAATAAATCTAGTATGTTGCCAAGAGTACGGTTTTTGCATAGCGTGCAATGCCATTATACCAACAGGATTATCAACAGGAAATTATCTGAAGAAATTGCCATGAGAAAAATTCGGCCTTGGCCGGGAATCGAACCGCGGACCTTTGGTTTGCCAGACCAATGCCGGCCGGAATTTTTCTCATGGCAATTTCTTCAGAAGATTTCCCCGCCATGTTTGAATTTCAAATGGCTAAGCACGGCATAAGTGCTGGTGAAGGATGCTGTCTCTTGGTTGTGGCTTCTTTGAAGTCCTCTTCTCCCTTGCGTTGCCATCTTTGATGGACCGCAAGGGCCTAAGATCTAGTTGCCTTGTATCCACCAAAATTGCCTTGGGAATTAGGAAGCCTGGATAGCGTAGTGGTTTGCGCATTGGTCCGGCAAACCAAAGGTCCGTGGTTCGATTCCCGGTCCAGGGGGGTTGTGTTTGAATCGCTCGAGTTAATCTCGACCACGCAACTTAGGAGTCACGTGGTGCAACAACGAACGGTTGGAGATTTAGGTGTATTTAGACCACTCGTAAAAATCTCACGCAGGCTTCTCAACCGAGTTTTTCTCGTGGTATAATTGTTAATGGATTATTTTATCCCGATTAGAGGCACAATAAACCACGCTCCAGACGCTTAAGATATCCATCCGAGTGATTTAAACATACCAAAATCCGTTGTTGCACCACGTGACTCCTTAGTTACGTGATCGAGATTAACTCGAGCGATTCAAACACAACCCCCCAGGTCGAATTTTTCTCATGGCAATTTCTTCAGAAGATTCACCCGCCATGTTTGAATTTCAAACAGGATTATGTTTCTCTCGCCTTGCACCAACCATAGCTTTCCAGGAACTCCCGAATCTCATTATGAAACAACTGAACAACAGCTGAAATTAATTGTGATTGATAAAAGAAACAGACCTGGGAAAGTGAACGAAGATGTTTCAGGAAGGGTTTATGTATGGGAATGTACTCAGAGAAAGAAAAAGGAGAAATAAATGCCTAAAACCGTTAATGATTGAATACAGTGGATTAAAAATCGAGAATTTCCGATGGTTGGATTTTTTTATTATATGTTTACTCTCAATCTAGTTTTATTTAATGAAATGGGTAAATTATATGTAAGGGATGCCCATTTTTAACACGGTGCTTATTTAGTGAGTCATACCTGTGGTTATGCAAAAGCGATATTCAATAACTTATCGAGGCAAATGAAATTAATGCTTGCCGATCTAAACCCACGGCGGCGAATCAAATATTCTGTTCGAGCTATGAAGGTAGTTTGCTTGAAATCGCTGAAATTCATCATGGCAGTGAAAAATTTATAGCGTTTAGTTTTTTGCGATCGTAGTGTTTTCAGGTCGCCTGGAGTACTGGCATTAGCTTATCTAGTGAAACCTGAGCGAGTAAGTCTTAACTGCTTAGAAAAGTTGAAGTTTTATCTTGTTTTGATGTATCATGCTATTCCGCGATATGTGAGTCTCAGTGATAAAATTTTATCTACTATGCATCGCAGTGCTTGAAAATCTGCGTTAAAAATCTCCTGTTCCCTCTACCATTCTGATTGTTAATCAGTTCACCCATAGTTTGATTGGTATCTGGAAGCTTATTCGAGGCGTGTCAATTATATTTCTCTATAAATACTTGTGCCCACATATTTCTTACAGGTCGAAAGGAAGGAGCAGATTGCTTGTTTCCGTGGTAGTGGGTACCTAGTCATTTCCCTTTTCCCGAATGCTAATTAGCGTCCCAGTCCCAGAAGGCGGGGAACGAGCACTGCGAACATTCCAAACTGATGCAGTGTTTTTACCTCCTTAAATTTCCTTATGCTACGAGCTCATTGCCTTTGTAATCAAGATATCTCCAGGATAACGTAGAAACTAATTGGCTTTAAGCTGCATTTCACCCGAGGAATGACGAGGAGAAGATTAAATTGTTCATGTCCTCTTCTCTGTTTGTTTTCGCGGCAAAGGAACCGATTGTGTAGAGGTCTCGTCACTTCACATCCTTACGTCAAGAGGAGAATGGTTTAATTTTCCAGCGTCTTCATCCCGAAGATCGAAAGGAAGACGCAAAACCGAGACCTTATAACGGAAGGGCACGCTCATGCGCGGCGACGCCATCTTGCTACGCCCATTAACGAGCGCCTAATCTGTTCTTCATCTCCTCTCGCGGTCCATTATGGCAGGCAATCACGTCCCACGACAACGAGCGCGATCCAGTTCGTGCCGGCGTTTAAATTCGACCCGGCGAAAGAGCCTGCCGTCTCCCTTTTTCTCTGTTATTGCGAAGAAAAATTATCGCACATCTCATGCATTCGACTGCGGGAGCATATGATGGGATATTTTGTCTCTGTTGCAATGTACGTTGTATCCTGCCAGCCCCCGTACCTGTGTATCGCTTCATCAGTGAGTATTTCACTCCTCTGTCTTGTCTTACTTGTGTAATTAAGCGTGTGGTATTCTCCAGCACTAGGAAAAGCAATGGGAATCTATCAGTGATATTCTGAAATTCTTATGCACACAGTATTTCAGTGTTCAAAGTACTTTAGCGTACCAAATTTTAGCCTCACTACCGTAAATAGTGCTCCGCAAAGTTAACATATTTTCACATAGATTCCAATCACAAGGCTCCCTGCTCATTTATCTCACTAGAACCCTGATCCCACTTCGTGTGCGGTATGAAAGAATTTTTTAGCGTGTTCATTCGGTGTTTTTTCTTTTTTTATAGCAGTGATTAATTAGGACAAGAATAGGCTGCAGGCACTTGAGATGTGGGTGTGGAGAAGGATGGAGAAGGTGAGATGGACGGAGAGGAAATTTGACAAGGAAGTGCTGGTATGGCGGTCGAGGAAAGGAAACTTTTGAATGAAATTTGAGATTGGCAGAGTAGGTGGCTGTAGGATGTAATAAGGGGCAATGGATTACTCAAGAATATAATAGAGGAAAGGATGTTAGGCAAGTGGGGAACGGGAAGAAAGAGAATAGGTTTAATGGACAGGATGAAGAAGGGTAGAACGTATGCTGAGACGAAAAAGGATATACTAGAGCGAGGTAGGCCCCTGAGTGTTAAACACCGGGAATGATTCTCTGAAATTCAACAAAACCTGCCTTGACCGGTAGATTACTTAAAAATAAAAAGTGATTAATTTCTGCCCGTGGCGTCCGAGATAGGCAATGTTTGCAGTTTTCGGAAAGTTCAACTGTCTTGAACATACTTGGTGACGTTTGGTCTTCCTAAATATTAATTGACTCGCATGTGCTGATATTGATTAACATGGAGACTTTAGTTACAATATGATTTTTATAGTATGATTAACATGATGTATCAGCACTTATATCGCTGATTTTTACTGAACTGGATCTAAATAGGCACTGAAGTACAACTCTTTAAGGATTCCATACGCTGGCAGCGAATTATTGGCGCAAGGCTGTGTTCATACATCTCCCTTTCTATCACCTGGTTTCTTACTCGGTATTCATTGCATATTGAGGGAAGAATTGCGTTGGGTCGTGCCGCTGGGGATCGGAAATGTGCGAGGGTGTTAAATTTGCGTATCGAGTGTTTGCCTCGCCGTTCACGGTCTTAATCTATGCGGTCATAAATTGTGGCCGGTGAGGCAGCTCGTAATTGGCCGACGGAAGAGTTTTTCCCTCCCCTCAAAACGTCTACCTCCGTAATCCTCAGTGTTCTCCCTTCTCTTCGGCCTTTTTTCCTTATATTAATCTCTTCCCGCAGTATTCTACCGCTCGGTCCGATTGGAGCATGAAAGCACCCACGAGCGGTGAAAAGTTTATTTTAATGCATGTCCTAGTAATTCCGCGTGCTGCTTTGCACCCATCAGGTTGTTTGAGCGAAATATCATTTCACCTAGAAATCGATGAATTTGGTCTCATTTTAACGAAAAATATCTTACTTTTCCAAAGATACGAAAATATCAGCCCCTTACCGAACTACTTTCCAAGGTTTTGACTAATTGTACCAACACTTTTACATGGAAACGGTAGGTTATGCTCTCCAGAGAGACCTTATTTAAAAAATGAGGCATTTCTAATCTAGATCTCGTCAATAATGGAACGGGGTGTAGTTTGTATATTTACTCAACTCTTTTTTTAAATAAATCATATTGGCACCGCAGTTATTCTTTTAGAATTGCAAAAAAACTTCCGTTGTGAAGGAGTTTTGAACGTACCACCTGAAAAAAATGAGTCAATTCAAAGACTTGTATGGATATTTTTAATTGAAGTCCTTGAATGTCAATCATATTCAAGTATATTATTGTACTATTAATAATGCGGTATTTAATTATATCAACCTTGGATTCTCCATCTCTAAATCCGAAAAAGACTATAGTGATTACTAAGTGTTCAGGCCGGCCGTGATTATGCGGCGGTGAAATGCAATGAAAATGCCATGAGAAAAAATCGGCCTCGAGCGGGAATTGATCCTCGGACCTGGCTTTCTCGGCCAATGCGCAGACCACTACGCTACCCAGGCTTCGTAATCCACATGGCGGTTTAGAAGGATACTTTGCTGTTAAGCCCTCGCGGTCCATCAAAGATAGCAGCTCAAGGGAGAATGGACGTAAAGGAAGCCACAGCATGAGGACCAAGACCGCGACGCTCCCCTTCCCTCAACGGTAATGCTTAACTAGCAGAGCACTCTAGCGGTCAGGCGCTTCCCAACCACGATAACCCCGCCAAATTTAAACCGAAGCACTGAAACCTTGAGCGATAGCTTATAACATGACCTCTGCATTCTTCCGATATTGGTCCAAATGATGAAAATTCACGAGGTCTCCTGATATTTGATATTGTTTCTTCTAGTAAGTGTCCCTTCTAGTAAGTGTTTCTTCTAGTAGTGTCTTCTGTTGTTCGCTACCCAGGCTTCGTAATCCACATGGCAGTTTAGAAGGATACTTTGCTGTTAAGCCCTCGCGGTCCATCAAAGATAGCAGCTCAAGGGAGAATGGACGTAAAGGAAGCCACAGCATGAGGACCAAGACCGCGACGCTCCCCTTCCCTCAACGGTAATGCTTAACTAGCAGAGCACTCTAGCGGTCAGGCGCTTCCCAACCACGATAACCCCGCCAAATTTAAACCGAAGCACTGAAACCTTGAGCGATAGCTTATAACATGACCTCTGCATTCTTCCGATATTGGTCCAAATGATGAAAATTCACGAGGTCTCCTGATATTTGATATTGTTTCTTCTAGTAAGTGTCCCTTCTAGTAAGTGTTTCTTCTAGTAGTGTCTTCTGTTGTTCGCTACCCAGGCTTCGTAATCCACATGGCAGTTTAGAAGGATACTTTGCTGTTAAGCCCTTGCGGTCCATCAAAGATGGCAGCTCAAGGGAGAATGGACGTAAAGGAAGCCACAGCATGAGGACCAAGACCGCGACGCTCCCCTTCCCTCAACGGTAATGCTTTACTTGCAGAGCACTCTAGCGGTCAGGCGCTTCCCAACCACGATAACCCCGCCAAATTTAAACCGAAGCACTGAAACCTTGAGCGATAGCCTATAACATGACCTCTGCATTCATCCGATATTGGTCCAATTGATGAAAATTCACGAGGCCTCCTGATATTTGATATTGTTTCTTAGGTTTGGTACATAATTTTCAATGAAAAGAAACCAAATGGAATTCACACAAACTTTATTGTGAATAATGATACTGAAGGCACAATTTACATTATTACAAAAAATTCAACATAACAATTGAAACAATGAAGTGGAATTAATTTTCAAACTTGGCATAAAATCACATAAATCCTCGCACAGCCATACTATAGGACCATAGTCCAAATTAATTAATTAGATGTCAATACAAAAGTAAGAGCAGGCTTCGGTCGTAACTGTAAAACATCCAACCATCTTATTCACACCGTACTTACCTCGCTAAATCACTCGGGAAGTTGAAAAATGCAATTCTTTTGTCTAATCTGCAGCCAGAAAAATTATTGCACCAACTGGCTGAGCAATAATGCCGCTCGGGTCGCTTCTCACATTCACGACTTGCCGCCATGTTTGTTATTTTGATACGGACCATACAGGCCATGTGACTTTTTCCTAACGAAATCATAACGTAATTTTTTGTTAACAAATTCACTGAGTATAAACAATTAAAATGATTATTAATAAATTCATAACCTATTATCGTCTTATTTAAAGATCTTTGTTAATTTGCGCCTGAAGTAGATGACGCTAAAGTCACTACATACGATATATCGCAGCAAGAGACGTAGCCTTGATGAAGACTGTATCCTACAGCAGCGGAAATCCAATGGTCCGTGGTTCAATTCCCGGTTTTGGCCATTTTTTTTGTCATGGCAATGCCATTGTAAGACTATATTCTGTTTATCAGAATTTAGCTGTTGTGAAAGCTTCCGCGGAGTGGTCTTGAGGCATGATGGCTTTCGGGATAATTACACGTTGCGTCATTTTTCCGACGATAGTTTCCATCCTAAGGGACCTATGTCGCTGATCTAAGTGGATGTGTAAAGAAAAGGCTGGTGAAAACTGTAATATGGAGCGTGATGCTATATGAGTCGGAGACTTGGTCATTGCGATGGGAGAATGTGGGTGGACTTGACGTGTTTGAGAATAGGGAGTGGAGAAGGGAACATAGGGTGAGCTAGGTGGCGAGATGGACGAACGAGGGGGTATTGGATATGTTTGGGCAGGAGAGGGTACTTATAGCGGAGGATCAGAGATGGCATAAGTGATGAATGGAGGAGGTTTTGAAAAGATTGGGGTTGCCGAAGAGGGGAATTGCGGGGAGAATACAGGGAAAGCGAGGATGCGGATGGGAATTCTTGGCGAAGTAAGAAGAGGGAATCGATATGGGGAATTCAAGAGGAATATAATGGTGGGGTATCCATAGGTACCAAAACGGAAAAGATATTGTAGCAATTAGGACGTTAGGATGAGTACTTTCCAACTACCTACCAATCAGCTGGTAGATTACTCAAATGAAAATGTCTGTAAATTATCGTAGAAATAACAGCGGCTGTATTGCCATATAATGACTTTTGAAAAAAGGTGGTAAGTACGTTCAACTTACGATAGAGATCATGAGAGGAAGAAGGGCAACCGTTGAGGAGGTAATCACGGAGAAGTAACGATGTATCAAGTTTCACCCTAACCATTAGGATACCAAATAATTATACACACTACTGGGTCTTTAAGATACGATATTACGTTAACGACTGAAAAATTCCCTCGGATCCAACTATAATAATTAAAAGGCGCCAGTGATAAAACGGAAGCTGATTGGCGAAAGGGACCGAAATTACATGCTGAAGTGGGTGGAGAGCGGTGTTCTGGAATGTCCAAACTGTTTCACTTCTCAAGAGAAACAGGATTATGGTAAGTGGGAGATAAGTGAGGCAAAAGATGTGCAGCCGAATATAACTACGGAAAACGAAGGGCCGGACATGGAAAACGGAGAAAATAACAGAATACGCGACGCTGAGAGAAAAAAGAATTGACGACGGCATTACATTCGTGTTCTAAGGAGACTCGCAAAAAAAGAAACCGCTCCTTTTGGGTATCAAGACGCCGTAATGATACGCTGAATGATGTTTAAACGTGGAGCTCTTATAATTTTAAAGGCCGCCTCGTTGTTTCAATATGCCGGGGGGAAAAGGAAGAAAGTAATCTTTGAGCCAAAGGATTCCTCAGCATGCAAATCATAGGTGGCCTTGGAATGCCCAGAATCATGGAAGATGGCCGTCACATGAGGACAGGCGGATATTAACTCATGTCTACAAAAAATACGATATGACGCAGCACGTTCATCCAGAATCGCTGAATGATCAATCCAAAGAATAGTTACATACGTTAGCACAAACATCATCTCGTCCTTCACCCGAAATATTATTATTACGATCCCCCCATTAAGATCAAGTGTGATTGGATAGGAGGACCAGTTCATTACTTTGGCCATATACACTTAAATACTAAACTCTGATTCATTATTCTGATACGAACCGTCACTTCAGACTGGGAGAAGCGAGACGGAAACCATTGGCGTAAAAATGACGCAACGTGGAAGTTACCCGGAAAGCCATCAGGCCTCAAGGCCTGTCAGTGGAAGCTTTCACGACAGCTAAATTCTGATGAACAGAATATAGTCTTACAATGTAATTACCATGACAAAAAATCGGACTGGACCGGGAATGGAACCATGTACCTTTGGCTTTCCGCTGGTGTAGGATACAGTCCCCATGCTGTCGCTTCCTTGAAGTCCATTCTCCCTTGCGTTGCCATCTTTGATGGACCGCAAGAGCTTAACACCTAGTTCATACGTGTCCTTCTGGATTTCCGAGAAGATTAGAAAGCCTGGGTAGCGTAGTGGTCTGCGCATTGCTCCGGAAAGCCAAAGGTCCGTGCCGATTTTTTCTCATAGCAATTTCATTGTATTTCACCGTTGTATTCGCGGCCGGCCTGATTATTGTTCAATACCCCACCGGACGGGAGGCGTATGTACCGCACTTTACAAGTTCTTTCCCCATGGCTAACGAGCAGGGATCGCGTATGCAAAGAGAATTCGCTACGTCATAGCCAGGAGCTAATCCCAAGCAGTTGGGGTGATAAGCCAGTAATATCCTCACCTCACAAAACCGATCAGTTCCGGGTCGTTCGATTAGACATGTCCGTCGCTGTATTCACATACGTATTCACAAACATTTTCACTGCAAGGCCGCCATTAACGGGCTTGCGAAGCATTTATTGCCTCAGCACACCAAGGAAAATCTGCGAATATGCGGAGCAAGTCGTCGTTTCCAATACAAATACTCTGCCCAATCAAAAATAACGTTTAATATCCTATGATGTGCTTATGGAGAATAACCCAAAATTGGTATTTTAATGGGGGAATTTTATACGTAGGGGAGACCTATATTCTTTCTTCGATACAGGACTTCGGTACGTAAACATGCCTGCCATTAATGTGCTTATTTTAGTGTATTTTTTTCACAAGTATAGCGTAGGTTGTTGAACGCTTTGTTCGTCTGGCAGTGTGTTCCTATTATAAATGACTTGCGCCGTATTTCCGTCCATTTCAATGGCTGCGCCATGGCAGTAAATGCTTAGTGAGCACATTAATGGCGCATGTGCTGTGGAATTGGTTATGAAGACCTGTATCCAAGGAAGTATAGAAGCGATATCGAACGACCTTGTGATCAACCCTAGGTCGTTCAATATCGATTGTATTCTTCCTTCAGTGTAGGTCTTCGCAACGCAAACATGTCCGCCATTGATGTGCTAATTTTAGTGTATTCCGTATAATCATAGCTTTGGATGGCCAACGTTTAAATAAATACTCAGTAGGCACATTAATACAGGCCGTGTTGTGGAAATGTTTGCTTTTTTTTAAATGTATTCTACCGGTAAAGGTAGATTGTTTTGAATGTCAGAGAATCTCCTCGCGGTTTTCTACACTTTCAGGGGTCTATCTCCCTCTAGTATATCCTTTTTCGCCTCTGCATACGATCTACCCCTCTTCATCCCATCCATGAAACCTATTCTCGGTTGCGAAGACCCATATCGATAGAGGTACGGATATATCGAGTCGAACAACCCTGCGATCAACCTAACCTGCTGCGACATCCCTACCCAATTACGATGAATAGGGGAACGCCACGCAACTTGCGCGGTGATTATATTAAATCTCTTTAAGAGTTCGTCAATGTTTAAACAGCCTATTCCGATAATCCCGCCGCGTGCAAAAACAGCCATGAGCAACATTATTTTCACACGGTTCTCACGAAATTGCCGCTTGGAATAACCCTGACATGGACCGCCGTGAAAAGCTCTCATTAGATCGATGCGAGAAATAAAGAGGAGCCGGACGAAGGATCGACATCCGTTAGAGGCGGCAACAGGCCCCTAAAATTAGGACGCCGGGAGGAGGGAGAGGAGGGATAACTTTAAGGAGAAGGAAGGTGGAGGGGGGTGACAAGAGACGGAGAGAAAAAACGGACGCGGTGACGTAACCACTTCGGATTCCAATCCAAATCAAAACGAACGGCTCGGGACGAAAAACCAACAATTACCACTGCGGAGGGTAATTGAATCGGGGCTGGGGGGAGGAGAGAGAGGCAGGCACAGGTTGGACATGGAACAAGGGGAAAGAATGGCCTGCCGACGAAATTAATGGCTTCATCCTCCGAATGCAAAACGGGAGGAAAATTAACAGCGACATTGGATGACAGGTGCGGGGAGGAACTTGGGGAGGGATAGGAATAAAAAAATGGAACGGAAGAGGAGAGGAAATCAGAGATTATTATTAAGTAAATAAAATCGCCCCTCGGAGTGCAAATCGGAGTGACAAAAACCTTGACTTGCCGCGCAGAATAGGTTAATGAGGAGGACTCAGCAAAACATTTTTTGCTAAATACACAATCACATAAACTTACGTTCACATTGTTAATGGGCATGCCAGCACGAAGCCTTATGGACCAAATGAACAAAGCAAAAGAGGCGTAGGACGGGAGATTTTTAAAAAGTATTCTATCGATTAAGGTAGATTTTACTGAATGTCAGAGAATCTTCTCCCTGTGTTCTCCACTTCTGGGGCCTATCTCGCTCTGGTATATCCTCTTTCGCCTCAGAATACGATCTACCCCTCTTCATCCTGTTCATCTGAATATTTACTCTCTTCCATTTAAACCTACTATTAGTTCACATGTATTCGAATGAATTTACTCAATAATCCTAATATCAATGAGACCTATGTTGTCTTACCTTGTCCCGCTTGCCTGGCACGTCTTGTCTTCTCTTGCACCGGCATTGAGGGTTGGTTATTCGGGGTGGCGACCGGCTGCTGAGGTCATTTTGCCATTTGGGGGCAGGTTAGTGAGGTAAGTAATATTTGGGGAACGGAGGAAGGGTGCAGAGAGATCTAGCGTCGGCATTAACCCAATCAATTCGCTAGGCTCATAAAAGACCAAACTTTAACATCCCGTACAACGAACGGAGTAATTAGTCCGTGGAGTGCTTTTCTCATTGGTAGTCACGTAAGTAGTGGGGGGCTCTTCGGAACAATCTTGCCCGCAACTGGGAGCAGAACCCGGATATTCCGGCTAGGAACGAAGTACTCACCCTATCCAATGCGTAACTACAACCACCATTCAGATGAAAAAAGGGATGCTGTTTGATTAGATTTAGTATTGCTTTGAGACTTGCTTCTTTGTGACAGGGTACACTGTCATCATGATTGCATTTCATGGAGTAAATGGAGGGAAAAGCCGGTGGTGTCAATTTCCACGTACCTGGGTTCACTTCCGGGGATAATTCTCAAAACTACTGGCAAAATACAAACTTATTTCTGTTTACGTGGCTGCACGCTATGTGTGCATTCAATTTGGATCGCTCGCATTTATTAGTCGGAAATTTTTAATGTAACTTCAACTGAATCATCGGTTGGGATTCATTTTTAATGGATTTAAATTATCAAGCATCAGTTACCTTCTAACCCAATAGCATTTCCTATTTAACCAAGTGGAAAATACACATTTTTATTTGTAAAAATTGTCCTACTTGTAATTATAAATATATTTTACTTTGAGCATGACATATTCGTTGTGCAACGCTGCTATAATGTTTACCCAATAAACGAGGCTCATTATTGGACTGGAAAAAGATGTGTAATCTGAAAATTATTCGCCGATTGATTGCGCTTTATTTGGACTTTACGAGACGAAAAGATTTAATGGATGTCTGCTGTTAAAATTTCCTCCTGTACAATGAAATTAGCTGTGTTTTGGCGGAGATGAGACGAAACGTTCGATGGACCGTGATGAATACGAACGAAGAAGTGCTCGGAATATTTGGCCAGTAGAGGAATATGATGGATGAGATTCGAAGGAGGCATAGTAGGTGGAGAAAATAAGTTGCTGACGGTAGTGATCAGCTTGCGTCCTAGCCTTCTTTATCACGTCCATAAAACCTTTTTTTTCTTCCCTTACCCCGCTTAACAAATTTCTCTTACCCAATATCTTGTCTTTATTCATTCTCATCCATAAGTTTCTTTCCCTCTTACTAAACGCTTAATTCGCTTTCACCATTCTCTCCCCAAGATCTTAGTTACTATGCCCTTTCTTCTACATTGATACCCAAGTAATTGAATTGCTCTACTTTTTCCTGTTTGTAAGAAGAAGAAAAAATAACGAAATACTTGCTGGCGTTTGTAGGAGATTAGGTGATTGGAACTCCTCTTATCCATCCCTTCCTTTGTCGAGAGAATACCTATGATAATATTCCTACTTGAAGAATAGATCTTGCACTTTTCTACAGACTTAATTTATCCGGTACAAAGCGTTTCACCAGCTTGCGGAGTCGTCAGGTACATCAAGTATCAGGTACCTGATGTTGCCGCAAGTCGCAGAGACGCGTTTCACCAGCTAAATAAAATATATGGAAAAGCACTGGTTGTATTTTTTAAGTATGGATGCTGTAACCTTCCGCGAAATGAATCATGAATCTGTAGTGTGTGTGGTAATGATTAGTTCAATCGTCATGCTAGTTTTGATATGGAAAACCGTAACTTTAGAAGGTACACCTCGACCATTATGCACCGTTTAATTTTGTGCGCTTGATTATCATAATGCGTAATCATTCACTCAAGTCATAGTGCATCGTCATTCGTTAGTCATCGTTTCTCAGTGCTGGAAACCACCGCATTTGGAGAGGAAACCTTCTCGTTCCGAATAATAATAATAATACAACTTTATTTGCTCTGGGACAAATATGTCCCATTGAGCGGAAATTTTGTTACAATCAATTAGTCTTAGTGTTCAATATAGACATGGTACATAACTGTAAACAAGACAAAATATGCCATATCATTAATAGTACAGTTGTCTGATAACAGCGCATCGAAAATACATAGCTTTACAAAAAATTACATAGTTGGGTGCATATCAATTAATCATATTTTCAGATATTTTTGCTTTAAACTCCTTAACAATATTTATAGATTGTAAACTGTATGGCAGAGTTCCATAATTTACATGAAGAAATAAAGGACTTTTCATACAAATTGGTTCGATATGATGGAATGGACAGAGTTTCCGTATTCCGTGTGATGCGTTATTCTGAATTAATGTTAAATGTTATTTCTTTGTACATGTAAGATGGTAATTGTGTTTTTATCATTTTATGCATAAAGGTAGCTTTCATTATGTATCGTCTTTGTTCCAGTTTGGGCCATTTTAACAAATGGTAGTATGGTGTGACATGCTCACAATAATTCATATCAAAAACGAAGCGAATGCAGGAATTTTGTATACGAAGTCACCCGGACTCTTGCGGCTGAATACGAAGTCGCCCGGACTCTTAGTCTTCAGCAGCCCACCCGGCTAGGAGCGTCAATCAGGAGAGATGTGCAGATTTCCCTTGCGGGGTTCAAGAAGAAAAATAAAACGTGTGCCAACTTAGGTGTCCCACCTCCATCTCTCCGTGCGGAATTTTCTCGTTATTTACCTCCTCGTCCCAGACTGTTCGTAATCTCCGAGTGGACATCTATGGGTGGGGCTGGGGTGGGAGAGGCGCCGTGTTTCTCCTCGGGAACCCCGCCGTCGTCAATCTACCGGGTCCACCCCCCCCCCCACATGGGTCACCCTCCCCCGTCCCTGTCTGTTGCCCGTGCCGTCCCTCTTCCCGTGGGAACGTCCCATGGGTCATGCGAGAAGACGCCTCTTTAAACTCAGCGCGATGTCTCCGATAACCGGCGAAACGTGCGAGTATAGCGTCGTATCGGATGTTTGGGTGTCGATTTTTGGGACTTCATTCGTGAACGAATCTCTTCGCATGTTCGTGTTCAGGCGGAATAACTACATCAATTATCCCGTCCGTGTTTAATGAGCATTTGCAGAGAAATCGTGGTAATGGTGGAGGTGGATACTAAGTCTACTTGAGTAGAAGGCAAAAGTCGGTGGATGGAGGAAGTTATATTTAAGATGGAGAAGAGGGGATGGGATGCTGAAGGTCGTGTTGGAAGAATGCTGGGAATGAGGGAGGAGAAAGATTGGCATTTTGGGTAAATTGAAGAGAGCTATGAGGTCGGCTGCGCTGATGTGAGAGTTGTGTAACCTAAGCTAGAGTGCTTAGAGAGTAGCAACATTCCATTTTGTTTATGTATTCTATCGGTAGAAGGTAGGTTTTGTTTAAAGTCTGAGAAAGTCCTCCCGATTTACTACCCTTTTAAGTTTCTATCTACCTCTAGTATTTTTTTCTCCTCTGAATACTTGGTAATTGGTAGTATCAGGCGTAACTTTATGGAATCTGTTAACATGGTAACAGGTCTTGAAGGTGACGTCGAACGTCGAAACCCGGGTCGTAGAAAATAAAGATATGTGAAATAACAAAGAATAACAAAGAACAATACTCTGAATACGATCAACCCTTCTTCATCCCGTCCATAAAACCTATTTCCTTACTGCCCCTTCCCCGCTTGTCCTACATCCTTCCCTCTATCACACTCTTGAGCGACCCATTATTATTACATCCTCCAGCCACCTACCCTGTCTATCCCGTATTTCATTCAGAAGTTTACTTCCCTCGCCCACGATAATAAGTTCTTCCTCGTTTGTCTTCCTTTCCGTCCACCTCACCTTCTCCATCCTTCTCCACAACCACACCTCAAATGGCCGCTGCCTATTCTTGTTTTTCTCTCTGAGTGTCCATGTCATCTTGCCTTATTGATGGCTGTTATCATCGGATTTTGTACGTGATTTACTCTGTCACACTCGTGAGACTCTTGAGCAACCCATCGCCCCCTACAACATCCTCCAACCACGTACTCTGTTCATCTCAAATTTCTTTCACAAGTTTTTACACATTATAGATTTGATTATTTCCCTTCGCTATGCATAAATTGCTTAGCAGGACCCATTGTGGACTAATATGTCGTGTAGAAAAAAATTGAGATGTGGATAAATATGGAGAGGGTAAGCTGGATGGCAAGGATGACAAACGGGGAGGTTTTGGATATGGTTGGTGGGAGAGTTACAGAGGTTCAGTGGAGGCAGAAGAGATGGACGGGGTACGTTTTGGAAAGAGATGGATTTTTGAATAGGGCAATAGAGGGGAGAACATTGGGGATGCGTGGAAGAGGAAGGAAGAGGATAGGAATTCTGTAAGGAATAAAAAGATAGAGACAATATGAGGAATTCAAGCGGGATCTACTGGCGAATCTGGGAGGAAAAACGGAACTCTATGCCAGAAATTAGGACGTTACGATAAGTACTGCCCAAAAACCTTGAACTTGACCTTCTCGTTCAGAATGCTACGCAGGTAATTGACCTGTTCCGTCAGTTCTATTCTATCCCGCCCCAACTTTTTATTTACTCCGCCTATCCGCTTCAGAAAATATTAGTAGTCTGTTCTTCCTTTTTTCCACGGATTCAATGATAAAAAAATTGGTTGCATTTCCACCATGAATGTGTGAACTGATGATGATTGTAAGTCTGCAGGGAAGTAATTGCCTCGAGTAAAACGGCCCTTACGCTGGGGTTCTAGGGAGGAGCCTGTTGTCATGCGCAGCGAGATATCTCGACCCTCCAGTCCCCCACCGTCACATAACACTCGGCTTTTAATTGAGCCCCTAGACACCTTGTTCTTATGGGCGTCGTCGCCCCGGTAACGATCTCGGCTTCGGTCCGTCCCTAACCTTGTTCTCGTCGCCTCTCCAGTTCTCTCGCCCTCCCGAAATTTACAGCCCGGTCATCCCTGGTCCGCTCGCCTCCGTACCACCCTCTAATAAAAGTCGTCTCATGTGATGCGAGAGGTTTTTATTTTCGTCCTCGAGCCTCCGGTGATTTTGGTAGGCGTTTCCCAGAGTGCCTTAATCCATAGGACCTCGCCGTGTGGGATTCACTTAACACCTCGCGTCGGGGGTTTCATGTGCTAACGTATTTCGTGGTCCTGTTCAGCTTTTTTTCGACCCCCTGGATTTGCATTTCTTTATTTGGCTCCTTTCCTATGTCTTCTATCTAGGGATACCGCTTTTGTAAGAAGTTGAAAAATTATAGAACTCAATTGTGTGAAATTCACAGTGGAAAAATCGTTCGCCTAGACAGGGAATCGAACACAGTTCCTCGATTTCGTACCGCGTACTCTAACCAATGATGAATGACTTTTCCACTATGAATTTCTTACAATTATGTGATTACTAGCGGGTGACTCCGTTGAAGTTACTGCGCGGCTAGTTCCGTGGTTCTTTGAAAGTTATAGAACTCGACAAACTGAATTCTGGTAGATCACGTTGTCCTCTCTGATGATTATATTTGCGTGATGATCTCATTGATACAAATGACGTCTTAAGATAAATTTTCTGTAGCTTTTATGGTTATCATTAACTACTTGGCATGGTTATAGATCCAGGTGAATCTATGGTTGTTGAGGTACGACGGATAAGATATAGGAAGTGCAATTTAGTATTACTGTTCCGTATTTTCGGGTTCTCCATCCGCGTTCGTTGACTTTGGCCGACAACGTTTTCGATGGCCATCCTGCTACCGTAAAGAGGTTGATCTCAGCGCAACGCGGTCTGCTGACGATTGGGATACAATCGAGAACCGCTCCGACCAATCTCAGCGCAGCACGAAGTTGGTCGCCTGGACGACCAGCACTGTATAAGTCGGCCAAAACAGCTTCTCTCCACTTTCGGCTTGAAGACGGTAGCAGGATGGCTATCGAAACCGTTGTCGGCCAGAGTCAACGAATGCAGATGGAGAACCCGAAAATGCAGATCAGTAATGGACAACGCTGCGGAAACCTTCGCGAGAATGCAATTGCATATGTTAATTCTGCTAAAAAAATAAGGAACTTAATTTACGACGCAAAGGGCGCAGGCGAGGGAGGCTGATGGTGAATGGGGATGGAAAACTATAGGTCGCGGGGTAAGGAAAATGTGCCCGTTGTCGCCATTGCTTTTCAACATTTATCTGAGGAAATGGTAAGACAGGCATTGGAAGAACTTGAGGTTGGAATATAATTAGGAGAGAATCTGATAAAGTCGGTAAGATTCGCGGACGATCAGGCGTTGGTTAGTGGATCTTCGAAGGGACTGCAAGCTTTGGTAGATGCCTTAGAAATACAGTGCGGGATATTCGGAATGGAGATAAATCATAAGAAAACAAATGTAATGAGATTCTCTAGGACGAAGAAATCTAGGTTTGTGATTAAAGTTGGCGAGCACAAACTCGAGCAAGTGGAGCAATTAATTATTTACGTAGTACGTTAGAGAAAAACGGACATAGTAGCAAAGACATACGGAAGATGATAACGCTAGCTAAGGAGGCGTTCTTGGGCGGAGCTTGGGTAAGGATGTTAAGAAGAGGCTGGTGAAGAGCTTGATATGGAGCGTAGCGTTGCATGGGGAAGAAAGGTGGACCCTCAGAAAGGAGGACAAGAATAGGCCGCAGGCATTTGAGATATGGGTGTGGAGAAGGATGGAGGAGGTTAGGTAGACGGAAAGGAAGACTAACGAGAAAGTGAATGTCCTAGGAGACGATCCTGATTGTGTCTGTCGGATAATGTTATTTTGAAAAGAGTGGGCTTTTTAACTGTTTGTGACCAACCATTATTTGGTGTTTTTTATCTCACGCCCATTTTAATGTGAGTTGTGTTGCTTTTATTTGTCTATTTAATTATTTATTTTAAATAACTTGACATGGTGATGTTAGGTTGACGTGGTGCGAATGACCTTAGTCGTCGAAACACCCTAATCACCCTAATACTACTACTACTAAGAGAAAGTGCTTGAGATGGTGGGCGAGAAAAGGAAACGTCTGAATGAAATCCGGGTTAGGCCGGGTAGATGGTTGAAGGGTGTTATAAATGGTGATGGGTTGCTGAAGAGTGAGGTAGAGGGAAGGATGTTGGGCAAGCGGGGAAGGGAAAGAAAGAGGAAAGGTTTCATGGACGGGTTGAAGAAGGGTAGATAGTATGCTGAGTCGAATAATGATATACTTATTGGGGATTAGCCCCTAATTGTGTGGAGGACCGGGAGGAGATTCTCTGACATTCAACAAAACCTGCCTTTAGCGGTGGAATACTTGTAGTGGAATAGCGTAAACTTTAGGGGTGGAATGTATATAATGGCAGAGTACTCAGTATTATATCAGTGAGGGATATTTGATTCTGGATTGAAGCAATGGGGCAATCTTGTTTGTCCTCCTTTCCACTATTGTGAATGTCATCGGGAAACGTGCCTGCGGGGGCCGTTGAAAGCCTAACCTTTACATTTATCTCTCCCACGCGTATTCCTCTCTCGCCTCGAAACATTTTTCCCCACTTCCCCTCTCCAAGTGACTGGTTTCCTTTCCGAGTATTCGCAAGTATGTGTATTTTCCATACCCCATTAGTTCTTCTTCCCTGTCTCTTCCCATGCCTTAACTTCCCCCACGGTCCTTTTCTCTATTGAAATGTTTTCCGGGACTCTCCCCCCTCGAATCCCTGTGTGTATCCGATGCCATCCCCTCCGCCGCACCCGGTCGAAGAACTGGGGCCGTATCTTTTTTCAAAGCAAAGGATCCGTCGTCCTTTTTATAACCTCGGAACGTTATGCCTTCCCCGTGGCGCGTCCATCCGTTCCCCTTGAAAGATTTCCCTTCCCATTCTGCCGCAGGAGGACGATGGCCCGCCCTCCCCATCCATCCCTTTAGTACGGCGTATCTTCTGTGAAACCCGCCGACTTCTTTCATCTGCGAGACAGATTCCTCATTCCGTCTCTCACTTTTCTCTTTCATGGAGTGCGTTCTTCTATGCGTGCGCGGATTCCCTGCTGGGCGTGTTACTGTGCGTCTTAGGGGGTGCGCGACGTACAGAAATGTGTCTTTATTTCTCGGGGCGACTATATTAAGTGGAAAATAGTGTAATGGACGCATTCCATCAGTTTTAGACGGTATGTGACAACCGCCTCAAGTTTTCCCTCTAGGGGCCGAAAATCCATTGAGAACCATAGATAAGTGTATCGATGAGAGCTTATCCGCTTCTGCCCCTTTTAAAAGTCTGTGGCTTAACTATTCCTCGTCGTGAAAACCGTAGTTTATGTGCTCTCCTATTAGCAACTCCCACTTCGAATAACCGACAACTTCATGTTTTTTTGTCGAATGTTTATTTTCTATTTATATGTGTTGCATGGCTCTCAATATTACTTTTCCTCTTCTCTTCTATCAGTTTACGAATTGGGATAATTTGTTGTATTTTTTTGCCGCGGAGTAAAGGTACGTTGATGTGAGATAATATCTGTACCGGAAGCTAGATAATTAGCAGAAAATAAAATACTTATTTTCAGTCTGTACTAGATATTCAGGCATTGAATGAATCATATTGTTAATGCTAAAATTGTTATGGGGTCATTGTAAACATGAAACAATATGGGTGAAAATAGCTAATAGTAAGAAACAAACGCAATTGTTGAAATTTTAATTGGGGAAACGATGAAATGAGTCTTAATGGTTGGATGAAGAAGACCAGGGGATGTATTAGGCCCTGATGGGGCGGAGAATTGTTGGTTGGATAGTAAAATGGTGGATAGTCATTTTGGTTAGACTCAGTAAAATAGGAAAAAAACGCCCATTTTCAGTAGAAAGCGGTGTAGGAGGCGTGACCAGGATTTTTCGGGTGAAATACCGTGTTCTTAAAATTTGCTCCAGTTTCTGTGGTGCATTTAGTCCTACCTGGATGGGGTGGGTTACCCGTGAGGCCGTAATCCGTTATTCTAGAGATGATCAGAATACTTAAGGACGTAAATGTGGACGGGAGATAAAAATAAGCGGGGAGGGAAGAACTGAGAGTCTGTTGGTTGAATGAGATGATGGGGATGTTGACGGGCAAAATATTAAGTCGCGAGAAAAAGTGGATGGTGAAATATTAAGTGGAAGAGGCAAGGGGAGGGCTGCGACGGAAGTGGAATGTTTTTAGTGCAGAATGATGATAGAGTAAGGAGAGAAGGCATTTTGAAGGATATGGTGGGCTGTGAAAAGTATGCGTCGAAGAAGGGAGTCAGTGGTCGTGGGAAAGGACTAAGCTTTGCTGCTGAAGTGTTGAAGGACACAACGACTTAAAGTTGTTGGCAGGTTTTGTCCTGAGCCCAGCATGCTTGTGTGATGTACTAAATGTGTATAGGCTGCAGGCTTATGAGATGTTGGTGATTGAGGAGGATGGAGCAGGTGCGGCGGATGGAAATTGAAGAAAAACTAGCAAGTGCTTGATATGGATGGTGAGGAAAGGAAACTTCTGGTTGAGATTAGAAAGAGGCAAAGTATAAATTTGATGGCGACAGGCTTCACTTTGTGAAAACCTATTCTGAATAAGTTTCAAAATTACTTTGTACTTTTTCACAGTGTTTCATTTCACATGATGATATCACCTATGCGACGAAACCGATCGACTAAAGGCAGGGACACAATCAACGTGTACGTGTGGCGCGAGACGTTAACGGGACAACGGGAGACGGAACGCAAGTCAGCGGACACAATCGACGTTAGCGCGGCCCGGAGTAACAATTGACTAACGCAGGCGCAGCTAAGAGATCAGGTGTAAACAAGTGTGAAAGTAAATAAGTTGTCTTCGCCAAGAGCTATCGTAAGCAGTTGGATGAATCTGCCGACAGATGGCTCCCATTCCCGGATTCTCAGGACTATTCTGATTGGTTTTCCGTGTACGGGACACGGGAAGAGATGGAAGTTGCCCATCTCTCGCGTACACGTACTCCCCGTACACGTTGATTGTGTCCGTTCGCTATACTTTCCCGTCAGCCATCTTTTCGCGTATTCCCGTGAACGGCTCACGTTACAGGTACACGTTGATTGTGTCCCAGCCTTAAGAAGAAAACGCTGTGAAAAAGTTCCAAGTAATTTTAAAATTTATTCAGAGGCAAAGTAGGTGGTTTGAGGGGGTAGTGACGGGCGGAGGGTGGCTTAAAACTGTGATCGAGGGAAGGAAGAGAGTAGATTTTATGGACGTATTTAAGAAGGGTAGGACGCCAGCTGGGATGGAGGAAGAAATATTACTGGCTGATGGGGCCCTGCAAAAGAAAAAATACCGGTGGATTTTTCTCGCATGAGAGAATTATTTTCAAAGAGGAGGGGTCTAAGTAGAGACTTGAAGAAAAGGCATGTGAAAACTGTAATTGGAGCGTGGCGCTGTATTGGTGGGACACATGGTCATTGCGAAGGGATATCTAAGGGATATTATGATAATATCGGTGAATATCTCATTCGGCGACTACGTCTTCTCGTATCTTCGCTTCTTTCTTTTTTTCGTAAGAGGTGAAGTGCGAGATATGTAGCTTGGGTGTTAATCATAAAAAGACGAAAATGATGAGATTCTCCAGAAGCAAGAGAGCGGGGCAGAATATATGGGTGATAGGGCACAAAGTAGAGTAAGTCGAGCAGTTCACTTATGTTGGTAGTATTCTGGAGGAGAATTGGTTTAGTGGTGACGGCATAAGATGTAGACTTGCCGTGGTGGAAGAAGTGTTTTCAAAGAGGAGGAAATTGATGAGGAGGGGTCCTGGGTAGAGACGTGAAGAAAAGGCCGGCGAAAACTCGAATTTTGAGCGTGGCGCTGTATGACATTGCGAAAGGAGATTGTACGTAGACTTGAGGCGTTTGAGATGTGGGTATGGAGAAGGATGGAGAGGGTGAACTGGGCGGCGAGAAGGACGAACGAGGAGGTATTGAACGTGATTTGAGAGGAGAGGAAGCGGAAGTACGGAGGAGAGAAAAATGATGGGTGGAGGACGTTTTGAAAAGAGAGGAAGTGCTGAAGAGGGCAATAAAGGGAAGAACGTTGGGGAAGCGCAATAGAGGAAGGAAGAGAAGAGGAATTCTGGACGAAATAAAAAGCGGGAGACGTTATGAGGAATTCAAGAGGGAGCTAATGACAGACCATCCATAGTAGGTAAAACTGATTAGGATAAGTTGGTACTGTCCAAAAACCTACCAGTTGGCTGGTAGAACACTTAAATGAATAACCGGTAGATTACCCTATAATAATATGGATGTCAAAATTTACCACTGCGTTCAGAATGGAATAACTTGTTCATTAAAATTTCTGGCGGTTTCTCCGGAGATGCGAAGAAGTCGAACTTTTTTCCAAAAATGGACAGAGTCCTGCTTGCCGCCAGCTTCCTGCCACCACCGTGACGCCCTCCGTTCTACGAATTAGCATTTTTTAACGACTTCTGAAGTTTCTCGAGGTCGGTTAATTGTTTAGCCCTTAGCCTTGGGCCGTGTATCGCGGCCAGCCTTTACCGAACTGCCAGAAAGTAAAGGGCAGATGCTCTCATCTAGAAGTTTAAGCCAGAATTCCGTAAAATGCTTGATGAGAGATGCTCGGTGAGTGAAAATAAGCGGTGGTTATTTCCAGTGACGCCGATAACAAATGTTTACCAAAACCAATTTATCCGCATATGTGGGTCATCTTGAACTTTTCATGTCAAGATAATTTGGGTCTTAATGCGTGCGCGTTGGAGAGCTCTCCGGGAAAACTGCACAGACGCGACAAATCTTCATTTTAGGTTTCAAATCTTTTTCTTTTTACAGCAACAAACGAAAAATTGTTTTGTAGTGCCTATCGTAGTCTTTAATTCAAGACAATTCGACGGATTTTCATCATATTTTGGTACTTGCATTGTGTAATCTTGCAGTAAATTTTACGTGTATGTATACCTGAAGATGACGAAAGGTTAAAATGCGTTGCTCAGATAATCTTTCAGTGGGCAATACAATTGTATCTTTGTATTCCTTCACATGGTGTACCACTTTATCACACCTGATAGGCTTTAACGGTGGGAAGAAAATTTTTATTAATATCTTGAAATAAGAGTTTAAATGCTATTTTAGGTCTTCTTAAATACAATGAGAAATGAACGTCGTGGGCTGAAAAGTTTTAGCGTATGCTATATTATCTGTCCTCTGGGTAACGTATGTAATGGTTAAGCATACAATTGAATTTTTCGTACTGATGTCCCACCAGTTTAAATACCATCTGTTGTCTTACATGGTAACTTTTTCAACCAAAAATTAACCAAATAAAAACATCATACGTCTTAAGGTAATTATCCGAGACTCCAGAATGGAAAGACGCCATCTACCGGAGAATGTCGAAAGCGCTGGAACGATGATACTGCCAGTGGGCGTGCCTTTGCTTTCTTTTGTGTTTATCGCTGAGGTGTATTATTCTTTGAAACATAAATTGTTTAATTTTACAGATATGCCTCTAGATATGCGGGCAAATTGTTCTGCTAATTTATTCTAAAATACGGCATTACACACACGGTTTTTAAAAAGTATATCATACTATCTTGATCTTACATCGTTTCACATAATAAGTCCCGCGTGGCGAACAAACCTTCGTGCAAGACACTTTTGAAGCTGCAAAAATCATCGAACTCTCAAATATATAGATGCTATTCTCCGCACGAATTGTGGCCAATCCGAATACTTTCTAAGGCGTTAAATCAACGGATGCCTCCTCCCCACAGACGAGAGTATTCAGGTTAAATTCAATGAATTCACCCTTATGATTAACTAGCGTAAATCCACGCAATTTGCCTTCGTTATTTCTGAACATAACCATGTTATGGTATGCTCTGGCTGATGTTTATCATCGGTCTGGCGGCAATCTTTGGAAATGACGTCAGCGACAACAGCGCCGCCATCGGTCATTGTAGTATCGGATATCGTTTTGGGGTGTTTACTCTGTACCAATTTACCGGTTTTCTCTGTGCAGCAAGCCAAAGCAATGCATGTGAGGGTTTCGTGCCGTATATCAGCGACACGCCTTTCATTCTAATAGGAAACCTCTGTCGCTTGCCTTTTAAGCCACTCCTGGTATTAGCTCCCTTTTTTAACGGACTCTGTAACATATTTATTTGCTAACGTATGCCATAAAAATAATTCTACCGGCGCTTTCCTTCTCTCCGACTCGACATAATATCCCTCTCGAGCCAATGCCTTGTTTATGACATTAATTAAGGTGACTTTTTTGAATTTACGAAGTAGATTTTTACACTTATTCCGCTTCGGGTCCCACTCAACGACTTATTGAAAACTTTTTTTCCGTTCGGAAAACAAACACGCTTGACATGTTTATGTTGGAATCTGTTCGTGGAGTCCCATCCTGCCCGTCGACGGAGAACTCATTACCTACCCGCTGCCGCGTGTGTATTTTACGAAATTAGAACGTTTCGAGGTCTCTTTCTTCGCTTGCATTATATAAAGATTGGGGGGGTGGGGGCGGTAGGAGTGAGTGGGGGTGGGCGGCTGGTGATGGGAGTCGTCCCTCTCCCACGCCCCTTTTTCGGCATCTCGGGCATAACTAGAGGTTGCGCTGGCGCTGTTCATTTTTTTTGTCCGTCGAGGGAGGGTTGGGAGTCTGCGGGAATTTCCGAGCCGACATCAAAATTGATGTTTATTTTTTTTCCCTCTCCTCTTTTAAAAGCGGCCGTGAAATTAATGAAGAACGATGTACGTTTTGTCTTGAAACAAACCTCGTTTCACTTACGCAAACCCGCCCGGCCCCGATTCTTGAGACGTCCCCTGTAGTGTCAGACCTTCCCCCCTTTCACCCCCCCCTCCCTACGCCCCCCACAACCAGATTTCTATCCCCGCACTCCCTCTGCTAGATCCTCTCCCATCGCTCTCGTTTGCTTATCCATCTTCTTTCCCAGACGTCGCGTCCTCTTCCCAAGTGGTGGTTGTCAGTTCTTCCTTACAGTCCAGCCACCCGAATACGTCGTCTAATGTCAGGGACTTCTCGTGAGCCTCTCTCTGAGGGTTTTGCTCTCTTATAGGGCTGGGCGGTATTTGAATCCTAATAGCAATATCCAATATCTTAAAATATTGAAAATGACCAAGATCAATAAACCGTATTGGACAGTGGAAAATTCAAAATATTGGAATAGTGGAAATAATGAAAAACTGAAATATTGGTATATTGGAAAATATTGAACATAGCAATATTAACACGTTAAAAGAAATTGTGGTAGAAGTGTATTAGAACCGAGGGGGGTTACTTCGAAAAAGGGACTTTATTAACTATGTAAAATTCTGTTAATAAAACAAGAAAACCAAGCGTCTTTTCCCCAGTTATTACTATGAGTAATGGTGGAATAGAAAGTGCTGCACTGAGTGCCACGCGCGCCGTGTTTTCAAAGATTAGGGCGCTCTCCGACCACCCTCCTCGTCGGATTCCAACATTCAATACTTGAATTTTTAACATTGGTAAGCCATATTCAATATTTCAATAGCAAATATTGGTGCTTATGTATACAATATTCGAATTACAGATATTGGTTTTTCCGACCACCAATATCCAATGCATGATATTGGTATCGGTCGTTCCAAAATGTGATTTTTGGAATCACATTATTAAAAAAATGTTGATATTAGAACCAATATATTGGAAAAAAAACCGCCCAGCCCTGCTATCATATCATTGTTTCCATGGCTATCCTCGCGGTCAAGGATTGCATTTGAAATCTCGGTGTCTCCCATTCCCACAGCATCCTTTCTATCAAGGGACGATTCGGTAAAAAAAGGAGTAAAATTGTGGCTACAGATTGTGCCTTTTTTTGCTGCTCTGTAGAATTTGGGATTTTAGGAGATGGACTGTCTGAAAACCTACCAATCAGCTGGTGGAAAACCCATAAGAATGTTCAGGGTCGAAGTTGTTTTAAACTTTGTAGTGTCGTCCCAAAAAAACTCATGACTTACATTAACTTAAATGATAATTGCATGAATAAAATAAGTAGTTATGGTGTTAAAAGATGATCTGAGCTTGAATATTTACTAGCGCATAGTGATTGCGGACATGAGGCGATTATCGAAATAACTATATTCATTGCTTACTACCCTCATTCATTCCTTTTGGGGGAAGCCCGAAAGAAACGTGTAAGCAGAACCATGCTTTACAGGTAGCGATATAACGCTTGACGTCGCTGCTTTCATTTAAGTCAACTTACATGCAAAAAGCCGCGTTTATCATAAATGATCAGTTTAATAGTGCGTCCAGTGGCGTTTCTATCACCGGTTGGATTTAGTGGGCAGATAGCGTTTTGGAGACCCCCCCACCCTCTACCTTTCCGTAAATTTTTTCTGTTTAACAATTCTTCTAAAATGCCGAACTTTGTCATTCTCACCTCGGAATCGAGCCTTTCCGTTTAAGGTTTCGTGCCTGGCTAAATGAGACCTTTTCGCCTCCTTTTTGAAACATTTTGCCGCTCTCTGAAGGGGGCTGTATATCGCGTCCGAAAACGCCTCCGCTGACGTGTACGCGCCTTTATTTTCCAGCTCTGTTGTGTTACTTAAAGGAAATATGTTTGCGCAGCCCTCAAGAAAAAGGATTTATATTTACAATAAGTGTTGTAACTTTTCCCTTTTTGCTTTTTACATAACTGTTTTGACCTGGATTAAACGTGAAATTGTCGGAAATCAGGTGATCGCCATGCCGCGTTCGACGTATATTTCCGAATAGTCATTGCACTTATTGTAAGTGCAAATCCTGCAGCTCATTAGAGGGTCATCAAACTGTTGAAAATACGTATTATATCGTCGCATGTACATTCTTGTGATCCTATGCTACGCGTATTCCACTGTGCCGTCTGTGGCGCTGTTGTCCGGGACGGGTAATGGAGGGGAAGGCGAAGTTCTCTTCTACGCTGCGGTGGAAGTCAGAACTAAAAGAGTGTTTTCATCCGTGGTAAACAGCTCCCATAAAAACGTGTTCGGCTCCCTTCGCTTCATTTTAGAGGGGACTGCGTACCCTTGTCTCCCTTCTCTCCCCACACTCCTCGATGTTACATCTACATCTACGAAATACCGTGCAAGCCATCACCAAGGTGTGTGGCACGGGTTGATTCTACACCAGGCATGAAGCCCTCGTCCCAGCTGAAATCCGAACCGCGTACGTTCCCCCGGAATGCCAGCCGCAGGCACAAAGCAGTCAGGAAAACAGTGCGCAGTCAGACCAGAAATTAGGAGAGTGTTTCACTGACGAACATGCTACCATGCAGTACACTACTTAATAACGACTACTGGTTATAATTACTGCGACAGATAAATAGTTCTGCAAGGTACAAAATCATGCAAGAGCTATATGATTAGCTAAATGATGTTAGGATATTTAGCACAAGTGCTAAAACCTATTTTACCTGGTCAGGGCCAAAGTATCCTAGAACTGATCTATCGTAACTACCTATATTGGTTCCTTATTTTACGTTGAAAAAATGACATTTCATATCTATCGGTTCTGCAGTCTATTTCGTTAATATTATGGCTGTGATCGTTTCTACCATAATAGTTTGGCTCTAGTAAAATATGTTGAACGTCCGGAAATAATTAAGTCACTTCGCTGAGTGTATGTATTTGGCTTTTCCAACTTATACAGAATGCAAGTTCAGTATAGAATTCGAGAGATAGCTGTACTCGCTACTTCCACATGAGCAGCTTCCATTTGTAAAGTCGCCTTCGTGTAAAAAATTTGGCTTTCTGGTGTATCAAATCGGTATTGCCTAGTTATACAGACGGAGTACAATTTTATCCCTCCCATTTCCCTCCCCGGCGATTCACACCCGCTTCGTCTCTGTCACTCTTCTCATCCTCTTCTCGAGGGTTTTTTTTTACCCCATCCCCTCCCCGGAGTCTCTCACTCCACGTCTCATCTCGAGACGCTCAAGTTCCCGCAACCCCCTTCTCCCTCTTTAACCACCTCTCCCTCGCTCAAACGAGCGTAATTTACGAACGCTTGATGACTCGTGTTTTCCTTATAGGCGGGCGCTGTTGGGCGAAGATGGTCGTCGAGTGGGAGGAGCCCGTGGTGGAGAGGGGAGGGTTGGAAACAAAGTTCGGCATAGGCGAGGTATGAGGGAGAACGCACGGGTAGGTTTGAAGAGTTTGGACGTGGAGAGGGAGAAGAATGAGGCAGATAATGGATTGGGATGGCTTGGAGTGGACCTAAAGACGGGGTGCCGGGATAGCGTCTCTAGTGCTATATTTTGCGCCGGCGTTATGTTTTGCGCCCGGGCGCTATCTTAGCTCCAGCATCTTTTGCGGATGCGGGTCATCTCAATAATGAGCCTTAGCTGTTATTTGGATTGTTTTGGGTTTGGACCGATAGTGTTGTGTTTTACGGGGCGGTATGGGCATTTTTAACTGATAAGTTTAGGGTAAAAAAAAGCGAGGCTGGTGATTAAAGTTTAAGGACACAAACTCGATCAAGTAGAGCATTTTAATTACTTAGGCAGTACGCTAGAAGAAAACGGACATAGTAGCAAAGACATAATGAAGAAAATGGCGCTAGCTAAGGAGGCGTTTCGTAACAGAAGGGAGTTGATTACGGGGACATTGGGTAAGGATGTGAAGAAGAGGCTGGTGAAGTGCTTGATATGGAGTGTAGCGTTGTATGGTGTAGAAGCGTGGGCCTTCAGAAATGAGGGCAAGAATAGGCTGCAGACATTTGAGATGTGGGTGTGGAGAAGGATGGAGAAGGTTAGGTGGACGGAAAGGAAGACTAACGAGAAAGTGCTTGAGATGATGGGCGAGGAAAGGAAACTTTTGAATGAAATCTGGGATAGGCAGGGTAGATGGCTGAAGGATTAATAAAGGGTGATGGGTTGCTGAAGAGTGTGATAGAGGGATTTTGGCCAAGCAGGGTAGGGGAAGCAAGAGAATAGGTTTCATGGACGGGATGAAGTAGGGTAGATCGTATCCTGAGGCGAAAAAGGATGTATTACAGCTAGATAGGCTCCTGAATTTGTAGAAAACTGAGAGGAGATTCTATGACATTCAACAAAATCTTCCTCAACCGGTAGAATACTTTAATAAAAGAAGCTTATTGTGGTCGCTGTCGGCCTTTCAGGAATATCATTGCCTGAATGGAATCTCAGGTTCCAAAAAGGCTCGAAATATGAAAGCTACGTCATATGACGCCTCCCTTTTTATTTTGGCTCTTACCTTATTCTTGATCTTTAAAGCATTAATGCACGCGTACAGTTTGACACTCGTGCTTCATTTTGCATAGTTTTCTAAAGTTTTCATATAGTATTTTCTTGTATTGTATTATGTGTCTCTTGAAGGGATTGTTTTTATATAATTTCCAATATTATCAATTTATGCTTATTTTATCGTCAATACTCGTAGAAGATTCTCAAAGTAATGTGTGTATCTACGTAAAATAAATTCATGTTCGTCGCCATGGTTTTAAGTAACTTGTAATCCTATAAATGGCTCTGGTATATTTACATTAAATAATTTACACTTAAGCTGTGTAATTTACATGTGTATAGGCTCAAATTTCCTCCTTTTGGACTGAATATCCGGAAATGGGATAGTTGAAAAAATACTTGGGGATTTACTTTAAAAATGAGAGCATTTCCTGTGAACTTTGTACTTTTAAAAGTGTCGTCATCTCTGTTTTAAGTGATCAATTATATTGTCTGTTGATGACAACAACAAAGTAAAACTTGGCACTCATCCAGTGAACGTTGGAATTGCGAATCAGTGCCTGGAAGGTTTGTTCGAATCTCCTCTCGCCATTTATAACCAGTTTTATTACCGGTTTTCATAGCTGCAGTTAGGCATTTCTATTTCATCCAGCTCATTTTCGGCGGCATTTGTCGAGTCACAGTCTATCATTAAACCCTCATCGATGAAATCGGATCACCTTTCCTGGAGCATCGTCAGACGGGCACCGACTTAGTAATTTAATGTTAATTTAAACCCTGCCTTTTCACGATGGCGATGAGTCTAGTACGCCTTTCCTTATGGGATCTTGGTCCCTTACTCTTTAAGACCACCCGTGTGTATGCTTATAATAACATATTAGTGCAGATTATCGGATATAAAAATTGAAACAAATCATGCCAATTTTGTCAGTATCCGTATAGTTGTCTGTCTTTTCTTAATTATGATTGGATAATAATACATATCATTAAAATTTTAAGCTGTAGGATTGAAGAGGATAGGAATTCTGGACGAAGTGATTAGAGGGAGACGATAAAAGGAATTAAAGAGGAATCTAATAGCGGGCATCTTTAGGAGTGAAAATGGACTAGGATAAGTGATGTCCAAACACCTACGATCAGCTGGTAGATTATTCAAATGAATTCTTGCTTGCTTGCTTAGTCAGTTTTCTTCTACCCATGGGGTGTTTAGGTTTTGCTTAGAGCGCGCCTGAATATGTAGCCATCACACTTGCTTTATAGATTGCTACTATGGTTTCAACATTTGTCCTCACATTATCTCCACACTTCAATCCGGGCCTTCCTCTTCCACTTCTTCCTTTAGGTCTTGTTTCCATGGCTTTTTTGTGTATCGCTGTTCACCCTTAGGGAAAAACATAGTCAAACCTTCTCAGTTGCGAATTGCGATTTCGTCAGTTTGGGGGTTACAATGAGGTTCTTTAGGCGTGTTCACACGATGCATGTATCCATGCAAGTACCTGGCTGGACAGATCTGTGGATAAATGCTCCAGATTAGAAATGGGCTATTTTATGCCCACGCGTTCGTGCATTGGCGCAATTTTGGGTGTGTACAGAGTGCAGTTTGTGCGGTAAATGTGTTCATGCATTACTCGCGTGGGTACACACTAGAGGTGGGAATTTCGGTTCATTTTGTGGATTCGGTTCATGGGATTTGATTCGTGGCAATGATTCGGTTCTTTAAATCGTTCATAATGAACCGAATGAACCAAATCCACGAGTGAATCTCGAATCCATGTGAATCTCGAATCCGTGTGAATCTCGAATCCATGTGAACCTCGAATCCAACTGAATCTCGAATCCAAGTAAATCTCGAATCCATGTGAATCTGTCGACTTACTGCATTTCAAATATTAGTGTGCGAAATAACAAACAAAAAGGTGAAATGTGATGCTCCAATTCGGAAACACAAGACATTTGACAAGGTGTTTCAAGGGTATTTACAGGGTTATTATTGAACGAATTGGATTTGGCGGATTCGGAGATTTGCTAGCAGAATCTTCCACACAATCGTTCATATTGAACGATTTGGATTCGGCGGATTTGAATCTTCCATCAAATCGTTCATTTTGAACGATTCGAGTGGAAAGCGTAGATTCAATTCATTCGGTTCATGCCATTGAATCGTTCATTCTGAACGATTCATTCATGAACGACACACCTCTAGTACACACGTCGTGTAAACCTGGCTTTAGGCATGTTGATACTTCTTATTCTGTCTCATTTTGTCTTGTTCTCCAGGCTACTGAGAAACTATCCCATAGCTTGTGACTTGCTTTCGTATTCTTCACTCAAAATATGTGACTCACAACTAAATATGATTGTTGGAGCATGTACCGACTTGTAGCTGCCAGCTTAATCCTTATTGTGTTACTTCTCTTTGGATAAAAAGCATATGATTGAGGACTCCATGTATGATAAGCTGTATTTATAGTGGGAAAATCACCACGGCTGTCGGTCTACTTTACTTAAAGAAACTCCAAAACTACTCTTATATAAAGCATTTCTATTCATCAAGTACGTTATGGGCCCATATCTTTTCCATATCGATGTCCTTTTTACTTTCTACCCTTCGTTGTGTTGACCAAAACACCTATCCGGCTACGCAGATTTCCTCCAAGATTTAGTTTTTCAACCTTTGCTTTGTTCTTTGTTCGCCTCCACTTTACGTCATCACATATTCCCCTCCTCTCTCTTTCAATATACTTGTAGCTGCCAGCTTAATCCTTGTTGTGTTACTTCTCTTTGGTTAAAAAGCATATGATTGAGGACTCCATGTATGATAAGCTGTATTTATAGTGGGAAAATCACCACGGCTGTCGGTCTACTTTACTTCAATATACTCCAAAACTACTCCTATATAGAGCATTTCTATTCATCAAGTACTCTATGGGCCCACATCTTTTCCATATCGATCTCCTTTTTACTTTCTACCCATCGTTGTGTTGACCAAAACACCTATCCCTCTACGCAGATTTCCTCCAAGATTTAGTTTTTTAGCCTTTGCTTTGTTCTTTGTTCGCCTCCACTTTACGTCATTACATATTCCCCTCCTCTCTCTTTCAATCTACTCCTGCGTAAAGCCCTTCAGGTCAGCTCAACGGTTTGTGGCGTGGGGTGATTCCAGGGGAAGAACTCGCAATACTCTCTCTAGCTCTCCCCAAAAGTACGGGTTTTTTAACTTTCATCATTTACGCGTTACAGTACTCCATCCCTCTTAGTATTTAGATAGTCTGTTTCTTCAAACACCAGGTCTATGTACTTAAGACGCCTTTCTGTTTTTTATTTAGTTGTTTCTTTAAAAATCGCATGTTTTATGTTGGTTTCAAATTATGTAGAAATTACTCGTTACCACCAGGCACCAAGTGAGTGCGTCGTTTATTCTCCTGTTCGAGATAAAATATCCACACCTAAGTCACTCATCTCATTTTGATGTGCTTTATCAAAACTTCGAAAATTCATCAAGATGGTTTTAAAATGTTTACCAGCGCACAAACTCACGTGAAACTTTGCATATATTATTATTATTTAGGTATTCTACTGGTTAAGGTAGGTTTGTTGAATGTCAAAGAATCTCCCCCCCTTTTTCTACACTTAGGTATGGAAGTGTTATAAATATCTGTTGGTGATTGTGAAAAAATTGCATTTTACCTGTTTTTTTGCCTACAAAACGGTATTTTATCAAGTAGTCTTATGACACTTGAGAGGTATTTCGCGATGATTCGATTACAAACGCACAAATTTTATTCGAAATTTGAAGTAATTAATTTTCTATTTTTACAGTGGCTGCTAACTGATATCAAGGTGTTTCACCGAGTCAAGAATTCGAAAGAGACATATTTATGTATTATTTTCGCCTATATTTCAAATGCCGCGTCACAAACAGTCGAAATTAAAGTCATGCTTTGATTAAGGCAGAAACTTAAAATATATAATTCCAGTACCATTTCCTTCTCTGAATGCAAGATGAGTTCCTACTCTTTTTATTTACTTGGAAAATTATGAAAATGTGCACTCAATGACCCGCGATTATCCCTCCATCCACCTTAAAATTCCCGTGAAACCTTTGAAATTTCTTTAAAAGGAATGAGATAACGTGGGTGCGCATTGCACTCAGAGGCATATTTACGACATGCGTTTCACTTTGAAGTACGTTTATCGTCGTTTTCCCTCAAATAGCCTGATTCCGAGCCAGATTCTGCTAGGGTAGGCTGCACGTTTAAGGCATCACATATCTCTATTTTTACGTCTCCACTAAAAAAAACGAGCCTTTTTAAGTAGGAAAGCAGTGAAGGTAGGGAAGGACCGATTGTGGGAAAGCCAATGGAGTACGAAGAAAATTAACGCGCAGGATTACATTTTTTAAGCTCGCCGGAGGAGCCAAGGATGGAAGGTTATCATTTCATTCTCCCCGTTTATTGCATCGTCCGATGGCTCGGACAACGGGGTGACCGTTAACTGCGCCGCCCCGGCCGGGGCTTGTTTATGCCGTGCGCGGCCCTTTTTGAGCATTTAGGGGCTCTGCGCCTGCCGTACGATACCCTCAAGCCGGGACCAGACGAGGAATCGTATAAATAAAGTTGAAGTCGTAAAAGTTAAATCTGTCCATCTCCCAGAGCTGGAGTGGAATTTTTTCAATTCCCTTCCTCCCGCACACCCAGGGTTATTGAAAGACTAATGTGAAGTTCCCATGCTCAAGTCGGAGGGAGCGATGATTCTGATTGATCTGTTCTGTACCGTGGGGCCTTATTCAGTAAGAATTATTCGATGCAGTCGAACCCCTGAAAGTCCGTGGACTTACCATCACAGCCCTCGACAGATCTCAGCTTGTGATCAGCCGTATTTGAAACTTTGGTGGCTGGAATGTTGAAGAGAGTAATTGAGGGGAGAACACCGGGGAAGCGTGGTAAAGGAAGGAAGAGAATATGACTTCAAGAACGATCTAATGGCCATCCATTGGAGTGAAAACGGATTAGGGTTAGAACTGTCCAAAAACATGCCAATCATCTGGTAGAATACTAAATGGTTGTGACATCCAAATTTCAACACTTTCGGCACTGTGGAACGTCGAGGCCACTCAGAATATCTCCCTTGGTGGCATAATCGGGCCATAATCAGTAAGGACTCGACGCGGTCGAACCTCGTAAAATCCGTGGAGGTATTGTCACAGCCCCCCAGCAAATCTCAACTATTGATCGCCCATAATTGAAATTTTGGTGGCTGTGGCGTCAAAATCTCATCACTTTCGAGGCTGTGTTACTCCGAATCCATACAGAATAACCACTTTGGTGCTATATTCTGGCCTTATTCAATAAGGCCACCGTGATTTTTCAACAATTAAGGAAGATTAAATCCGTGGACGTAACCGTCACAGCCCTCGACTAATCTCAACTGTTGGTCGGCCGTGTTATAAATTTTGGCGGCTGTGATGTCAAAATCTCGTCACTTTCTAAGCTGTGTAACTCGGAGGCCATACAGAATAACCCCTTTGGTGCCATCTTCGGACCTTATTCTGTAAGGATTCGACGCGGTCGAAACTCGGAAAGTCTGTGGATATACCGTCGCAGTCCCCGACAAATCTCAACTTGTGTTCGGTCGTATTTGAAATTTTCGAGTCTGCAACGTCAAAATTTCGTCTCTATCGAAGCCGGGAAATCCCGAGGCCATACAGGGGTTTGTTCTGAAGAGCTTCCGAATTCTCTAATGTCGGCAGTGGCGAAATTTTGACCTCACTGACCCGAAAATTTCAAATAGGGCCATTAAAAAAATCTAAAGAGTCGTCTGGGGCTTTGTTGTCACATGAACAGATTTTCTAAGGTTCGATCGCGCCTAGTCCTTACTGAACAAAGCCCCGAAGCGGTGGAGTCGTGGTATTTGTATTTTTTCCTGTCGTTGTCTCTGAGAGGGAAATGTTGGGTGGAACCTTAACTTTTTTTTTTACTTTGGGCCGAAAAGTCTGGTGCTGAGCTGTGTCAGATACGGTCTCAAACTCTCGGATCGCTCTGACGACATCGTGTGCGGAATCATTAATTCCCCTTGTCAAATATGGGGATTAACAGAATTGGCTGCCGAGAAGAGCGAAGTGTTTCACACCATTTCGTCAGTAATTGACCTAAAGTAATCTAGTTTGGCTCACGATAGAGTAAAACCTGCAACTTGCGTCGGAGTATCTCATTAGCCTTTATGCCTCTTTTTGGCTGAATTGTTGGTAAGCATTTAAAATTGTATTTGTTGCTCGTAGTCCATTGTTTTCACTTTTTATTTGAACATGTGATGATTTATTTTTGACTGAACTCTCTTCTCTGTTCTTTCCAGGTGAGTCCAGCTTCGAATTTCTTTGGCCAGGTATCACATATCCCGAACAGGTATTTTATATAATGTGTTATTGCTCCCTACCCCGGAAGGACTCGACGGATGTTCAACAGGGTGGCACTTAATTTCAGAATTAAGAAAAATAATGTTTTCCACCTCTAAAAATAATCGTTGTGGAGTGCTAATTAACATGTTGAAGTTACGGTACTCCTAATTATTGGTTACGCAAGGGCCCAAAAAACTTGGTCTGATGGGGAGCCATTTACTGCATCCACTAGTAAGCAGGGCAAGTGAGACGCTGTGCCAGAATTTGGGATGCTTGAATGATAACTGTTGAAAATGTAAAAATTTGCTGTTCTACATCTACACATACATACTACCCTGCGAGCCACCGTATGGACGTGTGGCAGGGGGTGTTTGGACACCAGCCGTGTAAAGATGTAAGGTTTTGGGAGGTGAAATGGTGACGTGTATTATGGGAGTGTATTTAGTGGAGCTCATTTTTTGTTTTGGTCGCTTATTGTGCGCGGAAAGAACGAGTGTTTATAGCCATCAGTCCGGAAATGTAGCTCTCTTATTTTATCGAATCTCTCAGACCTAGAGATGTAGTGAGGCGTCAATATGATACTCTCAGTGTCGCTCTGAAACATACCGTTTCTGAATTTCTCAAGCAAACTAAGCCTAGCGTGTAGCCTCCGAGTCTCTAGGAGCTCCCACCTTAATCCCTCTTAAAGTTGTGAAACACTTAATGTTCGCTCGTAGCTGTTTTTAACGAAGCGTGCACCTTTTCTTTGTATTTCATTAATTTTTTTGGTTTATTAATATGACCAGGGTCCCAAATGCTCTTGATGTATTCGAGGTGTGACCTAAGCAGAGCGAAGTAGCATTTCTCTTTTACTTTTCCATACGAGGACCTTCCTATTATACGCTTAGTGAAACCTAGTTTATTTCTGATCGAATATCCTAGTGAATACATATATGTTGCCGTACTTGAATTACGATATATTTGAGATGAAGTATTATTGTAAATTTTCTAAGATTTGGAGGTTCGAAGACGAACTACCTGTCGGATTTTGCCATAGGCTTGCTTGAAGTAAACGGGCTTGGTGCAGTGACTACATAAGGATCAGTACCTGGGATAATGCGAAACCACGGTTAATAATGACTCGGGCAATTGAAACTCTAGAGAATTTAGTCTGAGCTCCACTCGGCAGTCCGTTGGTGTTGTTCAAAAGGCTAACCTTGCGACGCTGGAACTTAATCCTCAGGATAATCCAGCTTCGTAGGAGGATATTCATTCTCGGGCCCGCGAAATTGCGGTCGGGCCAGGAGGTGAATTCTCAATTGTTCTCCTTCGACCCTCTTTGATGGCGCCCGGATCGTCAAGTCCGCCCTGAAATTCCCGAGCAAACACGCTCTAGGCGGTTTTTCGTCCCTCCGTCAGAAGGAACAGCAGCAAAATTCCCGTCAGTCCTCTTTGGACGTCTTTCCAGCCCGCCCTGATTGCATCCCTCTCCTTAATTCCAGTTTGATTAGCTTCCTCCGGGTGGGCTCAAGGCTCCCATGTTCTCCTTTGCCAGCTTCAAAAAGAGTCGGTGGTGTTTACGGCGGAGCTCCACGTGACGCGGAGTCCGTGCGGTGGGGACTTAAAACGAGACTAATGAATCCCCGTCTCGCGTTGCGTGGCAGGAAATTGAACACTGCATGCTGTTCGATATTCTGGAGAGAATCCTGGTTCCGACCGCATTTAGGCCGTGCGTCGCCGACTATCGATCGATGCTGTTAAGTTCATGACCTTCCGAATGTGTCCCTTGTGTTATTGGTATACTTCATTCTTTAAGAAAATGTTTCCCTACGTGTCCATTTAGTTCACAAAACGTGTATATATTTTGTTTGGGGTACCGAGTTGTTTGATAAATCCTTATTTATGAATTGATAATGCTGATGTTTTATAAATTTAAAATGCTGTTGCTGATGCATCATACGAGGTGTGTTCAAAAAATACCCGGAATGTTTAAATTTCGCGCGTTTGGAGAGTCCGATTGTCAAAAAAAATTTTTTATTGTGTTGGTATACATGCCCCTGAAGCATGACACAATTTTCAGCTGTATTCATTGTTTACTTTATCTGTGGCAACCGCTAAGGTTAGACGTGTTTTCATGAGCTCGGCGATTTTCGATTGTTAAAAAAAATGGATCAAAGAATTTGTATTAAGTTTTGCGTAAAAAATGAAATAAAGTGTAACAAAGTGTGCGAAATGTTAACAAAGGCCTATGGTGAGTCTGCTATGAAAAAAAAACAAGTGTTTACGAGTGGTATAAGCGTTTCCAAGATGGCCGTGAAGACGTTGAAGATGACGAACGCCCCGGACGCCCCAGCACATCAACAACCGATGAAAACGTGGAAAAAGTGAAAGCGGTTATGAATGATCGCCGAATCACAATCAGAGAAGTCGCTGATGATGTTGGCATATCGATTGGCTCATGCCATGACATTTTTGCAAACATTTTGGGTATGAAACGCGTGGCAGCAAAATTTGTCCCAAAATTGTTGAATTTTGAACAAAAACAGCGGCGAATGGAAGTTGCTCAGGAATCACTAAATGAAGTCAACGTCGACTCAGATTTTCTCAAAAGAGTTATAACAGGTGACGAAACTTTGTTACACTTTATTTCATTTTTTACGCAAAACTTAATACAAATTCTTTGATCCATTTTTTTAACAATCGAAAATCGCCGAGCTCATGAAAACACGTCTAACCTTAGCGGTTGCCACAGATAAAGTAAACAATGAATACAGCTGAAAATTGTGTCATGCTTCAGGGGCATGTATACCAACACAATAAAAGTTTTTTTTGACAATCGGACTCTCCAAACGCGCGAAATTTAAACATTCCGGGTATTTTTTGAACACACCTCGTACGTATTGCACCAATTAAGTGTTAGGCCTGTGGACATCATTGTTAAGGTATTCTATCGGTTAAGTTAGGTATTATTGAATGTCAGAGAATCTCCTCCCGGTTCTCTACACATTCAGGGGCCTAACTATCTCTAGTGTATCATTTTTTGCCTCAGCATACAATATACCCTTCTTCAGCTCGTCCATGAAACCTATTCTGCTTCATCCGCTTCCTCGCTTGCCCAGTTTCCTTCCCTCTATCACATTCCTGAGCAACCCCTCGCCCCTTATTACATCCTCCAATCGCCTACTCTGCCGATCTCGAATTTCATTCAGAAGTTTCGTTTCCCCCACCATCTCAAGCACTTCATCGTTTTAGGGTCTATTTAAATAGAAGAGAGCGTTTTCCTATAAAAAGTCAAATTCTTTAAAGTCCTTTTTATATTTAGTCTTACTTTCTTGTAACCTTCCGTAGTTCATTTTCTTAAATCTATTTTCACTATCTTTCTTTCATTCTTCGTTCTGTCAGCCATTCTCCTTGTCGCCACCCGTTATTATGTCCCCTTTAGCTACCTTTTGTGCGTCTTTTAAATTTTCGCAACAAATATCTATCTCTTCCCTCAATAATCAAACGCTTGTTCATTTTATTTCGTCTCAAACCAGCGTTTTGTCTCCACTCCTCGTACAGACGCGCCTCAATAGGCTCCGGCAAAACCAGATATCCTCTTTGCATCGAGTAGGTTTGCTAATTTACAACCAATTGCTTATATTGAAGTTTTGAGTTATTTTTTTCGCCACGTTTACGCACAATGTTCACATCACCAAAACACCTCTATTTGGTAAAGCTTCCTCGTTAAATGCAATTCTAAGATATGCTCATAATTTAGGACTTGATCTTGGTTTTTCATGGATAAATGATTGACGTGCGAAGAATTGCTCGACATAGTGAGTGAAGAGAGGGTGAGATTGTGTAGATGGCTGGAACAGATATTGAGGAGCGAAGGGCTCCTAATGGCCGAGATTAAGGCGATGTACATTGATAAAAATGGAAGGAGAGGAATAAGAATTGACTTTAGCGATGTATGAATACCCTGCCTATACCGGATTTCATTCAGAAGTTTCCTTTCCTCGCCCACCATCTCAAGCACTTCCTCGTTAGTCTTCCTCTCCGTCCACCTCACCTTCTCCATCCTTCTCCACACCGTCATCTCGAACGCCGGCAGCCTATCCTCGTCCTCCAAAAGCTGTGATACTCTTTACATTTTCTCGTGACAGTTTTTAACGAAGAGCGCAGCTTTCGTTCTTAATTTATTTAATTTTGAGGACTAATTCTTTCTGTTCAGCGTCCCAAATGCTCGCTACGTATTCGAGGTGTGGCCTAAACAGAGCAAATCCCGATTCATAAGGATTGAAATCGTCCCCTACCTCAGGTTTCCATCCGTTTTCCGCATTTCAGGAAGCAGGGAGCTCGTCGCCGTGCCATTATCATTATTAATTCCTCTCCGCCTGCGAGACAGACGTCTCTAGGAATTCCGGCAAAGACAGCGAGGCACGGTATGCTCTCTCACTCTCTCCAAAAGGACGGTCGGCGAACCTTTCACGTTCTCCCCCCCCCCAAGCCGTGTTCCCGATCACTTTGCGGCGAAGAAGCGGGTCGGAAGAATTTCAATATCGCTCCTCCTTTGCGTCCGTGCCGACACAGCGCTCCGCCGCCCGAAAGCGGTCCGGCCACTGCCTTTCCGCCTGCAGGATAGCGCTCGGAGAAGCCACAAGAGCCCCGTCTGCGTCCAGAAAGGATTTCTCAGCCTTTATTTTTCTTCTGATCGGTCCATTTCCTCTTAGTTTCTTTGGCGGCACCTCATATAGATGGTCTCTCATATGTTTCGCGAAAAAGCCCTTGAAGCGGAAAAGTATTGATTGGGAAAATAATATAACATTTGAAAATTTATTGGTTTTTATTATAGGGTCTCTGCCTTCATTTTCTCCTACTCTTGGGGGTTGTTGATGGTTACGAGAGTTAACGTCATTATTAAAAAGTTTTTTTTACCGCGACAGTGAATCTTGATTTCATTCATATTAAATGTCAAGCATTCACGAGAAGTCACCATTTATTGAGCTAAACAATACTAATAAGAATTATTTTATCCAGACTTTGCGAAATGATTTTCAAACCGTTGTCACAAAATAGCTTAGTTACCACTGATACATTCAGTACCCCTGAGGTTGTACTAAATCTCCTTTTCATTCATTCATATATCAGAGAATTCTACCAGCTGATTGGTTGGTTTATGGACAGTACTAATTCTAATGTCCTAATTTCTGGCATATCATTGCCTTTTCCCTCCTATTCGTGATCCACCGTTTGATCCCTCTTAAATTCCTCATATTGTCTTCCTCTTCTTATTTCATCGAGCTTTCCTATCCTCTTTCTTCCTCTTCCATGCTTCACCTGTGTTCCCTCTTCAACATTTCCCATATTTTCAAAGCAGTAGATGTGAGTGTGGAGAAGGATGGAGAAAGTGAGCTGGACGGAGAAGAAGACTAACGAGGAAGTGATTGAGATGGTGGGCGAGGAAGGGAAACTTCTGAATGAAATTCGAAATCGGAGTAGATGGCTGGAGGACATTATAAAGGGCGAAGGATTGCTCAAAAATGTGATGGCGGAAGGATGTTGGGCAAGCGGGGAAGGGGAAGAAATAGACTAGGTTTCATGGACAGGATGAAGAAGGGTAGATCGTAGGTTGAGGCGATTAAGGATATACTAGAGCAAGATAGGCCCCTGAAAGTGTAGAAAAGCGACAGGAGATTCGCTGACATTCAACAAAACGTACCTTAACCAGGTGAATGCTAAAAAACATAGGGCCCTGAACATGTGACATTCCGGAAGATTTTTGCACACTTCAATAGTTGAACGGATGTGGTGCTCTCTCTCACTTAGCCCCGCGATCAAGCAAAAGTTTTCGAAATCGATTCGATCGATTCGAAATCGGTAGAGTAGTTGGCTGGAGATTATAACAAGGGGCAATGGGTTGCTCAAGAGTGTGATAGAGGTAAGGATGTTGAACAAGCGGGGAAGCGGAAGAAAGAGAATAGGTTTCATGGACAGGATGAAGAAAGGTAGATCGCATGTTGAGGTGACAAAGGATATACCAGAGGCCCCTGAGAGTGTAGAAAACCGGGAGGAGATTCTCTGAGATTCAAAAAAATCTACCTAACCGGTAGAATTCATAAAAAAAGAGAAGTGGAAAAATGCTTTCTGAGTTTCTGGGGTAAAGTGGAACTTTGCCGTAAGTGGTTGAAAATATATATTCTGGTGTACACAACGAATTTTGCAGCATAAGGGTTATGGTTGTTAATTTATCTATCGTGTTGAAATGTGTGTATTGTGTTACATGCTGCAGAAGCGTGGGCTTGGATAAAAAGAGGAGTAGCATATGGTCTGGGCGTGTGGAGGGGCGGAGTCAAAGTTCGATGGACCGAAAGGTAGACAAACGACGAAGTGCGTGATATGGTGGGTGAGGAGACGAAATGAGTAGGCGGAAGAGGTGGCTCGAAGAGGAAATGAGGAGCGAGGGGATGCTGAGGATTATGATTTTAGAGGAATATTTCGGTTGAGCGGGGAAAGGAAAGAAAGAAAAGATTGTTTAAGGAAGGGATGAACATAGTAAGGATGTATTCCGAGCTGAAAAGTGTTATATCTACATCTACTTATTATCCTGCAAGCCTCCATGAGAGTGTTTGGCAGGGGTAACTAATCACCAACGTGTACTATGGTGAAGGAATTTACTTTCATTAACAGGCACCACAAAATGGTAATGCTACAAATGCTACAGAAACTACTAAAATAATCTATAATGAAACTTTGTATACGTGTAAAATGAGTCATGTAGGGAACATGCAAAACATGGTGTTAGCACTACTTGGCAGATATAGAGACATGCATTAGGGGGTTATGAAGAAATTAGCTGCACTACCTGTCAACTAACCTATTTCATAGTCTCAACGCAGCCATTATGGTCTCTTATCGATCGCGGGAAAAACGACATTTTAAACTTTTTTGTTCTACAAACTACTTCCCTTATTTCATTCTCATGATCTGATCTACCGTAGTATGTAGGAGTTCGTAAGATATTGATATCTTCTTCTGAAAATAAATCGGTTTTAAATTTACATAAAAGATTGAGTGTAATTTTCAATCGACGGTCTGAAAGCGATTGCCACCCTAGTCTTTGCAAGACAATATTCTGGCATACCGTTCCGTTCTCCCTCCTGTTGGTGATCCGCTATTAGATCCCGTGTAAAATGTTTATATCGTCTCCCTCTTCTCATGAATTCCGATAACTTAGCCAATAACCACTTAATAGCATTACTGCTAAGATTTCTGAAAACAAAGAATACGAGGCAGGTCATGAAGAAGGAGGGCACAAACCAGGGGAGGTAGAGCAATATAACTACTTGGGTGGTATCTTGGAGGAAAATGGTCAGAGCAACAAAGACATTAGGAGGAAAATGGCGCAATTTAAAGGTATTTTAATGGACAGATTCAGACTTTCCTCTAAATGCGAAATAATACGTTGTAATAATTGTCGCTAAAAATATCAAGAAATAATGCATAGTACGAAATGCGTATTTTCATATGAATGCTCAATTTAAGGCTAAACTTTTGAAGTATGACTGAAATTTTTTATTTTACTAAAGTCACGGTGATTTCCATCAAATAAACAGATAAGCATTGAGCGAAACGTTTCCCGTGAATTGTTTGGCCGACTAACTTGAAAAATTATTTTGAAAATTGCACCTAATGACACACGATTACCGCTCCAGCCGCATAAATAAATCGTATTTCCCAAGGAAAATATCGAACGCGCTAATATTCCGATGCATGCAGTGCAAGTACCCAGCGCGTGCAGATATCATAACAGGGCTACCCTCACGGAACCACTGCATTCTACCCGTGGAGGGAGAGAGGCCTTTCCCGACCCTTCGACGCCCCGGGTGTGCAGTGGCTCGGTCAATGCACACACGCATCCATCTTCCGGGAACACGAGAATCCATCGGAATGGAGGCTCTGGAGCACGTGCGGTGTGGGGGGAACACACTTAATCGGGTGAAGCCCCCACCCGCTGCCGCTCACCCTCTGATCGGCCTAATGGGATTGAAAAGAATGCGTCGTGATGCAGAAACAAAATGAACACGAGGGGCGGAGAAAAAAAACTTTGTAAAGTGGGGATTCCCAAACCTCCCATAATCATTTCAGGTATCGTCCCCAATAGCGCTTTCGTATAGTTTGTTTATAAATATTCTACCGGTTAAGGTACTTTTCGCTGAATGTCGGAGAATCTCTTTCCGGTTTTCTACATCTCGCGCTAGAATATGCTTTTTCACCTCAGCATACGACCTACCCTTCTTTATCCTGTCCAGTAAACCTATTATCTTTCTTCCCCTTCCCCGCTTGCTCAACATCCTTTCCTCTATCACATTCTTGAGCAATCTCTCACCACATATTACATCCCCCAGCCGCCTACTCTGTCGATCTCGAATCTCATTCAGAAGTTTACTTTCCACCATTTCAAGCACTTCCTCGTTAGCCTTCCTTTCCGTCCACCTCACCTTCCCTATCCTTCTACACACCCACTTCTCAAATGGATGCAGTCTATTCTCGACCTCCTTTCTGAGGGTCCACATTTCTGTCCCACTCAACGCTACGCTCCATATGAAGCGGTAAGGAAACAAACCTCCGAATTCAGAATGGAAAAGCTGAAGACAAAAAGAAAGACAAAAACAACTTACAAGGGGAGTGTCAAATAGCCGGGTCTCAGATTTTATTCAAACTTAGTAGTTGTACAGACCGCTGTATGTGGTTCATGAATCACCCCACATATCGGGTTATATAACCAATAGTTTAAACGAAAAAGGCCTTTAAAAATTTCAAAATTCCCTTTAGACGGGCCACCCACATAACTGACAAGCTACGAAAAATTTGAATATTATTAAGAATTATGCTTGAATTGTTAGAATATGAAGACAATATTATAAAATAATTATAAAAAATGGAAATCTTGTGCATGAAGGAATAATGAAAATATGTCGTGAAAAGATAAGGAATTGACATAATTAGAAGGCTGCCTTCGATCGAAAAAGAGAGACTAAGCCTGACGTCGTGTATGCAAATGAAAAATTTGCCTTGCGCAAAAATTATATTTCGAGTAAAAATAAAAAACTCTTGAGCGCATTGTAGGATGCCGTAAAGGAAAAACTAAAAGAACAGCGGAAGAAACATACCCCGTATTGGAATCGAACCCGTGTCTCTAGACCGGAGACGAGCATGTCAGCCACCCGTTCAGCTTGTCAGTTATGTGGGTGGCCCGTCTGAAGGGAATTTTGAAATTTTTAAAGGCCTTTTTTGTTTAAACTATTGGTTATATAACCCGATATGTGGGGTGATTCATGAACCACATACAGCGGTCTGTACAACTACTAAGTTTGAATAAAATCTGAGACCCGGCTATCTGACACTCCCCTTGTTAGTCTTTAGTATGGAGGGAGGGGAGTGGAGACTTCTCGAGGAGACTGGGTGACTGAAGCCGGTAATAAGAGGCGAAGGGATGTTGAAGACCGAGATAGAAGGAAGAGTGCTGGGCGAACGATGACGGGGAAAGAAAATGTTTTATCGACGAGGTGAAGAGAGGCTGGGCACACTCTGAGAAGGAGAAAATAATTGTGCAGGGAGGAAGGGTCTTTTTTTAAGCGTTCTATCGGTAAAGGTATGTTTTGTCGAATGTCAAAGACTCGTCTTCCAATTTTCTACACTTTCATGGGCCTAACTTCCTCTGGTATTTCCTATTTCGCCTCAGCATACGATCTACCCTTCTTAATTCCGGCCAAGAACCCCACGATGGGTCCCAGTCTTAACTACTTCATTAATATTCTCTTTATGGGCGCTTGAAATAATTCTTCTTTTAATATATTTTGAAATTAATTTCTATATGATGAAAGGTGACAGCTACTCGACTTAAGTCGTTTCCACGCTTTATTACTTCTTAAAAATTCCAATTTTTAATATATACTTTTATACTAAGCTGTATAAATATAAACAAATAACTTAGCATCAACTTTTAAGAGTTTGATCGTACATAATTAAAAGTGTACCGGATTTATATATTAACGTTAAACTGTAAAGAGATGGGCATTTTTATGCGTATGTTTCGTTTGCCATGAAAATCAGAGGACAATGAACCAATTAATACCTTATGTATAATAGCCAACAATTACATTTTTCAACATACCATCTCTGAACTGCGGTAAACTATGACAGCTCCACTAATCGCAAAGAAGTTATTGCAAAAATTCCTCAAGCATGCTGTGGCACCATCTATCGGCTGAAAATATAACTTCTACGTAGTGATATCGGTAATTACAATTTAATGTGCACTGTGAACTGATAGGAGACCACCTCCTTGAGTCTTATTCTCGATCTGACTCGATTTTTCCAAAAGTTCACGGAATGAAATCAAAGCGGTCGAAGTCCAAAATGTAGAGACCGACATGCATAAGAAATAAATACTGCAATCCGAAATCAATCTTTTGGCCACCTTCAAATGAAGTCTACTTATAATATGGTAGAAACTTTAAACCCTAAGAACAGAACAATAGATGAATTCGCATTCCTAGTGGGACAGAAGCAAGTACATTCAATAGTGTCAGGCGAAACATGATGGAACTCCTTCATGATGATCGGAAAGGAAAAAGCAATGGCAGGTTCCACAATTATTTAAATAATTGCGTTTTCCTTTCTGATCATCAGGAGCAAGTAAAATGAGCGATACATCTAGGAAAGAAAATAAATATAAAGATTTTCAATTTGCAACATTTTCTCTGGAAATATACCTCCTAAATTACCAGTCTAGAATATTTTAAATACTAATTGCAAGAGACTTGATACAATAATAAAACATATTTTCGACGGTAAAGGTTGTTGATGACCAAAAAATGAGGTTATTCAATGCAAAATCTGTCCAAAAATTCACATCAAACGTAGGTAGGAAACGGATGGTGACGATCAAATCGAAGGTTAAAACCTCCTACGATAAAACACCCAGGAGTTCACGAGAGAAATGATGCAAGGCTAAGTAAAAATCAAAGGTTTACCATTTATCTTAGAGGAACTCATGTACGCGACTTAATATATAGTTATTTAAGCTCGCAACTACGCCTGTATCTTCCAATTACTGTAGGTTTAAATGGGAGTATGAAATATCCATCAGAGTTTTACAGGCGCAGGTACCTACCCCATTACACAACTGATGTATGTTATGATCGTCTCGTTAGTGTTTGCTTGTTTGAGCGTTGTAGCATTTCTCTTTGACGTTTCCATCCGAGGCCCTTCCTATTATACGCTTAATAAATCCTAGTTTCTTTAATGCTGTGCCGCATTTGTTTTTTATGTGTGTTCCCCGCGATATATCTGATGTTAAGGTAATTAGTAGGTAGTAGTGTCTAGGTAGGATACTGGGTGCCGATGTACAATCCATATATTTATTTCGATATCACTCTCGTCCTGTATTCCGAGATGTTTCAGGAGGGATTCTCGGAGCGGGGTTTGCAACGACGTCGAGGGCCGTGTACCGCAGGGTGTGTGTAGGGTCAGGAGCGGTGCTCGAGAGGGCCGGTGGTGCAATATGCAGCCCCACTCTCGCCCTTGTTGCGGCAGGCCGCGCGGGAGCTCTCCTCGAGTGCCCCCGGGGGAGAATAGGGGAGGCGAACGGGCGGCGGTGCGAGATCCATATCTATAAATGTGTGTGCACACGATCGTGTGCCCTTGTTTACATCTCTATTTCGCTTCCCCCTCTCCGACGTCCCCGGTTTGATAAATTGGCCATCATATCTGGGATCCGACCTCCACTCGGCCTGTCTCTCCCCTCCACCCCGCGTTTGTCGAACCCTAGCCAGCCCGGTTCGCAATAAGTGCACCCTCGGTTAATTTTTTTCGCTTCACTCACCCCCTTTTACCATTCCACCCCTCCCGTGGGGTGTGTGGCAGAGGGGTCGATGCGGAAGGGATGAATAGGGTTTCAGCTGAGCGGATTTATGAGCAACCGGGGGCGGGGTAATATCTCTCTCTCTGTTATTCTCAGGGTTTTTGAATGCCTCGCGTGTGGTGGTTTTTTGTGGTGTGGTGGTGGTTTTGTGTGGTGCTGCTGGGAGGTTCCGTGTGGGGTGAAGCGTATGTGTGTGTTTTTTTTTCGCGGGAAGGTTTTTCGGGAAGGTTGGGGAAGATTCTGGGACGGAATAGTGATGATAGCTCGTTAGGATCCTCCTCCACGCGCCGATCCCCCTTTCCCACCGCCCTCCCCCCCATCGACGATTAGCCCAGAAAGGCATTGAAATGGAACCGTGGCTCGCGAATTGGCGGATTCCATCTCGAGGGTCGGTGTAAATATGGCTCCGGATTCATCGTTCCTTCTCTCTCCATCTAACTAGTTTCGCTCCCAATTCTCTTCTCTCTCCCATCTCTCCTCCGTCGATATTACTTCCAGCCCCACCCGGCACAGTCAAATGCCTCCACTTCACCCCCCCCCCACCCGGCTCAGTCAAATGCCTCCACACCCTCCTCCCCTCCTGACTCCGTCAAATGCCTCAATTCCGGATCCATTCTACCATCTCGCCCCTCATTTCTTTTTTGCATTTTTTTCATTCATATTTTTTTTCTATTTTTCCTCGGCATTTTGATTTCGAGCACCTGGCTCGCAACCCGTTGACTGCCTGATTATTTTCGCTCCGCTTTCGTTTTTAATCCCGACCATTCCTGCGTTATTCTTTCCCTCCTCGTCGTCATGACGACGGGGATTGTTTATTTTTTTGATTCGCCCATTCCTGGTTATTAAGTCGTCCTTTTTTTACTCGCGAACCAGTTTTCTCGTGCTGCATGTGCTAGATGTGCTGAGCTATGTTGAACGTTTCCCGGGATCTCATGGTTGCTGCGTAGGCGTTTTCTCCCGCTCCGACATGTCTTCTCGTGGATTAATTATTTCGGAGCAGTTGCGTGATGGTTTTTATCGTGCCTATTCCAGTTCGCTAGTATGTTTCCTTTCTCCTTTAAAACCATCTAATTTGCATGCTCATGAATTCAATCTCAGCTGCCGCACCGTAAACTTTGTGTCATTCATTAGAAATATAATTGTCCACGTTTTGAAATTTGCATTTTTGACGGTCCTTGTGGATGAATGTAGTAGACGATGAAAGGCCAAAAGAATGTTAAAATGCGGCGTTGTGTATATCATTCTGTGAAAAGTTCTGTTGCATTAATTGTTACTTAGTTGGATGTATTTGTACCTTTCACGAAATGATACTTAACTCAGATTCAGTCACAATTCAGCCTTTGAATATTGCGCAAGTTTTTCACTGCTCTACCTGCAGTAGTTGATCACGCCCGCTCTTAGTATTTTAAGTTGTTTTTCTTTAAATTTCGTCATCCTAACAGTCGCTCATATTCCCATTCAAAGCTGCGGTACCTTGGTTGTAGCTGTAATCGTAGACCCCTTTCGCCATAGAATTAAAAGATAAGTTTTCCATGCGGCAGCTATCGAAATGAAAATTTCAATGATATTCCAATCCGGGAAGATTAGAAATGTAAATCGGAGTTAAAAGGAAGTATTAGGGAAAGGAATATAATAATGATTTTTGGACAGATTTTGAGAAGCATACTAATATTTATTGTAAATATCAAAACCCAATCACAATATGAAGATATATGGGTAAAATGAATAGTATACCATTTAATTCATGTTTATCCACCTATCTACATAGAAACCAGTCCTTTGTTTAAATGAGCTACGGTATATTTCCTTTCCTTGGTTCTTTTTTTTTTAAGAAATTGTACTTTACATTTCACACGGGAACCGTTTGGAAAAAACATTTTTTCCATCCGTTTAAAATACCATCTCGAACAATTTATGAGCAGTTATCTCTCCAGGAAAGGTAATGAAATTAATGCTTGTATCAATATTGCTTTGTCAATTATTAGGGAGGTACTTCAATGATTAAAGCCAAAATTCACCAACTCAAAGGAAAAAGCATTGCAGTTGGCTTCTGTGGCTGGATAAAACGATCGTTAGATGTATGTTTTTCGACTTGTCTTAATATTTTGGTCCTCGATTGTTTTTTCATGAATAAGACTTTGTATGTTTGTGTCTTGTTTGTTAGGTTTGAGGAATCAGTGTTATGTTTCCATCCTAGAAGAATGCCATCTTGGAACAATTTATGAGAAGTTATCTCTCCAGGAAATTTAGTAAAATTTATGCATGTATCAATATTACATGATAATAAAAATAATAATTTCTTTGTACCTAACAGCAGAAGCCAATTACTGGGTATTTATTACATCGACGAACACACACAATCACGCCCAGGGAGGTGTTAGTATCCTACCCAGGCGGGACTCGAACCCGCGACCTTCGGTTTGATAGGCGAGGATTTTCCCCGAGGACTTTACCCCGCCGCCACCGAGGTCGACGTAACATAAGTAGTTGTTAGGTGGTTACTTCAATTATTTAGGCCAAAATGTACCGAATCGATGGAAATAGCCTTGTTGTTGGCTCCTGTGACTGGAAAAAATATTCGTTTGAGGTTTGTTTTTCGACGTGTCTCTATATTTTGGTCCTCAATTGTTTTTTCATGAATAAGACATGTCTTTAGAGGAATCAGTATTTTTTTAGCTGTGTATACAAATGGAAAGGTGAAGTTTAATAATTGGTTGTGTTGACTTACACAATTGCACTTGCACCTCCTAAAAGACATAACCCAAAAAAATGTAGTTTTGTGAGATTGGGCTTAGTTTGACCTGGCCTCGTGATGACAAGAGTCTTAGTCAGGGAGTGCCCGAGGACCCACTAGCGCCTACAGGCAGGAAAGGTTAAAGGTTAGTAGATTTTGTCGCGCAATGCAATCAATATTTACGTGTGCGATCCCTCCCACTACGGAAGCGAATGGCTGGGGCCTATTCGTCCTCGATGACGAATGATTGTAGCATCAACCTGATTTAAATTGTTTATGGGTGGCATCAATTCCGCTCCCATCCTGCATCCGTGGCGGGCATCGCGTCCCTTTTGTTTTTTTTTTTCATTAATTCCCACTCCGATCGCGCGCGAACAATGCAGCGCCACGTGGGCAGGATTTGCTCCCTCATTAACGGTGGGGAAAGCGTTGAGCCTTCCCGTGCTTTCAATCACCCGTGTCCAAGTCTGCGCCAAAAAACTCACAGTTCGTCCCTGATTCGCTCCCATTTCGCCCGGAGCTTCCCTGCGAATTTCATCTCTTCCACTCGTTCATGGCGGAGTTCCGGGTGTTGGTCCGAAATAAAAACAAAAAAAGGATCGCCATTCCATTCTCCGTCCGCTGGTGGTGCGCTTCCGTATTTTTCTTCTCGTTTCCGTCGTGTGGCCGCGATAAACGTCTTCCGTTTCGGTTTCCCCTCTTTCAAAACTTTTTATTTTGTCACCCGAGAGTTATGTGCCATTTTACCCATCTTCCTGGATTCAGAATTCTGCGAGCCGTGGGGAAATTATCGGTGGGCCGGGGTGTTTTGGCTCTCGCGGAAATGTGCGGGGGGTTTAAAATGTGCTGATAATTTCTGCTGCCTCCTCCTCGAGGAGCTAAGGTCTCGTGAGAATAATGATCCTGCCTTTTTTTAAGGTTCTCTTTTTTTTCTGCTCGCAGGCACGTCACCCCTCTCTTGGCAAATCCTTGTCTTACCTCCTTGACCTAATTTCCGATCCTCTCGGTATGTTATTCCCCCCTGGCATGGCTCACGTGCGCCCCGAGGAAATGCTCCTTATTATTAAAAACTGTCTCCTCGGAAATGTTGACGATTTTATCGTGTTTACGTCGAAGTATCGATGAATACGTTTGAAAAAATTATTATTGGCTGGCCTTTACGCGTAGATCCCAATTTAGTACATTTTTATATGAAATTGCTGCATTATTCTAGGGCACTGTTTTAGTGTTTAAGGTAATTTGAGCGAGATCGTTCCCAAGTCATAATGGAGGCCATATTCGAATTATATGTTTTAATTTCATTAATTTTAGGATACAAGAAATAAATATTGCGTTATTATTGGGGAAATGCAATACTTTTACATAACTGAAATTCTAATAAATTGAATAAAATATCTATATAAGTCTTTAACTTAACTAATTTTTTCACTCGGTACCTTTTAAACTCCTTAACAGCATGAGGTTTTTGGTGATTATGAAAAACTCACGGTGGTGACAATATGAGATCTTTTCAATAATGGTTGAGAAAGCATGCAAAGTGCAGGCTGTTAATTTTGTGACGAAATCTACGTGTTAGAAATTCCCCCTTTTTCAAGTAATGTCTCTCTGGAGCGCATCCACGTACCATTTCCCATGTAAAATGGCTGGTATATTTTGGCAAATATCTCGGAAAGTAGTGTGGTAAGGGGCTGATATTTTGGTATCTTTAAGGCGGTTGAGATATTTTTCATTAAAATGAGGCTGAATTCATTGATTTTTAGGTGAAATGATATTTCGCTCTAACTACCCTAAAGAGCTCTGGTTATCGTCAAATAGAATCAGTGCAAATTATCTATCGCTCAACATTTTTTCCTCCTTGGTCTAAGGAAGAAAAAATGGAATGTAAATTCCCCGAATTTTCCGAAATTGTTACGGATCCTTTTTATGTTTTATAATTTCGAATGTATTGGGGAACCTTCAGCTAAAGTAAGACCTTTGTAACGCAGGTTGTTTCATGTTACTTTATGTTCATTAAGGTTTTCTATATCCGTTCTTATTTTATGTAGGAATGGAGATAGCAAAATCCTCTTACCCCCGGGGTAGAATTGTTCATGCTTTCCTTACATTTGAGGTGATGGGAAATGCAGGTTTTCTTTAATCGCCAATTGATTAATATATTACCTCTTTTGGGATTCTTATTTATCTACTAGATGTACTCTAGAGCTAATTAAAATACTGGAGGTAAATAGGCCCCTGAAAGTGGAGAAAACCGTAAAGAGATTCCATGACATTTAACAAATCATACCTTTAACGGGTAGAATATTTAAACTACTGGCCTTGTGTAGACTTGGTGGAATGGTAGGTTAGTGGGGTTTCGAAGGCAAGCTGTTACCATTCGCTTGGATGATCTAGGGACTAAGGAGGAAATGGAGAGCCGTCTGCTTCTCAGCAGACATTTTCGGCTTCTACATTAATGACACTTGCTTCGTATCTCCATGCATCATTCAGGTTTGCGGATGGAAGTGAGATCTCAGAACGTCGTGTGCGGGAGGAGACTCGTTCCTCATCGCGAGAGACAGGGGTGTTGGGGGAACGCTATTCTCGGCCTTTCTCTTTCTCTCGCCTGTTCTCCTTCCTCCCATCCCGTGTTTCTCTCTCTCTGAAGTCCCCTTCCGTCGTATCCCAGCTGTTGTGACATGCAAATTATTGCTTGAATATGTCGAGTTGAAGGGTCTTCCCTCTCTTGGGCGGTAGTCGTTGGGGGTTTTATTGTTGTTTTGCGGCGACAAGTGCCTCCGGGAAACGTAGCGCGGCGGCGACATGTCCCGTCTCGCCCTCCACCCCGACTCCTCATTGGTTCCCTCCCCCGCCAATCCGGCGTGACTTTTCTCAAGGTCGCCGTTCCCATATGGTCTCATTTCTCATTTGAATGCGTTTCAATAGTCGCTGCGCCAAGGCGCGTGTTACTGGAGTGTCGGGGTAGGAGAGGGTGTATTGAAACAACCCAGAGGTGCCTCCTCTTTTATGCCATACTCTTATGCTCATGAGGTTTGTATTGTTTAAGGGGTGGTGTCGTTTTTTTCTCTCCAGCTAAAACGCCTGAGAAAATGCCTGAGAAAAAACTCATCCTTGATCGTGGGGCTAAGTGGGAGAAAGCACCACATCCGTTCAACTATTGAAGTGAGCAAAAATCTTCCGGAATTTTGCATGTTCAGGGCCCTATGTTTTTTAGTATTCAACTGGTTAAGGTAGGTTTTGTTGAATGTCAGCGAATCTCCTGTCGCTTTTCTACACTTTCAGGGGCCTATCTCGCTCTAGTATATCCTTAATCGCCTCAGCCTACGATCTACCCTTCTTCATCTTGTCCATGAAACCTATTCTCTTTCTTCCCCTTCCCCACTTGCCCAGCATCCTTCCACCATCACATTTTTGAGCAATCCTTCGCCCTTTATAATGTCCTCCAGCCATCTACTCCGATTTCGAATTTCATTCAGAAGTTTCCTTTCCTCGCCCACCATCTCAAGCGCTTCTTTGTTAGTCTTCCTCTCCGTCTACCTCACCTTCCCATCCTTCTCCACTCCCACATCTCAAATGCCTGCAGCCTATTCTAAAGTTGAGTTTATGTAGGTAATATTGATAGATTTTTGGAGGTTGTCTAACTTAACATCACTTTTTATGGGCTGCTGATTTTTTCCCCTTGCATAACTGAAATAATACAATCCTAGCTCTGTCATTTCAGTTGAATCTGTATTAACTTCCGTGTTTAAAAAGCCCTAGGCTTAGATTACTATAAAATTAAGATCAGGGGTTTTCAGGATGTCACGTAAGATATTATTTTGGCCCCATGCTACTTTTCTGGAACTGAAAGAGGCGAGAAAATCAGAGGTTTTGGTACAAAACAATCCTTCATTCCACGCCTTATTGGTGATTATTACAAAAACAGCGAGACCCTCACATAAGACACTTCGTTAATGCACAATAAACCATTTCACCTATTCCCCCTCCTTTTCTTTTACTCTCTAACCTTCATGTCTGGTGTCGTAGAACCCCCGCCACTTGCCTCTTTGGTGGTCTGCAGGGTGATGTATAGATTTTTATCGCCAGTATCAGCTTTGGGGGCTCAGGCAATAAAAAAGACAAAGAAAGCCCTTTTCGAACAATGTGGCGAGTCGGGGTTCTGTAAAACACAAGCATTTTTCGACCATTATTTCACGGTGATTTAAACCTCGTAACCAACAGCTTGGAAAACTAGTAATCCCAGCAGTGAGTACAAAGTGGTAACTTTGTTTTAAATATTTTTCATAATCCGGCGACCCACGGGGTTGAGGCTGGTGATGCCACGGGATGTGATTTTTAAAAACTTGCCCGCTACCAACGCCTTTTTGTTCGCATCGAGTACGAGTTTTTATTTTATTTTCGGTAAATATCCTCGGGTTAAATTGTAGAATAAAAGCTTCAACGCACAATCGAAACTTTTTATCCTTGGGTCGTGAAGAGTGGGAATTTAGAATTTTTTTTCGTCCGCGTTTCTCGTGTTTTTACCCGCTCATTTTTTTCTTGCGCCCGGGAAACCTTTGCTTATTTTTCAAGGAAAATAAGCTCCTCATCTCCCACTTCTGTTAACAAGGCGCCCATTTACTCCGCCTAGCGGCGCGCGCTGAGGATAGCCTTGGAGATGGGCGTTATTGTGAGGACGTTAAACAGGCATGGAGGTTAAGGGTTCGAATTTGTTGAAGCACGGGTTTTAGTGGGCCACGTTAAATCGCTAAAGCCCTGTTGGATGGTGGAAGGTAATTAGGAGAGTGAAGAGCAAGGGTCGGTGAAAAAAGAAGCATATAGATTTGATGATTAGGCTACAGGATGTTAGGGAAAGAGCGTTAGCATTTTTTTCTCCTCTATGCTTCCGTGACCTATACCCCCACATAATAATGCACCTGTGAGTATCCAAAGACTGTAGGGCAAGTGCCTAGCTTCATTGAGACACCAGTTCCCGTAAGATCACTGAAGTTAAGCAATGTTGGGCCCGGACGAGGGTGGGATGGGTGACCATTTATACCTTCACCGTGGCGCTCTTGTCCCCTGTCTGCATGTGGCAGGCAGGTTAAAAATGGGGATGTCACAATGGACCACTCAAGGCCTAGGTGCCCGTGCTCCTGTCGAAGGCTCACCCAACTAACAAGCTAACAATCTATTCAAAGACTGTAAACCAGTTGAGCGGCTTAAAAATCGTTATTTTCTCCAATATTATTCGTTTATGATGTGGATGATGGAAGTGGAATTATTTTTAATTTGGAAGGGTAGAGAGGGTGAGATGGGTAACGAGAAAGACGAACTAGAAGTTTTGGAAGTGGTTGGAGAGGAGAGGAAACTAGTGGCGGAGGTTCGGAGGAGAACGGAGTATGTTTGTATCATCAACCCAGAATTAATGTCGATGATGTGCACTAACCAAGCCATATACATACTAGCTAGGATACTTACTAGCCAAGGAAAGCCGCTATTATACGAGACAAACCAAGGAAGCAGTAGAGATTTGGAAATTGGCGGGAAATTTTAACACAGATTAAGGCTATCCCCCCAGAATCTCCTGGAGAAGGATCATCCACTCCGACCAATCGCAGCGCAGCAACAGGACGACCTGCGCTACATAAGGCGGCCAAAAAAGTTTCTTTCCACCTTCGACCTGAAGACGGTTGTAGGATGGCTATCGAAACCGTTGTCAGCCAGAGTCAACGAACGCGGATGGAGAACCCGAAAATGCGGAGCAATAATAATGATAACATGTAACTTTGTTATTTCAGATATTTTTATTTGTAACGACTCAGGTTTCGACGCTCACCTGACCTGATGATGACGTTGAACGTCGAAACCCGGGTCGTCGTATACGCCCTATCCTTCATCATCCCGTCCAAAAAAAACCTCTTCTTTTATCTCCCATCCCGCCTAACCCTACATAATGGATCTTTTTCTCCTTAGTAGTAAATGCACTAATGTTGTTACTAGACAAGACCCCTGTTTTTTGTGTCCCCCCCAGTTCCGGACAGCTACAGTCCAGAAATCGTATACAGTTGTTGCCTCAAAGCTGTGGAATGACTTGCCTAAACTGGTAAAAGACAGTGCATCACTGGTAATATTTAAGAGAAAGATTATCACACACTTACTTTCCGGAATGCTGACCATGAATGCTGACCATGTAACTCATTTATCAGTTCATTGATTTGATTAATGTCCATTGTTGCGTAAGAAGAAGCAGTTCAGTTCCTTTTTTTTCCTTTTCATTTGTTAAGCTAAATTTCCATTTTAAAAGTTGTTATTTGTTTATTGATATGTTTAATGTTCGTTTTTCTGTTAGAAGAAGAAATTCAGTTCTTTTTCTGCATTGCTAAATGATAATGTTGTATATGTCTATTGTTAGCAATTTATATGATAACTTTCCTTTTTTGTTTCCTGATTGGCTTATTCACATATTAATTGTCTTGCACACCACTGTATTTCATTTCTATGTTCCAAAGGAGTTCACTCCTAGAACAATAAACGAGTTTATTATTATTATTAACCCAAAATACACCGGTCTATCACAGCCTTAAGGCAGTTTGAGTGAAATATCATTTCACGAAGAAATTAATGAATTTGGTGTCATTTTTAATATCGCACCCTTCTAAAGATACCAAAATATCAGCCCCTTACCCTAATGACTTCCGCGATTTTTGACGAAAAATCCCAGCCATTTTACATGGGAAATGGTGCGCGTCTGCACTCCAGAGAGACCGTAATTAAAAAATGAGGAATTTCTATCTCCCAGATCTCGTAAAAAATTGTCTATGTGTAGTATGTTTTTTCTCGACCATTTTTTAAATAAAATCATGTTGTCACCTTAGAAATTTTCTCCAGAATCGCTAAAAAAACCTTCTGCTGTAAAGGAATTTAAAACTTACCGCACGAAAGAGATGAGTCAATTAAAAACTTAAGTAGATATTTTTCGTTAAGGATTGGATTGGATTTTGGGGAGGCGACCGACAGCTAAGGTCATTTGTGCCGTAGGGGATAGGTAAGGGAGGAAGGGTGAATGGAAACCCGGCGTCGGCATTAGCCTACTCTTAACGAAAGGCGCCTAGGGGACCACGGTTTAACGTCTCATCCGACAGCCGGAGCTGGAATTATAACGCAAAATTCGAATATGGTCTCCATTATGAATAGGAAACTACATATCTCGTTCAAACTACCTTAAGCAGCCCCTCGCCCCTCATTACCACCTCTTTTGTCTCATCCTAATCTGCTTCAGAAAGTGAAGGCAGTATAAATAAATTACAAAATTGATGTTCACCCCCATTTTCTTGCTTGCTCGATTGAGTGACTCCTCATTCCCGATGCAGAGGGCGTGCGTGCATCTGCCAAATTTCGCCTCAGATGGGAGGATCCCAACCGGATTATTAATTATGCCTCAGCCAAAACTCTCGTTCCCAGCGTGGCCACGTTGAAAATGAGGGGATTGGCGTGGCGTGCGAATGTTTAATGCCCACGTCTCTGGATTCGAGCCGGGTGAACGGGAGGCGTTTTGAGGGTTTAGCCCACCCCGAGGGGTTCAGGTTTTTCGTCGCGCGATTCCGTTGTTCGGCCTTTCGAAAACTTTCCTCTTGGGTTGGGGAAAGGCGCCCGCGTTCGGTTGTACGTTGGAATCTGAATACGTGAGCAGAATGCGAGTAATTAGAGGTGCGGTCTTAAGAGCCTCGTTGAGCAGGTGAAGTAATATTCGGCGGTGGAGCGGAGGAAGGGATCGACGTAACTCACGGCCTTCGTATCGCTTCTTTCGTGCGCCAAAGTGGGAGCAGCTGCGCCCCATCTCTTCCCCCCCCCCTCCCACCGCTGCTTAATTGAACTTTCTCCGTGTTATCCAGCTCTGTCCTCGTGTTTTAAGCTCTCATCAATATTCGGTCCGTTTCGGTTTTTATTTCGGATGCATCGGAGAAGGGACGATGGAGCATATCGAGTGGTGCATACTCCTCGTTCCTCATGATTACTCTTACCGTAATTTTGTAAAAAAGTATTCTACCGGTTAAGATAGGTTTTGTTGAATGTCAGAGAATCTCCTCCCAGTTTTCTACGCTTTCAGGGGCCTATTTCGCTCTTGTATATCTTTTTTCAATAAATCCGGTTATTTACGGTGTTTAGAATGTCATGAGGCTCGTCTTGGAGTGGGTCCGTCAGTTTTGACTCGTAAAATTGGCGGATTTAAAGGACAATATTGATTGAAACAAAACATTCTGAAGGCAAACACTCTTAAGCGTCGGAATATTTTTTCTCCGGATATATTGATAACTTTTGCTCAGGAATGTGATAGAGGGAAGGGTGTTGGGCAAGCGGGGAAGAGGAAGAAAGAGAATTGGTTTCATGGACAGGATGAAGAAGAGTAGATCATATGCTGAGATGAAAAAGGATATACTAGAGGTAGATTGTATAGAACTGGGAGGAAATTCTCTGTCATTCAACATTACCTACCTCAACCGGCAGAATATTTATAAGAAAAAGTTCATGACTTTCGCTTAAGTTATTAATTCATATTATTTGTTCGTTCTCTGCCCTTGCTATGATTTACTTAATTTTGTCCAGTAATTTTAATGAACTGATGTTTCAGCTTGCATACCTCTTTAATAAACCCTGTTGCGTCCAGATTCAACATGGCTGTTTTGCTCACGTTAGAAGTGAATCAAGTACGATGGTTAAGTTTTCGCATATAGATTCTCCCCATTTGCACAAAACGTGAAGAGGAGAAATCTAATGGCTATAATTATAACGGGTGTGTTTCAGAGAGAGACAGAATATTTTCACGACGCCTCACTACATCTAGGTCTGATGGAAGAGATAAAATAAGAGAGAGACATTGCCGAACAGCTTGGTACAAAAACTCGTTCATTCCGCGCACATTAAGCGATCACAATAAAAACTGAGTTCCACTAAATACACTCCCATAATAAACGTCACCATTTCATCTTCTAAAACCTTATCCCTTATTATATTTATGTAGCTGTTGTCCTAACAACCCCCGCCAAACACCCATGCTGCGGCTCTCCGGGTGGTATGTAGATGTAGGAATGATGCAGAAGATCGAATTTTTTCGCTTTTTCGTATTTTAACATCATATTTTAGTTAGTTAAATATTGGTACTTTCGAAACGGTGCTTGCATTAAGTTGAAGGAAAGACTACGCACGAAAACATAGAAGAGTGACTAGACCTGCTGGAAAAACGAATTTTCTGGAGAAAATTTGTTGGTGACAGACTAGCTATTTGCCATAATTAAAAGCAATTAGATGCCGAGAGCTGTTTTTGACGGGAGAATGCTTGGCAAAATGAAACACGTTTTTGACAGCGTGACGTGAGTTCATTAGTGTGCTAAGTTTAAGATGCTATTAATGTGTGAGATACCTGTAGGTGAAATTACTGAAAAAAAACATGTGCTGACGGAGAAATACTTGACGAACGTACAAAACAGTAACATTACCTCAAAAGTCTGTGCCTTCCTAAACTGGAAAGGGTGATTACAATGCAAGTTATTAAAGTTTACCGTGTCCACCTCGGCGGAGATTTATTCATTTTCTCTCTTCCTTTACTCGCTCGTTCTGGAGGCTCCTTAAGGAGGCTTACCTTTTCGACTCTCTTTCTGCCTTCCTTTTTGCCATATTGTCCACCGGCGGCCACCGTACTTCATTCCACCGATAAGGCGTGGAACACGCAAGTGTAACGCTTGCATTTCGCGTGCGTCCCTGGCGAATCCAATATTTCCCACCCCTTGAGCTGGGTCGAGCGTGCGGTATGCGGATGGAGACATTTTATATCAATTCAATTTCTTTCGCTCCAGGAGAAAGAATCCTCCGCGTTGGGGGGATCTAGGTCAGGAAAAAGAACAGAGGAAGATGGTATACTGACAGGAATGGACTGACGATGCGGAGAACGTTTGAAGGGGGAAGCTGATAAAGATTGAGTCACCTAAAACTAACTCAATGACTCAGTATAGTTGCCGCAAAAGTTTCTAGTGCAGATCTGCGCGGTAATTATGGGAGGTAAAAGTGAAAGGGGTGAAGGGAAAGGACGGAGGGAGAGTAGTATAGAGTTTTTATTAGAGATATTATATATTAGAGAATTCGCCAGTCTTTTATTTACGTATCTACTCAGACCCCCCTCATTAACTCCCTCCTCTTTTAATTGCTTCTTTAACAATGGCAATTATACATCTTATGTCCCTACCACTAACCCCATTCTCCAAAATACTACCCAGTTACGTAAACTGCTCGACTTTCCCTATTTTTTACCCTTCCACCCCTATGTTAAGCCACGCCTTCTTGCATCTAGAGAATCTTATCACTTTCGTCTTGTTATGGTTTGTCTTCTACCCAAACCTCTCGCTCTGCTCCTCTGACGCATTCATTGTTGACTATGAACCCTTGGCTGACTGACAAACCAATGCTTGATCATCTACAAATCTTACTGACTTTATTAGACACTCACCTACTTTTAATTCTTACCTCCAACTCTCCCCATGCCTCTGCATTTACAATTTGTTGTGAATACACGTTAAAAAGCAACGGGAAAAGTGGGCTACCCTAACCTGCGCCCGCTGGTTTGTATAAATATTATGACGATTCAGATTAATTCATTTCAGGAGAAAGAATGAATCTTCCTCCTTGGGAGGGTGATATATGGAATGGGGAAGAGGAAGAGGGTAGCCTGTGCTGTATTTAATTGCAGTGTGCGAAACATTCGAAGGAGGAGGAGCTGAGGAAGAATGATTCACGTTAACCTACTCTGAGGAAGAAATAATTGGGTAACTTGCATAATGGCAAAATAGCTAAAATTTCGACCAATGTTTGAGAAAAAGAAAAGGACTCCGGTAATTATAATTAATTCGTTGGTTGCTCAAACCTGAGGTTAATTGACTGCAGCCCTCCAAGTCTCCCCATCTAATGCTAGTACCTTTACTCGTGGTAGTTATTTAATGCGTTTTTCTATTTATTTGGTCCCATTTGGTTAAGTTTTATTATATAAAATTTCGACAAATGTTTGAGAAAAAGAAAAGGACTCCGGTAATTATAATTAATTCGTTGGTTGCTCAAACCTGAGGTTAATTGACTGCAGCCCTCCAAGTCTCCCCATCTAATGCTAGTACCTTTACTCGTGGTAGTTTTTTATTGCGTTTTTCTATTTATTTGGTCCCATTTGGTTAAGTTTTATCCCTAGGCCTTCCCCTTTGGACTTTCCCCTCAATTGTTACTGTACTTTTATTACTCGTAGACTCATTGTTCCTCACAATAGTTCTTCGTTTTTGTATATTACCCTATACGGGCCCTATCTCTTCCTCTACATTTCTTGTATTTGCCATCCATTTGTTATTCAGTAGCTGCCTCCAACGCCGGATTTCTAACGGTCCTACTCTCTTCTGATCTGCTTTGCCAGTGGTGCATGTTTCCGTTCTATAGAGTGCCACGCTCCGAACAAATGTTTTCATGTACTATTTCTTCGTGTGTGCGTTGGACATAGGTTTTCAAAATAGACGGCTTTGGCTCCATAAAGACGTTTTTCATATTTCCTTACTAGCAGCTTGCCGAGTTTGGATATCTTTATAAACGATCCTTTAGAAACTTTCCTCTTTTTTGTTGGACTTCTTTTCGTCGTGTTTCAACTAGAGATCGCATCGTAGTCCTGTGGCGGTATTGCATCGTGATAAGGTGCTCACAGGTGTATTGGCTGCACTCGACACCAAATATTTTCGACCGCTCGAGAAGGGATTCTTGGATGGGTGGAGCGCGGGGCGTGTGGATGGAGGCATGTTATGATGACTCAATTTCTTTCGCTCCGGCGGAAAGAATCCTCGGGTTTAGGGGGTCGGGGAACAAGACCGAGCATTGGGGGCGAGGGATGTCCAAAAAACAAATGGATAGGACATGGGGGAGGAGGAGGGGGCTGGGTTGCAAGCTATACACGCGTCTGGCCGCAAAGGGCAGTCTCGGATGAAAATTTTCGGGGAAAGAATGCGACATGGAATTTTGGGAATTTTCGTCCGAGGGCTCTGTGGGTTTCGTATTTTTTTGTTAGGAGAGTCGAGTCAGGGATTTTTCTTTCCGTCTCATTGTCTTGCATTCCTTGGCTAGTGGCACGCTACACTGGCATTCCCTCAAAACAAACCACCCTCTACTTCTCTCGCAGTATTTCCATTTCCGACAAACGTGTGGCAAAGGTTTTGAGGTTGTTTGCGTTCGTAGAGTCGTCAGTTAGGGTCGATTGTATCCTTTTTAGGGTCCGCCGTGAACCCTGCTCCGCACGGCTCGTAATTGAAGCGCGTCATTGTTATCATCGCCTTTCGTTACTCATCAGTTTCTTTTTTCCGCGCGCGCGCTTGGTAGCGTTCAATTTTTTTTACATTACATCCTCGCCGCCGCCATTGCGAGTCGCCACTGCCAAAGTTGCGGTTTTTTGAAGTCATTTTTCATTTTCGCTCCTTTTTTGTTTCCCTTCTCATTGTCACCTTTGTCTGCTGTGGCGTGGGGTTGCGTGGGTTGAGAGGGGAGGGGGATAAAAGAAATCGCCTCCCGCTAGTCATTTTTTATTATTATTATTTTCGAGTTCGCAGCGCCTCGGCAGAGGAGGGAAAAGACCGTCAGCCGTGTGTTGTCTTTTTAATTCGCGTCATGGAATTGTCTCGCCGTGTGCGTGGTAATTGCCTTTATTCTGTCTCAGTAACGCCAATGCCTTTCAGAAGTTTTTAAAGAAAAAAGGGCATTCGTCCGCTCTGAGGGTGTGGGAACCCTCTCTGGAAAATCGTGAGGAATTAAAAAAAGGTCGAGAAAAGATGAAAAGATGCTTAAAAGGGCCTTTGCGCAAGTAATTTGCGATGCTCTTTTATTTCTCCTCAAAAAGAGGGTACTTCTTCTTCAAAGGCTTCGTTCGGTCCTTTTCTCTCAGTCTCCCTCAGTCAGTCGCGTTTGAAGCCGTGTGGATGTTTACCTCCTGACTGACGTGTATGTGACCCATACACTGACATAAGACTATAAACGTACGGCCTTTACGCGTAATTGGCCCCTTGGATGTATTTTTTTGCCTCGTCCTTGAGACGCGTACAAATCGCGGCGCTGCATTGCTGACGACGCGGTCTCGTCCGGATTGTCGTAAAACGAGACCCTTCTCCTACGTTAGGCGCCATTTGACTGTGAGGCTAAGAGGAACGCGACTGAATTGCACGAGAAGGTACTCCTGTGTATTAAATCCGCGTCGAAAGCTGCCGAAATGACAACTTCAAAGCTGTCATTCAGACCAATTTCAAATGTCTGCAGCGCCTTTTGGCTCTCGGGCACATCATTGTTGATCTCAATGAGCTAACACGCATGCTTCAAGGGATTTTTCACCTTGTCGGTTTCATTTCGCTCACTTCAATGGCATTCATTCGTACTCATGTGTTCGTGTAAAATGCCACAGAAAAATTACGCCTGAAAAAATCTTTCCTCGGGATGCCTAGTTGGGTGTAGTTATTATATCATGCATGAAACTGCATATTAAATGAGAGCGTGCATCATTGGGTGGCTCGTGCATTGAAAGATATGCGAGCGAGGTGCTTTGATATGACGGTGAGTGAAGTAGAAAAGGAGATGAAACGTTCACAAAAAAGGTTTTATTGCAGATTTGCCCCCACCGTTTCCTTTGTGTCCTTTCGACATACCGACGTGATATGTTTTGAAGCTAACTCATGTGACATGAAAGGGGATTTGCCTCATACACGTGAAAGAGGTATCGTTATCGTGAGAGGCTTTATAGTTATTTTATGACAAAGTCACTTTTTGTATCATTAAAAGAATTGAGAATGATCAACCTTTGATGGGTTGAAAAACGATTTTTACCCGTTGTGCTGCTCATTATCAAGCAACGTATCTATAACGTATTGATGAATTAACTTGTCTATATTGAACGATTTGTCTATAAGCACCGTCGTGTTTATTGGCCTCTTGGTTTTACACTTTTATCGGAGTATTTTTGTTGCCGTTTACCATGTCTTTTTCTCGGGTTTTTTTCATTAGTGAAGAAGGAGAATAGTTTTTATGAACAGGATGAAGAAGGGTAGATCTTATGCCAAGGCAAAAAAGGAAATACTAGAGTTAGATAGGTCCCTGAAAGTGTACGAAACAGGGAGGAGATTCTATAAATTTCAACAAAACCTCCCTTAACCGGTAGGATACTTTAAAAGATAACTTCCTTTCGAAGAACATCGCCGGTCGTACGCAGGCTTGATCTAGCTATTATATTTTTGTTTGGAATCCAGTAGATTACTTTAAGTATTCTTCCCTACACCCACATCTCAAAAGCCTGCCATGCACCAGACTGACAATTCTTTTGCCCGAAAACCAGGAGGAGATTCTCTTGACTTACAACGAAACATACCTTTACGGGTAAATACTTTTAAAAATTCCTTCCTCATTTCGTCCATCTTTCTTCAAGATGTCCATATCTCGTCATCATTTATTTCTGAGCTTCATGTCCACTCTAATATATCCGTTGTATAATTCGACTCTCATCCTTTTTCTGTCCATGGCCAAACCAACATACCACATACTGCAACGTCTTGTCCTGCCTTAAATAAAAAGTGAATGCATTGATTTGTTTAGCATTCGTGCCTTAGTTACGTTTCCCAATGTATTAAATGGAAAGGTCTCAGCTCTTACTTTAAAAGTAAGGAGGACGACGAAGTCAAATCATGAGCCCCCAAACGCTGTTACAATAATATTTTGACAAATCTGATTTGTGTCCAGATTTTTGTGGCAGCTCTTTATACCACCTCCTATACCCCCCTTCCCCTCTTATATTTTATGTAATATTAATCCTTTACAAAAGGGGGGGGGGTGAGTGAACAGTGTATTCATCCCTTAAAAACTTTTCTATTAGCTACCATATCATATGCAATAAAAAGCGAAGAAAAATTGTTATTTCAATGGTTTTTTAAGGTTTTTTTCGATTTTCACCCCCTAAATATTTTCAACCCCAGTCAAGTTTGTCTCTTTCATGACCCTGATAGCCTCAAAACGTCAGTTTTTTTTAATCAGAAGCAGATAACATTAGTAAAAGTCCCTGGAAAAGCGATAAGTTTAGATATGGGGTTGGTTTCCCCAATTTAGGGGTTGCTCGTAAAAATGGAGGGTGATAGAAAAAAACGGAGGTCAATTTCGGATTCAGCGACCCAAAATTAGCCAGAAACACCCTAAATTGTAGCCGAGCATTTTTTGAACTTTTTTTTTGCAGAACAGTGTTATTTGTCTTTAGTTGTTCTTTACTACGTTGATGGTTGGTACGTTTCTTTTTATTTATTAATTGTAATATTCTTGATGTTGTGTTAATTGCTTAATGTTTGCTTTTGGAAGTTGTTGTTCTTTAAATATTATTTATGAATGGACGAAATGTTATTGTTGTGAGAGGGGCTGCAGAGAGAGGATGGGAGATGATCTTGCTCTCAAATAAAAAGTTGCCTGGAACTTAATAATACAATTAATGAATTGAGAAAACGATTCACGACGTCACAATTCCTTTCGCGCTGGTCCATAATAGGAGCACACGATTGCCATAATTTCATGACTTACCAAGTCTTACCCCATCCATCCTATTTATGCCGCAAACATTTCGTGAACACACCATGTCCGCTACATTGTGCCTCTCTTATTCTTCCCCGGGCAAAAGTAATAATTGCAATGTAACATTGGTTCCCACGATTCAGGATAGCCCCGAGACTGATCAGTGGGCCCCGCGAACCCTGGCCGAGGTCTTTCCCGGCGCGGTGGGCTCGCTCATTGGGCGGTTTCCGCACCGGTGACCGCCCGAGTGTCAGCGGGTTGAACTTGGCGGGTACGTTGACCCAAAGAGTAGCGGCGAGCACTTCGAGAGAAGGGGGATGATTAAGAGGAAGCGGAGAGTGTGGGCGGGGTGGGGGAGTGAAGAGGGGGGTACCGGGGTCGGACCTTACGCGCATGTCGCAGGCCGCGGGGAAGGGGTCAGCGGGGGTCAGGAGAGGGGACGGGGTGGGAGGTTAAAGGCCTGACGGCCGAACGACCAACCTCCACTGTTATCGGAAAAAATTAAGACTGCGACAGCCGATCCCTCCTGATTAAAATGTACAGCGTAAGACGACGGAGATGCGAAAAAGCCAAGTCTTGATAATGATCGACAGGGAGCACCGCGATTCTCGAGAGACAGTCTAATCGATGGACCACGTCGATACGTGAATGATCATAATATTTTATGCCATGAACTTGAACAAATTGAAACCCTGCGGTGTAAAGTTTGTACCATTGAGGTAGATGGGTAGGGCATTAAAACCATCAAACCATAACCTGGCGAGCGTAATAACTACCATATTGGTTATCGCTCCTCTTTCATTACTTCCCTTGGAATAACATGAGGGATTTGATTTAATTAGCGGAAGTAATGCTAGACTATCCACCCTCCTGTCAAATTAAGGAAAGTAATTATTGAATCATGCATTGCTTTCTTAGAGTTATGGATTCTGCTCGTTTTTACCTTACTTATCTATGGGAATGCGGGTTATTATTGATTTAAATAAATATAAAAGATGTAGGAAGTAAATGCTTGCTGATTTCAGGTAAATTTTCGATGGAATCATCGTAAAGTTGAAAATTTTATCGCGTCAGTCTGTAAACAGTAAAGGAAAATCGGGGTTAACAAAGATGGCGGACAGGCCAAACCCAAGTTACAGTTTCTTGTGTTGACTACAAATGCAAGTGCCCTCTCCATCTACCTATATAGCTTGTACCAATCTAGGGACTATAGTAAGGATGCTGAGCTATACACTTGTGAAGTCTGACATGAATGGGTCAATGTGGTGGAAAAGGCTTATAAAGAGTAAGTACGGAAGGACGTGTAAGAAGCAGTGTATGAGGGCAGTGATGAAAAAAAGAGATGTAAGGATCTACATCTACACACTACCCTGCGAGCCGCCGCAAGGGCTTGTGGCTAGGGGTGTTAGGACACCAGCCGTGTAAAGATGTCTGGTTTTGGGAGGTGAAATGGTGACGTGTATTATGGGAAAGAATTTAGTGGAGCTCAGTTTTTATTGTGGTGGCTTATTGTTCGCGGAAAGGACGAGTTTTTGTACCTGTTTGGCAATGAATCTCTCTTATTTTATCGCTTCTGTCAGACCTAGAAATGTTGTAAGGCGTCATGATAATATTCTCTGTGTCGCTCTGAAACACACGACGTAGGAATTTCTCTAGCAAACTAAGCCTAGCGTGTAGCCCCCGAGTCTCTAGGGGCTCCCATCCTAATCCCTGTAAAATTTGTGGAACGCTATTTGTTCACTCGTAGCAGTTTTTAACGAAGCGTGGAGCATTTCTTTGTATATTATTAATTTTTTTGTTAAATCTTTATGACCAGGGTCCCAAATGCTCCCGGCGTATTCTAGGTGTGGCCTAATCACAGCTAAGTAGCATCTCTCTTGTACTTTATCACCGAGGACCTTCCTATTAAACGCTTAACGAAACCTATTTTTTTGAATGCTGTGCTGCATATGTTTTGTATGTATGTTTTCCACGATATATCAGATGGGGCAGTATGGAGGAAATTATTAAAGCATGGTCGGCTTCATTGGTCTACCACCGAGAATCCAACTTTTAAGCCTACTCGAAAGGGAAAGGCGTAATGGGTATCTTCCGGTATAAAGAGGTTAAAAATAAAGAAGGAATACCAGCCCATTGACGTAGATGAAGAGGGCATATGCGCGATGCCCTGAGGACGATGGCGGTGGTAGCTATCGAAACGTCGGCCCACAACGACCTGACTCAGTGGAAAACCCGAGAAGACTTCATCATTGAAGGACGATTCCCCGGAAACTAGAGCTCTCTCATCTTGGCATCTCTTCGATAGGATATATGTAAAATTTATACATATTTTTTTAAAGTATTCTACCGGTTGAGGTAGGTTTTGTTGAGTGTTAGAGAATCTCCTCCCGGTTTTCTACACTTTCAGTTTTTCGCCTCAGCATGCGATCTACCCTTCCTGTTCCTGTCCATGAAACCTATTGTTTCCCCGCTCACCCTACAACTCTATACGTTCTTGAGCAACCCATCGCCCCTCATTACATCCTCCAGCCACCTACTCTGCAGATCTCGAATTTCATTCAGAAGTTTTTATACATTATAGATACGAATATTACCCTATTGTTCGGATTTCTGCTCTACGTTTGCGACATTCTTGATTTTCGTCCTAAAGGTAAGGTACTCGTCCTGAATTCCTCCGTAAATAGTACTGCTCATATGACCTTATTGAGGTGGAAGGAGATAATTATTTATTGTTTTGACGTCGTCTACGTATGTTTATGTGCCGTCGACGATCGTACTTTCATAATATTTTGTATTTTTGAGATATATGTTTGGTTTTTTAGCGAATGATTTCAACAGATTCAGGCAGGATATTTAGGCAGTTAGTAATATTTTAACAGAAACAACAATTGTACTTTTCCGCAGAATATATATCCTGTGGAAAATATTCTTAAATACTGGAAAATACTCTATTTATGTGGAATATACATTTTTTCAAATACTCTTTAAGTTCCTCATACCGTATGCTTCTAAGTCGTCCAAAAAACTTGAATGTGGATATATCCTATGGAAAAGTACAATTGTTGTTTCTGATATAATACTTTTAGCGAAGTTTATTGATGACCATCGTCTTGGGGTACGTCATGCATACGTCCAGTGTATGATGCACCAAAGTGATTGAGCTTAATGTATTATGTTCTTTATATTACTTTACCTTTTAATGCATGCTCGTTCATGATTTCTGTAAAGAATTTTCGAGGCTTGGAGCATAATATCTCACCGAAAACGGAATGCGTGCTGAAGTTTCTTCGGACGTCGCAACGTCCTTGATGAATACGTCCTGCGGTAATGGGTGAGTGCTCCCCCAGAAATATTCGCGAGTCCTCATCCATCCGGGATTTTTTATTTTATTTTCTTTTCTTTCTTTCTCGGGCGAGACACTGATTTCGTGCGGTGACGGAGTCTCGTAGTTTTTCCTATCTTGCGAGCTGCTCTTCCCCAACCGACCCACCAACCCCCCCGCACCCTTACCGCAAGGAGAAGATGCTGCGTCGACGGCTTTCCGCAGTCGTCCTTATTCCGTTCCTCCTCGTCCGTCTCCTCTTCTTCCTCTCACCCAGCTCCGAACCCCATCTCCTCCCCCCCCGTTGCCCCCCGCCCTCGCTCTCTCCGCCCCCACTCAAATTGCTCTGCCCCGTTGAGTCAATTCCCCACACTTATTTTACATCTTCCCACATTTCGACTCCTCCCTCAACCCCTCCAGCTCCGTCCTCCCCGGCCTCTCCGCCCACCTCATTGTCTGGAGGTGATTAAGTCCGCATCCATCGACATATTTCAGTTTCTTGGCGCTCTTCAGCGCTCGATTAAATCTTCGCTCGTCTGCGGAATTCACTGTTCATTTTTTTTATTTTACCCGTTTCCATTCTCTCGAAGATGTCGCTCCAATTTTTTAATGCATTTTTTGTGCTTCTTCGCTTGAACGTATCACGGGTTGGTAGACTAGATTGGCAAGCAGATGGTTGCCTAATAGGTGTGAGAACATCTCCCTAGCTCGGTGAAACTGCCTGGGATGTAATTTAAGCTGTGCCTCGTGCGAGTGGTCTATCATTGGAAGAATTGGCAATTGTTCTGTTGGAATACTACGTTGTAAGCTAGATAAATCATCCTTATTGTGTTATTTAACACTACTAAAGCTGTAGTTTTTATTATTAACAAAAAAATTGTTGCACTGGTTGGTATCACGGGTTGTGAGACTGGATTGGCAAGCAGATGGTTGCCTAATAGATGTGAGAAGTTCTTCCCAGCTCGGTGAAACTGCCTGGGATGTAATTGGGGAAATGTTCTTCCTAGATCGGAGAAACAGCCTGGGATGTAATTTAAGCTGTGGCTGGTGCGAGGGGTCTGTCACTGGAAGAATTGGCGAGTACTCTGTTGGATTTCTACATTGTTAGCTAGAATATATATATATAAAAGCGTAATAAGCTCAACTTTGTGGAAGCGATATATATCCATTTCAAAATGAAAAACAATTGTAACTTTCCACACAGAATTTTTAATATTTGCCGACCATGGTTTCAGCTCCTAGTTCCTTTATCAAAAACCTTGATAATGGCACTAGGTGCCATTATCAAGGTCCATGGTCAGCAAAGATTAAAAATTCTGTGTGGAAAGTTACAATTATTTTTCATTTTGAAATGGAGGTAGAATATACATACATATTGTGTTGTTTAATACTGCTAAAGTTGTAGTTTATATTATCAACAAAAAAATGTTGCACAGTGGGCACTTCTCATCGTGATCTCCTGAAACCGCTCCAAATGAGTGTGAAAAGTCATTTTTGCAGGGTAAAGTATAATCGATGAGAATGCATTAATTTTCGATTTCTGTTTGTTTGTGCCTCCCTCTCGAAAAAGCAGGAAACGAATTGAAACAGAAAGTTCAATCATATTGCCTAGCTTGTGAATTAAAAAATAAGAACTATTATTTTTAAGCTTCTCATTTCGAAAGAAAATGACGCAGCTTTTTAAAAACTTTTTCTGGCGATATCTGCGTCGCTGTCTGCTAGGTAGCCACCAGCATGGGTTACATGCGTGAGTTTCGGGTTGCCATTTGTGTAGGATGTGTCAGAAAAAAATTCCCTCCGAGTAATTAACAGGAACGCGTTAATTGCGGCATGATAGAATTGAATTAATTATAATACCATACCATTCGGTTCCTGCCGATAAAACTTCTTATATTTGAAACCATAGAAATATTTCCAAAAACTCACTAAACAAATCGAATGAAGTATTCGCGAAAGATTTGGAAAGCTTGGAAAGACTTGCGGAAATTGAAGTCAGATCGGAAAGCTACCTCACCGTAAAATTACGGCCGTTCTGGGCCTGTGCAATTCTCATTGCCGTACTATATCTAAGTTTCTTTTTCTAGGTCATATTTAACCAGATAATTTACAATAAACAGCCATATTTAGCCAGATATTTAACAAGAAACTGCAGGGCTTTAGCAAAAACTTAACCTTTGCCGAGTGGGGAAAAATACTATTTACTTTGTCTCAGTAAAAGAAAATGAATGTATTGTGGGCCATTGGGATTTCTAAGGCAGAGAAGGCGTAATTAAATGTTTCCTGTGGAAATAGTTAGGGTGTCAGGGTAACTGCAGAAGAGAACTGGAAATTTGGACGGCTTAAAAGTACAGGGTATGAGGAACTTGAAGAGTATTAATTACGGGAAAATGATACTTTGTGAAGAAAAAATATGATTGGAACAGGGGAAGTTAAGCCAGGGACTGTCCAAAAACCTAACCAGTGTGCTGGTAGAATACCCAGTGAGGATCTGGGAATAAATTTAGTGGCAATCATTTTTCAAAGGCACGTACATAACATGAAAAATAGCTCATGTTATTTTGATAAGAATTGATTGATGAGCAGAGGAAGCCTGCGGCGGAAGCATGGAGGATACTGAAGAGATGGATGGAGTGCGTATTGCCAAGAGAGGGAATATTGAAGAGGGTAAGAGAATGGAGAACAATGAGGAAGCGTGGGAGAGGCTAGAAATTCTGGGCGAAATAAAAGGAGGAAGACGACGTGAATAATTTAAGAGGGATCAAATGGCATATCATATTTTTTTCAAGTATTCTACCGGTTAATGTGGATTTTGCTGAATATCAGAGAATCAACTCCCGGTTTTCTACACTTTCCGGGGCCTATCTATCTCTAGTATATCCTTGTTCGCCTCAGTATACGATCTACCCTTCTCCATCCTGTCCATGAAACCTATTATCCTTCTTCCTCTTCCCCGCTTACCCAAGATCCTTCCCTCTATTACATTCTACATTCTTGAGCAACACCTCGCCTCTTATTACATCCTCCAGCCACCTACTCTGCCGATCTCGAATTTCATTAAGAAGTTTCCTCTCCTTGTCCACCATCTCAGGCTTTTCCTCGTTAGTCTTCTTCTCCGTCCACCTCGCCTTCTCCATCCTTCTCCACATGGGGGGTGGGGGAATAGGGAACGATATGCTGGGAATAGGGAACGATATGCTGGGAATTAGAACATTATAGTGCTCGCAGAGTTTCTGTGCACTGGAGAGTTCCTCCAAGCCTAGCTTCCCATGGTAGATGAGCAGCGATTGGCTGCCGGCGTCCAATCCCGTAAACCGGTTCTTAGCTCAGTGCGCGCCGCGTACGAATACTGTTTTAATACTGACTTAAAGTTTTGTTTATTTATCGTGTAATCACGGTGACCTGCGCCGATGGGGATTACTCTCTAACCTCACTGCGATGACTATTGCAATCACTGCAAGTTTTGACTCGATATCTATAGTAGTTTCTCGTCCTGAGTATTTATATCCTAAAGGCCCTCGCGTCGGCGAGGCATATCGTTCGTTTTCGCCGATTCTTTTGGGTCGCCACTTACAGTATTCGTACGCGGCGCGCACTGAGCTAAGAACTGGTTTACGGGATTGGACGCCGGCAACCAATAGCTGCTCATCTACCATGGGCAGCTAGGCTTGGAGGAACTCTCCAGTGCACAGAAACTCTGCGAGCACTATAGTTAAGGTTCTGTCCAAAAACCCAAAAATCAGCTGGTAGAATGAAAAGAAAATAAGGTTATTTATGCGCTGTTGGAATATAACTTGAAAAATTATTTTCAAAGTACAAGGCAAGTAGTTACTGTCAGGATGCCTTAACATGCCAGTTTGGAACGAGAACGTGCCTCATTTGACCTTTTTCATTTCTCATTCACGTCTAACAACTCTCATCGGAATTTCCCACGAATAAATACCTCGTACGTACCCGCTTATTTTCCCATAACCAATTTCGAATCCCTCGTAATCACATCCTTGGCGTAAAATTCCGCGCAGCGGGAGTGTTTGCGCTCGAGTGATTGGTTCTGGCTTCGTTACGCTAATCGCGCTCTCGTTCTCGCCAAGTGTTGAATTTTTGCCTCAGTTCCCACGTTGGAAACCATCAGTTTGCTGGCTTTAAACACGAGTGAAGAAGTTCATCGGATATCTTTAGTCCACGTCACTGAATACAAGTTCATTTATGTAGTTATCCCGTGGGCTAAATGGGAAAAGAGTTCCTCAAGTCAGTAAATTTTTTTTTTACTCGTCGTCATTTTTTTCGGAGAGTTGGACTAGATTGATAAAGTGGTTCCCTCTTCATATCGTCAAAGGGCAGTAATTAGTATTCTGCAGGTTTCTTACGGTTCTTCCTTGGGGAAATAACAAAATCGTCTTACGTTTCATTCCGATCGTATTGAGTCGTTTCTGAAAAGAAAACTGTACTGTTGTAAAATTAAAGTATATTAGTTTCTTGAGTTTGAGTAAACTAGTAAATTTTGCCTTTTTTCCACAACGGTGATTATTTGTCCCTAAAAATTATTAGTTACGCATTTTTACTATTCACTTTCTTCAAAATGCTGAGTTGCGTAAAAGTGTCATATTCGCCTATATAATCTTAATTTGGGCTCAATTATACCGTTCTTGCTGAAAGAATGTGAAAACTGTCGCCATTTCGCATCTATATTAGCAATAATCTCGTTTATGCCATTTCTGTCTTTGTCGCGTTTCGTGAAATCAATGATATGAATCAAAAGGGAGAATTTCGTGAAATATATACATATACAGTACAATAATTAGATATGTATGGTGCCGGCCTGATAATCACATTCTGAAAGTTCTCCTTAACAGGTTTATTATTGCGAGTTCGAGGCTCCTGGGATACGTTCAGTCTATTCCTATCAATAGTAAGTAGTGCATAAATGCTATTGTTGCTTGAGTATTCTACCAGCTGAAAAATGACTTGCTGATGGTTGGTTTTTGGACAGTTTTTTCTCCTACTGGTACGTCGTTTCGTTGTGGCTCCAATGGGTGACCCGTCATTAGATCCCTCTAAAACTCATGATATAGTTTCCCTCTTCTAATCTCTCTGAAGAATAAAGGATAAACATTCCATCAAATTGTGTCTAGAGGAGGATTGACAGAAAAGGTAATAAGTAGGAATGTATTTCGCATCGCGGTGTGGGAAAGGAGTTTACTAGAGTTAAATAGCATCCGGAGTTGTTTGGTAAAGGACGTAATCGCGGTTGAGGAGGTGGTATCCTGAGTGCCTTAATGGAAGGAAGAATTACAGGCATGTGGTATATTGAGAGAAAAGTACAGGGGTTTTTTGACTTTGGAAATCATAGGTGTGTAAGAAGTATGAATTGTGCTATAAAGTAGAGAAAAAAGTCGCGAAGTGTGAATATAGAGAAGCATTGTATAGCGTAGAAAAGTGGACGCCAAAGAGAGTGAGTATAGATTTCAGGCTTTGAAATGCGGGGTGTTGCAAAAGAATGGAGAAATGAGGCGTACGGAAAGGAAGACGGAAGAGAAGGTACTTGGCGTGGGGGGTAAGAGGGGAAACTTCTTGTAAACATTACGAGGCGAAGCAGGTGTTTCAGGGGACGCACTGACGGGCGAAGGGTTGCTGAAGTCGTTGATAGAGGGGAGAGTGATAGATACGTGGGGCAGGAGAAGGAAAGCTTCAAAGACGGAAAGACGAGAAAGTGCTGAGATGAAGAAAGTGATAGTGCTAGGAGATACGGGCCTGCTCCTGTGAAAATCCAGGGGACCTTTTATTCTCTTCCATACCTATCTTAACCGCTAGTTTTTTCTTATAAGGATATAATGAGGAATATGACATCAACTTAATATTTGATTGTGAAATATAGTTATTTTGGGAGCTGTTAGTTTTCTTCATTTCATTGTAAGTTTGACAGTAAGCTACGGATAAGACGAAATTCTTAATGTAAAGAGACGTTTGAAGGTTGAAAATAGGAGCATGGAGTACCTCACCATAGCGCATCATGTACTTTAGAATATGAAAAAATAGACAGAGACTTATTCTGTCAATGTGATTCAATTTGGTATTCTACCAGGTGATAGGTTGATTTTACTGCGGTACTTTTTCTGTTTTGACTTAAATTCTGGCTAATCGTTTTATTTTCCCTCCTATTCCTCTTTAATTCCCCATATAGTCTTCCTCGAAGAAGAAAAATTGCCCCCGGAAAATAAGTGGCATCTCGGTGAATTTTTCTTTCCCGCTCCCGTCGCATTCGAGCCCGCGCAAGGCTGATTATTTTTTCGCCGCGAATTTCTTCTCATCAGACATTCACAACTCCGGGGTCGTTTGTCGTCTCGCCGCTCGGTGCCTCACGTGACCGTCACCCGGTTGTGGCGTCGCGTGGAGGGTCGCCTTTGACCGTCAAATGCGCCCCGTGAAGGGCCACTCGAATCCCGGGCTCCCTCCCCCTCACCGGATTCCCCTCCCGAACGACCCGTTCCCGCCCGTTTGAACTTCCACAAAGAGCCGAGGAGGCCGCTCCCCATCGAGACCCCCGACGCTCTTCTCCTTCGCGATTCATCTTTTCGAATCGGGAGTGGAATCCTTTCGGAGCGGGCCATCGCGTGCGCATGATGTTGTGTGACGCTCGGAAAAGGTTTCGCGTGAGGGAGAAAAAGGGAGTGAGGAAGGATGCCGGGGAAGGAGAGATGCGACCTGTATATGTATACCCCGATCTCTTCTGAGGAAGCAATGAAAAAAAAAGATGAAATAGGTTTTTGGATCAAAAGGGAGCGTCAGTCATATAAGATTCCACAGGGTTCCGGGAAGGGGGCAGGTTCTTGTGGGGAGAGTGTGCCGCTAGGGCTCGGAAGGGCCTTCGTTCGTTCAATCGCCCTTCGCGGAGGAAAAATAGAGGGCGCTCCTTCGACCTCTACCTTTCTCCACCCCTCTCAGAGCCCTTTTCAAAACCATGTTTCCGCACATCAAAAGGCTGACTCTCGTCTCCTCGAGCTTTCTCTGCGCCCGGTGTTCCCTTATCGAGGGCTCCGCGGCACGTAAGAAGAATCTCTCCCTTCCCTCTCCACCGGTTGGTTATTGAGTAAAACAGGATCCAATAAGTGCCCCTTTTCAGGCCTTAATTACTCGCATGAGTAGACTCTTTGCGATTTGAGTATCTCCCTCTTGTAATTTTATTCTTTTTTCCCCCCTTTCGAAAAAAAAATCGTTTCCAGAATCGCCCTACGTAAAACACCTGCCGACAGTAATATTGCATTCTTTGGCGAGGATTCTTGCTGGTCATTTCTAGGTAAAAATTGAATCGCGAGAGCTCAAGGCAGGTCAGTGAGCGGTTTAGTATAGATATGGTGCTTACTTGAGTACCTGTAGATGTGTGTACTACGTACCTTAGTGTAATACTCGGTGCTTCGTCATTTCTGTAGTATTTTTTTACATCTCTAAATCTACATACTACCGTGCGAGCCGCCGCATGGGCGTATGTAAGGGGGTGTTGGGGCACCAGCCGTGTAGAGATGTAAGGGATATGATTTTGGGAGGTAAAATGGCGACGTGTATTATGGGAGTGTATTTAGTGGAGCTCAGTTTTTATTGTGGTCGCTGATTGTGCGCGGAAAGAACGAGTGTTTGTACCTATCTGTTCGGCAATGTATCTCTCTTATTTTATCGCTTCTGTCAGACCTGTAGATTTAGTGAGGCGCCATGATAATATTCTCTGTGTCGCTCTGAAACATTCGATATAATTCGATATCCTGTGATGTGTGGCGTTATACGTTGCGATGTATATACCACTTTCTACGTCGTGAATGATGCGGATGTATTTGAACTACAAATATGTTCGTCACTCTTTTCAAGTTCTTTTCGGAGTGTTTTTCTTCATAGTTCCCAGAATGGCTTCGTGAAATCGGTTTCCGAATATGTTATAGGTTGCACAAATTACTGCCACAAGATAATTGTATGTGATTAGGTAATTGTAATATTTTAATTTACCACCGTGTAGACTCCCTCTCATCACGTAAGTGACGGGTCCACGTAAGCGGACTTGAGGACCCCTAATTTAGTGGACTTGGGTTATAACGATGCGGTGTGATCGAGGCAGTCGAGGTGGTCGAGGCCTCCTCATCGATAGGTGGTCATACGCATCATAATTGTTTAGATTATTTATATGAAGAATAGGGTATTTGTGTGCGTATCATTATTCTTATTCATCAGTTTGAGCAGTCATACATATTTAGAAATCACCAAAATAAACTCTAACACTCGCGCGATACAAAGTTCTTTCCATGAACTCGATCTGGGTCTGAGACAGATTTGAATATCTGTATGTAGACGCTCGCTTTCCTTTAAGTGTTGCTTTTAAGTAATCTACTTAAGTGCCTTTGTTGTGTAGCAGAGGCATTTTGCGTGAAGTACGTAGTAGTCGGGTCTTTTCCGTTGTAAACACAAAGGGTCACTCACCGCAGTCTTTTACCGACGTCTCGGAGGAACAAGCCGGGAAATCGAGGTAATTGCACTCCCCATCCGCGAGCATGGGAATCGCAACTGTGGCCAAGGATTTGGCAGGATCCCGGGCCTTCCTAATTGGACGCGCACCTGAGCGGAGGACGTCTTACGGGTTCCCGCGTGTCGGGGAGGCATTGGCACCTGCCAACTGGCGGCCAAGACACGCGTAGCCTCGCGCGCACCCTCGCACACGTCGGCGAATCCAATTACCGCACCTGATTCCGCTCCCACTTTCGCCTCGAGGCTGGGGTCTCGAATCGTAATGCAGAGAGCCACTTGCCCCTCAATTAATTATTCGGTCTACCCGCTTCCATAATCGAGTCTGCGGTCTCGCGATCCCGTTCTCGTAAACGTCTGGAAGACGGCGTGCTCTCAATAATTTGCGTGTTCCCCTCTCGGTGGTGGCACCACGGTCACCGGGTCCCTCTGTTTCTCTCTCCCTCTCCAGAGGCCTATTCATTCACCCGAAAATCGGGACCGTTGTCGGTCCGCGACCGGCCTGAATTGCGAGCGTGTTCCATGTGGAATGAAGGGCATTGTGGGAAAAGGGAATGTGCCCCAGAGATGGTGAATAGTTTGACTTGAAGTTACCTCCGCGCAGTATTTATCACGCTGAAGATTTGTATGGATTTTCCTCGCCTCAAATCTCGGTTGCTTTCCCGCTCTCGATCGCTCCTCGTTTTCTTTACGTAGTTTGAGCGAAATATCATTTCACCTAGAAATCAATGAATTCGATCTCATCTTAAAGAAAAGTATCTCACTTTTTTCGGTATCTTTGAGAGATACCAAAATATCGGCTCCTTACCGAACTGATCTCCGAGATTTTTGACTAAAAATACCAGCCAATTTACATGGTAATGATTCGTTTATGCACTCGAGAGAGACTTTGAGGAATTTCTAAATCATTGATCTCTTAAAAAATTAAAAGTTTGTATGGTTTCTAAACAATTTTTGAAAATAAATCATATTGTTACCGCAATAATTTCTTCAGGATCAAAAAAAAACCTTCCGTTGTGAAGGGGATTTATACGTACAGCGCGCAAAAAAATGAGTGAAGTTAAAGACTGATTTGGGTAATTTCAATTAATTGCTTTTATTATTATGATTATGGTTCATCTTCATCCCATACCCCTCGCAGTGCACCTATAGCGCATTCATCATTGACTGCAAAATTTAATTCTCCTTCATAACTCGCTTCCCAGACGTTCAACGTATGTCATTTATTCTTCGTTTTAAACCTTCAACTTTGCATTTCCTTAGCATACCTCTTTTATTGCCGTGTTAATACAATGATAGCGTTCCAAATCGTTTGTAAAGCCCGTTTCTCTCATATATTTCAACAGCGCTTCGCGTCATATTCCTGAGTTTAAACTTTATCCCCCAGAGGAATACCCCATTAATTCATTCTAATATATTACGCTCCCTTAAATACATTATAAAAAATCAACTGGCGGGTTGGGGTACTGGGGGCGAAAGGGTTTTTTTTTTCTAAATTAAAGTTCACATCGCCCTCCCAATAACAACCTCGGGAAAGTTAAAAAAATATCGCTTATTCGTGGTATCCTACGAAAAAGGTAGGATGTTAAATACACACTACCTTCTCGCCATCTGATGTCCAGTTCCATAAACTACAAGATGGCCGCTGCCGAAAACCACTTTTCCGGAATGTAACATTTTCTGTTATCCGTCATTTTTAAGATGGGTGAGAACTTTATTTAAAAAATTGCATTTTGTGCACACTACCTCTTCCTCTTTTTAAATGAAAATCAGTGATATTTATAGGTGGAAAAATGTTTATCGATGGACCCATTTCATGAACGTTTATCCAGAAATAAATCTGGGGAACGATGGCGGAAAGTAGTGTCTGAATTCATTTGTACAACGAGAGCAATCCTCCAGAGGAATTGCGTATGCATAGTTTCTATCACAATAGTAGCACATTTTGTGGTACATTTACGAAAAAATCTCACCTCCTCACCTGGTCTTAGCTGGTTTTGGGAATGCATTCATAGTCATTGTTTCGATAAATTTAGCAATATACGTTGTTGGTGAAAATTCATCCCTTTTCATGCATCTTTGAGGTGGCTTTCCAAATAATGTGTTGATGTGCGTGAAGAGTTCAACGATGAATTCATCCGTTATAAATTTTTGTTCTCACCTTCTCCCTGTAAATTACATTGCGATATACAATTTTGATGTGCATTTCAAGCCATTCTTTCCACGCGCTTAGTAAAATGATTGCTATTTGATACAATGAAAAATTTTCCGTGGCGCGTGCCGTTCCATTCAATAGTTTTTTGTACCCTGGTGACGTGTTCTGGATAAATTTCCATCAGTCATCCGCCTAAAATAACCCATTCGATAACATATGAAATCAATTCCCTCTGTTCTCACCCAAGGGATTCGTTTTTTTCCGCTGAGGAATACGGGCGTGCGTTTTTTCCTCGTGAATGCTTCGATTAAAGTATTTACGACGGAAAAATCTACGGAATGCGAGTGTCTCCTTGGAGATCGGGGCGTAAATTAGTCGCTAATTAATCGCTTCCTTTTTGCCGTCGCGAGAGTATTCGGAAATACCTCGGGTTGGGACTCATTCCCTGTGATTGGATTCATTATAGTTACGAGTACGTCGCTATGAATCCGATGGAAAAAAAGAATTATTTGTTCTCAAATGGGTCGTCAAATTACTGAAGCATATTTCGTTGATTCAATGTTATTCCAATGTCATGAAAAAGCGTTAGGATCCACGGGGAATAGTGAAGCCAAGGATTCGTCATACTTTTGGCTGCAATTATTATGAAAGGCTGCCTTTTCCTCCTTTTAGTTTTGGGTTCTCAATTGGTGCTGATGAGAGTATTTAGAAGAGCAGGTATTGATAGATAAACGATAGATAGATAATATTGCTCTTTTCAGGTATTCCCGTCGCGTGTTTGGTTTTTCTGACAACAGTTTCTCCCCTCTTCCTGGGGGCGTCTTCAGGTCCGTTGGACATTTTGTAATTGACCTGAAGACGCCCCCAGGAAGAGGGGAGAAACTGTTGTCAGAAAAACCAAACACGCGACGGGAATGCGTGAAAAGTGCAATATTAACAATTACAAGAGTTGCGGAAGCCTTCAAAGAGATAGATAGATTGATTGATAAACGTGACAGTGATTCCCATTACTATTTCGGTTTAGGTTCTGTCAAAAACGTAATTTAATTCTTCGGCGATATTAAGTTCTTTCGTCGTGACCTTTTCTAGCGTTCTTTCTCTGCAAGGGAAAGATGCCGGGCAAACGGAGAAAGGGAATAAATAGATAAGGTTTTATGGTTGGAATGACAAAGGGTATAACGAACATTGAGTTGAAGAAATGAGTACTAGGTGTGGAGAGAGATCACTCATCTGAATCTGACTTCCATTTTAACCTACGTTTGTTCAGTAGTTTACTTAAATTAATTATTCCGTAATTTTTTTTAGGATTCTACCAGTTAAGGTAGGTTTTGTTGAATGTCAGAGAATCTCCTCCCGGTTTTCTACACTTTCAGGGGCTTATCTCGCTCTAGTATTTCCTTTTTCGCCTCAGCATCTATCCCTCTATCAGATTCCTGAGTACCCCATTATTAACTCCTCCAGCCACCTACTCTGCCGATCTCAAATTTCATTAAGAAGTTTCCTTTCCTCGCCCACCATCTCAAGCACTTCCTCGTTAGTCTTCCTCTCCGTCGTCCTCACCTTCTCCATCCTTCTTCACACCCGCATCTCAAACGCCTGCAACCTATTCTCGTTCTCTTTTCTGAGGGTCCACGTTTCTACCCCATACAACGTTACACTCCACATCAAGCTCTTCACCAGCCTCTCCTTCACATCCTTACGCAAGGTCCCCGTCATTAGCTCCCTTCTATCACTAAACGCCTCCGTAGCTGGCGCTATTCTCTTCCGTATGTCTTCGCTACTATGTCCGTTCTCTTCTAGCGTCCCATTTTCTCGAGTGTCTCCGTTATTTTATTCCAATTTACCCTATCAATAGCTTTTTTCCAAATAATTAAACATGCGAAAATGTCCTGGTTATACCTTATGTTTCTTCCTAATGGTGTACAAACTCAGAATTACCTTCCAGCATTCGCTTCGTAATCTCTTCATTTATCTCCCCATCTTTCTCCAACATTCGGCCGATGCACACGTAATACAGTTGTGATGATCATATCTTTAACTTATTTTCTCGGAATTCCTTAGTCGTGGAGCTGTCTTCTCCTGGAAACTACTTTTCCCTGGAAACAACAATGGCGGAGAGAGTGAAGAATTAGTTATAGTTGTATGGTGTGGATGAATAGGGGTAAAACGCACGCTGAGGTGAAGAAATTAGCACTAGGTGTGGTGAGAGTCCTTCTCTGACTTCCATTTTAATCTATATATGACCGTTAGTTTATTTAAATGAATTATTCCGCCTGCTACCTAAGAATTTCCTTCCAGCATTCTTTTCTTAATCTCTTCATTTATATTAAGTTGTCTCAAGCGTGACTTCATGGAATGTATTAAACATTTTAAATGGAGTGACATTGAAGAGAATAAAACTGATTAAAACTTGGCAATGTCCACTGGATTTTTTATTGGTACGACGCGTTTCGACGCTATGCACCATCATCAGGTACAAACCTGATTTGTACCTGGTTTGTACCTGATGATGGCGCTTAAGCGTCGAAACGCGTCGTACCAATAAAAAATCCAGTGGACATTGCCAAGTTTTAATCAGTTTTATTCTCAAAGGAAATGGTTCCAGGCTTGACTTTGTGGAAGTAATTCATAGTAACTTAGATAAAACTTTGTATACTCCACTATAGGTTTAATAACACCACCCGGGTTTCGATACTTCGTGTCATCTTCAGGAAATAAGTGAAGATGACACGAAGTGTCGTAACCCGGGCCGTCTTATTAAACCCATAGTGGAGTATACAAAGTTTTATTTAAGTTACCAGTTTTATTCTCTTTGACAAAAATGTCCCACAGCATCTCGCCGGACTTCGTTGAGTTTGGAGTAACTTTGTTATTCCACGTAAATTTTAATTAAGACGACCCGGGTTTCGACGCGGCTCGTCATCATCAGGTGTCTTTTTTATGCGACGTGGCATGTCATCATCTATTTGTGTGGAAAAATAAAGTTACATCATTTACAATCTCTTTATTTATCTTTCCATCTTTCTCCAATATTCGGCCGATGCACACGTAATATAGTATTGATGATCATGTCTTTACCTTATTGTCTCGGGATTCCTTACTCCTGGAAACAACTGTTCAGGAGTTGGAAATCATATCCACGTCCCGTTTATATCTTCCATCGCTATGCCTCCGAAGCTTCCCTCCATTCCTTCTCCATCTCCTCCCTCCGTGTGCATTGAAAAGTCCCTCTCGCGTGTCTCTGGCTTTCCCTCCGTCCCGTGTTCTTCATCCCGTGGAGTTTTCATTAAAATCTGGCGTGGCAGGTTCCCATTCACGCCGCACGCGCGAGCATGCTTGTATGCACGCCGTGTATCTTCCCTCTGAAGGGCCTCCCCGCGTGTTTATATTTTATTTTTGTATCGAAAATGCGAGGAGAGTGGAAAATGAAATGTTCGCGCACAATTCACCATTTTTTTTCCCTCCCGTGCCGAGCTGGGATCCTCGAGGAAGTAATTTCACAAGCGAGCGGCGGGAGGGCGAGGGAGTACGATCTCGTTTTGTAGTTTATTCTTTTGTCCCTTTTTCCGCCGTTGTTTCTTCATTATATTTTTTGATATCCTCATCGTCGTCACTATTATCTCGGTTTACGCGATTACGAGTTGTTTATTTTTGTAATTTTAAGGAATGTTTGACACGCGAATTGTTCGCTCAGTCGTTTCAACCCCGGGGATCCTCTCAAGAGGTGTGAAATCGCATAAAAATTCGCTCGTCATTCTGTCAATGTTTTTCTCCCGCGGCATCGTAATCCCTCTTGCCACCTTTATCCCCGCGCTATTCACACCGTTAAATAGATTTGTAAAGGAACTCGTTGTCCCGATAGATCGGGTCGCTTCGTGGATTCCGCAATTTTTTCTGGGTAACGCGGCGCATACGTATCCCATGGTGCATTCGTTCCAACAACAGTCGCACAATTAATTTCCATCCGGGCCCTCGACGATGCAAGGTTCCCAAAATCCAGTTATTTTGGATTTCCCGTGGGGATCCCACCAGTGTCTTTCTCAGCGGTGCCGAGTGGGAGTTAACTCCGCGAAAACACTGCCGGAAAATATGCCGTTTTGGGAAGTGTTTGTGTGGGAAACTCTGATTTGCTTGTTGGGGCCTATCATCGCGTTTATTTCGTGATTCGTCATCGTTGTCTTCTCTTTAAAAGATGATGTATTTCGTCCTTACGTACCATGAGGGTGTCCCGACAATGGTTCATGTCGTTAAAATTCTAATCGGTCCCCCGGGAGAACCATATCATGATATTTTCTCGTATACAAGCGAAAATTGTATTGGTTGGGTCCCTGTGGTGATTCTAGTTGTTATCAGGAATTAATCTTTGGTTAGTTGTTGCTTAGAAGCTCAATTGTGAAAAAAACCGATGACAGAAGACTCGATCGTTGCTTTTGCTGGGAATGATGGAAGTAATTCGCCCTTCTTTGCCGCATTCGGTATCCAAGTGCCTTGCCCTGCGAATGATATGTCTGTGAAAGATAAATTGCATAAATGTTGAGGTTAACAAAACTTTTTTTTTTTAGTTTACCGGGAATGAGTGAATTGCGACGAGACTAACTGCTCCACAACGGCATATGTTCGGTGGTTCAATAGTTCTTGCCAGTCCCAAGCCCGGGTATTGATGAAAGTTTGATGGGTAAGGCAATCAACCTGTCCTCGGTAAAAGAAAATACGCTCATAGAACCGATTATTTGCTGAGGAACCGGGCTGGATGAATTTATGACGATCCTGAGCGATTATTATGGAACGAAGATAATGAAATAATTAATACATGGGCCAAAGAGTAAAAAAAAATGTGGGATGACCACGTAGAGATGGTAAAGATTTCTAGGTATCAGTGCTCAGGAGAAAAAGGAATGCTCTACGACCCTGGAAGAGGTGTGAAGAATTTATGCGGAGAGCATAGATTGTTGAAGAACAAGCAGAGGGCAAGTAGATGGAACGAAATGAAGGTTAGACTCATTTATATGTCTCCGATCACTGAATGTAGTGATGTAGAGAATGGTTTTCCGGGTGTTCTTCCGCGTTTATCCATTTTGAAGGACATTATTAGCAATAGTAGCACTTCAGCGGACCTGAAGAAACCAGCTGGAACGCTGTCGAAATGTTGTCCTTAAAAATGGATAAACGCAGAAGAACACCCGGAAAACCATTCTCTTCATGACATAGGCTCCGCGGAACTCTTCATGGAAACACTGAATGTATTGACGTCGTCTGCCTTCCTCTCTATAGACCAATCCACATTCAGTTGACCGAGTGGACCTTATGAAATACGCTGTTGCCAAACTTAGCTCCATATAAAATCCGAAGATTCTTGCGATATCGAGGGAAATTTATGCATGATGCAGAAATGAAAAATTTGTGAAATTATCCACGGTATAAATTTTACTACGGAAATTAAATTTTAGGACGACCTGATGATGATGTAAAAACATCGAAACCTGGGTCGTAGTAAAATTTATATTGTGGATAATTGCAAAAATTTTTCATTTCTGCATCAAACTTAGCTCCGTTTGCTCAACAGTGCGTCTCGTAGACCGTCATTTCCAACACCGTGCCAAATCTAAGTAGGTTTCTTTAATGAGTGACTTTCGCACTTTGAATACTACTAGATATGCTGTAAGTTTGCAAAAAGAGTTATAAGTTATTAATTAATCTGCTGCTGTTGGCTACGTCGCATATCCGCCCATACCTCCTATACCTTAGTTGCCTTCGCCCAATCTCCACCACCAGTGTTCTTTCCTCCCTTAGTTTTTGTTACACTTCCTTGTTTATCTTCCTCGCTCCTCCATTACGTTAGCCTTTTATGCCATTAAGACGAACGACCCTTAATTAATTTTCGACGAAGTATTTCTACGATTGTTTCCTTGCTGTTGTTGTTGTTGTATTCATTGTCGTCGCTTTCCTGATCGACCTCCTCACCGAGATTTTCGGTGGGAGTCGTTCAGGATCTTGCTTGATCCAGTCAAGGTAAATTAATGAGCGCTCCGTATTATTTCGCAGCAGCGCCTCCGGCGATATCCTACGCCCTCCTAACCTTCTGTCCTTCCTTTCTAACCCACCTTCAGCTATTCCTGCCCCCTCCCGAATCGTCTTCGAGATCCTTCCACCTTCCTGTCTCCACCCTATTCCCATTCTCCAGCAGTTCATTCCGGTTCAATCTCGTGTCTAGTCTCATCCGTTTCCTCCAGCTCGCCCACAATGCCCTTTCATTCGCTCCTTTCAGCGCGTCTCGCTTCCGCGCGCCCGTCTACTTTCTTTTGTTTTTCGTTTTTATTTTTTTACCCCCTTTCCCACCCCTTCGGAGGATTACAAATGAAATGACGCATCGCACTTCCCTACTGCCTACCCCGAGGAGTGCAGTGTCTTGTCTTCTCAGCGTCCGGGAAAGTTTACGGTGTGCCGTTTTAAAAAAAAAAAAACGGTGTGTGGGTCTGGGAGTCGAGAACCTTGAGATGGGGGTGAAAACGCGGGGAGAATGTGGTGTCCTAAAATCTTCTTTTGGTTTTTTTTTCGTGTGACTTCTTTTTTTTATTCTGTACTCACTTTTGCGTCTTTCCCTCTCCTCCCCGGAGAGAACATCTTCGTAATTGTACGTCCCTCCCTCGCGACGCTGCCTCGAGTTCGGGAGCCCGGAGAACTCGGCTCCGGACTAAGTGCTGTTTAAATGGGTAGTCCCTTCTTTCTCTCCCCTTCCCTCCCGTGAGCTTTCCGTCAGTTACTTTAAGCTCCTCGCTTTTCCGTGAAAAGATTATCACCGCAGGATGCTGGCAATCTGTGGATTGGTTTTCTGCGGATCTTACTTCACTCTCCATTAATTTTCCTCGCTCGAGTCTTCTCTGCTCTTCGGAATCCTCTCCCGCAGTGTCTTCGCTTGCTTAATTGTTTTAACGCTCGTCGGAGGCGTCTCCCTCTCTCCACTTGTTTCGTTGCCTGTGCTTGGCCATGATGCGTGCGATAGATTTGTGCCGTAATTTCCGTGAAGAAATCCGGTGGGCATCCTTATATTCCCGCAAAATTACTTGATCTTTTTCATTCAGCGTAAACAGCATCAAATTGGTCCTGTTCAAGGGTTTAAAACCCTATTTTTAAATTTTCTGGAAAGCGATTGGAGATAAAATGCGAGTCCAAACGACATTCTGGCAATCTTCTCTCTATGCATTGGGAGATGAAATTCCGAACCTATACCTGAAATATTTCTATCTAAGCTCAGCGAAACAAAAAAAATATATTCAGCGAGACTAAAGCATCAGGAACATCGTTAACATACTCTCCTTTTTCTCCTTTCCTCCCCATTCGTTACTGGTTATCTAATCCCATTGTTACTCGCCTCTGGGACGGTTTTCAGGGTGGTAAGTAGATGTATATCATTTTATTTGTCTCCAAATTTTCTGGCACCGCAGTCTAAAACCAGTAGATCAACTGTGCTGCTTAATGGTAGCTTAATTCATCTGACAATTCTACCAGCTGAGTGGTATGTTTCTGGGCAGAACTTACTCTAACGTCCTACTCTGGCATATCGTTCCGTTTTCCCTCCAATAGGTGATCCGTCAAAAGATCCCAGTTACATAACTCGTGTCGTCTCCTCCTTATTTGGTCCAAAATTCCTTTCCTCTCCCACGCTTCCTCAGTGTTCTTCCCTCTATTACCCCTCTTCAACATATTCTCTCTTTTGCAAATGTCCTCCATTGTAGTGATAAATATTATCAATATAATCGTAACATAGGATCTTTAATGAATGCGGAAAATTCACATCGATGTTATGGGTTTTTTACAAGTAGCGACTGGTTAATCAGGAATGATTTATCAACATTGCATCGAGGTATTAACTTGGGAAGAGAAAGGAACTTGTAGCCAAATATTTCCATAATGATCGTACACTCAAAATTTAATTCACCACCGACACCATATAAAAGTTAAAACATTTAGTACTTCTTCCTCTTCTGTTAGTGCCACTCCTATCGGAGCTTGGAAATCATCATGGCTATTTCATCTTTATTTGTCCATCTTCTAAAAAGTTCTGTGGATGTGCAGTAGAACCACAATTATAAATTGTTCATCCAGGAAATTCTTAACCTTCCTCTGCTCCGCTTCCCTTTTATTTCTCTCTGAACAATGTTACTAGTATATTCAGTATTATTTAACTGCAAAATGTTGTATCAGCACTCAACGTTAACCGTCCACAGTACCTATTATTTATTTTTATTTATCTTCACTATCCCGAATACAGCACAATGTGCCAATTTACGTCGGGTGGATAACAGTATTAACGGACGAGACACAAACACCCATGTCCTGGGCAGCTAATAATCTCCCCAGGCAGGACTCGAACCCGCGACCCTCGGGTTAGCATTAGAGGACTTTACCCCGCCGCCACCGGGACCGACTATATTAGCCATGAAAACTAAATTATCTCTGACTTGCCGACTGTGAGCAGATTGAATATTTCGGTGGGTATTAAATAAAATAAAAATGAAGACAAGCACGTAGGGGAACGGGTCCCTAATCCATAAATATTGTCTTGTCGGGCAAAAAGGCGCCTAGCCGCCTCATAAAATATCCGATTTATGTCTGAATGTTTAACGAGACTTGAAAGAATATCCGATAAGTTTGTGTGGATAACCGCCCCCTTTAAATGACAAGGAAATCTCTATAACTGAATTAACTCGGTCCATTTTTTTTCCTGAATATCATAAAGAACTAGTATTAATGGCTCCGAATTGGCTCTGCTCGCGGAATCCCTTTGACGATAGGCCGGCTTTTGGTTGATTTTTTTTTCCACAAAGCTGCTGAACTTTCCGGTCTTAAAGTTATCGCCGGCTGAATCGCGAGCGGCCCAGGGACTTTTTGAATTTGACGCCGTGGTGTCAAACGATAAAGGGGCAGCCTGTTGCTCTGAGAAAGGGAAAAAGTTTTCCTTTACCGATTTTCCCCTATCTGCCGCTTCCATTCCGTGTCCAGGAGAGCGTCGCGAGGGTGCCATAAATCCCAGGCCATAACAGCCAAATCCTTCTTTCGCCGCGAACTCCTCGAGAAGTGTTCTTTCGGAATAGCTGTGGAACGAGCAATTTTGGAATACCTTTCCGTGTAGGTCACGATCAATATTGCTGTTATTGTCGTCATCATTGGTCGTTCAATCCTAAGATTGGTTGACTGCTGACATCCGCCCATCATCCTCTAATCCGAGTTCCCTTACTTTCTGGTAGCTCTTCCTATGTATATACTTTCCTCTTTATTTGGTCTATGAACTTGTGTCTGTGTATCCTCTGGGGACTTTTTCTTCTATATTTCCTTCAATTACCTTCTTCACCGACGCATTGTGCCTCAGGGTGTGTCCAATCTATCTGTTATCAAGCTGTTGAAGATACTAATTAGCTGTTACTAATTTTTTCTGCAAGATAGTAAAATACAGAGTGCCCCATTTTCACAATATGGCAACTGATACCATTTTGTCTACAGTCTCCTTACCTGATCTCCCGAAACTAATGCTCAAAACTGACCTTAAGCTCATTCATAGCATTCTCAACTCAACTATAGACTGCCCTGAACTGATCTCTAGCATCAGTTTTCGAATCCCATCTAGACCCACCCGCACGCACTCTCTACTCCACCTGCCCATTCCCAGGTTATCCTTGACCAAACGCTCCCTCCACTTCCGCCTCTCCTCCCTGATACATTCTCTTCCTACCAACATTGATCCGTTTTTGCTTTCATCCAACTCTTTTACACAACGCGCTCTTTCTCATTTCGCTATCAATACTTAATCGCTTCTCTCCGCTGGGCCCTTAAAAAAATTGTTAATAAATTGTTATTGATCTTAGTTTTGTTTGAATTGTATGTGTCTATCATCTGTGTTTGTTATATTGGGCCACTGTAAATTGGCAAGTGTGCTGTATGTGGACAAATTAAGTAAATAAATAAATACATAAATAAATAATTTCCCATTTTACGGTATTGAGATAGAGATTTAGAATTAGATGAACTCTATTTATCTGCTTATCTCCATCATCGCCGATGCTTTTTATGGTATATTCAGAATAAATGGTGAGACAGGCATGAGGGCAGATGGGGGTAGGATGAAATCTTAAAACTCAATGAGGTTCACAGCTGATCAAGGAATCGTCCAGTCCTCTCAGAGGTTACGGTATTTTACGAATGCGTTCGAGGTGCTGTGCCAGGAATATGTCGTGAAGATGAATCATAAGAGAAGTTTGAGGTGTTTGAGAGTAGTTTGAGATGTAACTTTGTAGATGGATGGAAACGGTGAGCTGGACAGTGTGAAAGACGAACGAGGAAGTATTGGATATAACTGTGAGCGATGAAAGTAAAATGATGAAATCGCTTGAAAGAACTCCATGTTGACAAAAGTAGATGAAATTTATCTGACGTTTCGACAGTTGTGGCTCCTTGCCAATTTATAAAAAAATACTAGCATAAATGATTAAATCGGCGAAGTCCTAGAAGAAAGAGACAAGTTTATTTTTGAATTTACACAGAATATTTAATTGTCATCACCAAGAATGAAACTACTTAGTTTTTTCCACCAATATATTTAACCATAAATCAACCGGTTTCGGCCTTTTCAGGCCATTATCAAGATTACAGAATAAAAATACCCAAAAGACAAGAAAAAAAGAAAAAAATAGTTTCATTCTTAACATGAATCGTAATTTCCACAATGTGAATTCGCCAACCGTTGATTTTAGTCATCACCAAAGTCTTGGAATTTTAGAGCTTTGACTGTGACGAAATGCTGACGTGACAGGCACGAAAATCCCAATTTGGGCTATTCAAAATTTCAAATTTGCTGGGAGCTTTGACGTTACTTCCATGGATTTTCCGTAGTTCGACCGTGTCGAGTCCTCACTGAATAAGGACCATGATACTGTGTCCTTCGCTTTCCGCGTAAAGGTAATCGCTCGGCTTTCTCAGGAAGACCCTGCCTTCTGAATGGAATGAACGGCAAGGTCGCGGCCCAGAATGGAAGCCACGTCCCAGAATGGAAGCGTCGTACGAAGCGAGAACCTGCGGGGGGAGGACTCAATCCGGGGATCAGTGTCGATTAGAGATTAGTGCTCCCGGGGATCAGTGTCGATTACAGCGCCAGGTCCAGCCGCTCGGTTTCGACCAAAATGCACGACTGGGATGCCTCCCTCGGGGGCCGGTTGGGGACGGCGCTCGCGACGTGTGAAATGCTTGAAGGGGTCCAGTGTTCGTCCCGGTGAAGGCGTGGGCGGTGGAAGCTCGGGACGGTTATTGTGGGCCGAGGGAGGGAGGGTGGCAAGTGTTTGGGAGGTGAGTGGTGGTGTGACAATACGACGGGGGAATGTAATACCCTCGAGTGTCTCACCGCCCACATTCACTCGATTCTCCGAAGGTGGGGTTGAGGGGGGGGGGGGTGGGAGTAATGTGGCTGGCAGAAGTGGCGGATCGTGATGATGAGGTTGCTGGGACAAGAATCTGGGCCTCTGTGTTGGTGTGTGCGACATTCAGTCTTCGGTATAGCATGGCAATTTTCTTGTTTTGGAACCAAGCGTGATGTTTTCTTATGTTTTCGCATGTACATCTACATCTACGTGATACCCTGCGAGCCACCACGAGGGTGTGTGGCAGGGGGTGAAGATCACCAAACATGCACTATTGACATGCAAATGGGATATTTAATGGAGACATGCTAGATAATATGGTCACATGCAGCTAGATGGTTAGTATCTACATAATATGAAATGGATTATTGGTTGTAATTACATGCATCATGCACTACAGACTACTCTAACTATATTTCACCTACCTATCCCTTTGCTACGCTGCCTATTGTTCTCTCTTATAGTACGAGGGAAAAATGACATTTTAAATCTATCGGTACGACAATCTATCTCTCTAATTTTGTTAATATGATCAAACCTAGCATAATACGCAGGGGTTCTCAATATATATCTAACGTCATCTGTGAACAACTCTGTTTAGAATTTACTTAAAAGGTTTAACCTAAATTTTAACCTGCGTTCTGATAGTAATTCCCATCCTAGTTCTTCTATTAAGCTCGTAACACTAATACAATTATCATAACGGCCTTTAACAAACCTAGCAGATCTCCTTTGCACGCTTTGCATGTAGTACCGCATTATTATTTGGTGAGAAAGTTCCCTGTTTGTTTACCGTCAGATTACCACAATGTAATGAAAGTGATTAACTTTTGAAGGTGGAGGTAAAGAGTTTTAAGTTCATTACATCTCTTGGGCTGGAGAATGATATATTGTTAGACGACACGGGTCTGCTGTCGTAAAGTATATCATCGGAATTCATTTTTACGATCATAATTTCCCTAATCGGTACATCACTTCTGTTAATAGTAACAATTTTGCTCTTCGAAGAGAAGGGAATAGATAGGAGGGTGGCGGGGAAGAGCCGCGAAGAGAAGACTGTTGAAAATTCTTACATCTACATACTACCCCGCGACCTGCCGCATGGGAGTGTGGCCGGGGGTGTTAGGTCACCAGCTGTGTACAAATGTGTTTTTGGGAGATGAAATGAAGACATGTATTATAGTAGTGTATTTAGTGGAGCTCAGTTTTTATTGTGGTCACTTATTGTGCGCGGAAAAAACGAGTTTTTGTACCCATATGTTCGGAAGTGTATCTCTCTTATTTTGCCGCATCTGTTAGACCTAGAGATATAGTGAGGAGTCATGATAATATTCTGTGTGTCGTTCTGAAAGATATCAGTTCTGAATTTCTCAAGCAACCTAAGCCTAACGTGTGGCCTCCGAGTCTCTAGGGGCTCATTCCTTAATCCCTCTAAAATTGTGAGACACTATATGTACGCTTGTAGCAGTTTTTAACGAAATGCTATGCTTTCCTTTGTATTTTATTAATTTATTTTGTTAAATCTTTATGACCAGGGTCCCAAATGCTCGCGGCGTATTCGAGGTGTGGCCTAACTAGAGCGAAGTAGCCTCTCTCTTTGACTTTTTCATCCGAGGACCTTCCTATTGTACGTTTAACAAAACCTAGTTTTGCTGTGCCACATATGCTTTGTATGTGTAATCCCCACGACATAACAGGAGTTAAAGTAATTCCAAGATATTTTGCTGTATCTGAAGATCGTATGTTTATGTTATGAAAGAGAATAGGTTTTAAAGATATAGGTAAAGAGCTTTAAGTTCATTACGTCTCTCGAACTGGAGAATAATATGCTGTTAGAAGACATGGGCCTGCTGCCGTTAAGTATATCATCGGCATTCATTTTTGCGGTCATGAAACTGTAACTTGTTTACGGTCATAATTTCCCTAATCGGTACGTCACTTCTGGTAATAGTAATAAATTTGGTTTTCGAAGAGAAGGGTATTGATAGGAGAGTGGCTGAGAAGAGCCGCGGAAAAAGACTGTTGAATACTCTAACATGGAGCGTGGTGCTGTATAAGTCGGAGACTTTGTCTTTACGATGAGAGGATATGGTAACCTTTAAGCATTTGCGATGTGGGTGTGGAGAAGAATGGGGAGAGTAAGCTTGGTGGCGAGGAAAACAAACGAGGAGGTTTTGGATATGGTGGGAGAGGAAATTAAGTTAGTAACGGAATTTTGGAGGAGGCAGAAGGTTGAGGGAATGAGAAATCGGAGAGAGACCGTCTGCAGGAGGGAAAGTGAGATGATGTTGTAGAAAATTGGATACTTGAAAAATTACCGTCCTAAATATAAACTTTACACCCTCAGGCTTGACTTCTTGGAAGTATTTTATGTTTGAATCCATATTGAAAACAACCCTTGTACTTTTCCACAATTTTTTATTATCAGTTAAATTTTGTTCTTTTTCACCCAAAAATTAGTTTGTTCTCCAAACCCCATATTCTCAGCGGTGGTTACTATCGTAACAATCAATAAATAAAATATATACAATTGTACCTGAAGACGAAGCAAGCTGGAAAACGCGTAGTACGTTTAACTGTTAATAAAAAGTACAAGGATCGTTTTCAGTGTGGATTCAAATACTGTATTTAGGCCTGCCAATCTGCTGGGGCAGATGCCCCAACGGATAGCTAAGGTCTTCTCTCTTCGAGATACTAAAATTTTAAAATCCGCGCGCTTATGAGAGAAAGTTTCCCGAGAACGGCATTTTAATCGTAGTGTTCCATCCCGTTGTTCCCGGGTCCATTTTCCCTCTCGCCCTCCCCTCCATTGGCCGGAGAGACTTCATTTGGAGTGAGGGGCGGGGTGGGTGATGGTGGGAGGGGGGGGTGTGGAGGCTCTCCAGGTCGTCCCCCCTTGGGGGTGGGGGGGAGGTAGGAGGAAGGAGGCGAAGTGGGAGAAAGGTGGGGAGCCCTCGCTCGCGGGCCAGGGGAGTTGGTTTTAAGGGAAATTGGTGGGCGCGCCCCCCTGGTGAAGGGGCGAGGAAAAGGTGTGAAAGGGGCTCAGGTGCGCCTGGGGAGTTGAGGCACGGAGTAATTCCTGCGTTCGCAGATTCTTGAGGACGTCTCACGTGAATTGAGGAAGAGGCAGGATAAGGGAAAGGGCTTCTCAGACAATGCGAAGAGCTCGGAGGACACGGGGAAAGAAGGTTTTTGCGGGAACGTCCTCGATGGCATAAGACCCCATCCAGCGCTTGGAATTACTCGAGATTTGAATGTACGAGAAAGGAAGATTAATCATAATAGTATGGGGTACCAACTTGAGAGTAGAACGTAATAGTTACTTCAGTAATATCTTGAAAGTAATAAACTACATCATTTCTAAAAAGACAGTTCTGGGAAAGTATTGTTCTCCATACAGTCATGGTACTAACTATAAGGATAGTCAAGAGACGATCTTGCTTTTAAGTAAATAAAGACAGGGCCAGTCAGAGATCGTGCCGTCAATTTGTTAAACACGAAATTAATTAATAAGCATTAGCAAACGAGAGGTTCATTATCTGGGGGGGAACTAATGACTGGGACCTCATCTTAGGATGTCGAGAAAAGAAGTTCAGAGAATCATTTTAGAGTGCAGAGATGAAAACTGCTCATAGTGGACAGCAAGGGTTATTTGGAATGCAGTAATGGAGAGTGTAAGAGTTTGTTAGGTGCAATGGGCGGAGAGGCGAACCATGAAGAATTGCCTGACATTGCGGGTGAGAAAGCATGGTAAGGGAATTTAATAAGTACCAAGGGGCGAAAGGATGGTGAAAACAGTGCTGGTGGGAGCTGAAGAGAAACAGTATGTCGAGCTGAAGAGGCTGATGCATAGTGTGACAATTGAAGGGTGGATACAGTCACGTTAGATTGGAAGTAACAAGTTGCTGCCCACCGACCGGAATCTTAAATAGTGGGATACCTCTCGATTGATAATTATCAATTTGAGGGTAGGTCGTTTGATGCCATCGTTACGGTTACTTGTTTTATGCAATTCAGTATTGCATCAATGGGATACTTTCTCTGTACGAGGAAATTATTTCAGTTAAACTTCAGTTCTATTAGAGAATTTGAAAAACATGTCCGCGTTAAGGTGGAGAATCGATTCACAAATATGTTAATTACAGCGAACCTTGTCTTTGACTTGCAAATCATGTATATGATTAGAGTTGGAAAATACATCTACCTGTCATCATCTAAATAAGAATGACCATCGTTATTCTTGAGTGTGCTTTTCTGGTCAAATTCTGTTTTCATAATGAACAATTTCTTTCAACAATTTCAATTATAGGGCTTTACAATGTTTGTGATGTGCATCTTCGCGATGTTAAAAAAAATCATTTTCATCATGGAGATTGTGCAACCCACTTTATCGTAGTCAAAGACAACGTTATGCTCGTTTGTCATAGTATGTATGTTTGTGCAAATGCACATTTGAAATGGAGGTACATGTATCCTTAATGATACTGCCGTAGTAGATCTCTGTAGAGTCTTGTTACAGTCCAATTGCCGAGTTATGAGTCGGAAAAATTTGAGTTTAGGTGGTGTATTTAATTCCAACGTATTCCCTCCAAGTCCTCTTGCAGAGGGTCTTTCGCATAAATGAAAGTAACACCTGTGATCAAGGTGTGTCATTATGTTAATTTATGCAACGTCTTGTCTCTTCATTCATGCTTTAACTTTATTTTTAAAATGTGATGATTTTTTCCGTGAGATTCAATTTAACGATGTTTTTTTTATTTTTTTCAGGTGAGTGTTGGCTTCCGTCACGACTCCTCCGGTTCGTATGGCATGTTTATCATCCCAATCGGAGACGTTGCAGTTGTTTCCATAAGCATGCGCATCACTTAAGTCATTACGCCGACCTAAACTGGGTTTGTCAAGCCCCTAGGTCCTTGGAATCCGCGCACATGGCGAGCTTGCGTAATAAATTGATGCGGTTATTTCTTGGAACTACCGTCGTTAGCTGTCGATTTATCTGAATGAATGAATGAATGAATAATTTATTAATTGTCCTGGGGATATACCCCTTAAGAACAAAAGCAATTTACATTTTTGAGCAACATAAAGAGCAAAATCAACAACTTGGACAGTAACATAATGAAAAAATTAAGTATAAATTAATACCATTTTTACAATGCTGAATGCAAAGTTTTTTGGAAATCATATCATATAACAAATTCATCTGCATACATTTTTTTTCAAAGTTAACAACAACAACTTAAATACTATTATTAAATACGCAAACACAACTACTACAAGCAATTACAACAATATGCAAAATAATAACAACATTTAGTGGTCAGAAAGTAACATATTATAATATTTCATCTTAAAACTAGCAACAGAAGAACAATTTTTTATGTTTTTATGTTTTTGCAACAGAAGAACAGTTTTTTATGTTCTAGCAACAGAAGAACAATTTTTTATGTTATATCTGCACGTGCATCACACCCTTGAGAGTTAGCTGGTGGGCGAGAGCCAAGATGGGATATTATCATTGATTCACGGGTATTGTACCAATTCAGGGGGTCCTCTTGACAGCCTATTGGCTTAAATTCTTCATCATATGCGTTATCGGGTTATAAATGTGCTTAACCATTACGTTTCACTCCGTTTGCCCTACTTCTAGTCCCTGCAGAGCTTTATACGTCTCATTCATCAGGTTTTCTAAAATGTGTGCACACTAGTATTTCCTCTTTCTCGCTTTGGCAACCAGCCCCCTTATCTTGGATATTGAATTTTTAATGCTCTGTCTCACTTGAGAAGAATGGAGAAGGTGAGGTGGACGGAGAGGAAGACTAACGAGGAAGTACTCGAGATGGTGCGCGAGTAAAGGAAACTTCTGAGTGAAGTTTGAGATCGGCAGAGTAGGTGGCTGGAGGATTTAATAATGGGGTTACTCAAGAATGTGATAAGAGGGAAGGATATTGGGTAAGTGGGGAAGAGGAAGAAAGAGAATAGGTTTCATGGACAGGAGGAGGAAGGGTAGATCGTATGCTGAGGCGAAAAAGGTTATTCTAGAGAGAGTGCTCCTGAAAATGTGAAAAACCGGGAGGAGATTCTCTGGCATTCAACAAAAGCTACCTTTACCGGTAGAATAATTTAAAAATATTGTCTTTCGTATTTCCCGTCGCAGAAAGCGCGCCAGCGAGTTTTTCCTCTCGATGGTATGCCGAATGTTGGGTTTGTCTGGTGGACAGTCGGAATTCTTCCTCACTTCTTGGTTTATTCGTTCATTTAAGAATTCAACGAGCTGATTGATAGGTTTTTGGACAGTTTTTGTTCTACTGATACATCTTTCCGTTTGGCTCCTAGGAATGAACCACCTTTGACCCGCCGATCCCTCTTTATTCCTCGTATCGTCTCTCTCGTCTTATTTCGCTCAGAATTCCTATCCTCAGGTAAGTGTATGTTTGGATCTGTACGGGAACCTACAACTGAGGTCATTTGTGCCGTTGGGAATACGTGGGTCAAGTATGTTTTTTTGGAGAGTGGGGAAGGTTGGAGAGAAACCTGACGTCGTCCTTAACTTCTCTAAACTGAAGGTGGCAAAGGTACTGCGGCTTGACGTCTTCTTTCATCTCCATTCACATCTTTTATTTATTGATTTTGACGATACTAACCTTACGCTAAGAAGGAGGGAAACATTGGTTAGGGGCTTGTGAGAAGGTAAATTTTTCCGGAAAGGAGTGGGGAGAGGTGTGCAAAAGTAGCTTGTTGCAAAGGTTGCTTGACTCTCTGATAATTTCCATTTGCAATAAATAACTGTGGAAAAGTAAAAGGCTAATTTTCAATGTGGATTCGAATATAAAATACTTCCACGTAGTGACGCCTGACGGTGTGAAGAACAAGTCAAATTTAAGGAGTAATTTTTATGCATGTGCCAGGTTTGCACCGGGGTTACTGTGTATGATGAATGCTGTAGGGGTGCAATGCGAGAGGTATGGGATGAAAATAATCCATGCGAAGACGAAAGTGATAAGATTCTCTGTAAGCAAGAAGGCGGGGCCTGAATATGTGAGCGTTGGAACACAAAATAGAGCACGTCGAGCAGTTAACCTATCTGGGTCTATTTTTGAGGAGAATAGATTTAGTGGTTGGGACACAAGATGTAGAATTGCTGGGAAGATTAGAAAAAGTACCGTCCTAAAACCTACCCATCAGCAGGTAGGATACTTTAATGAAAATGTTGGCGCGGTGACGAGGGGAAGGCGTCACTGGCCTCGGGCGCAAGATGTTTGAGGGGACGAGAGAGGTTGCAGCGGGAGTCGGGAGAGGTCGCAAGCGTGAGGTGCGGGGATGAATCTTCCTTCTTCCCCTCCGTGAAAGTCTTACCCTCTTGATAACGACCCTCGCTCCCTTCCTCGTCCCCCTCCCCCGACCCCTTTCCAGCCACCCCGCCCCTTCACCTGCCCTGAATGCGTGAGACGAAATAAATGAGAAACTCCCACCTTTTCAGTTTTTTCCCTCTCAGAAAATGCTGCTTCCACTGATAACATGCCTTGGGTGGTGAGATGTGGAAGTGAGGAGCATAAGATTTAGATATGTCGCGAGTATGCAGCTCGCGACGCTAGACTCATTTTGAGATGTCGATCTCTGCGCCATTTCTGTGTGGCCAATGTGTATCGACTCAAATATATGCGTTGGTTCCCCAGAATTCCTAAACTGTGACGGTATTATTTGAATATTTTGCGGAAGTTTTCTCTTCTGCAAAAATGTACATAATTCAGTTTTTCACGAAAACTCGTTGTGCATTTCCGTGACGTAAAAAGTTTTTTTTTCATTTTTCGAGTTTAGTCTCTTATATGAAGTTTTTTTTCATTAGAGTATTGTACCGGTTGTTTATTAGGTTTTTGGACAGTACTTATTCTAGCGTCCTAATTTCTAGCATATCTTTCCATATTCCCTTCCATACGTTATCCGCCTGGAGATCCGTATTAAATTCCTCATATCATCTTCCCCGTCTTATTTCGACCGGAATTCCTATCCTCTTCCTTCCTATTCCTCGCCTCCACATCTCTTCCGTGACCGGAAGGAAAATGTCCAGTGTAAGTTTTGGAAAATATTACGGAAAGTTAGAATTTATCTCGCGTCAAATAAAAGGAAAAATCTTCATGAAAGGCGCCGACGATGTATATACAGTATTCAGTGATGAGAGTCATCTGGATATTTTCGGCGATTTTAAATGATGAATTATGAGTTTGAGGAGAATAGTCTATTTTTGTGGTAATTAGAAAGTATGGATGGGCCATAGACGTGGACCCTCAGAAAGGAGGACGTGAATAGTCTGCAAGCATTTAAGGTGTGGGTGTGGAAAAGGATGCAGAAGGTGCGGTGGAAGGTAAGTAAGACGAACGAGGAAGTACTTGAGGTGGTGGGCGAGGAAAGGAAACTTCTGAATGAAATTCGAGACCGGCAGAGTATGAGGATGTAATCATGGGCGAGGGATTGTGTGATAGAGGGACGAATGCTGGACAGGCGGGGTAGAGAAAGAGAATAGGATTTTATGGACGGGATGAGGACGGGTAGATCGTATGCGGAGACGAAAAAAGAAATACTGGAGATAGATAGGACCTCGAAAGTGTATAAAACCGGGACGATTTTCTCATACTTTCAACAAAACCTAGCCTTTACCGATAGAATACTTTAGGAAAAAGAAAGACTGGAATTAAATGGGAAAAGAGAAGTTTTATGGCTGTAAAAGGAGTAGGAATGATTCATCCAACCGGCGCCGATAGGGAAACATCATGGCGACAATCGCAGTTTGTTGAAAAAATTGCTTAACTCTCACCGAATATTTCAACCTCCTTAACTCAAAACTCTTTCTCCTTATGGTTTCCCATGATGCGCCTCTCCTCCACCTCCTCCACGGAGGGGGATGGCTGTGGCTAAAATTGCGTTTCACGCCGTCTAAAAAACTTCGCGAGAGAGAAGTATTCGGTGGGTGACGTCGCATTTTCATTTATTTCGCTGGTTTATTTATTTTCGCGATCTCCCTCCCCCCTCCTTCCGCCCTCCTCGTTCCCCTCGTTGCCGTGGAGTTATAATGCATCCCTTCGTCTTGTTTATTTTTCCCTTTTCTCTTACCCCCCCTCCCCTTCTTTATTCCCCTTGGCTTTTTACCCGCCCCTCCACGCTTCCAAGTGCCGTGCGTGGGTGTATGAGGTGAATGTGTATTATTTATTTTTTTATATCTCCTCCCGTTCCTCCGCTTCCCATCCGTCTGCAGTCACTCTCTCGAGGCGGGTCCTCCCCCGGGGGAGGGAGTGAGGGGGGAGGAAAAGTGTTTTGTTTCGGTGACCCCCAGATTAGGCTCGGAGTAATGAGTTCGGCCAACCCGGGCTTATTTCGTCCCAGAGTGCGCTCTTCATACCCTCGCAGATCAAGGTTGATACAAGGATGTTTGGAAGACGTGGAGAATTTTTAACCGGGAATCAAGGCGCAAGTGGGGATAGGTTGGTTCGGTCGCCTTCGCACTTGTCACCCGGAGGGGCCGGGTTCGAGTCCTGACACATTTAAACACTGACACGGGCGGCAGTGCGGCAGTATTATATGGAACCCATATCATAAAACCTCTATAGCTGCAATTGAAAGAACCCAGATACGGTCTGTAAAATGGCTATGCCGCAAAAATAATGGTCCTGTTTTTAAAAAGAATGACTACCCCAACTTATGCAATTATTTTCACCTTACTCCTCTTGAGGTCAGAAGGAATGCCGCTGGCGTAATATTTCTACGAAATATTTTGACCGGGGCAATTGACTCTTGCCATCTTCTCGGCTCGTTAAATTTAAATGTCCCCACGCGAAGGACAAGGCACACACCGCTATTTAAAAGTCAATTCAGAAGGGTGGATGTCACGCGGTTTGGGCCGCTTACCCGAATTATGCGTTTTGCCGATGACTTTCTCGCGCATAACCCTGATTCGGACATATTCTTCGACTCATTGAAGAGTCTATGGAGGATAATATTTGCTTTTTTTTAGCAATATCTAATGTGTTTACCTGCTCATTTATTTATTGTCGTTTCATTTTGCTACGATTTTCTTTCTTATATTTATTATAACACTTGTAATTGGGGTCTTTCCTGTAAGTGTTAAATGCATTATTATTATTATAAATTTCAAGTCCATTCCCGACTTTGAGTCTTCGACTCATTACCGACTTTGACTCGTCACTGACGAGACTTGAGAGAATGAAACTTTGAGAGCAGTACTGAGTCCGTTGAATGGAATGTTTAACCATTGACCCTCCCGTATCTCTTTTTTCAAGTATTCTACCGGTTAAGGTAGTTTTTGCTGTATGTCAGATAATCTTCTCCCGGTTTTCTACACTTTCAGGAGCATATCTCGCTCTAGTATATCCTTTTTCGACTCAGCATACGATCAACCCTTCTTAATCCCGTCCATGAAACCTATTCTTTTTCTTCCCCTTACCCGCTTGTCCAACATCCTTTCCTCTATCACATTCTTGAGAAACCCATCGCCATTTATTAAATCCTCCAGCCATCCACTCTGCTACTCTCGAATTTCCTTCAAAATTTTCCTTTTCTCTCCCACCACCTCAAGCACTTCCTCGTTAGTCTTCCTGTCCGTCTATCTCACCTTCTTCATCCTTCTCAACACCCACATCTCAAATGTGTGAATCCTATACTCATCCTCCTTTCTGAGGATCCACGTTTCTGCCCCATACAACGCCACACTCCAATACAAGCTCTTCACCAGCCTCTTCTTCACTTCCTTAGCTAGCGCTATTCTCTTCCGTATGTCTTTGCTACTATGCCCGTTTTCCTCTAGCGTGCTACCTAAGTAATTAAACTGTTCTAATTGCTCCAGATGTGTCCTCCAACTTTAATCACAAGCTTCGCTTTCTTTGTCCTAGAGAATCTCATTACTTTTCTTCCGTTACATTACTTGTTGTACATTACTTCCGAACATCTCTTGCTGAGCACCGGATAATGTAGTGTACCCCCTTACGTATACGCGTTGTATGGTGCAGAAACCTTAACTCTAAAGATAATAAATAGAGAATAGCATGCAGACGTTTGAGATGTCGGTATGGTTGAGGATGGAGAAAGTGTGGGCCGATAGAAATACTAAGGAAGGCGTGATTGTTTTGGTGGGTGGGTTGAGGAAACTTCTGGATGGGATTAGGATGAGGTAGAGTAGGTGGATGGAAATGGTAATGACAGGTTAAAGGGTGCTGCAGTGATCGAGGGGTGGATGATGGTTTGTGGAATTAGTGAAAATAGAGAATGGGCCTTACGTACGGGATGGAAAAAAGGTGTGCTGTGTGTTGAAACGAAGAAAAAATCGTGCACGGGTCTGTTCTAATCCGGAGAATCCTTTCTATTTCACCCTAGCTCACTCTTCAGCAGCGATAACCGCTTAAGATTGAATCTCTGATGATCCTTATTCGGGGAAATATCTTCTTTGTTTTGCTTTGTAATAAGATTTTCCACTGATTTTATTATTTAACTTCGCATTTGCTCTTCTTTGAATTGTAGCCTATGAAATATTTGATACTCTTCGTCTGTCCTTCTCGATTAGGTATAATACCGTATATCTCAGAGACATTAAAGTTATCCTGCCTCTGGATCTCCTAAATTTTCTTTTCCTGTATTCCCCTTTAAAACCTTGAATATAAGTTACATTATGTTCAACATTTCATAGTTATTCTTCATTTTAATCTTCACGTTTGCTCCCCATGAATGATATGTAAACCTTCATTTAGAGAAGCGTGAGTGCTAGAGAGAGTTGTTAGTCACCGCGGTTGATTTCGAAGATGACGTGGAGTAAATTATATTATTTGTGCTGTGTGGAAATATTTTCACGTACGATGCAGCACTGTTGGAAGTGCTAGAACAATATCCTTTTCAATTTCGAAAATACATGCTTTGAATATTAAAAAATGAGTTTGCTTTCATATTCGAAAGTAATTTGTGTAAAGCACGTCGTTGCTGAGTTTCAAGGGTTTTTTCTATAAATATATAGCTTTCTCTTCGTAATTAGCTCCCAGACCACCCATCCTAACGATCCCCATTTTTTGAAATCGTCACCGTGATAGCGCTGCGTTCGCTCTCTTTTATTTTTAGATTAGTCCCGTGAAAACGAGTGCATCTTAAGCGCGGTTATTCATAGTACTCAGCCGACTCGAAACGCTGACTACGGCTGAACGAGTTCTTGTTCCGCTGATGACGGGAGGGTCGGAAACGCACGCAAACAAGGGATGCATGCACGGAGAATAGTTGCACGACGTCGTGAGCGATAAACGTTTCGACGTACGGCGCAGCATTCATCCTATTTTCAAGAGCGCGCGGAGCGCTTGTAACTATGGGTGACTTCGCGGGGGTGCATAGAATCGGCACAATGGGAGCGTGATCCTCGTTGCGCGGCGGTTTAGCGAAGGCTCGCCCGATTCCGATGCTGGAGATTTCTCATTAGTAGATCGCGAACGGATTTTTAATTCACCCTCCTCGATCCAGTCGAACAAACATGCGTGTTTCGCAGAGTATGGGTAGTCATCCCTTCTACCCTCATCCGTTGCGTATAATCTACCCGCGCCGATCGGAACCCAGAGCGTCCGTCGGTTGAACTGCAGAGATGACCGGAGAATTCGAATGGGAAAATGACAGGGAGAAAAAAATGAGTCGAGGAGTGACGCAACTCTTTCGTGCACCGCCCCGGGCTCACTCCTATCTCACCATTTTGTTTTTCATTTTTCCTGTGATTACCAAGTAGCGAATGGGCTTGTGATCAACGCATCACAATTTGGATTTGCTGAGAACGGTTGGTGGCTGGGAAGAGAGTTGAGATACCCACGTTCGCACTCTGGAAAATCCTTTAAATTTTTTGTAGGGGGTTGATTAATATCGAACGATGTTTCTTGTATATAGGACCCGAAGTGTATAATTTATTACCTTTTTCATGTTTTAATCAAAAAATCCTAAACAAAACTATAGAAAATATACGATCTTGGTTGTTTACTAAAGAAAGTCTAGAGGACGTTTTCTTATAATTGTAATATTATTTTATCCACGTACTGTAATTTCAAAATGCTCTATTTCCTTTATATATGTGAGCATAACCCATTCTGTAAACGATGGTAGCCATAATTTAGGTTTGCCTTCATGGCTACCTAAAGTTACTCCTCGATTTGACCAAAGATATTATGTTGTGAGCATTCTTTGTCGGAGTAATCAAACATTATTATTATGATTATACGCATGCGGGTTAATTTTGGTTTTCCTACGATTTTTCCTGTTTCATAGATGTTGAAACACTTTTTAAAGCTTAAAATTCTTCAGCGGGGCTGTGTAAACACTTATTGCATTGAAAAAAAAATGCAGAAACAAGCGATAGCATTTGAATGTGGCAGTCTTCTTTTCTTGTACATTTAAAAATAAAGAAATATTGGTCGCACGAAGTCGAGATGAACCCCAAAGGAAAGAAAATATAGACGATTCTTATTTGTAACGGGATTTTATTTTCATATTCGTGAAGTTTCTTGGAACAAATGTAAACAAAAAAAGCACCCATTTATTCTGTTTTTCACATCAGTAAATTTAATACATAAACTTTAAACAATGATTTAACTTGATTAATTTAAGATATCGCTTCTGTCGGCAGTCCCCCAACTAGATGTGGTTAAGGGGAGGCGGGGTAGGTAGTTGGATATGGTTTTATGGATTGGATAAAGAAGGGAAGTTCGCTGAGATAAAGAAAGAAAAACACATTGGTTAGATCGAACCCTTACATGTGAAAATCTGCAGAGTTTTACTGACCTTCATTTAAACGTACTTAACTCGTAGATCACTTAGGTATTAAAATTTCCGCGTGTATAGGCTGGTAGGAGACCTGGTTAGCCAAGTTTATCTGTAGCCCACCAGCCAATGGATGCGGAAGAAGAACACGAAAAATGAAGATTTTTTACGTTAACTAAAAGATATCGAAATAATAATTTTTATGAAATGGTCCATAATCCTTGTTTCTAATTGAGGCTTGGTTCATCAAAGTATAGTACAGGTTATAAGTTGGTTTTGTTGAAAGTCAACTAAACTTCTCCCAGTATTTTTTCGCACTCCAGGTCCTATCTACTTCCAGTATTTCCTTTTTCGTCTCTGTATCCGGTTTACTCTTCTTCATCTCGTCCATGAAATCTATTATCCTTCTTCATCTTCCCCGCTTGCCCAAAATCCTTCCCTCTAAATCCCCTCCTTGTGTTAAGCAACCCATCAGATAATACTATTATTATATATTAGCCCCTTATTACGTCCTCCAGCCAACCTCCATGTATAGATGTATGTTTTGGAAACAGTCGGAAATATGCACCATGTAGGAGGGTGAGTCAATAAATAAGTCGCAAACGTCAGCATTTCATCATCAGCATCAGTCGTAAACATTTCATTGGGAACGCTTGGAACATCCACTGTACATTTCCGACTTAGCCTCCAGTGATTTTCATCTGTTCGTGCCCCTAAAAAATCATTTGGGTGGCCGTCATTTTGATACAGATGATGCTGTAATCTATGAGGTTACACGTTGGCTGCGACAGCAACCAAAGGACTTCTTTGCTGCTGGCTTTCAAGGACTTGTAAAGAGCCTGAATGTACAGGGTGAATATGTGGAAAAGTGAAATAAATGTCTGAAAGTTACTTTAATTATTTTTGCCTCAATTCAGTTTTGCGACTTATTTATTGACTCACCCTCGTATATAAACTCAGTAAGCTATTTAAATTTTCTATCAAATTTGCACATGTTTTCATTCCATCTCTTGACTCTGTCCAATGGTCATTTTTGGGCCCAGCGTGGATCGTGGATTTTTAATGCGGGGTAAGGTAGGTTGCCTAAACAATGCGTCTAGTGAGCTCTCGTTTCCTCTCCAGCGATTGGCTGCTCGCGTGACGGCACTGCGTTTCCGGACGAATAAGGGGCCGGGTGGGGGAAACCAGAGAGGGTTTCGAGTCCGGGTAGGTAGGCTGGTACGCAATCGATGACGAACATGGATAATCCCAGAGATTACTCTCCGGCTCGTGGCCCGATTGTATCAAGGACACCGTGGATTGTGCATTGGCTCCGACAACTTAAAAAAAAGTTAATAAAAGAAGAAAATCCAATCGATATTAAGTCGAGGGAATCCTCGTTTATTTCTATTTTTAGAAATTCCTACCTCGTCTCTCTCTCTCCCTCTCCATCTCGTTTTATTTTTCCTCTTCCGCAACCATCCCAACCCCTTTCCCTCGCTCATACCTCGCACTCCATGCTGTACACCACCTCTAGTTTTTCAAAAAAATAATACGAAATAAAATGAAGGTGAGGATAAAAACAAGTGGTAAGATTTTTTTCCCGAGCGACGGGGAGTTTTTCGCTGACTGCCTGAACGCGGCCTCGGCTGAAATTTTCTCGAGTGTTGAGAAAAGTCGCGTCGTCGTCGTTCTCGACGTGCGGGGGTCGGAGGAAGGAACTGCGGGTTGCGATGGTGGGAGGCGCGCCGTGCATCGC